>JARHVA010001880.1:527500-1727500 GCA_037957365.1 Torreya grandis | reverse complement strand
TTCCTAAATTGATTTCAGAAGAGCAAGCAGGTTTTGTGTAGGTAAGGCAAATCTCGGATGGTATAATAATTGCTCACGAGGTGATTCACTCCTTGATGGCTAGTAAGAGGCAAGGGATGCTGAGCAAGCTAGACATTTCCAAAGCTTTTGATAGGGGTAATTGGTCTTTTTTGGAGAAGGTTTTGGAGAGATTTGGCTTCAATCCACTTCGGAGAAAGTGGATCAGAAGTTGTTATTCATCACCTATGTTCTTGGTCATGGTGAATGGTTCTCTGGAAGGATTCTTTTCTTCCTCCTTAGGACTAAGACAAGGGGACCCTCTATCTCCTTATCTATTTATATTGATGATTGAATCACTGGAAAGGAGATTGCAATCCCTGAAGAATAACAATCGACTACAAGGCTTACAAGCTACCACAGATGGTGTTAAGCATACACACCTACAATTTGCAGATGACAGTCTTCTATTTGTCAATCCTTCCATGCAAGAAGTCATAACTATTAGAGATGTTCTATCCAAGTTCAAAAAAGCCTCAAGACAAATCATCAACAAAGATAATGCAAAAGTTTTTTGCCTTAACATGTCTTCCAATTTGCAGTCTTTCTTGAACAGGGTTCTGGGTTTCACAACTACCCCCCCTTCCAAATAAATATCTAGGCTTTCCTTTATTCCATGGTAAAAGAAATAAGAAAATTTGGAAGGAAATAATTGAAATTTTGAAAAGAAAGCTTGGGGACTGGAAGGGAAATATTTATCCCTAGCAAGAAGGATAACTCTCATTCAAATAGTTTTATAGGCTACAGTAGTATATTGGTTTTCTATGCTAAAGGCACCTATAGCAGTGCTTGACCAAATTAAAAAAAACTTTGGAAAGTTCCTCTAGCAAGTTACGGGGGACACAAACATATTCTCCCCGCTGGCATGGGATAAGGTGAGCAAACCAAAAAGTCAAGGAAGGTTGGGATTAAAGATCTGGATAAACTTAACAAAGCTTTAGTTGCCAAGCTAGTATGGAGGTTGGGCAAAGGCCCGAGATCGAGTTGGAGCAAGATTTTAACAGAAAAAATAATTTGGATAGCAGTGATCAAGCTAGAATCTTCACTGCAGAGAACCTTCCACCTCGATCTGATTTTTTGGAATAGTTTAAGAGAAGCCCGAAGCATTATTATAAAAGATTTGTTTTACAATGTTAGGAATGGAGAGGACACAAACTTTTGGGAAGATTGTTGGATCTCCCCAAAGCCATTAAGCATGGACCCAGATTACAAGGACTTCAAAGAAAACAGCATAAGCCAATGGGGATGTAAAGTCAAAGATTATTGGATAGAGAAGTCAAAATTTGGATTCAGAAATCTTATCTAGAAAACCTTTGAGAATAGGGCAAGTAATCAAAATGAGGCCCATAAGAAAATAACCGCTTTGTTAATAGGATTCAAAATCCCTTGGAGCTCAAAGAAAGATGTCATTAGATGGAATACTCAAGGATCGAGGGAGTATTCAATCAAGGAAGGCTATAATAGACAAATTGATCCTCAGCCCAACTCTTCAGACAAGCAAATTTGGAGCGGAATTTGGAGCTGCAAAGCCTGGCCAAGTTTTTTCTATGGCTAGCAACTCAAGGGAGAATTCTTACAGGGGAGAGTTTAAGGAAAAGACGATTCCACGGCCCTTCTAGGTGTGTATTATGTTATCGAGATGAAGAAAGTGTGGATCATTTACTACTGCAATGCCAATATACAACTAGAGTTTGGAATTATTTCCTAACTAGTTTTAAAGTAAAATGGAGCTTAAACCTAAATTTAAAAGGGCATCTTAAACCTTGGAAAACCAGTGCTAAACTGAATATAATTTGAGATGTCTGGAATATGGGCCCGAGTATGATAACTTGGAAAATCTGACTAGAAAGAAATGTCAAAATATTTGAGGATAATGTGAAGTACAAGCCACATGAGAGAATATGGTTAGAATTGAGAAATAATGTCAAACAAGTAGCAGGACTAGCCCGACAAAAGAAAAATAAAGACGCTAGCCCGAAAGAGCTAAAAATAATGGACAACTAGGAAGGCCTCAAAATAATATACAAGACATTAAGGCCCAGTGAAAAACAAAGGAAGAAAACTTTCAGGAAAGAAGCAAAATGGCTTCCTCCTGAAAAAGGCTAGAATACATTTAAATTTTGACAGGGCATCTAAAGGCAACCCAAGGCACTCAGGAATTGGGGTGGTCATCAGAGATCATATAGGGCAGTTGACCGCTTATGAGGCCCTTTATATGGGAATGAACTCGAACAACATAGCAAAAATAGAGGGGCTAGTCACAGATCTTAAACTGGCTATCAAAGCAAAAATCAAAATTTTATCTGTTGAAGGAGATTCGTTGTTAATTACTCGAGCTTGGGAGAGGGGAGACGTAATAAATTGGAGAATCAAAAATATTTTAGAAGCAAAGAGGTTAAAACCATATTTTAAAAATCTTCAGGTTAACCATATCTTCAGAGAAAGCAACATGGCGACTGACTGGTTGACTAGTTGGTGCACAGAAAAAGACAATCAGAAATATCGGAAAGGATAGGAGAATATACCAAGGATCCCAAAAAGACTCAATGGGTTTCCATTCTTAAAAAAGAATGTATATTACCAAAAGGAGAGCAACCCGAATGGATGAAATGAAAGGTAGAGAAAACGTCCAAGATAAAGAAATTTATATTAGAATGTGGACTAGAAAGAAAAAACTTGAAGCGTTTATTGGAAAAACTCAGTGTAGGCTTAAGCAATTGGATAGATGTCTGGGATTATTCATGCAAGTTGGCATTCTTTTAGTTGTTAGACGTAGGCCTATTTTTATTTATTTTCCCCTTCAGTGGTGATTTTGGTCTTTAGACTTTTGCACCTATTTGGCGTGGGCGTGTTGGCAGTTTTATTTAGCTCTTTTTTCCTTTGTAGTTTGTTTCCCTAGCAGCTGGCATTTTGACGTCAGGAGTTTTGGTGAAGATTTTGCATGGGCGCCGCTGATTGTGTCAGTTGCCTTTCTAATTCTTCATTGCAAGTTTTTTTGCTTCTTTTGTCCTCCTTTCCATTTTCTAGTGCTTGTCGGGCGTAGCTTTTAAGAATCTCCAGCTCATCTCTTGGATAGTCGTCGGTCCTAGTGCAAGTGGCCCGATTGGGAGGTATCTTCTATTAGTAAGTTGTGTGGAGCTCGAGTCATGTTTGTCAATTTACCTTTGCCAATTCCCTATTTCACTGGTTTGGCCACTCAATCAAGTTTTGTCGATCAACTCTTTCTCAAAGTCTACCAACGGTCTTTAGCAAGTTTCCTTTTCTCTCGCCTGTTCTTTGGCAGTCTTGAATTTGACATTATTCTTGTTCGGTCACCCTTTAAAAGGATTAGTTTGTTGTGGTTTTTCCTTGTCATCTTTATAGTTTTTTTCTCTTTCAAGCTTTATTTTTTCGTGCCTTCTGCGTTTGTGAAATTGTCAATAGCAACCATGACACTTCAAGTGATTCACTATGCTCTTTCGATGTCTATTATCGTGTTGGAATGCATTAAAAAACTTAACAGAGATTGCAAATGAAGAGTTCGCAGGAGGGGAAAAGAGCAGCGAGATCCCCCATCAAATTTCCACCACGGGCAGTCTTGGCCAGGGAGCGAGCGAGGAGCAAAAGATAGGAGTTAACTCCTTTGGAAGCCGTAGAGATAAAGAACCTTCTGTTTCGCCAAGAAATAAGAAGGATCAATAGGGAAGCTCGACAAACTCCCCCCGAGCACACTTGGAAGAACATAGGAACAAGTTGTTCCACACCTTTTATCAGGGGGGAAGAAAATGGATTAGGCGAGCTAGTGAAGAAGGTAGACCAATGGAGAAGAATAAAGGCATTGTCATATCTAAGAACAATGCAAGGTGATGCAGAGGTTATACAATCTTTCTAACCTTGTCGTATTTCTTGTTACATTCCTTGAACAACAAGTCATTAGTTCAATATGTATTCAAATGTTCTTGGGTTTCTCAAATAGGTTTATGATTCTTAACAACTTAAATGTGCTCTTTATGATCTCTTGAGACTCTTTCAATCATTCATAACCTTTTCAAAAAGCATCCACTTACTCTATTGACAAATTTATCTGCTCCTTGACTAGTCTTTGCAACCTTTTTTTGTCCATTTGTTGCTTGTACAGAAACGTACAGTGACATTTTAGAAAACCAAGAATCTTTTCAACCACCCTTTAACCCTTTCTTTCATTTCACAAAGTTTGGTGCACTAACTAGACCATTAGGTCACTTTTCTAAGCTCAAATTGCTCTTTGGTTAGGCCTATTAGGCCTTTTCAGCCCTGTTAGCACTCAATCCTCACTTTTCTGTACGGTACATACTCAATTGGTTTAAAACTTCATAAATTTGTTTCCACACATGACACACTAATTGTATACCAAATTTTAGGACATTCTATTGGTGGAATCTCCCACAAATTAGGGATTTGTGAAGAAACCCTAGAAACAAGGTTTTCAAGGTCTACAAGACCCAAGAGCATTCAAATTGCTCTCACAAGCTTCCAAATGCCTTTCAAATGACTGTGAAGGCTTATTGAAGACTGTGCAACTACTAGCCACCTCTTCCAAGCATTGGATTCACTCTTTGAGACGTTTGTAGGTGAATTTGTCTCAATTTTATCCAACTGTGCATTAAAATACAGGTTTGTATGACCCGTGAAGGGTTTCTTTGAGTCTTTTCATTTCAAACGAGATTGCAAACCAATCTGAGGCTATAATAAACTCTGCACGATGCTTTCACGTCTGAACAAATCAACACCTATCAAGTATATCACCATCGTTCAACATTCTCAATCCCGATTTTGCTTGAATAGTTATTGAAATATGGTTACTTACAAGTCTAGGCACTTTTGTGAAAGTTAGATATATTCCAACATATTTAGACTATCAAAAACCTTATCAAAACTAAATAGATCACGTGATATTAATCACACCTGCACTTTCAACTCAGTTTACAACTCACAAGAGAATGTGTTCAATCCTTCTTTACACAAAATGCTTGCAATAAGAGTGTGCAAGACTGTGACAACTTTCATTCACAAACTAATGAATATGCCCAAGTGCTTGTAATAAAGAATTTCATTAACTGACATGAATCCCTCTAAGATGTTATTAATACAAGCATGAATTCCTACACGTATTTGTTTCAACTTTCCACCAAATACAATCAAGTTTGCTTATTAACTCATAGAAACAAGGTTGCAGGTATATATGGTTAAAGAATGTTGGAACTCATAAATGAATGCTTGGATTACCTTCAAAAACAACTTGCATACTCACCACATTCATGAAGATCATCAAAAGCTTACTTCTATAGCTCTTTCTATCATTGTATACTCTAGCACAATCAATTATCATAGCACAATACAAGAACATGCAGCAAATCTTGTCCTTCTTGTCTGCAAAGATCAAGTAACTTCTTTATTCTCTTCAATGGGGTTTTTTAACATTTCTTCAAATCCAAACCCCTTACAATTCTCTTTCTTTGAATGACCTGACTTCACACCAAAAACCACTATTTATTCCAAAAACTTCATAACTAACTTGTAACTCCCTAGTAACTCCCACTTGTACGTTGGGATTGCTAACTATCTTGAACTCCTAACAAGTACAAAACAACCCTAAACACCCCTTTAAGGCCCCTAAGACACAAGGTCATCACACTTTGACCTTTGACAATATTAAGACACTTGAAAAACACAACAAGATTGTTCAAATATTTGAATGGACCATTTAGGCAAGAAAATGCCTTAGTGGACCAAATTCAAATTTGAAAGCATCTTAGCAGTTCAAAATGTTTCCTAAAGACCTCCTCGGACCATGACAACCTACTAAGACTCCAAAACATGAAACTAGACTAGTATTTACAAAGGAGGTAGTGATGCTCCTGCATCACAATGCCAGATTCTATCAAAAGAAAAGCCACTCGGAACGAGGTTGGTCCTTTGAAAAAATCAACTTATAAAAAAGAGGGTGGTATAGCGAATCGGGGCATAGGAGAAAGTAGTTCCGCTCCACAGGAAAGCAGCTTAACAAGAGGCAAACAAGAGATATTGCAAGAGAAAAGTCTCAAGATGGACAAAATAAACGATACTCTAATTGGTATCAATAACTCGCTACTCAAACAAAACAACGAGAATCTCTAACATCAAAGGGAGATAGAATCGACTACTAAGCATTTCAAGGATTTTTTTGTCACACATTATAATATGACAGAAGCAATAAATGACAACTTGTTGCACTTGAAGAACTTTATGGAATGCATTTTAAAGAAATCGAAACTACAAACACAGGTTTTGTCGATGATCCGTATAAATATGGATGAAATTGAATATGTTCAAAGTTAGATTGAAAAGCTGGTGGAAGACACCACTAACATCAAAATTCACCTGCATCACTAGCACTGCATCCAAGGGCGCAGGGGGCAAGCGGCTCAACCAAAAGAAATCATTGTAGTCACTGAAGAAGCTCACGACTAACTGCTGCAACCATGTTACTAAATCGTTATCCGGTCATAGACTCTCTTGAGTATAGTATAAAGCTTATAGGGGATAGGTATACTTGTCAGATGATATTGTACTACCTCTTTAAGAAATAAATAAAACCTTTTAATTTTTTTTAAAAAAAGTATATGTTTGTTAAAAATCTTATTAGTATAATATGGTAAACAATTTTAAAAAGATTAAGAATGTATTAAAAAATTAAAAATTTGAAGAACGAAAACGCTAGACAAAATAAAAAGTGGCTTTTTTTCTTTGAAGATGGATTTAGTAATAAAACCAAAATGTTGGATAGAAACAATTTTACGTAGTTGACCTGAGAAGAACCTTACTCATATAAACGAGATTCGGGCATGAGATTAATGAATTAAATTTAAATAGTGATGTCGGCTACTTTACCCTGTTTTTAATACTTTTTAAATTTTCTTTTTTGTTTTTTAGTAAGAGACGAGAGATCATGTTAGCCAATTAAGTTATGGTCCTATGAAAGGGGTTTGCTAAAGTGCTATTGAGACTTTACGAGCCTTTTCCAGTTTAGTGGTCCTATTAATTTTTAACTTTTTTGTGCTCAAGTTTTAAATGAGAAATTATAGGAATTATATACAAATATGTGGTCCATATTTTTTGTCAAATTTTAAAATTTAAAAAAATATATATATGTAGACAAAAGGTCCCTAAGATAGTGGGAAAACTTTCAGCGTCTATATTTATCAACAAAAGTCTACGGATTAAAAATAGGGAGCTCATATTTTACAATAAAAGATTCATTTAATTCCTATATTTGTATTGTTTTAACTCCATGGATCAATCTTGCAAACACAATTACACTCCAAACTCCTTCCATAGGACTATATCCTTGGGAAGTGAGGCCCCTATATTTTTTAATAGTTGTTGCAAATATTCAAAAGTGTTATATTTTTATATACAATAAAAAAAAATCTTAAAAATAGGTGCCGTTGTGACAAACTTTTATGCTCTTAACTTTTAGAAAAAAATTATAAATTTCCTCTTTACATGGTTTTCATTTGCCATGGAGCTACCGATTCATTAAAAATGAGTGTTGTAGCCCCCTCCATAGAACCCCTACCTCAAAGTTAGGTAGTAGTGATAGTGGCTACTTTACTCTGATTTTATTTTATTTTTATTTTTTCATTTTTTAATGGTAGAATGTAGCTCAAGTCAAACAAATCTTTATTTTTTTGAAATTTTTTCAAAAAAAAATTATGAATGGGGTTTAGTCTACCACGTAAAAACATGAAGAAGTCACGCAAGTTCTTAAACAGGAATGTGATAAACCCTAAAAAAAGGGGGTAGAGAGGTTGGCTAATATTACATTTTAGCCCTAAAATATACTTAATTGTGTAAAATAGAGAGGTTGGCTAACATTATATTTTAGCCATAAAATATATTTAATTGCATAAAAAATTTAAAAAAAATTGATAGTATATTTTATTTAATATGTAAATTGAAAAAAATACATGATCAAACCATTGTGAAATTTCTATTAGATAGGTACAGATGACAATCAAATTCCAAATAAGACTCATGGTTTCTTAGATTTTGTGGTCTATTTTTTTTAGATTGAATAGGATCATCAGCAATCACCATCATTATCTCACCCCGGGATAAACGTTTGATTCTGGTAAGCTACCCCTATACCCTGCATTCTCAGTAAAGATGACCAGGATCGAGGGAGACCCTGCAGTGCAGGTAAACTTGGCCTCTCCTAATTTAATTACTTGATTTTATGTGCCAATTTAAAATCTTGAAGTTTTAAGAAGCAACTAATTGTCTTACAAAAATGCACTCGAGAAGATATACACATTTTTATTTCACCTAAATCATTCTATATAGCCATTTTGTTCATTTAAATTAAATTTCAATGAAATTTATAAAATTGAAAAAATAAATATAAAATTAGAGTGCATGTTTTTACAAGAAAATTAGCCCTTCTCTTTTTTTTTTTTTTTTTTCGCTATGTCATTGTAAAATCTGTTATTTATAAAAAAATGGTAAATAAAATTTGTAACATACCAATTGAGATGCAAGGCGTTAATATTATCCGATAGTTGACGGGCGAATTCATGGGGCAGTCTCTTGACGGGAATTGATAAAATTCCAAGTACAAGCAAAGGTAGTAGAAATATTGAGAGTAATAAGAAGAAGAAAAGAAGAGGGAGAGCGTATGTCAATTTGTATGATTTATGAATTCGAAGTATTCCTTTCACCATAATTTTTCCCCTTGAAACGTTCACCCTTGTTAGGTTGCATTCGGGTTTGTACTGTAGACATAAGAAAGTGTAACACTCCACAACCTACAAGCCATCACGATCTTGTATTAATGTTAAATTGCACCAAGACTAGAAAATCACATATTTCAAACAATATGTCAATTAATGTAATGAATAAACCTAATATATTCAATAATTGTTTTTATTACCCAATATGCCATTTAAGCGGTCATAACCTTGCTAATAAATCTAACAAATGCATACTTCATATAAACTAAAATTAAAAACAACAGTTAATACTATTACATCTTGTTACTACACAATCCACACTATATGTCACTTGAAGTTGGCATAATGACAAATACCAAAAAAACCCAAACAACAGGTTACGACATTATCCGAAACTTTTGTCAAGCATTCACTTATCAACTCTCAATATTTCGTAATGCATAGAAAGCAATAAGAATGTGAACTAGTATTAAACATCACTCCTTTGAATTGTCAATGGTTACTAGGTAAGGTCTTTTATCGAATACAATGTCCTACAATCAACAGTTAACTTACCCAAAAGAAATCCTTTAATATGCACAAGTTTAATTATCATTAGATGTAACTAAACTCACACGCACAGGCAATATAAAGATGAGTCAAAAAAAATATAATGGTTTTGATTCTCCTTGGCTAAAGTTTGGATAACAAAAGTTTGCATACAGCCACATTATACTATCACTAAATCTACTCTTTCCAACCCTACGCATATACCCTCTTAGAACCTGCTGAAACCATATCATTTTATTCAAACCCTAGTGCCGTTTAATAAAATCGAAAAAAATATGATTTAATCAACGAGTATAGATTAGTCAAGAAGTTTCGTTAAAAGGATCATCTCTATGGGCTGGTGGGTGAGAGCCTGCTCTCACCCCCAAGTCCATAGGAGGTGGAAAATCCAAAAGAAAAGCTTCACGATACCCACGGTCCTAGTAGATAAACTATATTTTCATTCAACCATTATAGTAGGGTTTAGAGCACCGATTAATGTCAAAGCTTATAAGCACAAACAACTAAAAATCACAACTCCAAAAGAAAGCCAAGCCACCATTTTCTACAACTACTAAGTTTCACGGGTTGCACAACGAGGGTTTTCATTATTTACAATGAAAGGTGATGCAATACAGGCATAAGGATGACTACAATCAGTTTTTACTTAATCAAACGAGAAAACCCATAAAAATCCATACACAGTTTTATGGAAATTGTCACTTGCCTGGTAAATAGAAAATGGCAACCAGTCTCTGCTTGAAGCGTTCCCCCTTGTTAGCCTCCTCTCCTTTCTTCTTCCATAGTCGACGTATCCTGCATCTTCCTTTCTCCTTTCTTTTTATTCCCATTTTCTCCAATTCCAATATTGCATGCCTCATACCTTGCAGAATGCATGCATTGATAGTAGGTTAAGTCCATCGCCGAGTTTTCCAACAAAACTGAGACATCGTGATATTGTGGATGATTTTGAATTTGTTTGTGATCCCGTCCATTCCCCCTGCGTTACGGCCCCAATAATAATAAAATACAGTTTCGAGAAAACCAATTTGGGGATTGAGGAAAACTCAATCTCATGTATTAGGTATTACTTGATGGTCTTACTGTGACATTTGCTTGTGGGCCTGAAATGGTAAGGATGGAAACCAATTCGCAACTGGTTTTTAAATGTAATGAGCATTGAATGATTTTTTAAGGATAAGAATTTGAATGAACTATATGATCAAGGAAAGTTCTTGGTAGAATTTTTTTGGAAGGTGAAAGTGATATCGCATGCACAAACTCTTGAAAACTTTTGTGATAGGTTGGAAATGAATATCCATAAACATACATTTTATTGCGAGGAAAATGAGATTTGGAATGCAAATTTATATGTAAATATTTCATAAATAATATTGGTTTTTATTGAGTTTGATAATGGAATTTACTTTATATATATTTTTTATTTAGTATTATTATTATTTCACAATAATTAATTTAGTATTATAAAATTATTGTTTAGTCATCAACCAATGTAATTTAAATTGATAAAGGTATTATAATTAAATTTCACTGAACTAGGTGCTAATCATAAATCAGTCCTCTCAATACTTAAACAGTTTGGTAAAAATAATAGCAATAAAATAATCTTAATTGTACAGTTCAACGATACAAAATCAGAGGTACAACATTATAAAATCTACGTCGGCTAAAATACAATAGGTCACATTGCCATATAATGAATATAATCACAACCTCTAGAGTACAATGCATCACAATACTACATCATAATACAATAATGTCATCAACCATTGTTGAATTTTACAATAAGTTAATACATCGAATGTTCCATAGTTCTTTGAGCAATGAGATCCTAAATAACCATGAGTATGTAACTGTTATTAGTTCTAATAAGATGCAAGGAGAGAGAGCATCATCTGGGTGCTTTACCTCAAACCACAAACCAACGGTCCCCCACACACCTCCCCACTAGGAGTGGCCCTTCCCTCCGTGAAGGGGAAGATAATGATGATGCAAACATCAAGAACTAATTAAAAATAGTTTTGAAATACAATAACTATTACATGTATCATTCATACAGACCATGGATGCTCCTTTATCTCCTATGACACCACTCGTACATGTAAACTATAAAGTAGAGTGGATAAACAATGTATATGTAGTTATAACATTACTTTGGCCAAAGCATTTTTATAGAATTTAGACTTTAAATGAAGTTGAGTCATAGTCCACATCAACAATACTCTCTACTATAATATATAATTAATGTTATCCTTCTCGTTAACCGGTGGTAACTAACTTATAGAAAGGCTCTCTACCTGTCACTCGTCATCCCTAAATGTGAAGGACAACTATTTTGCACAAATCTCAAACAACATCATTCATAAATAATTCATGCCATATAGTCCAAATGACATATACCAACATGATGCTATTTTAAGGTTTTTCATACATAGGTACAAAAATCACAAACTTAGTTTAAGCAAGTCAACCATTGCACAAATCTTATTTATAAATTTATCATGCACCATGCATCAAGGACTATTTCAATTGAATAAGCGTTCATACATCCCTATGAATCAATGTTAAACTTAATCTAAAGGACATTTTGTTAACTTTGAGAATATCACTATTTAGCTTGCATTCGGGTCTGTATTACAGACATAAAAAAGTGTAATTCTACATAGCCTATGAGCCATCAAGATCTTGTATTAATGTTAAATTGCACCAAGACTATAAAATAACATATTATAAACATGTCAATCAATATAATGACCAAACTTAATATATTCAATAGCTTTTTTATTGCCCAGTATGTCATTTAATTGTTCATAACCTTACTAATAAATCTAACAACTATATGCTTCATATAAAATGACATTGAAACTAATGGTTCATACTATTACATCTTGTTACTACATAGTCCACACTATATGTCACTCAACATAATGACCAATACAGAAAATACCCAAACAACAGATAAAACTTTGAAACTTTTATAACGCATTTACTTATCAGTTCTCAATATTTTCTAATGCACAAAAAGCAATAAGAATGTGAACTATTATTAAACATTACTCCTTTGAATTGTCAATGGTTACTAGGTAATGTATTTTATTAAATACAATATACTACAATCAACAGTTAACTTACCCAAAATAGATCTTTAATATGCACAACTTCAATTATCACTAGATGTAATTAAACTCACAAGTACAACCAATAAAAACAAGAGGCAAGTATCATATTATAGTTGTGATTCTCCTTGGATAAAGTTTGGATAACAAAATTTTGCATACAACCACATTATATCATCACTAAATCTACTCTTTCCAACCCTAGGCATGTAGGTGGTTATTCCAACTACCTATAGGTCTAGAATTGGGCTCGTTCAATCGTCTTAGAATCTACTGAAACCATATCATTTTATTCAAACCCTAGTCCCATCTAATAAAGTCAATATAAATATGATTTAATCAATAGGTATATATTACTCAGGATGTTTTTTTAAAAGGATCACCACTATGGGCTTGTGGGTGAGAACACGCTCTCACCCCCAAGTCCATAGGAGGTAGAAAATCCAAAAGAACAGCTTCGCAATTCCCACAGTCCTAATAGATAAATAATATATTGCCACATGTAAACACTTATCCAAATAACCATATTTTCATTCAGCCATTATAGTAGGGTTTAGAGAACCAATTTAATGTCAAAGCTTATAAGCATAATCAACTAAAAATCACAACTTCAAAAGAAAGTCAAGCCACCATTTTCTATAACCATTATGTATTACCAATTTCAGAATGAGGGTTTTCATTATTTACAATGAAAGGTGAAGTAATATAGGCATAAGGATAACCACAACATGTGTTTATCTAAATCAAGCAAGAAAACCCATAAAAATCCATACACAATTTTATGGAAACCGTGACTTACTTGGTAAATAGAAAATGGCAACCGGTCTCTACTTGAAGTTTTCAACCTTACTAGCGTCCTCACCTTTATCCTTCCATAATTAATGTATCCTACATATTCCTTTCTCCTTTATTTTTATTCCCATTTTCTCCAACTCAATATTGCATGCCCATACCTTGCAGCTTTGACCAATTCTCTTCTAACAACAATAAAAGACAATTAAATGCATGCATTTCTAGTAGGTTATGCCCATCGTTGATTTTTCCAAAAAAATTGAGCTAAAACATTGTGTAAGGTTTCCAAAAATGAGATGAACTCCTTAAATCCCATTTAATGTCAAAAGCCTATAATTTTGCCCACTTTGTGTTTTGTTCCCTTGAGTCTTGGAAACCCTATTTCATTTCATAATGACGTTGAGATTTTGACCATTTTGAAGCATACAACAAGTAATGATCCCATATCCTAAGTTTAAAGAGTGATAATCAACCTTTGAATTTATTTTACTAATGATTTCATAACATCCACAAAGTCATGCAATGCACACCACTATGGTGGTTTAGTGTTGCCTATGACTCTAATGGCCAAAAAGGATTTACATGCTTTTTCTCTATCCAACACAAAACTTATGTTATATAAACCAAGTTATTATATTTTAAGACACTGTTACTAGAAATACTACTTGAACAAGCAATGCAAGAATATGGGAATACAACTGAACAAGTTTTTAAGCAACTCGAAGGTACACTCAACAAGTAAAATTGAATAATCATGCAAACACCAAAACAATAAAACTCTGCAAACAAAACTTATATGCAACCAACATGGGGGTATGACATTTGTAAGTGAAACAAGCACATATTTATGCAATAGAACTATAATGTATAGGTCATATAAAATATAAGCATACACCACAATTATCATGAAAATAAATGCTCATAGATATCATAACAAAACACTATAAGACCCAATACCATTCAAAAAAATCATGTGTGCATGTGACTATTCTAGATTATCTCTTTATACCCTTAGCTACCACGATATGTCACCCTCTCCCCTATGATGACCTCCCTCATGATTCTATTATAAAGTAATGGATAGGATATCATGCATCCACCTCAATCAAAGAAAGAGGGTAATTAGTCTATTATAATCATAAACATCTGAAAATACTAGCATAAAGTAATAGATTAAATAAACAATTACATTTATAACATAAATATATAAATAATCACATCAACTTATGCTTTACATGATCACTAAAATGCTAAAATATTTAGATTTAAAATGCTAACATCACCATCTAATTAATTATAGTAGTGACAAAATAACAGCCCGTGATCTTTAATGATAAAATAAGCTAGAATTATCATTGTTCATTCCACCAAGGTAAAGCAGGGTGTAACATGTCATAGGTACACTTTGTGTGCTTTGTATAATGTTTGGAGTTATTTTGGGATATCTTGTGAGAGGGATGTATGATAAAAAAAACATGCATGTGAGATTATAACTCTCTTTGTGCATGGTTTACTTCTTTAGTCAAATGTTAACATAACCAATGTTTATGATCTACGATGGGTTTTTTTTTGGCGTCACTATTTATTTTATATATTTTTATATGCATATGAAACATAACATTTAGACTCCACAATGCAAATTTTAATATATGCAATGCAAAGTTCAACATATGCTATGTAAAGTTAAATTTATGCAATGTGATGCTCGAAATATGTATGCGAAGTTCAAATTATTATTGGCAAAACATATAAATTTTATTGCATTCATTTATGGCAATATCTATATGTCTATGTGTTGATAATAATAGTTATAATATTTAAGTTATAAGTGTCATTGAATGAGATTTTCACATAGTGCATTGTTTGTAATTTTAGATGGGATCTAAGTAGGCATCTATTAGCAATAAATGTTGAAACTCCACCCTCAAGGTCAGTTCACCTTAATGCAATTAGAATGGATTTATATGCACGACAAGTATACACAAACAATAATTTTTATACATTGGATACCAAGAGATGAAGTGGATGACTTTGTTAATGGGGAGGCCAAACAATTGGGTTATCCTATTACTTTTCGTAGAGATGACCATCATTTTAATCTTCCACCAATTAACTTATAGCATGTCAGAGTGGATAAACCTCTAGAGTACACCATGTGAGTATTTGAAAAAGTATATGTGAATTGCACTTTTATACATTCACATTTTTTATATGTTTTAATATATGTCTAGATGATTTGTTTGCAGTTATTGGTGTTCATATAGGCCAAAAGACTTTAGGGACATGGATGTAGAGCACTAAAACTTCACAAAGGTACCAAAGATAGGTAAATATGGATGACTTTTATGGAATAACTTTCTCATTAGTTGTTAATGCCATTTTTATCTTCATGTTTTGATGAAGAAACACCAACATGCACTTATCACATAAAATGTAAAAGATCACACAAACAAGATTGGTCAGACTTGCCACAAGTAAGAGATGAGAGAGTCTAGAGGCACAATGGATTTATTTTCCCATAAATAATTGATGACTTGAAGGAGGGGGTTGAGATGTTAATGTTTGGAATGTTGACAAATTATATTCATGAAAAACATTTTGAAATGGTCTTTGAAAAGGTGGTTTTATTCAAGGGCCAACCATAGAGGGATACTTTTTTGTCTTGGGATGTCATCAACAACGTTAAAAAAAATATAGAAAGAAAAATTAAAATTTTTAATAGAGGATGCCACTAGTGTGAAGTTGCTTGCGAAGATATAACCAAGAAAAAGTATGCTTTAATAAACAATAGAAGAAGGATAGGGTTGAAGAAGTGTTTTTCATATTGGGTATCCAAATGCCACAACAAGTGGATTAGATATTAAAATATGATCACAACAACATGCTTTCAATGGATTCCAACTTTGGCACAAACAACATGAAGGTACAATACTATTTATTTAATATATTGCAATATTTCAATGTGTGTTTTTTAAACATACCTCAATAACTTTGAACACACGTGAAAATTAGCTTGTACACCCTACTCACACTTGATAAATTCCACAAGGGGTTCCATATTTCTTGGGTGTTAATGTCAAGTACAATGGTCCCATAATCAACATTGTGGATGCATGAATTAATCCTTCACGGCATTGTAATTTATTGGTATGGAAGCTAAATGTCTTCATAGTGGATGATGTCTATGTGGAATTTTATATGATTATATATGCACCATAAATCTTAATTATTTTGTGATAATTGTGCATGGATCAACTCACGCCATAAATACAATGTTAAATTGGTGGTAGGGAGTCATTTGGCTATGAGGCATACCCCTATACTAGTTATGACATGTAATTTGGTCTTGGCTAAAGTGGTTGATTGTAAGGATAAAATGCAGTGAGGCAAGGCAACACATTTTTATGCTTCCAATTTAAATAATACATACTTCCACTCATGAGAATGTAGTAATCTACGAGGCACAACCATTCATTAAATAATTTTATATCTAAGAGTCATATATAAGCAACTAGATCGAGCATTGGCCCACTGTATAAGCACGTGGGTAAGATCTTTTCATACTTTTCCACACTCAAGTCAAGAAACAAATGTTTCCATTGAGGTACATCATTCCCATTTGAAACATTGATTTCTATATATCATTAAAAGTGCACATCGTAGAGTGGACCAATTAGTGAGAAAAACGGTCAATATTATGTATATTTATTACCAATGGAGTTAGATCAACAAGCATAACATATTCTATAGAAAAATTAAGTTGGAGAAATGGGAGATAATTTTTTGGTCAAAATCTAAGTCCATCCCCAATGAGGATGTACGTATTGATACAAGTGAACCAAACATCGCATGAGTTAAAATTCAGTCAAAATATACCATAATATTATTGTGTTAATGTGTCAACTAAGGATTTAAAATATGTGACTCTCCTTAGTCAATCCAAGGGCATGTGTTCAAGCATATTACCAAGGTGAATGATGTGATGAATAAAATGGGATTGGAGAATGTTCAAGTACCTCTAATTGATTATAATGTAAGCATATTGGTAATTGTAGATACCAAAATGTGATGTTTCCATCAACCAGTAGGTTATGCACAACAATGTAAATACCATAAATCCTATATACTTCCATAAATGAATATGTGATTCTCAAAATTAAAATTAATAGCCCTACTGCATGTATTAGAGGTGCAAGGGCCAATCAATGACATTGATTTGAATGATGGAAACTTTATGGATCTCATAAAAGATGATGCATTGTAACCAAATACAGTTCATATGGTTTTATGTGGTTTTGGACTTTCACGTGTTGTCACATTTGTGTTTTGTCTCGTTGAGGTGTGACATTATTTTAATATCCATGTAGTAATGTGTAGGGGTCATGTTCAAATGAGGATACTTCAATAAATGTTCAAGACAATAAGGGACTTTAAAATATTAAGGATCATATCCATGTTGGACAATGGTTTGAATAACCCATGGACAGAGTAAGTGTAAATTTATTGGATAAATAAATAAATGATGCTTGCAATAGGTTCAAGGAAAAGGAAATTAGTAGTGGTATTAGAATGTGTTATCCCATAGTGCAACAATTCCAACCTATAGAAGACAAATATGGAATGTCATTAAGATAAGAGTGGGATTTTGGAAAAAATATTGCGATGTAAAGGCCCAAACCTTAAAAAACTACACATTTCCCTCCTAACCCTATTGAAATTTCAAAGAGGAATACCTTTCACAAAATTTTAGACAAACTATTGGAATAGACATTATACAAAAGGACTAAATTGTAGTAAATTGAGCTGAATTGTATATATTTTATATTGTAGTATATTCTACTCTTTCACTTTATACTAATTATTTGTAAAAATTATGCTTCGATTCATACACTTTTTTAAAAATAATTTCTATTTGGGATGCTATGTTCTTAGGATGATCTTCTGCCATGTAATGCATCAACACATATTTTTGGGATGCTCTATCCTTTGGGTGATCTTCTACCACACAATCTTAAATATTATATTCAAAATACCATTTAGTTTTTTACAACACAAAGCATTGTTTACAAAACATTTACCATTTTAGTTTCTAACTTTCATACTTATTGGTCCAAGGTTAAGAACATTGTATACAATACAATACTATGAGAGTTTTAATCACATTATAGTACAATACTACGAGAGTTATTATCAAATTTTCATGCATTGGATTCACAATGAGTTGTTAAATAACAACTATGATTCTTCAATATAATATTCAATGATATATCTTTTTAGTTTTAAAATTCACAACAAAAACACAATATAGAATACAACAACATATATTTTTACTTATTATATTGACAAAAACTTATTAGATTCACCTGCCATTGTAATTTGACAACTTCAAGCACAAAGTTTGATCTTAAGATCACTAATCCTTAGTTCTAATTTGTATCAAACAATACAATGTCATGAAACATACATAACTCTTCTCTAACATTGTAGTGCAAATAGTCTTAGAAACATATATCTTCTAAAGCATATAGTCATCCTAGTCAGCCTTGTTTATTATCTTCATGGCACATAGATTGATAGGGTTTCCTCCATGTAATGCACTGAAAAACCATACCTTATCTTAAACTCTTCATTGTAAATTGCATTAAACCTCTCATTCCTTATGCTCTACCTCTAAAGTTAGAACACATGCACCACTTATTGTCGTGGCTACATAAAAATCATGGATATGTTCCTATACGGTTGATTTTATTCTCAAACCTTCTTCCCTCAACTTATATATGACCAATTTTAGCTCCTTGTTTTTGTTGAGGAGTTTTGACTGCACATGCTTCTCTTTTCTTGGACCTCATTATTTATTCCCATATTCCCAAATATGTATCTGCATTTGAATATCTCTAACCTCTAGTTCAACTACTTCCTTATCCACATATTTATTAACCTATTCAACCATTGTTTGTGGGGTATCATTTCCACTAACACCTTCATCCACAACCTCATTTAGCATATTGGGAGTTTCCTCAACATTAGCTTTGTCCATTGCTACAAAAAGAAGTTATAGTGGATAAATAGGATGTCTTCATCCCTCATGTTAATATTCAAGATAAATAAATGTTTCCACAAGAAAATAAACTACATTTATGATAAATCAAAAGATGAGGGAAACATTTGCATACTTGAGCTATCCTTTGCAATGAAATCATTCTTTTGATCTTGTAGAGGTCAAAGGATTCAAAACAAAAATTAATTCACAAACTCATATTTTGGAAAGGAAGGAGGAGGTGTTGGAGGATGACTTGTTCATATACATCCCTCTTCTCCTTCCTCAGTGTTGGATGAATACCATTAATGAAGTCTCCCAAATTTTATTCTTTTTCCCATTTTATTCATATTTTGAATTTTATTTGATACATGCATGATTAATGTAATTTTGTAGGTGCCCATCTTCATAGAATTATTTGAGCTAGTTTCGGCCTCTTACAGTTTATGAAAATGTCTATAAGAGCTTCAAGTTGCATGACAACCATTAATGGTTGTCAAACCAATTTTAAGATAAATTTATTTGTAAAAATTAGTTTTAGATTTCAAAAATTATTTCATACAATAGAGGTCAAAAAAACATGAAGGTCCCTTTTGGGGGCAACCCATTTCAGGGCTTCTAGGAACCTACACTAGCTAATAAGGCCAAAAAATGCTATGCCTTAAATTTTATTTTGTGCAAAAGAGCACAAAAAATTGAGGAGGGCCCCTTCTGGGGTCATGCCACCTCCTAGATTTTAATTTCCTAAATTGGTCGTACAAAAAATAGGTAACCTTAAAGGTAAGAATCATGGATAGTTGCAGGGTTTAACTTATGAAAAATGCATAGGTTTAATTTTTTTGGAATTTAATATTAAATAAAATGCATAGTATAAAATAAAATGAATTTTACTAAGTTTTCTAACTATGTGGGTAGTTGGGTAGTGGTCAACATAGGTTGACCACCCCTTGGTCAACCCATGCGGTGATAATCTCCTAACTCAAATCGAGAGCATGCGACATGCTTAGACTGCAACATATAGTCGCTTAGACTAAACACTAGCCCCTTAGGGCCTTAAACACATGTTGTGTGGTCACATCAATGACCGCAAGCCCAATTTTGGGTCTACCTCACAAAAAAGTTTGAGTTTCCTTTTGAAGGGCATGTGTATTAAACAAATTACCTAACACATAATTGATTTTCAAAAAATCATAACTAGAGCACCTTTGATCAAAAAATTCCAAAACAAGTAGGAACAGGGTTAGAAAATCCTTAATATTTGTTTAAAATTATTTCAATTCCTCCATTGCATTATTTTGCATGCAATAAAATTGGGTAAATTTGGAACAAATTACAAATAAAATCTATACATTTTTAACATCTAAACGTTGAAAAATCCTAAAAAATAACGTATGAGTTCTAAAAATAAACTATAAATTGCATTATTACATTGATATTTTACATTAAAATTAAAATTGGAAATAATTGATATAATTCAAATTATGTGAAAATTGTATAAATGCTTTTAGCCCTTCTTGGGCTTCATGAAAATCAATACAATTTGAAATTTGGGAAAGAACCATCATTTATTTTTGCTAAACTTTAAAAAAAATGAGAAATAACCATCCAAATAGTGATTACAATTTGTTTTTCAACACAAATATAATGATACATTCCATTTATAGTCCAATACAATCAATTTGAAGAGTGTGCAAAAGATATAAAATCGTTACACTAATTTCCAATGTCTATTACAATTTTTTCCATTTTAAACATAATTATTATTGAATATTACAGTATAATGGATTTCAAAACAAACAATAACATCTTTACAATTCATTACAAGAGAATTCAAATAGTAAGTCTTTAAATACGCTCCACAAGCAACCCATAAGGCCAATCGAAGCAAAGGCTCACCTCACATCCATTTTCCATCATTAGGTGATTGCCCTAGGCACATCGAGCCTAGGACTCCCATATTTGATCATAGTCATATTAAAATAATTAGGTAGGTCAAGGTTATCAAGACAAGGTTTGGGTGGGTGGCTAGAACTCTCAACTAGTTTACTCAACTAGGAGGCCAACAATCACTTCTTCTACTAGAGGCTTCCATAACTCAACAAAATAATTCAAGAACTTTAAAAAATCATTTAAAATAATAAGATTAAGGGCAACCATAAGAGCATTCTAACATATTAAGGTTCACCAAGTGAGAATGAGAATATGGGAATGCATCCCTCTTATCCTACCATTTTTCTTGGCCATGGGAGGATCTTAGCCCAATCAACCATGTCAAATATCCATTTAGGAGTGCATGGGAACCTAGTTCCACTAGCCATTACCAATATGCCAAGAAGAACCATGTAGGATATAATGAGAATCCGATTCCACTAGCCACTACCACTATGCAAAATAAGGTAGAAACAAGACAATAATCTAAACCAAAATGGATCCTAATGACTTTAAAAGGAAACAAGAAATGGATTTTAAAAACAACCAATAAATTTAGGAGGGATGGTACATCTCTAAGGTCTAAATGGGCAATAAAATCCACACAATGGTCGTAGGCACATCTTTGGAAATCAAATATGAAAAGAGGGTAGGCTAAGTGGCCCTACACCTTTTGAAAAATAAGAAAAACAAGAAAAATAAGGGAGAAACTTCTCTTTAAAGAAATAATATAAATAAAACAATACAAAAGAGAGAAATAAAAGCCTACCTTAATTGTTTACTAGGTTCAAACAAATTATGTTTGGGTTGGTTCCTCCTCACAAGGCAAGATTTATTCCTTCTTCCCTTAGCTTCTCATTCTCTCCTCTAAATCTCCTGTAACTCTTCTCCAAACTCTCAAATTGAAAACACAAAAAAGGTGCTCTAAGGAAAGCATTCATTCCTCAAATAGGCAAAGCCCTCAAATCCATTGGCTAATGAGAAGGTGACATGTGTCCCTTCCCATCCCTTGGCTCTTGGTTATAAATTCCACACAAGCATTAACTCGTCTTACAAGCCCATGTGGGAAAGCAAGGTAAGTACATGCCTTTTCAATGTTCCCAATATCCCATGCTATAAATGGCACATGGGTTGCCCCAAAATTCTTCTTTGGATCCTAGAAGGATTCCCAAGCATTCTTATTGGTCAAAAGACTCTAAAATCAACACAAAATATCCTAAAATCACTTTATGTCACCCTCAAAAGTTAGTTTGTCCACTCTATTCGAGTTTTTCAAGTGGTGATAATAATTTGGCTCTCATTTCAATCGTAAGACCTTCTAGATGTTTTAACAAGCATTTAAGGTATGGGTAAAGAGGGAAATAATAGTGCCAAATGGGTGAATAGTGTTTGGTTGGTAAGGAAGTTTGAAACTTATAACTATGTCCACATGCAACACTAGTATTAGGTTTAGGTTGTACGAAATTAAGTAGTCATTAAACCACTTCACCAATGATGCACTCATGCTCAACATAGTCTCAGTTCCCTTGTTGGCCTCCCCTGTCACTTGCACATCAATTTCTACATAAAATACACTGCCCTAGATAGTCAAAGTTGTATAATGTAAACAACACAAGTAATCTCAATCCATAAAAAATGCATACAAACATATCCAAGGCATAACATCTCAGTGGTAATAAACTCATATCAATAATCTAAACATATCTATAATCAAACATATGCTTAAGAACAATAGCTCTAGTAGTACAAAAATAATAAGCATCATAATGGATAACCAAATTAATGTAAGTAAATTGATATCATCATACATATAAAATACATTGTATCCAACATAAGGTAATAATAGCATCTCATGTTTGAATACAATAGATCATGTCATATCATGTCGTGTAGAATAACAAAATGTCCAAAAGTAAGAATTGTGAAAATAACGGCCTCACAATGCACAATGCACATGATGTTTCTTTAATATTGATAAAATATTGAAATAGGGAAAGAACAAATTTAATCATGTGTAACATTAATGACATGGAATTTAATTGATATATGTAAGTGTGAACACCATAGAAAATGATGGTTGAATTTATATTGACATTTATTATCAAGATTATTATTATTCTTATTATATGATAAAGTTATCATGATGTATCTAGTTTGTGTATAGATGAAAATGATTTTATACTAATGATGAGATGAGTTGGTAAGGGTTTTCACATTTTCCATCACGGTAATATCTGAGTTGACCCAGTAGAGCAAGAGCTCTAGCAATGGATATCCACAACCATCAAGAATTTTAAGAGTGAATTCAATGATAGAAAATACTTCACATTCAATGGGCTTATTAGTACAGTAGTCACAATGGAACAATGGGCACCTTCATGTTTTATAAGCATAAAATAAAAGTGAAAAAATGTCCACATGCACATAATATTAAGGAATAATAAATGTGGAAGCTTCATGAGGCAAAAAGAGAAGGGAGAACATTGTGAATGAGACAATGCAAATGAGAATAAATAAAGGAGACAACTCATGGTCAAGGGAAAAGAAAGTGAGAATTTTGTGAAAATGTATTTTGAATATATTAAGAGACCTGAGTCAATGGGGTTGATGGAGATTTAAATGTGAACATTTCATTCTATGTAATAATATAGAATAGAGTGAACCAAAAGCCAAGGAGTGGTATCCACGATTGAGTAAATGTTATGTGAAAAATTAATGGGAAAAGAAAGGAGATGGATAAGGAATCTAGGATATATTTATGAGAACAATCAAAGTTTTTTTTAGGAACACTATACAATCAAACAAGTGTGTATCACTTGAGATGTGTGTGTGTGTGTGTGTGTGTGTGTGTGTGTGTGTGTGTGTGTGTGTGTGTGTGTGTGTGTGTGTGTGTGTGTGTGTGTGTGTGTGTGTGTGTGTGTGTGTGTGTGTGTGTGTGTGTGTGATAAAAAAGGAACACACTTACACACACAACAACATGGGGGTTGAAAGGAAAAGATGAAGGGGAGAGAATTATAAAGTAGAGCTGACCATATGGGAAAACACATTCTTATGAGATTATATAGTCATTTTGAGAGTATCCTATTTGAGTGAAGGAGATAGACATGTACTCAAATAAATATTCACATGCGCTTGCTTTTGGGTGTATTTGGGAGAAAGGAGGAAGAGTCAATAAAATTGGAGCAGAGTTGAGAAGATCAAACTTTGTGGGGTTTGAGTGCAACACCATCTTACCTAAGTTTTTTTATACTTTAAACTTGCAATTTCCATTTTTTGGTGAAGAAATTCCATCACATTTTTAAAAGTTTTCATTGTTTCCAATTTCACTTTTGGTGAAGGATATTTTTTGTATGTTGTGAAACTATTATTTTTCAATTTCCCTTTTGGCGAAGAATGCTTTCCATATTGTGAAATCTTATTATTTCTATAATTTCCATTTTGGTGAAGGACGTTTGATTTAATTGACTAGTGTTGGAGTGTTTTTAATTATTTTACATTTCTTATTATCCTTATTATTGTTTTCATCCTTTGTGTTTATCCTTTGGGTGGGTGTTGAAAGAGAAGAAGATAGATTTGTCAAAAGTGCATTTACATACATTAGACTTAATAACGTTAAGTTGCATAGTTGAAGACCCCTACCATGGTGTTAAGAATAGGGGATTAAGTCCCTAGGTTGGTTTTTATGCTATTTAGTGCCTTTTATATGTAAATCTAATATATAGTGGTACTAGTGCGTGGGTGCAACCATGGTGGCAGTTTATTGATGGTGTTAGTATATGGGCATAGTCATGGTGGTAGCCAATGATCGGTGTTAGTGCATTGGCACAATCATGGTGATAACCATTTTATTTTCAATATAAATATGGGAAGGAATTTTGCTTTTGATTTTGGTTATTTTTCTCCATCCCTTTATTTATATTAACTTTTATGCCACTATGGATCTCTGGTAATGTTGTTTTGAGAAGCTTTTTTTAAGTTTGAATTTTATTGGGTGAATTCCACATATTTGTTGTGCTTGCTTGATTGTAATCCTTTGCATAAGCCTTTAATGTATACACTTACACACTAATGTTTTATTTGGAGGAAAATTTACAAGTGGGTAAAATGATAGGGGTGAAGAAATTATGCAATAGAATTACTACACCCTTAACCTATAATGTATTTAAGGATATGTGTGGCTGACTTATGGCTTACATACCTTTCATATTATCTTATTGCGTTTCTCTATGTTCTTAGTATGTTCAAACTATGGAATGACCATGGATAATTAGAGTATATATCTGAGGTAGTGGTTAGTCTTTTAACATCATATTGTGAATTCTTCTCTTATTGCATTATTATCGAGATTGCCCCTCAAAGTGGCTCAGTCATTATTATCAAGTATTCTACTATTTTATCAATTATTGTTATGGATCTAATTATTATGCTCTTAATTCTATGATATATTACTCTATTATTGCAAACATATAAGTAATTTCGTTACAAGTGGTATCTGAGCATTGATTTCGGCCAATTTCTATGACATGTTTTTTTTGGATTTGGTGTTACAACTATCTGAAGATCTGAAGGATCAAAAAACTAACTTGTGACCTAGGAAGAATTTTGTTTTTTTGCCTTTACAATATTGTTTGGTCTTCTTTTTTTAAGTCTGGATTTTTTTTTTGTAAACTTGGAAAAATTAGTAGTCATTAGATTTGTCTTAGTGAGATGATCACAAAGGTATAATATGTTGGTAAATGTTTTTTGGGCCCAAAACCCTCCATCCTAGGGTGGTTGGTCCAAACTAGAGTCCAAAACTTCGTATCCATCAATTTTTGAGGTGGATCAACAAATTCAGTCAAAGATACAAAACATGTTAAGGAAGGATGATCTTGATGTAGTAAAAGGGGAAATGAATTATCTAAAAGTTGTCAATAATGAGTTCTCAATTGAACTCTATTACAACTCAACGTCTATAAAATAATCCTCTACCACTCAATCAACTTCACCCAATCAAAAAAATCACAGCTCTAATACTGATTCAAAAAACATGCTGCCAAAAGTGGAAGTGCATAAGTTTGATGGTAAGGATACACTCGAATCAATCAAATATAAAATTTATTTGTCTACATTAGACCCCATATGCACAAAAGGTAATCACGACATCTCTCTATTCAGAACTTGAGCAGTTCATTTGGTATAGATGGTTGTGTGATCAAAAGAAAAAGAAGGGCACTCGTGGTACCTAGTCAGTGTTTACCGAGGAACTACATATACACTATCACAACAATGTCTCCAAAAACTACTTGAGTTAGTTAGTAAAGTTATGACAAACAGATACTGTTAAGGATTATATTTAGAAATTCTAGAATATATCCTTACATGTGGATGACATCACTGAGAACAACTTGACTGACTTATTCTTGGGGGGCATTAAGGATGCATCCAACTTGAGGTTCATATGTTTAATCCATCGACTATGTTTGAATCCATACGATTTGCATGCTAGCTAGAGGAGAAAGAATTGGTTAAAACAAAATCTTTCACTCACAACTGCGAACATAATTTCATAACACCATAATTTGTGTAACCAATGAGAAAAAGGGTTATGTTTTGGTTGTGACAACAAGTGGAGAAAAGGACATGAATATGCCAAAATAAGTTGTTCTACATTAAAGGTGCCAATGAAGATGAATACGATGATGAGGCCACATGCAAAGGTATAAAAAAACTAGAGGTTGAATCTAAATATTTTCAACCTACTATCCCCTGTCATGCTCTTTCCAGTATATTTAGTCCTCAAACTCTTAAGGTGGAGGGTTTCCTCAATAAACAAAAGGTGACAATGTCGATTGACTCGGGAAGTACACATAACTTCATCAATAGTGATTTGGCTACTCATTTGAACTATTTCATTTATCCATCTCCAAAATTTCAAGTCATGATTTCATATGGTAACACGGTCAACTATTCTAGAAAATGCCATAGTATTAAGATTATCATGGGGGACTAACTGCTTAATTCTCCTATATTTTCTATTCCCATGAGTGGAGCTAACATTAATTGGTAGTCCAATGGTTCATGACGTTGGGCATTGTAGATCATGATTATGAGAGAGATTAGTTCATATTAGTATGCCAAATCAAACATAAAATAATTGACAAACATAACATCTCAAACATGATCCCTCAGTCTAGGCAATATTAGAAGCAAAGAAAAAATTAAAACATAGTCAAAGTGATTATACCTTCATCATGGATGTTCCTTCTAAGTCAAATTAGTGGTGTGTTGAGACAAATATGTAGAGCTTGGAGTCTTTGTCAATGTCGTGGTGTGCTCACACAGGCAACATCTTCCCTTGCACTATCGAGTAATTAATTAATTAGAAGAAGATGAAAGAAATGGTTGAATATAATTAGAAGAAAGGTTGAAGGCTTGATGATTGAAAGGATACTAAAATGGTAGCACTTTGTTGTATGTTTAAGACTTGTGAATAATGGAAAATGACCCTTGTAGTTATATATTCTCCAAAATGATTTTGATCGTCGGATGATGATCAAGATGAATGGATGAGAATCAATGAATCTTAGGTGACTTATGTTATTAATAATTGTGGTTAAGTTTGCATTTATTTGGCATGGATTGCAAATTTTGATATTTATTTGATATTTTTCAATGCTTGAAAACTTTCATGATGATGCCATGATCCATGCTATTTGTCTATGATGTCATGTTGATGTGATCAACCACTTGGCCACTTGCCATGCGAATTAAGGAATAAATCCAATTAATGAATTTATAAAATAGGGAATTCTAAAAGCTATGGAATTACCCATTAGAGGAAGATTGGGTTAATTAGCTTAATGAAAAGAGATATGACTTTTGAATGTCAAATAATCATTTGACCTAATTAATCCCAAAATGTCACTTGCAAAGTAACAATCTGACTCAAGATGAATTAAACGAAGCTAAAGATTGCATACAATGTATTTCCCCATCAAGGATGCACCAATGCATTTTAGAATGTGCACATAATATGTGAAGAATAATTTGGAAGTTTTAGTGACTTGGTGCAGTATTGTAAGAAATGGTTCTAATAAAAAATTTACATGAAAGTGATGAGAACTGAGTGTTTACATTTCCCCATGTTTGAGAAGGTATTGAGAGACACTATATGAAGTAATAAATTTTCAAAAATTAAATTTTCATTAAAACAATTTGATAAGGATTGAAGAATGATGCCCCAAATGATGTTTGGGGACCTGGATGCCCCCTTAAGGGAATGGCCAAAAACTAAGATTGATGGATGGTATCTTGAAAGGAAGAAAATGGACACGAAGAAGAGTGAAATTAACCCATGGATGAGATTAATACGTATAAGTTATGGCTTGCATGCTTTTATATCTGATGATGATAGAGTAGAAAAATGATTTTTCCCAAAGAGGGGCGAATTGGGAAGGATGCATCTCAAGATAAGCGACATACTTTGACTTACCCCAAACAAGATCAAAGTTTTAGGTTTAGAGAATGATCAATCCTAAAACAAGCGACACACTTTGATTTACCTAAAGAGGATGAAAGTTGTGAGATTGGAATTAGAAGAAAGATGGATTGATTTAATTTCTGGAAAGATGGGGGATAGATTGACTAATGATTTTCCCTAGTAGGGTAGATTTGATCATTAATTAAACAGTTTACCCCGACAGGGGAAATTTGATCATTGATTGAACTAATTGGTTTACCACCATAGGGCAGATTTATGCTTTGATAAATTGATTAAGTAAGTAATTGATTAGAAATCATAAATCAAAGATTGAACTTGTTACATAGATTAAAGGTGATATGAATGACATAAAGTTAGGTGTAATGATATAATGACTTTTCAAAGAATGAAGAAGCCACAAAAAAACTAGCACATGAAGGTAATGGAAGAAATGATTGGAAGAACACAATAATAGTTGAAGGATAATGAGATAATAGTGGTCACCCTAGAAACTAAACATAATTAAGCATTGCCTACATAGTCCAAATGGACCTCAGGCCAATGTAGTATCCCTATAAGGGAGAAAATGGTATGAAAGAATAGAATAGATTATCAAAATGATAATATTGATGGACCAATGTATATGAGTATCCTTTTATATGCTTGTTTAGAGATGCACATCCTGATTAGCATATACATAGCTAGAATGTTCAATTATTTTGGTTTGATCAAGTAAAATGTGATGATGTAATGTGGTCAAAGATGATTGAAATGATTTGATTAAATAATGAATTGTTTTTTAAGGGGAGATACTACCAGCGTAACATGAGATTTTATATAAACCTTGAGCACTTATTTTTTAATGTAGCACGTGACGATATGCATCATGATATAAAACACCATGATGGTTTGGATATGATGTGTAAAAGGACTGACTCTTGATCCAATATACAACTGACGTGATCACATCATGATATATAAAAATCAATATTACATTGTATTCATATGCCAATGGATGGGCTTGAGTACAAGTGCAACAAATCACCCTATGAATGCATTTGGGTTGAGTTAAGGCACAAAAAAAAAGCAAATAAACAAACAAGCAAGCAACTAAGAAAACAAACACACACAAAGATGGAAAATAAAATCAACAAAAAGCATCATGTTTTTAATCCATTAAAAATCCAAGTGGGAAAGCATAATGAGAATGATAATGGAAGGTGCCCCAGCAAGGTTACATGCAATGAGATAGAATGGGTGAATCAATGATAGATCAAGGATAATGACTAGATAAAAGACAAGATCAATGTTTTTGAATTTTGTGGCTTTATATCTCTCTTAGAGATTTTTAACTTTAGGAGTTTGTGGATTTATACCTCTCGTGTAGATTATAATCCTTTTCTAATTTTAGGTCATTTTTTGTTATCTAAATGTTTTTGGGATTTTTAGAATAAGATATGTACAAGATCACTAGCAAAGGGAAAACCTGTTCTAGCACCATAATGGATAATGACTCAAAAAATGATGAGAGCATAGAAAATGGCTCACAAAAATGATGAGAGCATGGGGTAATGGTGGTTGCGCTGACCTCAAAAACTCCATGTGAGGAAGTGTTGCCTACATAGTTCAAATGAACCTCAGGTCATTGTAGTCTCCCAAAATGGGAGACAATAATGAACGAAGGATGAATGGATAATGCTGGACAATAATGGATAACAATGAGAGAAGAGACTAGCAATTTCCATGGACCATATCCGTGAGAACCAAAAGTGTCTAGTCATCAAAGTGTCATGTGGATAATATGCCAAAATGTTTCCTAAACAGGTTTTAATATAACTTTTACTTCTATAACAAGGTCAAGATGAGAAGACTGATGGTCACAATATGATGGCTTGGGTTGAATAGGATTGAATGGCCAAAATGGTTGGAGTGGAATGGAATGGTATTCAATGTAAACAATGTTTCCCCCAAGTGTCAAGGTACTTACAGACAATAAATTATTTACATATGATGCCAAAAACCTAGTTTGCATCATGTTACTTTCCCAAGGCACCACAAGCATGGTTTTCACCGTTGGACAAATTATTTCTCTTTCTCTTTTGATTTTTAATATTTTTTAATTTATAGCATCTTAACTCAATGGAGGATTACGAGATGATTAATACAAAGCCTTTAATGTATAACTAATGCCCACTTTGAATAGTTACTTTGTTAGGATCCTACTACGAATTTAAACTACATTATTGTTGTTGTTATCTTCAATGGTCATTGATTTTTTTCCTTCACACCTCTAGACAGGGGTGTTCATAGTCTCTTCGAAAAAGAGTGTTCCTAGGAAGGGTAAAAAAGGATAGGCATTGGATAAATGATCTAATTTGGTAAAGTAATATAGGAGTTGAATGAATAATAGGATCATGATGGAATGCATAATTATTGTGAGACAAATAAAGATTGACATTTTAGTCGCACACATTATTTTTGATTCCAAATTAGACATAATTTTGGTTGTGGTAAGGCCAAAGACCTCTGGAAATTCTCTCAATAAGGCCATAATATTTTTCTATTATTTAAGCCTAAGTGATGTTACAATTTGAATAATGTTTGGATTACTGGTTATGCCAATGTTGACTTCAATAATGTCCTCATCAAAGTATGAAGAAATGAATTGTTCATCTATTGACGCCCCAAAGAGGTTTTCACTAACAAAATCTTCTTGATTTTGACTATCCTCTAGTGACACAAAAAAAGTCACCTTAAGAAACACTAAATTTTGACTTTGATTGTCCTCTAGTGCCTCAAATAAGGTTTCTTTAGGAGATGTTGACTTTAGACTGTGATTGTCCCCTAGCACCTCAAACAAGATTTCACTAGGAGATTGTTCTTTTGCTTAAATATTGTCTTAGATCCCCAAAAAAAATTGATATGTCACCATGGAAAAATTCTAACAATGTGTGATTCTATCAATCCTAATCAATGCTTGTGGGATGTGGAATATTAATATAATGGCTACATGGGTTAATGTTGAAGGGATGTGTAATGCCAATGGAAGGGTAAAAGGCAACATAATCCTTGTAGAGGCTACTAGGATAACTTGTGTCAATGCTGAAGAAAATGCCCTAAAAATTTGTAAAAAGATCACTAATGTATTCAAATTTAATTCGTAAGGAGTGTGAAACTAATGTCAGAATAGCTATTAATGTATGTTTATTTTGAAGTTGATATAATAGAAGCGTATAGTCAATGTTGTGATATCCACTAATATATTTTGATTTTGACTCAAGAGGATCTAGATCTAATGTTGAGACTGAGGTTGATTCTACTTCTGTTGTTAAATCTAATATTGGTTCTAGAATGCAACCTGATTTTGAAATTGGTTCTAAAATAGAACTTGATTCTGATGTTGATGTTGACAATAATGTTGGTTCTAAAATGGAGCCTATTTTTAATGTAAATGTAGACACAAAAATGACATGTTGGCGTGCATTGTCCACAAGTACCTTGTTCACCTTTCACTTGGATAAGAAGAATTTGGGATGAAGGAATTTTCTAAAATGGGGAATTATTTGCAATGGAATAAAGATGGGTTATTGCTCGATAATGGGTTCTTCGAAGATAGGCTCATCGAAGATACGTCCTTCATCAAATAGAGTTCCTTCAACAAACAGAGGTCGACCAAAAATGGTTTGGGTTTGGTCAAACATGGGTGACTAAAAAAAATGTCGATATTGGTAAGAATATATTGACCTTGACTTAGAAGTGGATAAATTTAATCATGCTTAGGAAGGGGATCATGACATATCATAATTGAGTAGTTATCAGACTTGGGTGCACTTGGGTCTTAATTAAATAATGGCTCTTGGAGGGGCAATGATTTGCTTTGTTGTGCCTGTACAATTAGATTGGTTGTTGGAGGTATTTACTTTATCTGAATAAGGCTATGCAATCAATCTATAAGAAAGTTAGGTGGGAATCTCACTCCAGACATTAACAACCATAGAAGGGCTTCATCTTTGCTCTAAAAAAGTTTGTTCTCAACCTAGATTTAGCTAAATAATGGTGATTCTAGAACTGATTTAGGTTAATGCCTAAATGGGTTTGGAGATTTCACGACACAAATTGATATGGATTGTGCCCCCAAGAAAAGATTCATGCAAGGAAATTGGATTGGAATACAATTTGGCCCCAAAGAGGGCAATCTTGATCTTTGATTGAAATAGACCTGAAAAGTGCAGTTTTGGTCTTTGATTGAAATGGGATAAAGGATGAATGATGTGACTTTGTCATTCCCAACCGACAGGTGCAAGAGATTGAATGAAAAGAAAAGAAGTGATTTAAATTTGGAATGTGATTGAGTTAGAATAATTGGATTTGGTCGAAAGAGACCTAATTTAATGTGTTTCTAATGTTTGACTTTGAAGTTGACTTCAAATAGTTGACTTTGGTCAAAGTTGACCGATTTGGAATTAGATTTAGAATTTGGTTCAAGATAAACTCGATTTGGCTTTAATTGGTTTGGTACATGGTTCAAGATGAACTTGATTTAGCTTTAACTCAGTTTTGGATTTGGTTCGAGATGAACCTAATTTCATTTTGATTTCAAAATTGATTTTGGTTCAAGATGAAACTAGTTTGGATTTGATTAGCTTGGTACGTGGTTCAAGATGAACTTGATTTGGCTTGACTGGCTTAAATAAGGAATGTGTTCAAAAGTGACCCAATGTGAACAATCAATTCCAAATTGGATTTGGGTCCAAATGGACTTTATTTGAATGGTTTTAAATTAGATAGTATAATAGTATCACGTGAATAATGTAACAATATAATCAACCAACATAATGCTAGGATGGGATAAAGATGGCTTAAAAATTGGGTAGGGTAACTATTGACCAAATTTAAATTTTAGTCAAATTGGGTCAACCGCTACATATTGAAACTTTTCACAAGTTCCCATATGTCTAATAGGGTCTCATGTGTGTCTCAAAACCTCACTCATCCCTGCTCTATCCTTGGTCTAAGCGTATCTTCCTTATACTAGTCTAGTCAACCAAAGTCAACTTTGGTCAAACATGATCAAAGGTTCAAATTATTTTGAAAATGTCATAATGTGATAATTTAGGTGTTTTAAAGTGTTCATAAGTCATAATTTGATCCTTTGCTATGTTTCATAGTCCAAAAATGCCCATTTGTCACATTTTTGGCTCATTAAATGACATGTACGAATTGATTATAGAAGCAATTTTTCACTAAGGGAATTTTCAACATAGATGGGTTCAAAATATGTTAGGAGGTAGTCAGAGTCAATTCAAGAAGTAGTTTAATGCATGAAAATATGGAGTTTTCCTTTATTTTAGGCCCTTAATGGCACTTGTACAGACTTGGGAAGTTTACCTTCAGCTAAAAACATGGGAATGTGCCTCTTCATCTCCTTGAAGTCTTTACCATGCTTGGTTTGTAGAGAAAAGGCCAAATGGATAAAATTTTGCTTCTATTTATTCTTTCTTGCCTTTGTAAGCCAAGGAGAGTCAACTTTGCATGCTTGATACAAGTCATACAGGTGAAGTTGAGAGGAGTACTCTTGGGGGTTGAAAGAGGTCTAAGTTAGCTTCAAATACATGTCAAGAAGTTTGAGTTTCATCCCTCCTCCTTTATGAACCATCACTAAGACGCCAAACACCCTCTTATGCTTATGCATTCAAGAGGGGTATAGGTTTGCACCTATTTCTTGCTTTTATAAATATATAGAGCTATATGGTTTTGATGGAGTATTTTTAGGTTTGAATAGTTCCCCTCCATATTGTTTTCATCATCCAACTCTCTCGCTCTTGAGGTCCTTGGTGGAATACTCATAGTTTATACTTGGTTTTCAAGTTTACAGTCATGGAAGCATAACTTGTATTATGGTGAATTGCAGAGGCTCTATAGAGATGTTTTAGTGTTCTTGAGTTCATGATAGTAAAGATTTTTCATTGAATAATCTTGTGAAGGAATAGATCAACATCTTTCAAAGAAAATTGCCTACCTTTTTTGCTCACTGCCTTGTTTGCAAAATAAACACTTATAGGTGATGATTATAGGGGTCTAGAGGTTTGTACGAAAATAGGGATAATAGGTATTAACCTTCATAAGGTTGTGAAGTGAATTAGTAACTTTGTGGGTATGATCGATCCTTTGGTAGCCACTAGAATGTTGAATAATCATCCGAAAAGGAAGAAATCTGAGTTTGGGAACTAGTCCCTAAATTGACCAAATAGAGGGCAAGGAGCTTTTTCAAGATGACACATAACATGTTTGGCAACAGTCTCAAGGCATCTAAGTGGGTGTCCTTGTAACCTTTGGTATGGAAAAACACTATGACAAGTTTGAAAGAGAAAGGGTTGTTGGAGGGTAGTGTTTGAGAGCCTCAAGATAGCTTCTAAACACACTGAATTCCTTTAATAAAACCTACAGGTTTCCAAGTCTAAGAAACTCCTAAGACCAAGAAGAACAAATATAAAGGTCTAAAACCCACACTAGATAACTCTTTGGGGTTAAGAACATATCATGGTGCCAAGGAAGATGAGGACAATGTGAAATGCAATTTTGAGACTCCATACTAGTCTACAGGCAACCTACAGGTCTCCTATTATGTATAATGGAGCACCTATAGTTAGATATTCCACCTTGGAGTAGAGCTTCACATTTCTAGGTGAATAATGACATAAATGGGATAGAAAATGGATTTAAAAGGTTTCAATATCACTTTGGTAAGCTTAAGGGAGATGGGACAAAGATGATTAGGGGTCTAGACCTATAGAGAACTATAGGTGTCCTTCACAAGGAAAATAAACACCTACAGTAGCAAGTAAATAGTGACCTTAATGTGATGACAAATTGGTATCTTAAGGTTTTAAATAGGTGAATATCAGCTCATATTTGTATCATATAACCTAAAAATAATTAAGAGAGGTCCACACATACCATGAAAATGCTCAGTGGAGGAAATTAGCACTTATAAGGGTCAACTAATTATGGTGTCTCAGTCAAAACAATGGGTGACCTATTTATGAGCTAATGTGCATAAGGACCTAATAAAGCATGAAACAATTGTAAATAAGTGTAAACCACCAAAAATTATTCAATAAGGTTCCAAAACATGTTTTCAAGTCTCATTTCAAACATTATAACCCACAAGTAAACGTGAACAAAGTTGTCACAATCTGAACAATTTATAAACCTAGTCTTGTAAATCCAAGAGCATGGAGGTTATTTGAGAGGTTAGGGTGTTGAAGAGATATTTGAGGCACTATATGTGATAATAGAAACATATATAGGTCATTTACATGAGCACATGGCAAAATAAAGAGCTTTTAATTTCATGAAACATAGTCTAATAGCAAATCCCCTACACAATCTACCTTAGAAAACTTAGTCTTGGTTTTTGAGGGTTTTGAGGGTCAAATGACCGAGTCAGGAGCTAAAATTTGGTACAGAGCACCCTTGCCACTTTTATAATCCTATAAAATGTTTTATTATGTGAGGCAAAGAGGGTAAGTTCCCCCTATTTTATCTCGAATAGGGGGCACTACCGTAGGCTCATAACCCTGCAAACTTGGAAAAGGAGATCAAAACATGGACCAGAAGCCAATAGAACACTTTGAGAGAGTTTGTAGAGTTGAAGTACATATATTATGACATGGGAAACTAATTAGGAATGTTTTAATCCAAAAAATTTTCTCCATGCTCTAAGGTTTGTAGTCATGTAGGGTAGGCAGAATTAGGGCCTAAAGCCCAAATGGGAAGACACCTTTATTTATAGCCTTGATTAGAAATTTTCATTAGTTGGGTCATGTTTTTGAGGTGTAAATAGATGTTTATAAGCTATATAAATGTAATTAAAACATTAAAATTTCATTTTGAGTCTTAGGTTGTAGGCAAAATTATGGAAACAGGGTTTAAGCCTAAGGCAAATGGTGGGTTAAGTGCATTTATAACATGATATGATCATTATAATGGTTTGAGACATGTTTTTGGGACGTGTTTTAAGGTGTTTGAACCTTAACCTTCTAGATTAATCCAACAAGAATCCATTTATTGGCTTGAAGGTACCCAGACCATGCAAAATGCTCAAAAATGACTCGAATGGCTAATTTGAAATGTTTGAATCTAGCTTGATGCTTTGCATGTAGAGTCAACGCATTTGAGGATGTTAGAGAGGGTACCTAGGAATCCTTTAGTGTCATTTTGATAGAATTATAACGTGTACTCTTTATGAATAAAGGCTAAGACCAGATACCTCTCTTAAACCCTCACAAACCCTCTTTAAAGACCCGATGGGGAAGATGTTGCAAATGAATCATCCAAATGACATAATTTGGACATGAAAATAATTGGAGGTGAAAGAGAACTCTCCAAGGCTCCTCCCCATGTGACTAAGGTGTACCTTACCTATGCGTAAGAGGTACAACTGAGGTTTCTTCGATAAATTTGTGTGTTTTTCAAGTGTGAAGGAGTTTTAAAGGATGAAATCACTTTTGGAAGATAGTATGAGACTTTTTCTAAGTCTCCATTATCATTTATTGAGCTATCTAATCTCTTTTAAGTGTATCTGTTATCTCCTTCATCTCAGTCAGTCTAGTGGGTAGATAGTGAACACTTGGTGAAAAGGGGAAGAGCTCCAATTGGGAAGCCTTTTAAGGCTTGATTCATGAACTTGATGACTTGTAAACTCTTGAAAAGTGTCATTCCTCCTTGTGCATGGATTATATTTTACAATTGGAAGCATTTTGTGTGCCAAGGGTGAGAGGTGCATAGGAAAGAGTTATTTGTGACTATCAGGGATGATTGATCATGGCCAAAAGAATATAGATGATTATAGACTAATACAATGCATGTATGGGCTTGTCAGGCACCCCTCCCCTTCAGATCAATCATCAAACCTGACCCCACTCATTGATAAGGTAGTCTAATGAGAGAAAATCATGAAGACAGTTTCATATGCATGAGAGAGAGAATCTATGCCACATCTGGAGGAGTTGATGAGTTTAAGGGACAATTGTCTATATTTTACTTGCATGACCTATCTCATGTCTGATTTTATGACTTTTATAACTCCTTCTCTTTGGTTGACAAGTGTCTTAGTGACTCTTGAGCTTCACCTTCTCTCTGTCCTCTCATAATTGCTATAAATACTAGCCTTTTTGGCTATTATACGGCTATATCCACTTGATTATGGCAAATCCATACTCTATTTTTACCTTAAACTAATAAAAAAATTGCTTTTTTCCTCATTCAAGATTTCACTAAGTGCATGTTATGGTTGTTGGTCTTGTGCACGTGTATTTTGCTTACCTTCACATGTTACTCTTCCTAGTGCCTTATGTGTTTTGAAACCTCTCTTTTGTAGGTTAGCAATAATTGTTTGATATGGATTACAGGTATAGTGAGTATCATATTCCTTAGTGTTTATAGAAGACCTATTATCTAAGTCCTCCAAGCCTAAACTCTCTCTAAATCCCCATGCTTGAAACATTGATGTAGAAGAGGAGTGTTTAATTGAATGAAGTCTATTTGTGGGATTCTCTTTGGTTTCAAGTGCATTGTAAATAGTGTGAGTATATCATCTATTTGGTGTATCACCTCCCCTAGATTAGATTTATTTTTAGTTATCCTTCTCCTTTTTCATCCCCCAAAAGTTAGTAGTAGGTTTGATCTATAGTGGTACATCAAGGGAACTAGGCCTAATTGAGAGATCCACCTCGAATTTGGGTCACCCACAGCCCTGAGGTGGTTCCATTATGCCATTTGAACAAGGAAAGACTTTCATCTCCTCAAGGGGTGCAAGTTCAAGTGACAACAATAACACCTCATGTCTTAAATGTAATATGGAAATGCTTTGGACTTATGATAGTGTTCATTTGGTTTAATGTTTCGTAAAGGTTTACAATCGATTCATGTCATGATAATAATTAAATAAGACACTCATAAAGAACAAGCCCTATTTTTAATCATAAATTAGGGCTGTAATCGAAGTGTAGTCCACATAACTACCTTACTTGAAGTGGTGATAGATTTATTTCACTCAACCCTCACTTCAAGTGGTATATTGTGAAATCTTGAGGGTGGTTGGTTTCCCTCACACTACACATTATTTATGGTAACTTGGTCTTAGTCTAAATTTATAACAAGGTTATATAAATGGTCTTTGTAGGGCTCAATACATTTCAAAGAAGAAATATTGATGAGCTATTTTTTAGAGGGTCTAGTCCCTCCATGATCACTTCATCTATGGGATTTCAATGAAGTGTTACTAGAAAATTAGGCTTCGAGAGATATGGTTTGAGGTTAATGTTGGAACATGAAATCACTTCCACTTCATAGATGTGCTTAAACACATATCCACTCAACCAATAATGACCGAATACACCCTCATTTTATATACCTTATCGATTGTATTGGGTTGGTACGTGCATTGGGAACTTTAGTCCCAATCCCTACACCTTACGGACTCTTAAGAAGGAGATGAATCCACCCCACATAATCAAAATAAAAGGAAATAAATGTTTTTTATGATTCTCAGGATCCCACGAATGGGCAAGAGAAGAGCATACTCTAATGTTATTTCAAAAAATGCAATGTTAACCTAAGTGTTTCTGATTCTCAGGACCCCACAAATGGGAAAGAGAAGAGCATACATAAATAGGCTATCCATAAAACAAGCAAACTAAAATAAAAACTTAAGTGATGAAAACATTAAATGATGCAAATAAAGTAAGTGCAAAGGAAACAAGTATTTTAAGAGCACTAAATGAAGTGTTGCTTCCTTGATTAAACATTGAATGAAATATGTGAGTTTTCAAAATAGGCTTAGTTTGGCAATAAATCCACTTCTTTAGCTAGCATAACCTATAGGAAATAAGTTAGGAGTTTTAAATGTGGTATTTGACAAGTTTGGGAAGTTGAAAAGCTGATTATTTAGCTCGTGGGAAAAGTATAGTGTAATCCCGCTGTCCAGTAGGGTGATCCCATTATTCTGCAAAATCCAAAAATAATGAGAGTGGAACTAAAAATTATGATTAGTAGGGTGATATCATCATTTTTAATGAATGATAGACACATATTTTTAACTTCCATGGTCTCACTATTCTACAAGATAATATCATCTATACGTATATCATTCTCATTATTTGAGTTTTTAATTCCACCATTTTCAATTTGTATGGGGTCAAACCAGTTTTCACTATTTTGGGCATTCTTATTGATGCACAAGGCATTCTCATCTATACACATAACAGATCATCATTTTCATAAAAAATAGGTTGACACAGAAATAGTGGCAAATGTGATATCATCATTCCATAGGTCGATATCACTGATAACGAGCACAAATTCATCGTTACATAGGGTGATGCCATTAATATGCAGAAGATGGAAAATATGGGAAAGTAAGAAGAAAAATAAGGAAATTAGCTTAAAATTTTGATCTAACTTCATAATTAGAGGAATTATGATGTTTTAAATAGAATTTGTGGGGTGTGGGTCCCACTGGGCATGCCAAAGTGTAGATCACAATTATGAGAGAGGTCAGTTCAAGTCAATATGCCAAATCAAACATAAAATAATTGAGAAAAGTAACATCTCAAGCATGATCCCTTAGTTTGGGCAAGACTATAAGCAAATAACGAATATAAAACAATCAAAGTGATTATACCTTCTTCATGGAAGTTCCTTCTAAGTTGGATTAATGGTGTGTTGATCCCAAGATATAGAGCTTAGAGTCTTTGTCAATATTGCAACATGGTCACACAAGTTGTGTATTCGAGCAATTAGAATAAGGTGAAACAAATGGTTGAAGATAATTAGAATAAAAGTTGAAGAGTTGATGCTTGAAAGGATACTAAAATGGTAGCACTTTGTTGTATGTTTTAGACTCGTGAATAATGGAAAATGACCCTTGTATTTATAGATTCTCCAAACTAATTTTGATTGTTGGATGATGATCAAGATGAGTGGATGAGAATCAATCAATCTTGGTGACTTATGCCATTAATAATTGTGGTTGACTTTGCATTGATTGGGCATGGCTTGAAAATTTTGATATTTGTTTGATATTTTGTAAATGCTTCGCAACTTTCATGATGATGTCATGATCCATGATATTTGCTTATGATGTCATTAATCACTTGGTCACTTACCATGAGAATTAAGGAATAAATCAAATTATTAAATTTAGGAAATAGGGAATTCCAAAAGCTACAAAATTTCCCATTAAAATAAGATTAGGTTAATTAACTTAATGGAAAGAGATGTGACTTTTGAAAGTTGAATAACCATTCAATCTAATTAATTCAAAAACATCACTTGTAAAGTCATAATTTGACTCAAGATGAATTAGATGAAACTAAAGATTGTCTATGGTGTATTTCCCCAATCATGGATGTACCAATATGTTTTATAATGTGCATGCAAGATGTTCAGAATAATTGAGAAGTTTTAGTGACTTTGTGCATCATTGTCAGAAATGGTTCTAATTGCAATTGCAACATAAAAGTGATGAAAATTGAGTATCTACCAGCACAATAGAGATGAATTTCCAAGAACTATTGATGTAGGGGAATCTTCAATGGTCTTAATTTTGGGTTGATTTAGTTGTTATAGGTCATTTAGAGTGTGGTTGTATAGGATATAAGTTCTAGGAGTTCATAGAATTCAAATTTGGGCTCATATGGCATTTTCTTGCCATTTCTACAAATTTGAAAATTTGAATTATTTTGTCAAGTTTGGGTCCTCAATAATGTGTGGAAGAGATTCAATAATGTAATATTGTTGATTTGGGATCTATAAGGGTACCAATGTCATTTTAGTACATATTTAAGTCACTTTACGAGTCATTCATATAGGGATGTTAGGTATAGGTAGTTTGAGCCTTGTCAATGTTCTTGAAATGGAGTTCAAGAATTTGTTGAGGTATTTATAGAGTATAAAACTTGTAAATTTACATGTTTTTGAGTGATTTTAAAAAGGTATTTGAATATGTAGAGGTGATAACCTCATGGAAATAATGAACAATCACCTCCATTTCTAAAATTGAAAGAAACATACTTTGTTTGCTTGTGTTTCTTGTATTATGTGATCATAAATATTAACTATGCAGAACCTTGATAACATGTATTATGTGTTCAATGAGATTGAGTTTACACTATGAAATTATAAGAGACTCTTGAAGGACTCCTACGGTGTAGGAAGACTAATAACAATGTAAATGAATAAAAGAACTCATAATTGGTAAAGGATTAACTTCCAGGCCTATGTTTTCTATATGATATGATAAAATAGACTGAGTAAGCACTCTCTATGAGAAAGAGGGTATGGAGGCTTGATTAATACATTGAAATTATTGGCAAGTGTTTTTTTTAATGTTCCTTAAGGTACTTGTAAATTTTTAATTTTTCTGGATACACATTTCATAGAGTAAGGTATTTAATTCTTGTAGCAGTCTGTGACTGTGTACATAGTCAAATAAATAACCTTGTTAAAGCCATGGAAAGTGGAGTTAATAGGAGGTCCAATGAATAAGGGAAGTTGTGTTTTAGTGACATGAACCCTAAACCACCATCACAAACAAATGAAAGTTGTTAAAATTGTAAAGTTGTTATAATGTTTAAAATTGTAAACTAACTCTACATATTTTAATACCTTTTTAAACTCACTCAAAAACATGGACATTTATATTTTTTATACTCTGTAACTACCTCATTAGATTCTTGAACTCCCTCTCAATAACATTGACAAGGCTCAAACTACCTATACTTAACACCCCTATTTGAATGACTCATAAATTGACTTAAATATGTAATAAATTGACATTGAACCCATTATAGAGCCCAAATCAGAAGTATTACATTATTTAATCTCTTCCACACATGATTGATGACCCAAACTTGACAAAAGAATTCAATTTTTCAAATTTGTAGAAATGGCAGGAAAATGCCATATGAGCCCAAATTTGAATTCTATGAAATCCTATAACTTATAACCTAGACAACCACACTCTAAATGACCTCTACCAACTAAATCAACCCAAATTTAAGACCTTTTAATATGCCCTTTCATCAACTATTCATGTGCTTTCATTCTAAAGGTAGGACATTTGAACTACGGGGATTACGGACAAATTATCCCCAATTGGTTAGTTCAAACCAGATGACAAAGATTATTAAAAAAAGGATGAAAGGATTTTTAGCACATTTGTTTTATTTATAAATTCATCCAACACATGTGTCTACACATCTTGATTTACAAATGATTCATTATGACCATCCAACAGTTTTTGGTGTAATGCCAAAAGGCCTACAACCCAATAGAGAACATGATCATGCCATAAGACTAATTATAGGTAGCACACCACCAAACATTATACCATGAATTTACCTATATGATTATATAAGTGAAATTAAAAAAAAATATACATGAGATTCTAGAGGCATGCATTATCCAACATAGCTAAAGTGAATATTCATCCTTAGTGGTCATGGTGCATAATAAGGATGACACTTGAAAGATATGCCTCTACTACATACAACTCAATAATTAAGCCATCAAAGATAAGTCCCCTATTTCAGTCATTGATTATTTTTAAGATGAATTACATGGCATTGTTTATTTTACCTAACTAGATATTGATTTTGGGTACCATCATATTCAAATCAAAGATGAGGATATCTATAAAACAAGTTTCAGAATTGATGAAGGTCATTATGATTTTACGGTCATGCCTTTTAGTTTCACAAATACATCATAGACATTTTAGAGTTTGATGAATACCATTTTTAGCCATTTATAAAAGAAGTTTTTTTTTTTTTTTCTATGATATTCCAATCTACAATAATAATCATGAAGAACATTTGAAGCATGTGAAACAAATAATGTTAGTTTTGGAACAACATCAGCTTTATGCAAAACCTTTCAAATTTGATTTTGGCATCCATGAGGTGGAGTAATTAGGTCATATTATTTCACATGAAGAGGTCAAATTCAAACCTAAGAATATCAAATATATAATGGAGTGGCAAGTGGTAAAGACTCTCAAGAACCTACATGGATTTTTGGGGCTAATAAGGTACTATCACAAATTTGTAAAAACATATGGTAACATAACAACTCCACTCACAACCTTGTTGAATAAATATTCTTTCCATTAGATTAAACTAGCTACTGAGTCATTTGAGAAGCTAAAAGAGGTTATGTGCACCACTCTAGTTTTGGTGACCCCTGATTTTTCTAAATTTTTTTTTATAGAATGTGATGCATCAGGATGTGGCATGGGATTAGCACTCATGAAATAAATAATACCCATTGCATTTTAGAGTCATAAATTCAAGGGAAAAAGTAATCTCAAGCCAATCTATGAGACAGAAATGATGGCTATTATTCATAGATTCAAGTATTGGAGACATTATTTGATGGTTAGACACTTTCAGGTAAAGAGTGATCATGATAGTCTAAAATACTTTTTGAAACAATGATTGTCATCAGAAGAGAAAAAAATAGGTGATTAAAATGTTGGGTTAAGACTCTGAAATCGATTATAGATCCTCAAACAAAAGATCTTTCAGTAGCTTCATGCATCTCCAATAAGAGGGGCATTCAAGATTTTTGAATACATATCACTGCATCAAGCATGATTTATTTTGGGACAGACTCAAGGGGGATATATATAAATTTGTGGCACAATTCATGGTTTTTAAACTAAACAAAGGGGAATAATCAAGATACTAGGTCCTCTATAGCCATTATCCATCCTTAGCCACTAGTGGGAGGAGGTTTTCATGGATTTCATTACAAGGGTGTTGAGATTTGAAGGGAAAAATGTAATCATGGTAGATGTGGATAGGCTCATAAAATTTGTTCATTTTTTTTCCTTATCATAACCATTTGTAGTCAGTATAATAGTTGTTATTTTTCTTAGTACAGTTTAAAAGTTGCATGGTACCCCAAAAACCATTGTAAATGATCATGATCCTATCTTCAGCAATAAATTTCAAATTAAGTTGTTTGCAAGTTTGAATACCCAATTGGATCATAACTCATCTTAACATCCTCAATCTAATTGGAAAATAAAAGTTGCCAACAAATGCTTAGAAGGGTATATTCATTGTTTTGAATTAGATAAACAAGAACATAGTTCCATTGGCTATCACTAGTAGAATGGTGGTAGCGCACTTCCCTCTATTATTCTTTTAAAATGTCCCCTTTTGTGTCATTTTATGTCTATCAACCCCCTTCCATCACTTCATATTTGAAAGTGCAACCCAAGGTTCGATATGTTGAGGAACATATTCAACATCAAAAGGAGGTACTAGATGGTTTAAGGGAGAATTTAACAATAACCCAATATACAATCAATAACAAGTTGATCAACACTATAGTGAGGGCATTTTGATATCAATGATTGGGTCTTTGTGGGATTGTATATATATAAGTAAATGTCATTGAAGCAACATAAAAAGGATAACAAACTTTCTCCTAAGTATTATGACCCTTATCAGATCCCACAAAAATTTGATAATGTGGCATACAAGCTAAAGCTACTCCAATCCACTTACATACATCTTATATTTCATGTATCTTTCTTGAAGAAGGTCATTGGATAAAGAGTTTTTACACATAATAGGTTAACTAAATTGGATGAAGAAGGCAAAGTCATTTTGGAACCTGAAGAGATACATCACACATTCACAAAAAGGCTACGAACAAGAGAGATGTTTACTCAAATTTTCTCATTGTTTCTTAGTTTATGAAAGTACAAGTAAAAGTGCAAGAAAGGGGTGTGTATAGGTACCTAGTTGAAAGTGTGTGCACATTGATATCCAGATAAAGTGAGAGCTCCTCTTTGGCTGGGGAGGAACTCCTGAAATAAGAAAGCACTAAATGGAATTTTTTGGTTAGACAATAAGATGGGGGGATTGCCTAGCATATGCTAAATCCAAGAAAGCAACAACTAGTAAGGATGGTTGCCAATCCCCTTTCTAATAAAAGGTTGGATAAAAAGAGATGATACTCATAATAAATAACATAAAGATAAATTTTATCTAATACAATCAAATAAATTGCTTGTTTAAAGAAAACAACTAATTGTAGCAAAAAGTTTATCAATGCTTATGCTATAGTAGTTGGGGGGTTTGATTATGTTTTGGGTGTGTTAGGTGATAGGGCCACATAAAATAGAATTTTGGTTGAGGTCCAGTTCTTGATTTGGTTGGTTTGGGTGAAGATAGGTAACCGACAACAATTAAGGTAACCGTTGGCAATTAAGGTAACCATCAACGATTGGCTGTCAAATTTTGGGAATATAAAAGAACAAGGGTTACAAGTGGGTAAATGGTCAGAAAGAGGTTTGTATATGAATTCAGGTCTGGCTGCGATCTAATATGGATCTAAGATAATAATAATATAATGCAAATAGAATCTGATCAAGTTATTAAACTATAGAAAATAAATAACATAAATAAATGACAAATGAAAAATACCTGTTATCCAATTTTTGAAGAATGGTAGAAGGTTGAAGAAATTTTTCTAGCATGATGGTGCTTTGAGCATTCAAATGTGATGTGGATATAGTGTTGGTAAATGTTGAATGTTGTAAGAAGATTGTGGCAACATATACTTATGGATTTTCTGATCTGTTATCCTTCCTGCAACTCTCCTTTTATAAGAAGTTACCAATTATAAGTGGGAGAAATTTCTAAATATTCAAGAGGAAGTTATTAATTAGATAGGTGGATAAATATGTTAATTTAGGTGCCAAAAAGCTGATTTGTATCACCAAATGAAAGGTTGCTAAGTTAGGTGCAAATCTAGTTTTGCACCTAGCTAGAAATTACTTTGATACAAGTTGGGGAACCTAATCATCAATGGTTAGGCTTAACCGTCGACAGTTAGACTAAACATTGATGGTTACCATAATTGTTAGCAGTTGAGGTCTGTGAGGAAAATGGGTGAAAAGTGGTTAAAAGGAAGCAGGTTAAAAAAGTTAAGTTAGTAAGCAAAAAAGTGAGCTAGGTTAACTAGGTGGTTAACTAGCTCTAATATGGGGTAAGGGTTTAAGGGTGTTTCAACATAAAAATGGAGTAATTTTTGAGTGTCTACATTTTGCCCTTTTTTAATATGCAGCTTTGGGTTGATAAGCTGCAAAACAAAAATAGAAGCTAGGTAAGGTTAAAGGTGAAGGGTGACGGCCGTGTTGACTCCAGATGCATTAGGCAAGAGGATGTTGCCTACATAGTTCCATGGACGTAACATCCAAAAATAACTTCAAGCCAAATGTAGTTCTTAAATGGTTCATGGGTGGGTTATGGAGAATAGGTGTGTTCCAAAGGTAAGGTAGTGATACTCAACTGGGATCCTCCAAATTGAAGAATCACATGGTTCAATTTGGGTGAAGGTTTATGGAGAAAGGTCATCTCCAAAAGGTCTGATTGCCCTAAGTATGGGAGGAGGTATTCCCCCTCAAACCATGAATTAATGAGGTGAAGGTTGAATTGGGTTGGGGTTTGATAAATGGTAGATGATAAGTCACGAGGTGGGTGGCAAAAAGGTGAGGTTGGGTATTTGAAACGTAAACATGTACACAAAATACAACTAAGTGTGATAGCCAAGATCACACAAAGACTAAGATTGATATGTTGGTAACAAGAAGGTTAGGTTTTAAGATAAATGACGAGGTAACAAGTCCCCAACATTGGTCATAACTGATTGGGTTAGTCTTATCAAGTCTCCTAGATAGGGTCAGTGTTTACTCAGGTATCTAAGGTAGGAAGTGCTCTCGAGAAAAACACAAATGGTTTGGTTGTGTATGAGGTGGTGAAAATTCAAATGTTCAACATTGAAAAAATGGTCTATATGGTCAAAAGGACCAAAGGCAAGGTCATCACAAACTATGCGATAGGTTAGGTCAAAAAGGGCCAACATTGAGGTGGACGCAGTCGAATGGTTAGGTGGTTTTGTAGAGAAGGGAAATCTCTAAAATTTAAGGGAGAAGGTGACTCCCAAATAAGTTGGTGGAGAAGGGTAAGCTCCATAGTTTGATGGAGAGTGTGAATCCTAAATAGGTTGATGGATGTCCAAATGGGTTTTCCCACTTGGGTGAACCACTTGGTTTGGTTTGGTTTGGTTTGAGTTGATAGGGTTGATAAAGTTGATAAGATAGGTAAAGTTGGATTTTGATAGGTTAGGTTGAGTGGATAAGGTTTATTGATAGGTGGTTGGGTAGATAAATGTTTTAATCATGGTAGGTAAGTTTTAAGAAGTTTGATTGGTAGGTAAGGGTTTGATTTGGTAAGGTTGGTTGAATAAGTTGATTTGATAGGTTGGGTGAAGTTGATAAAATTGATTAATTGTATAGGTTGGGTAAGGTAGGTAAAGTTGGTTGGTTATTGTTGGTTGATAGGTTGGATTTGGTATATCAATAGGCTGGGGTGATGGTTATTAGTTTGATAAGGTTGATAAGGTTAGTTGGGTTGACAGATTAGGGTAGTTGGGTAAAGTTGATAAGGTATGTTAGGATGGTGGTCGGGGGTGGATAACCCAATGGTTGATGAGGTTGGATAGGTTGAAGTTGAGATTGATAAAAATAATTGTTAAGTTGGTGTTGATGGGTTATTGGTTGTGTAGGATGATGGTCAAAGGGTTGGCAAAGGTAAGAGAAGGGCAATCTCCAAAAGGATGGGGTGGGTTTGGTCAAGTTAAATGTTTATGGGTGAAGGTAATCCCCAATGGTTTAATGGTTAGGGTAATTTGGTGGTTTTAATAGCTCAAAAGGAGGAAGACACATCTCCCTAGGTTAAGTTAATTGGGTAAGGGATGGTCAAGTTGACTCCTGATGTGCAAGGCAAGAGGATGCTACCTACATAGTCCTATGGATGGTGGATCCAATGTGAACTTCAAACCAGATGTAGTTCTTTTAATTCAGTGTTTGATGGATTTGATTGGAGTAAGATGAGGTGATCAGAGAAAAGTAACCTCCAAAGGTTAGGTTTGGTTGGCTAGGATTACAAATAAAGGTAACCCCCAAGGTTTAGGGAGAATGTGACTCCCAAATGTAAAAGGTCAAGCTGCTTCATTGGTTAGTTGGTTTGATATGTTAACTCGATTGGATGGGTTAGGTGAATGTGATTGGTAGTTGATGGTTTGGGTGGTAGTTATTGGTTTTTTTGGGTAAGGTAAATAAGGTTGGTTTTATAGGTTTGATGGGTTGATTTTGGTTTGGGTTGTTTGGTTGATTAGGTGATGATTTGATTTCAATGACTCCAAAGTGAGAAGACATGTCTTCCCAAGTGATCATGAAAGTATAAGGGGGATGCTAAACGCTCTGATTGACAAAGACCATGATGGAAATATGGGTGGGTTTATGAACATAAAACCCTTGTCACACTTTTACCTTGTTATTAGTTTAATGGTTAAAAAGGTAACTTGATTTCATGGTGTCAAATAAGCTCAATATCCCTTGATTTGTAAAGGACAAAAGGGGAAATGGATGGTAGGTAGTGGGTGATAGGCATGGAAACCTTCGTGTGAGGAGGGCTTACCTCTTTTGTAGGTGACCTAAGAACCATGATAGATAAGTCCATGTCATATGCTAGGTGTAGATTGATCGATGCAAGAAGTTTACTGATAAAAATCAATTATGGTTTTCTTGGGATAGCTTTTTTTTTATATAGGGTATTATATTGCTTATTTTGATATGCCAGTGAAGTTAATCGATGTGAGAAGCTTTAAATGATTGCTTTTTACAAATTTAACCTAGCCATCCTTCAAGGGTGTGGTCTAAGTTTGGGTTTGATCATATTTGATAGTTGTCCTTTAAGGGGGTAGTCTATTTTAAGTTCAAGCACTTTTGATTGTTTCAAGTAGCTGTCTTTCAAGGGAGCAATCTGCATACTAAAGATGTTGACCCAAGTGATATTGTGGTATCCCAAATGTTTATATGCTTGCTTAGACATGGACTGTCTATATAGGCATGAGGCTTTCCTTTTTGGAGGCAAATCCATGGCACAAGAATGTTGATGATGGGTGGAATAGGTTTTTTTAAGTGACAACGACCATGGGATTTCATCTGGTTAGAGATGAAAAGTATCCATGAGGATCATGCCATGGGTAGAACATGGTATCCATGCTTAGGATTAGGCAAAATTTATGATGAATAATCACATGTTCATGTTTTTAATTGGTTGTCCTTAAAGATAAGGAGATGAAGGCCATTGAAAATAAGAGATGAACTTAAGCTAGACACAAAATGACAAGGAACTTGGTTTAACCAAGGAACAAACGTGAATGTCGAGTGTTTAAGAGGTTTAGGGTTGATATATCCCAAATCCATGTTTGCGTGGATGGGTAACGGCAATCAGAAGAGTAGATGTCCCCCAGTTACTTTGTGACTCTTAGTTAGATGGGGAAAAGGTATGGGTTGACAAAAAGGTAAGGTTGGTTAGGTGATAGTTTAATGGAGGAAGATAGTTAAAAAGAAAATGTTTAAAAGGTAGTCAAGAATGGCCAAGGTTAAAGTTATTTGGTTGGTTGGTTAGTGGGTGGAGAAGGGTAATCTCCAATGGATAGGTTGGCAAAGAAGGACAATCTCCAAATAGGTTTGGTTGGGGGGAAAAGGCGATTCTCTAATAATTTTGGTTGGGTGAAGGAGAAAGGTAATCCCTAAGATTTTAAGGTTGTTTGGTTGATAGGTTTATTTGGTTGGTTTGGGTTAAGTGGGTTTGATTGCTTGGATAGAGTTGATAAGGTGGGTTGGGTTGATAAATGGTCAAAGCCTTATGGAGGGGAAGTTCCCCTAGTTTATTTTTTCCATGGATGGTTAGAAGAGGGGAAAATGATCCCAAGGTGAGATGATGGTTAGTAAGAAGGTTTTAGGAGGGGTGAAGATGACTTCACCCACCTCCCTAAGGGTTGTTAGTTGTTAGTCTTTAGTGGTTAGTAGGTCAAGTTCACAGGTGGTGGTTTTGGTGAGATTTCCTCCAGTACACCAAGGCTAGGAAAAAGCAATTAGGTTGGATTTAGGTAGGGTAGAGTAGGTTTGATAGGTTTGATGGGTTGACTTTGGTTTGGCTGGTTAGGCAGGTTGGTTATGGTTGAGTGAAAAGATATTTTGATTATGGTTGATTGGGTTGGGTTAGAGGTTGGTTTGACTGGTTGAGAGAGGTAAGATAAATGGTTGAGTTGGTTTTTTAGTTTGATTGGTTTGATTATTTGGTTTGGGTGGTGAGGTAAGGTTGTGTGAATGGTTATAGGAAAGGTTATGTCAATGGTAAGTTTGGTTAGGCTAATGGTTAGTTTAGTTTGGTTGATAGTCGTTAAGGTTAGATTGATAGGTTGGTTGGTTCCACATGGTTGAGTGGAAAAGGGTGGTTGGTTGATTATGCATGGGCGAGTGGAAAATTTTGGTTGATTGGTTTCACAAAGGTAAGTGTAATAGTTTGGTTGGTTGGTTCCATAAAGGTGAGTGGAATAGGTTGATAAGTTGGCTCCACAAAGGTGAATGGAATAGGTTAGTTGGTTGGTTCTTTGAATGTGTTTTCAAAGGAGAGTTGAAAAGAGTCCACTTAGTTGACAAGTGGTTTGGTTGAGGGTTGGACCATGGTTTCCTCAACAATGAGCGAAGTAAGAGGTTCGATGATATTTAAGTCTAGGTTAGAAGGAACACAAAGAATTTCCTTTAAAACTTCCTTGTGATCGATAAGGTTTTGGATGAACATCTTAAAAGAGCCACATTTGTCTATCCATTGTCTGTTTGTGCAATGATAGGCACAAAATTTATTCTCTATAAACCAAATTGGATTTGGAAGATAATTATTGATGGGTTTTATTGGAGGAAGGCTAATGATAGAAGCCTTCAAGAATTTATTAAGGATTAAGGCATACAATTCCCCTAGTGGGGTGTACTGCCTAAGAAGAGGGTACACCAATGGCTCTTGAGTTTCTGAGCTAAATGGTATATTTAATGAGGTTTGTTAGTTTTATGGAGTTGACAGGTTTGATAGGTTAGGGAGGTTCGGTGGGTAATTGTTGGTTGGTTTTGATCAGGTTGATAAGGGTGATAAGGTGGATAAAGTTAATAAGGTGGGTAAGTTGAATAGGTTAGATTGATTAGGTAAGTTTGGTTGGTAGTTGGGTAGGATTGGTTGATAAGGGTTGGGTTGATAGTTGTTGGGTTGATTTGATAAAATTGGTTGGTTCAAAAAATTTGATTGGTAGTTAACGGTTTGATTTAGTTAGGTTGGTTGAATAAGTGGATTTGATGGGTTGGGTGAGGTTGATAAGATTGTTTAGTTGGGTAAAGTTGATAAGGTAGGTTGATAGATTGAGAGGTCGATAGGTTTGTTGATTGATTTGTTTGGTTAGGGTCAATAAAGTTGGTTGGTTGATAAAGTGGGTTGAGGTAATTGACATGAGGGTTGGGGTAGATGGTCCAAGTTTTGACAAGGTTTGGGTGATGGATGTGGTAGATGTTGATAGGTTATTGATTAAGGTAGTGGTTAATGGGTTATTCATAGGTTGTTGGTTGGTTGGGTACTGGAAATGGATTACTTTGCTTATCTGGTCCATTAACATTGTAACCAATCAAGGTGGTAGTTGATAGTTTAGGGGTTGATTATGGTTGAAGTTTGATGGATGATGGGTAGATTTGGGTTGATGGTAGGTAAGTTAAGGAGCATAGCTAACTCGAGATGCCAGATAATGCTCAAATGCAACAGGGTTGTGGTCTGAGATTCTAGCAAAGCTAGGATCTCTAGAAAAGGTTATAGAAATGTTTTCCATTCGAATAAGCTAATGGAGATGAGGGTAAATGAGGTCAAAATGATGGATGTTTGATGGTATAATGTCAATTCCTCTCAAATCTAATAGAGAGCAAACAAGAAAAAAGTCTAGAAAGTAATGCATACACTAAGTGTGTTAGCTCCTAGGATAACTTTTATCTCATGTTGGCTTATGCCTTAGTTAAAAATGTGTGACGGTAGTTTGGCTTACAAATTGGGTACTAGATAGGAAAGTTAAGGATGGTTTTGGGTAATGTTTAGGTGCTCAAGAGAATCTTTATTGAATTGGGTACATGGCTTGGTACTAGGGGATTGCTCCCCATACTTCACGATCCTAAAGCTGGGTCGAGTCACTTAGCTAAGATATACCATTTATTTAGGGCTTATACTCCACCAAAGAATGGATTGGGTCTTATTGGTGATGAAATCCAAGTGGGATTACCAGGTAGGGTAAGGTTATCTACTAGGTGGTGAAATCCCAGTCAGGCCTTGTCTCAGGTATGTTATAGTGTGTTGATCGATTATGTGGTTTAGGTTTTGTGTGTGATATAAAAGTGAAGCTAAGATAGATTAGTTGCCTTTTTAAGTTACTAGGTGAACCAACGTAGCAAGTAAACAATGGATGCAAGGCTTGTTTTAAGCCCAAATGGAAAATTTTAGATTTCTTTGGATGAGCAAACAATAGAGAGAGAAAAAGCATACAATGCTAACTAAGAAAAGAAAGGTGGTGGGTCCCACCAAGCATGCTAGAATGTTTTACTCAAAATTTCTCATTGTTTCTTAGTTTATGAAAGTAGAAGTAAAAATGCAAGAAAGGGGTGTGTATGGGTACCTAATTGAAAGTGTGCACACATTGATATCTAGATGAAGTGAGAGCTCCTCTTTGGCTAGGGAGGAAGCCCTGCAGTAAGAAATCATTAAATGGAATTTGTTGCTTAGATAATAAGAGGGGGAATTGCCTGGTGTATGCTAGATCCAAGAAAGCAATAGCTAGCTAGGATGGCTGTCAATCCCCTTTTTGATAAAAGGTTGGATAAAAAGAGATGATACTTGTAACAAATAACATAAAGATAAATGCTATCTAATACAAGAAAATAAATTGCTTGTTTAAATAAAACAACTAATTATAGCAAAAATTTGGTCAATGCTTATGCTAACATAGTTGGGGGTCTAATTATGTTTTGGGTCTATCAGGTGATAGGGCCACAAAAAATAAAATTTTGGTTGAGGTCTAGTTGTTGATTTGGTTGGTTTGGGTTAAGATAGGTAATCAACAGCGGTTAAGGTAACCATCGAAGGGTGGCTGTCAAATTCTAGGAATGCAAAAAAGTAAGGGTTGCAGGTTGGGTAAATGGTCAAAAAGAGGTTTGCATTTGAATTTAGGTCCGATCGAGGTCTAATATGGATCTAAGATAATAATAATAGAATGCAAATAGAATCTGATCAAGTTATTAAACTTTAGAGAAGAAAAAACATAAATAAATGACAAATGGAAAATACCAGTTATCCAATTGTTGAAGAATTATAAAAGGTTGTAGAAATTTTACCAGCGTGATGGTGCTTTGGGCATTCAGATGTGATGTGGATAGAGTTTCAGTAAATGTTGAATCCTGCACAAAGATTCCGGCAACATATACTTATGGATTTTTTGATTCATTTTCCTTCTTGCAGCTTTCTTTTTATAGGAAAAAGTTACCAATTGTAAGTGGAAGAATTTGTTAAATGTTCAAGAGGAAGTTGCTAATTGGATAGGTAGATACAAATGCTAATTTAAGCACCACAAAGATGATTTGTATCACCAAATGAAAGGTTTATAAGTTGGGTGCAAAGCTAATTTCACACCAAGCTAGAAATTACTTTGATACAGGCTGGGGAACCTAACCATCAATGGTTAGGCTTAACCATCGATGGTTAGACTAACCGCCAATGGTTACCCTAACCGTCGACAGTTGAGGTTCGAGAAGAAAATGGGTGAAAAGTGGTCAAAAGGAAGTGGGTTAAAAAGGTTAAGTTAGCAAGCTAAAAAGTGGGCTAGGTTAATTAGGTGGTTAACTAGCTCTAATGTGGGGTAAGGGTTCAAGGGTGTTTCGACATAAAAAATGGGGTAGTTTTTGAGTGTCTACAAGAGCTTAAGGAGTATATGATCAAGTGGAAAAGTTTGAATTATAAAGATGCAACATGGGGGATTACGCTTTCCCAAAACAACATATATATTTGATTCAACATTTAGGACCATGTTGTTTTAAAGGGGAAGAACATGTTACGCCCTTAACCTATAGTGTGTCTAGGGATATGTGTGGTCGTCTTGTGTCTTGCATACCTTTCATATGTTCTTAGTATGGTCAGTCTATGAAATAATCATGGCTAAGTAGAGTATATATAAAAGGTAGTGATTAATCATTTATCATTATATTGTGAATTCTATTATTATTGCATTGTTGTGAAGGTTGCTCTTTTGAAGCGGCTCAGTCCTTACTATCAAGTATTTTTCTCTTTTCTTAATTATTTTTATGGATATGATTATTCTACTCTTAATTCTTTGATATATTATTCCATTATTGTGAACATATAAGTAATTTCATTACAAGTATATTGGTTATTCAGTTGAATTGGGTAATCTATTAGTGGTATAAATAATATTCAGTGGGATAAGAAATTACGAGAAATGAACACATTGTATATTCCTCAGTAACACCTTATGGATAAGTGAACTTATCATGCAGGTGGCCAAGTAGATGATGGCATCCAACCATATCATATTGATATTAATTTCAAACTATTTTGAATCAAGTAAACAAGCTCCTGGTCGCATGGTACACATGTTCTAATTCTTCCCTCTATTTGGTTTAAAAGAATTTCCTAAATTATGAGATTTATTAGTGGTAAATTCATATTTTAAGATTGTTGATAATGTTATACGAGCAAGAAAACTATGTATATTTTAATTTGATTTCACTAATGGAATTTTGAATGAGTGAGAAATGAAATAATTAACATATATTATATAATGATAGTTTTGTATAAGACTACACAAAAATTTTGAATTCCCACATTTTGAGTCCTATATTGGAACCATCATCACAGATAAGAAGCCTATGCTTGAGGTAAGGGTGACAGAGACCAACACAAACTTAAATATGCTAGGAAGAGAAGAAAATAAAAAAGGTTATAGAAGTTGGCAAAGAGGAAAAAATATATAATAGAGACGACAATAAAAAGTAAAACTAAAACAAAATAAGATGGAAAAATATGGAAATAATAATAATAATTAAAGTAAAATTAAATTAAATAAAAAATAATCACGCATTACGCCACTAGAATTATTATCTAAATAATAATATCATTATATGGATTAAAAGAAACCAACAAAGAAAGGACCACAACCAGAAAAAAATTAATTAAATAATTATTTAAAACATTTAACTAACTTGTTAATAAAACACCAAACAAATAAGGAGAAAGAGAAGGTTTAGGGTTTACGTAACCAATGTAATAGAGGGTTCAGATAATGAATCAACTTCCAACCATCATCACAATCTATATTATTAAAATGTTTCTCAATTTCAATAGCTTCTCGTATCTTCCTACTAGTGAAGTGACTTTCTAAGTAATTTAATTTAGTATCGTTTATGTAAATAGAGTGCTTAATGATGTCTTCATATTTTGCCAGTGTTGATTTATTGATCCTTGCACGCTCTAAATATTTTTCAATGTTCTTGTAATTTAGTTTGAAGTCAATTCCCAGTCTCATCAAAGTAGGATTTCCTACAAGTCCATGGGATCAAGTATATACCTTTTCTGAGATTCACACAGATGGGGTCTTTAGGATTCATTAGCTTGTTTCTAATGGTGTTGAAAGGTTAGACGCAATTTTTAATGCCTTTTTGATATTCATTGAATACTCTTAGTGCTCTAGTGAAAAGAAGCACAATATCAATATTATTTTTTGAGAAACCATGCCTTTTGCAAAGGATGGTGGTGTGAGTCTGCTTTGATCTGCACACATGTAAGTTTTTTCTATAATGTTGCCATGTGAGGGATGCATCAACATTTTTGATGATAAGGACATCTAAAAAAAGAACTTTATTATTATATTCAACATCCATTATCAATTTTATATTTTTTTACCATGTGGAGGTGATCAAGAATTAAAATTCTTTTTTAGCACAAAATTGCTCTTCAACGAAGATATTTAAATAAATATAATGGTAACCTAGTGGACGATAACTTTCAACATAAATATTTATTTTATCTGTGTTTAGTATATCATTGAACACAACAATTGTTTAAAATGATGTGATATGAAACACAATATCAATATTCTTTGTGGTAGACAATATCTTTGTTATTTTAAAATCAAGGTCAATGTACTTCCCATACTCTACTTAATATATGTATTTGTTATTGTAAAATTAGTACTAATGGGAATGGATATATAAAATGTATAATTTATAAATATTAGATATTGATATACATGGTGATATATATATAAAATAAAGATATTGTTTGTTTATACAAATATAGTAAATATTAAATATATATTATTATATTTATATATATATATATATATATATATATATATATTAATTATAATATAATACAACATCACACAATATATTAGTATTATTATCATTTTATTATTTATTTGTCTATACATAATGTTAAACAATATATATTACTATAATTTATTATATTAAATTATTTAAATGTTGGCAATTGCTCACAAATATGGTTAAATATTAAATATATCATTATTTTAATATATATACTATAACGTAATACATCACACAATATATTAATATTAATATTATTATTTTCTTGTTACCTAGGCCACACATATTTTCTAATAGTGTATATTGTTTTAATTTATTATATTAAAATATCTTAATATTAGATATTACTACATAATTATTTTAATACATACTATAATGTAATGCAATATCACATAATTTTTATTAATATTTTAAAATTATTTTTCTATTTGTTAAGCTATGTATACTATTCAAAAATTTATATTTTCTATTTATTATATTAAATTATTCTAATAGTGGTTATTACTCACTCACTCTCACACACCCACACATACACAAACATATTTTACATATATTAATATACATTATGTAGATCCCTAAACAACCCATATATGCATATATATTTATATTAACATTATTTTCATTTTTTAATTTTCTACGTCAAACTTGATCTTCAGTAAACTACATTGTTATAATTTTTTATATTGAATTATTCTACAATTAAGTAAAATCATTCCTACATTCTATAAATTTCAGTATTATACATCAATATTATCTACTATATTAAAATTATTTTAATATTAACGTTCTTCAATAAACTTTATACATGTTTATCAGGTCACTCACATTTTTTTATTACTTTTTTAAAATTTGATATTTTAAAAAATGGAAAAAATCCTAGCACATACAATTTTCCTAACATTTGAAATTATCATGTCCATTTTATTTTTGTAAATTTAAATAAATTATTCCAACCATACGGCCTTTCTAACTATTTTAAGATGTCAACACTTTATATGCAATACTAATTCTTTTTAGAGATTGAGGGACTATAGGTTACGTATAGGAAACACTCTTGCAAAAAGTAAATTGCACGAAAGTAAATTTTTGGAAGGAAATCACATTTGTTGTAATTGAAATGAACACTTGTTGGAATGGCCCTGGATTGTTTAATTTATATATTTAGAATCTTACTTAAGAATTAATAAGATTCACACAAATATCATATACTTATTGAATTAACTTAAGAATTGAGCATGCATATAACTTAAATAGAAATTGTATTTACATGATAGAAATAAGAAATATACGAACAGTTCAAGATCTTTACCACAAATTCTAACAAGGGAGCCCTCCTTGATCAGATATGAGTTACAATCCTTCCATTTAACATAATTATTCTTTAATTCAAACCAATCCTTCTTACATTAAAGATCCTGGATCAATGTGGGTATTTCTACATTAAATATTACAAAGAGTTTACACTATGCTTTCAAAAATAACAATGATTTCTTACTTGTTCTAACACTCTTATAAGTTTTGCCAATTTCTCTTATATAGAGGATACAGGGTTATTGTTACAATGAAATCTAATAAGATAACTTATTCAATCTACATGACAAACCAGACAATTTCTGTAGAGATTGGAGCAATTTAATTACGTGGTGGCAAAAACAAAAATATAGTCCATACAGAAGGATGTAATGGTGCCATCTTTAGTTTTTATCTTACTCATATTCAGGCCATGAAAACCGATTTCATACTTGACTAACTACCACAACTCATTAAGTATAACAACTTAGTTTTATGGCTGAATCATTTTGGTTAGGCTACAGGCTAGAACAACTATCATGTAGTTGATATAGGTTGTCCATTTATGTATTTAGTAGCTACATGATGACATTTATTTTTTAATTGAGTTTTGTAGATGCTACAACATATAGGCTCTATGTGATAATGTAGTGGACAAAAACATAGTGATAAAAAACAAAAAGCATTGTATGATAAAAACGTAGCATGACAAAAACGTCATGAGGATAAAACATAATGATGAAAAATGTAACAGTATTGGTAATGTCATAAAAATGTTGTGAAGAGCATAATTAGGACATTTTAGTGATTATCACACTATTTATTTGTTGTTTAGTTAATTTTAGTGATAATAGTTAACATTTCATGGTGGAAAAGTAATGCACCAAACTTACAAGCAAAATAACAAAGAAAAATGTGATTCTGTGAGTTCAAATCTTTAGTTGAAAGTTGTGTTATCTTCTATGTGAGTGCATCCTTTACTATATTTTGTTCCTGTGATGTTTTATCCTCACTACATTTTTTTCTTGCTACATTTTTCATTCTACGTTTTTAACTGCTACATTTTTATCTGCTACTTTTTAGTAGGATGCCAAGATACATTGGAGGTTACTATAGGTTGTTGTCATCAACCCAATAGTTGTTACGAGTTACAAGAAACAACCATTATAAGTGCTACGAGATGGCCTTCCCAGTTACTACAATATAACTACCTAATTACCACATGTTTATTGTGTCCTTGTACTAATGATTTATCTCTACTATGTAAACAAATAAAATCACAATAAATCCAAAATAATAGTAAAAGTATATGATGCAAACTTATTTCATGAACAACAACTTTAGCCATTAAACATAAAGAAACATACATTATATTCATTAATTACTAAGTGGTAAGGAAAGTACAATAACCATCTTTGTATGCTTAAAAATAATATTACGACGTAAAAAAAGGGGTGTTGAATTAGGTATAAAGAGGCTCATTTTCATGGCTCATGAAACCCCCTAGTTAAACATGTTTATTCTCAAGTAACCTAAACCTTTGTATAAATGAGTAAAAGGTCTTGAAATCAATTGATTTTACCACACCTAATCCCTATGTTGTGAAGATCCAAAGCTGTTTTCTATCCATCTCTACTTTCTCTCTTCATATGCTTCATCAAACTATTCAGTTCCTCTCTCATATGGATTAATAAACTAGAAAAGAGGGGGCTAGTAGGTTATAGAAATCCAACTTAACCTTTTTATTCTTGTATCATCAATATAATGGGTAACCCTATTGAGTGTTGCTCAATAGTTATAACCTGAAAATGGCTCCTTTTTCAACTATGGAGTCAATTCATTCCATCTGATTATGTAGGAATTATAGGATTCTTGAGTTATTTGTTGTATTTAGGTTAAATACTATTTTTGAACCTCAATTTTCTCTTGCCTAGTTATAATATCTACTTCTCTTATGTTCATCAATTTCACCCATTCTTGTTTTATGATGTCAGGCTAAGTAACCTCTCCTCTAATCATTAATGTGGTTTCCTTTCCTTTTTCATGGTAATTAGCTAATTATTTTCCTCTTTTCTTCTCATTAACAAGATAAGAAGAAAAGGCTCTTAATAATACATCACCCAAATAAAAATTTGGGTTCCATTATAAATCATGGGGAACAACATAATTGTGGATGTAAAACTCACATAACTATTTTTTATCTTCAAGAGTCCTATTATTATATAACTCAAAGAAAGAAGTAGGATCACTCACCAAAATTAGAAGATCACAATAAGTTTTCTTAAACCAAAATTTTACCCATTGTTCTTCAAGATATATGGCATATACCCTTATAGGTGGTCTTAATTCACAAGTTATACTTCCAGTTGGCTTATATCCTTAACCTTTTCTTTCAATATTATGAGTTTTGACTCATTTTCTTTATCATTTTTTTTTCAAAACCTCATTTTCCTTACTCAATAGGCTTAATTGACTATTCCATTGGAGCTGTAATGCCTAAATTTTAACATCTCTTTTGAAGAATAATTCCTCCTAACTCAACCCTTATGTCTGAATTTCAATGGATGAGAAAGTCTGCTCAATTTGAGTGGAAATAAATGAAAATGTCCTTTCTACCCTTCCTACAACCATATAAGATTTGTATGCTGATGGTTGAACTTTAGGGACTTGTAGATGTCTAATTTCTACTTCTACCACCCTGGCCAAACCATATAATCCATTATCCTTAGCCTCTAACTCTCTGATATGTGCCTTAAGGGTTTCTATTTCTTTAAAGCCATATATAATTCTTTATTTTCTTCTTGTTCCTATTGTTTAGGGTTTTATTTTTCCATTGTATCCATTTTCTTATTGGTAGGCTACTCTTCCATTATTTTTCCCTTATTGTAATTTGTGAAGTACCCCAATGCTCAATTTCTCCAAAAGATGGAACCTCAGAACTAGAAGGGGTGGAATTATCTCCATAAAAGTTTTTAGCTGTCTCCTCCTCATCTTCATTTAAGTCTTATTCTTCCTCAATAATTCTTCACTCTCAATCTTAATTACAATAGGTTTAACAGAGGTGTGTTATTTGGCTATCCTGCACTTGATCCTCTGAGATTATTTCCTTATAACCTATGAAGATGATATATTTTGATTATTCCTTGGTCTTTATGTGGAAAGAACATCCTCAATTATCTTCTTTCCATATGAATTTAAGGAAGATGGTGTTAAAATCAACTTATTTATTCTTCTCTCGGAGCTTTCTTCTTGTCCTTAAATATTTTATGCTTGTTATTCAATAATACGTTCTTGAGTTATGCTCTATTATTCCTCAAACACATTCTCGTGTTTCTCACCATCCACTTCTTATTGACCATGATCAGGTAATTAATACATGGCTAATAATTCATCCTAGGTTATGTTGGGCCTCTTGTCTCTTAAACATTTTTGCATAATCATTTAGATTCAACAATGGTGAGACAAAGCTTTTGAATTCCCTTTTTGATATTCTTCAGCCTTTCTCCTAAGAATGTTTAATTAGAAATTGGTTATATTTATCATTTTATCATGCCTAAGATGATTTATAAACTTGAAGTGGTTTACATATATCATGGAGTGTCTACCCTCACAAGTCAAGTATTTGATGATATACAAGACAAGTTTTACCCATGACAAAGGTAAGGAGGAGCCCAATGTGACTTACTTAGAAAACTCTAATTATTCTCACTCTTCACATAATATGTTTCTTACCATGGTAACATTGTCTTTCTTCCACCATTGCTTTCCTTCTCTTGATAATCCCGTGACCTATGTTAGAAACTCTTTAGATATCTGAACTCATAGCCCTTTCATGGTGGCTACATCTTTACCAGGGTATTTGCAAACTCCTATGTAATTTCATCATCAAACCCCATCAATATTTAAATTAACTCATCTGTATAACATCCTAAAATATTTTTACAAATTCTCTACAATCTCTCAATGGCATGACGTCTACTGGATCTCATCTAACTATATCACCACCCATGTTTGCCTAAATCCTTTACCTATAATAAAAAGGTATGTTTTGTTATTTGGTCTCAAGTAAGAAGTGAAGTATGTGATGTGTGATGCATATCTCCTCATTATAGGGTTCTCAATTTCCCATATACTGTGAACCACTTTGCCTCAATTGCATGCTTGAGTACATGCAACTTACCTTAATGGGACATTCCATGTGTATGTAACATTATGTGGAATACTCCCTCGACTGAAGTAGAACTCACCCTTGAGTGGTTAACTTAGAAACTTAGATTGTGTGGATGGGAAGGGATTATTGTATGTGAAGGGAGTGACGATGATAAAAATTAATGTGAAAGTGGGCTTAAAAAGGAAAGTTTTGGTTTTGATTTAGTCCATAGCTTTGGACTTAGTACTTTGAATAATCATGCAACATTAATTTAAATGTTTAAATGCCAAAACATAATCATTCCAATAAAAATGATGCCATCATTATCTTTATACACATTAGTTTACTAATATTTTTGGATATGATTATTGGAGTTGATGACTAGATTTTGTCCTACAGGGTCTAGAGTAGCCATCTAGGATGAAATCTGTGAAGAATGTGCTATCTGCTAGATTGAAGACTTTAAAAATGATGACTAAAGTGGAGATCATGTAGAACCTGGAGTGGATATTGGAAACAAAATAAAACTTCTTACAATAGTAATGACTAGCTACTTAAAGCACATCATACAATTTCCTATGGTAGTTGTCTTGCTTCAGTGCTGGTGGAAGGTGATTTTGAAAAATATGATACCAATGATTGTTTTCAACCACCTTCAATTGTAATATTTGTTTGGCCTTTAGAAATATTGAAATAGGATCTATCATGGTTAATTATTCAATGGTAACCTCTCCTTGAGTAAGGATGTAGTTGGCTAAGTCAAATAGATGTGTGGAAAAAGAAGGATTTAGTGAGACGATTGGAAAGGATTATGAGTGAAGATATGTAACATTCCCTAGGAATATGTAGGAGTTTCTTAATAGCCTTTATAATTTGAATGTTACAAAGAATCATCATTTCCAGCTTTGAAATATAGAAATGAGACTTCTTATAGCTTTTATCAGTGTCCTAAAGCATCTATCATTGTTATGTAGCTTAGACCCACATCTTGTAACATATGTCAAACAACACTTAGCATCGAGGAGTAAACCCGTAACATATGGGAGTGATCATGTAGCATCTAAAACTGAACCCATAACATATTTTGTATAGCCTATAGCAACTAAGATGCAACTTATAACATCAAGTTATAAGCTAAAATAATTTGACAAAGTTATCTAAAAAATATGTACAAGGTTTATGAAAGTGTTAAGATCAAGGAGAGTTCTAGTATGTTATTTTTTTATCTCGAGCAACCAATAAGTTGGTTTTCTACTCAAGGCCTTTGATTCAACCATTGGTCAACTAGTAAACTAGTTTTCTGACTAGGGCTGCCAACAACACCCAGAGCTTTTCATTATTGGATTTTATTAATTTTTTAAAAATCTAACTAATTTTCAAGTTGTATATTCAAAGTGTTTATTGATCCCCTACTAATCCTAACAAAATAAATTGATCAACTTGAGATAACATGCTTACCCTTTATGTTTGGAAAGTGAGGGTGATCTATAATTCTAACGTGGTCGTTGAACAAGGTCACTCAAGGATTGTAATATATGAAGAGTGTAATCATCTACTAGTTATATCTTCATACAAGGTTGTTCTTGTTTAATGATCTTCTATATAAGTGCTTCTTAGGAGATTTATGTCTTACATAGCTTGATAAGATGAACATTAACCAATAAGGAGAATGTTATCGTATTGATTGTTCATAGTTTGACTGCTCCATTATCAAATACTTTCTCAAATAATAAGGACCAAGACATATAATTCTCAACTTGCCTTTATGGTCCTTATACCTGGAATCATATAGCAAGGCCCAATATCCTTGTTGATTTTTTTACGCTTGATAAAATTATAAGCCATCTTACACTTTATTGTTGCACTACTTTTATGTGATGCAATGCTTCTCTTCTGATCTCATCTAATGCATTGAACTGCATTATCTTTTCCTTTTGTGCTATAGTGAGGTCTAGGACAAGGTCTAGGGTATTCCTCAAATTTTTGAACTCAAACTATATGGGAAGAACAACCTTCTTGCCATAGACCAATTCATATGGTGTAAACCCAATGGTAGTTTTCCATGTTGTTCAGTATGCCCATACAACTTTATGAAGACATGTTGCCCAATATTTACAGTGTAATGTAACTATCTTTTTGAGAATATTCTTTAACTTTCTATTTGTGACTTCCACTTGTTTGTTTGACTAAGGATGATAGGGAGTAGGCTTCTTGTGCTAGATCTCATACTAACATGCAAGGACTACAATCAAGTCTGATGTGAACACTAATCCTTGATTTGTAACTAATTTTATTAGTATTACATATCTAGTTAATAGCTCTTCATAGTTAAACTTTACAACTTTATCATATCTTGAATGTGTTAGTGCTTTCACTTCTACCTATTTAGTTAAGTAATATTTACATACCGTTATATACTCCTTGTTGTCAAAATTTAGGTCTATGGGGCTAAAAACATCTAGCTCCATCTTGTCAAAAGGTTCAACCACCAATTGAGTTTATAAAGACAACTCATTAGAATGTGTGGGTTTATCCATACATTGTCATCAATCAAACTGGTAGGTATACGAGAGAGCATCTCTATGTAAGGTGGAGTAATATTACCCTGTGGTCAAGATCTTGGAGGTTGTCCTCTTAGAAACAAAATTACCCCCTTACGGTTGATCATGACATTATTGGAGGATGTACACTGATATTTCCTCCCTTATACACTTGTGCATGATTAGTTTAGGGCCTGTTAGAAGAGATAACTAGAGATCTATGTGTATGGACCAATTTTTTTTATCAAGAGACATCTTTCTCTTAGAGAGAGGTGTTGTGTAAGTAGACCTGTAACCACATATTTTTCAATGTATAAAACCACATAATGTTAATAGATACAGTAAAAAGTTTTTCATCCAAAAAATAATCATTTATAAGAGGACCATGTTCAGAATATTTTAGTCATGATGACAATTATGAAACTATATAGTCATTACCTGGTAGATTTATAATAGTGATGTCAAACTCTTATAAATTTAAAATCCATATAATTATTTGACCATTAATTGTTGGTTTATTCATTAACTACCTAATGATAACATGATTAGTGTGTACAAAAACAACATAACATGTTATGTAATGTCTAAATTTGTTAATGGCATAGACAACTGTAACAAATTATTTTCCTGTCATGATGTGGTTAAGATTTATACCTTAAAGGTTCTTGCCGATAAAGTAAATGGCATATTTTAAGGCTCCTTCCTTTTATCCTGGGATAGCTCCCAGCGTTTTATTACATACATCTATATGGATGTGGAAGGGCAACTTCTAATCTCATCCATGCAACTCTAGATTTGATACTAGTAGGTTTTTAAGTTCCTAAAATGCTTATTGACATGTAGGAGTCCATACAAATTCAACGTCCTTAGAAAGTAAAATAAACAAAGGTGTTGATATTTTGATAAAATATTTGATAAACATACGATAGTAACCATCATGTCTTACAAAATTGTGAACATATTTTTGTTTTTATGGAGTTGGTATATTCTTGATTACTTCTATCTTAGTAGGATTATCTTCTATTCCTATGGGTGAGATGTGGTATCCTATTATTATTCCTTATGTCATTAGCATATAACATTTTTTATGACTTAAAGACAGTCAATTATCTTGGTAACATTAAAGGGATTTCTCAAGATTTTGGATGAATTCATCATATGTGTCACCATAAATAATGAAGTGATCCATGTAGACCTCAACATAGTCATGGGACAAATTAGAAAAGATGCTCAAAACATCCATTTGAAACGTGGTCAAAGTATTACATGATTTAAATGGTAGTATGCGGTATGCATAGTAACTCCAAGGATAAGTGAATGTAGTTTTGTCTTGGTCCTTAGGAGCTATTCGAATTTGATTATAGCCACTAAATCTATCAAGAAAGGAGAAGTATTTTTTTCCTGCTAAAGTGTCAAGCACTTGATTAATGCAAGGGAAAGAATATCAATATTTATTATGTTTAGTTATTTATAGTCTATACAAATATGTCATTTGCTTCATTTTTAAGCATAATTACAAGGGGAGAAACCCATTGGCTATCTGATATTAGATAGATAAATCTAGCATCTAAGAGTTTTTATAGTTTTAATTTGACTATGTCATGATAACAAGATTCATTCTACTTTGTGGTTGGAGGAGGGGTTTGCATTCCTCCTTGATATAGATATGGTGGGTGCATAAATCATGGTGGATGCCTCTCATATCATGGTAGTCCCAAGCGAAAACAATTTTATGATTTTGAAGCATGGACACAAGTTCAATTTCTCATTCAAAATTCAAGTTGTTATTGATGTTGAAAGGGTATTCAGGTAGGATTTATACTTGTTTGGACAAGGATCCCATGGATTACAAGATTCCCAAAAATGGGATAAGGTTGTAATGGTATGGTCATAGCTGATGAAAAATGTTTTCCCCATCAGAGGAGATTTCCTCTATTAGAATGACTTTGGAGAGTGGACATGGTCTGCATTATAATATGTTGTATTTAGTGGACTAATATGATAGGTGTTTTTTAATACATTTGATATTATTATGTCATCCTCTTATTATTTCAAGGGTGGGTTGAATTCTATTGTGATCAAATTTTGTAATGAGACATGTTCATTATCTTTATCTTCTACCCATCTAGATTGTTATTCACTTGAGGGTTCAACTGGTGGATAAAGAACTAGTTTCTTGGTAGTGTTTCCATTAATATTATAACTAAGTGCTTTAGGATTTGAAGTTTTGTTATGGCTAGTTCGGTCCTTGAGTTAGTGTGGAGTTCCATTAACTATTTCCATGTCAATTAGGTGAAGCAAATAGAAATTGAGAATTGAAAAATGCAAAATTTTATGAAATACCTGGATGTTGTGGCCTTTTAATCCATGGTTTCCTTTGACTCACATAGAAAATATAATATTCATCAATTTTAATTATATGGAGCTCAATCACTTCTGGGTTATCTTGCATGGTCCTTGTTACCTTCGCTCAAATATCATGGTATTTTCTATCTGATTTTTTATTATGATAATCTGGGTGATAGACAATCAAGGCTTGCTCTATGTATTATTGTGCCATTCACATGTGAAGTATGTATGTGTCCATATGGATGATAATGTATTGCTTCATATCTTGCATCATATTATTTACTTCCCTTCATGAGATTCCATTGGTGGATGTGTTATTTGATTGTTGCAATTTTTATTCATCATGGATCTTGAGTACTTATTGCATAAGTTTGTGATTTATTCAAACATAATTTGTGGCATGTCTCCACTACTCATGAGATCTAATGCCTCAAGACATGAATCTTGAATTCCTTTCAAGAAAACTAGCTTTATTGATTCATGATCCAATGCATGTTGTTTGGATTTCTATAGGATGAATATGAACCTTTCAAGATAGTCCTCTAAAGGTTCATCTTCATTTTGTGACATCCAAAAAACATCATTCCTTGTGTAATCCCTCCCCCTACATTAATCTTGATATTTGAGGAGAAGTCTCTATTTCATTTCACCCCACATGGAAATAACATCACCACCTAGTCCCATGAACCATTTGAGGGTTACATCATTGAGGGTGGTCGAAAATAACTTGAGATTTTGGGCATACCATTTGTAGTCATAACTATGCATAGGACATCAAACTTTAATATTAATGCATTATGATCCTCACTAGGCATTCCACTAAAGTTAGGCAATGCATAAAAATGAATATTATTCATATGTGCATCTACTTCAGGGATATTAACGGTAAATTCAAACGTTGTGGCTACATTAACATAATTTTATAATTGTTGGTCTCCCATTGTTGTATGAACTACTAGGTTACCCAATTTTGAAATCCCTTTTCAATATTAGCACAAGGTGCATAGTGAATGGTTAATTTAGACTATTTTAAAGGGAAGTGAAATCTTATGAAAAATAGGTGATGGGGTGGGGCTTCTTATGAATTCTTCTAGAAGTTCAAAAAAATGTCTTATTCAGTCAATCTAATTGATTCATCAACTTTTGTAGTTCTAATTTTTGGGGTTATAAGAGATTTTATTTATCTTTTGGAGAAGAGCTTCGATGAGGATCCTTGAACATCAAATTCTTGAGTGTAGGGTGCCTAAACATGGGTTCTTTGAAAGGGTGAAAAGATATCATTTTCATAGGTATGTGGTTCCTCTTTTTCCTTACCCTTAGACTACCTTACTAACTCAACCAATAACTCTTCAATTTAGGTATCTTCTAGCTTCTTAGGGGATAACCCTAAATTGATTAGGAGTGTCACCTTTTAATGTGTGATTTTTGTAAGTGAGGATTCTTCCTCTTAAAAAAAGCTTAGCCTTCTAGATGAGATTATACCTAAAGAGACTTATCATCACTACATAAAAATCAACCAGTCTTTATTTTTTATAATGCCTTACATGTCCTACATAGGGTTAGATTTTAACAATTTTCTAACTTTGCTAAATCTATTTACAAAAATTGAAATTCTTAATTTAACAAAATATGAAATTTTATGCTATAAAGTGGGAAATTTTAAACTATAAAGTACTAAATCTAACTCAACCTTCTTAGAATTAAATATTTGACACCTATCCCTGGAAATGGTGCCAAAATGACATACATGATCAAACTACCATTCAAACTAACATAAGACCAATCTCCTGCATTCAACATGACAAAAATCTTCCAAATGGAAATCTCTTGGTTTATTAACTATGTTACTTTCATTAATATCGGCCTGGAGTCTATAAGCTTCACAATATTTTGACTCTGTATATGCAACACTGGCTCATTCTGGAGATTGAGGAATTATAGGTTGCATATAAGAAACACTCTTATGGAAAGTAAATTGTATGAAATTAAATGTTTGGAGAGGAAATCACACTTATTTGAATTGAAACGAATACTTGTTGGAATGGAAATGGACTTGTTTGTTTCATAGATTTTAAATCTTCCTTAACAATTACGAACATTCACACAAATATCAAATACTTGTTGAATTAACTTAAGAACTAAACATGAATATAACTTAAATAGAAATTGTACTTACACATGCAACATAAATAAGAACTATACTAACAGCTCTAGATCTTTACAACAAATCCTAACAAGGGCTCCTCCTTGATGAGATATGAGTTCTAATCTATCCATTTAACACAACTGATCTTTAATTCAAACTAATTCTTCTTGCATTAAATATCGTGTAGCAATGTGGGTATTGTTATGAGTAATACTACAAAGAGTTTATACTATGATTTTAAAAATAACAATGATTTAATACGTCTTATAACTCTCTTCTAAGTTTTACCTACTTTTCTTAAATAAAGGAAAGAAGTTTAGTGTTACAATAGAATATAAGAATATAGCTTATTCAAGCTACATGAAAAAACAAATAGTTTTTATAGAAAAAAAAGTAGTTTAGTCATATGATTGTAACAACGAAGAAATATGGTTCATAGGAAAGGAGGTAATGGTGGAATCTTTGGTTGTTATCTTAATCCTTTCTAGGTAATGGAATTCATCTTCATACTTAAATAACTTCCATAACTCATTATTCATAACAACTTAGTTTCATGGTTAAACCATTTCAATTAGGCTATAGGATGGAACAATATCATGCAACTGCTACAAGTTGTCCACTTGTGTCTTTAGTTGCTACAAGATGTCATTTATTTTTCAATTGAGATTTCTAGAAGATACATAATCTATTAAAAGTTGCTATAGGTTTTTATTATCAACCCAATAATTGCAACAAGTTGTAAAATATAACCCAATAGTTGTTATATATAGGTTATAAGAATCAATTACTACATGTTCTATGAGTTAGAATACCTAGTTGTTATGGGTTGGTTTACCCAGTTGATATGGGTTAATTGTGTCCCTTCACTCATGATTTAATCTTGATATCTAAACATACCTAATTATTAGTAAATATAAAACAATAATAAAAGTATATGATGCAAGCTTAACTCATGAAAAAACAATTTTAGCCATAAAACATAAAATTATGTACATTATATTCGTTAAGTACTAACTGGTAAATAAAGTAAAAAATCCATCTTTGTATGCTTAGAAATAGTATCAAAAGATTTAAAAAAAGGTGTTATAGTGGTATAAAATGCTCATTTTCATGGCTCATCACCCACACCTCAATAACATGACATAGAAGGCTATGCAACAAAATAATCAACCAAAGTGCGCTAATAAATGTCATACACTAAAATAGAAGGTAGAAAACCTACAACAAACTCACAACAAATAAACAACCACATACCATCAAGATTGCAATAAACACATAGCCAACTATTAGCAGTAAAATAGTTTTATGAATAGAAAATTTGAACAAAAATAAAAAGGAGCTGTCGTGAGTAGAAATCAATCTTACCCCTATATCAAAAATAAGTTCATCCACAATCCACTATGAGTAATTGACAATAGAATCCAAAGAATCCATATTTAGACATTATATCTTTATCTTTATACCTTTTTTATTAGTAGAAGAAACACATTCGAAATGGAAACAAACTATTGAGAATTGCACTCTATGGGGGTTTTAAGAAGAGGACCCTCAAAATTAGACTGTGGCCTATTCCTCAATGCTCTATCATCAAAAGCTCCCAAGAAAAGACCCTCAAACCCTTGAGGGGAGGGAGAGTGGGATTCTATCCATTCAGAAGAGGACAAGTCAACACTTGAATTGAAAAAGGAGTTAGAAAAATATTTACCATGATTTCACCAAACAAAGTTAGAATCTAAAGGGATATACATCTTTATCCAAAGTTGTGTGGGACTAAAATAAGGATGGACTTGAGAAGATCACACAACCATTTAATGCCCAAGTTGATTTCAATTAAAGCATCTGAATAAGATGCCCGAATTATTGATAAATTGGGTCAAGAGCCAAGAGAAGCCCTAATTTATATTGAATAGGCAAGAGGCCTAGATAGATCTACAAACCCACAAACCTATTGGTCAATGATTATTTATCAATCTTGACAAAATAACCCACCATGTTTACCAAAAAATTGATTTGATTAGGAAAACAAAGCACCAAGGGAATATTGTATAATTTTAACCATAAAGGAGCAATAGTAATTTTACTATAAGAAGGATCAAATAAAGGAGATGAGGGCAAAAAAATGAATTATGTTTGCAATGAAACCAAGGCCCATAACACTCCATCAAAATCCTTATTAGCAATAGAATGGAAAACAACAAAGAAAAAACCTTTAATCAACATGGAGAAAGAGGGTTCAGTAATATTGTTCCAATGAAATTTAGCCCAACTAATGAGTTTAACTAAAGACATTAAATACCTATTGCCATGGTCAAATTCCAAAGAAAGAAGAGAGGAATTAGAAATCTCAAAAATGGGGCTCTCTACTAAAAAGGATACAAAGATATCACCCTCAAAGAAAACTTTGTCAGTTGTCAAGGGAAATTTAGGCAAATAGCCTAGAAGTTACTATAAAGAATGCAGTTCTTTGGGGGCACTTCAACCCCACCAAAAGTGATAGCAGCACTAGAGGAAGAACAAACATTTAAATAACTTTGATGTAATAAAACCAATGAGGTATAACTATTGAGAGAATAATATATCTAACTTTTATAAAATTCGCAATAGTTGTGAAAGGGGTTGCTTTGTTTCCTATAGTCCACGAACATCAGGGAGCCATCAGGATCATTATAGTCTTTACTTATATCTATGTAAGGCCTGTGTTTATTTTCCTCTCCTGCTTTGCTTGCCTCTTCATTGGATCTACCACATACTCTATTTATGTCGTAGACTGATGCACACTCAAAAGTTATTAGAGTAAAAATAAAATTTATAAGATAAAAATATTTTTAATATGTGTATTTTATTTTCATTTTTACATGAAACTTTTTTTTTTTTGCAAAATATTATTTTTTGCCTTCTTTTCAACTTCTAGATCGAATATTATTCCTTTCAATGTGTATGATTGCCATGCTTCATTAAAATATAGTGTTACAAATGTTTTTTGAGATAATATTATTTAATATAATGAATCAAAACAATTTAAAAATAAAAAATTAATCAAACAAGTATTATGTATACTTATTAATGAAACATCAATATGATATGTTATTTAATGAGATATTTCAATTTGCATTATAACTATTAAATAATTGAATATTATAAATTCATATGATATTTATAACTATCAACATGAATGAATGCAATTTATAAAATTATATTATTTAATGTTTACTTGTTATGTTAATATGCATGTATTATTATTAAATACACACACATACCATTTATAATTAATATATGGGGTGATATTACGTGGTTATGAAGTAAATTAAGATACCTATAGGCCACTAACTATACCTCCTTATTCACTTCACAATCTCAAAATAAAATGACATATACTAAAACAAATAGGAATTCTATCTTTTATTTAGTATAGTGTTTGAAACTTAATGACCACCAGCTTTCAATAAAGTAATGCATTTTATTTACACTTAGTTAAAATTGTCATCTAATTCTAGATATCAAAATAAAAATGTTAGAAATCTAGTGGTCACTAACTCTCGACAAAGTTATATGTTTTATTTATGTTTAGCATAAAATTATATCCAACTATAGATATCTAAATAATAAAGTTGGAAACCTAATCATTATTATCTCTGAGCGAGAAAATCTATTTTAATAAAATAATTTATTCCAACATGAATATCTAATTAACAATGTTAGTAACCAAGTGGTTGTTAACTCTCAACAAGGTGATTTTTTTTATTTATGTTTATCACAATATTGCATCCAAACATTGATATCGAAACAATAATGTTAACAACATAATGTTTTCTAGCTCTTAATGACAAAATATATATTATTTATGTTTAACAGATTTCATTACACCTAAGCATGCATATGTAAAGAAAAAAGATTTGGAACATAACACCTACTTTCCCTCAATGAGATTATGGGTTTCAAATTAAATATCATTACATATAATATTCTAATCAACAAAATATTTCAATATGCATATATTATTATAGTACAATTAAATATTGTAAATTCTTACTATATTTATAACTAGTTATATGTATTTGATATATCTAAAAAAAACATGTTACCATTAAATGTTTAGTTAATATGTTAATATGGACATATTAATATTATATATACATGTATGGCTATATATATAAACATGGCTATTATTTATTATTATGAAGTGTTTAGTTAGGATAACTAAGGGATTATATTAGATCCCAACGTGAATATCTAAAACATAATGTTGGGAACTTAGCAATTATTAGGCTTTAACGAGGGTATCAATTTTAGCAAAACATTCCATCTAATTGAGGATATCTAAAGAACTATGTTGAGAACCTAGTGGTTTATATCTCTCAACAATTTAAGTACATGATTTATTCATTATCATCATTGCATTTTTGCCTTCTTCTTTTCTTAAAATTTATGAATGCATGTAATCGCTTTACACACATTTATGATTGTGTCAAATTATTTTCAATATGTCTATGAATGTATGAAATCATTTTAAGTACGTTTATGAATCTATCAAATTAGTTTCTAAGTATATAAATGCATGAATAATTTTAAATATGTTTATGAATTAATGAAAATAATAGAGCATAAATGCAATGGTAACAAAAAAAGTCCATATAAGTATGTTGAGAACCTAGTGGTTGTTAGGTTCCCAATGTTGTTCTTTAAACATCTCCATCTGGTTATAGTTTTTTCTAAAGCGGTCACTAACTTTCAATGATGTAATTAGTTTTATTTATTTTTAGCATTATATTATATCTAAACATAGATACAAAAATAGAAAATAATGATAACCTTGCAATCACTAGTTCTTAACAAGGATATTTATTATATTTACATCTAATTCCCAACATTTTCCAAATTTTTAGTTAATCACGCTAATTCAAAATTATTGTGCATAAATATATCACCTCATTCACAATAGTCAATGTCTAATTTTTTATTGGGAAAGAAAAATGAAGCGTCTTTAACACATAAATTGGTATTCTATGGGAAAATATAATGGTTCTTATAATTATTAAGGGTAGCCATGTTATTGAAAATATTTCATTGAAGGCAAACATGATTCTAATAATTTGTAAATTATTTTATTGATGTCATTGTCTTTAAAAAATAATTTATGTTATTGACTTCAATTTCATTGTCTTAAACGAATACAAATATGTCTTAATTGATATCAAATTCATATCATTGTCAAGAACATACACTCCACTTTCCTAATTCTTACACCTCAATTTCTACTGTAATTATTGAATGTTATACACTATTGTGTGTATTATTTTGCATCCAACTATGGATCTTTAGATAATAATGTTGGGAACTTAGAGGTTGTTGGATTTCTATGAGGTATTTTATTTTAGTAAAACAATTCATTCCAATGCTAATATCTAAATTAAAATGTTTAGAGTCTAGCACCTGCTATCTCTCAATGAGGTGATTATTTTTACTTATGCTTATCCTCTCCAAGTAAGATTTCATTACTCTCACAAGTTAAGTGCATAAAAATATTGTAGCTAATAACAAGCACACTTATTATTTTATGTCACTCACGTAACATCACCAAAAACCTAAAAATTTCAACAATTTTTCCATGGTCCTAGTCTCTTATCCATTTCAAGAGCAACAAGATCATGGGAAGAAGGTCTAAATTTTTGATACATTTGGAGATGTTACCTGAGTGACATAGAAGAAGAAGCGTGCTTGTTAATTTTTTGATAGATTTGAGTGTTCTTATTATTAGTTATAATATTTTTATATAATTAACTTGTGAGAGTAATTTTCTCAATATCTAGATATTTATATTGTAATTTATAAGTGTTGTGCTAAAAATGTTAACCTTATTGAGAGTTAGCGATTTCTAGGCTCCCAACATTCTTTATCTATCCATGTTGAGATCCAATGTTATGATAAATTAAATAAAATGGATAACCTCATTTAATGGTAATTATTTCTTCTCTATTTTTATTTAGATATTTAAGGTGTGATGCACTTACTGTGCTATAAAAAATAAAATTTTGAGACCTAACAACCAATGTCAAGAACATAGTGGTTGAATATATAAACAATATTTTTTGGAACCTAACAACTCCTAGCTCTCTATAAATATGGCCACAATAAATAATATGGCCTAGGATAAGATTATGATCCTATCAATCGCTAGCTCTCAACTAATTTATTTATTTTATTTATGTTTAGTACAACATTACATCCCACTATGGATTTATACAAAATAATGTTTGGAATGTAGCAGTCATTGCCTCTTAACAAGATGATATTTTTTAGCACAATAATTACATTCTAATGTAAATATATAAATAACTTGGTTTGGGGCCGTTGTTATGAGTTACCTACAGAGATATTATTGCAAATTCGTGGCTAATGTAGTTCTAATATTTTATTGTTATTTAGATGTTTATGTTGTGATGTAATTGTTGGGTTAAAAATATCACCTTGTTAAAAGCTAGCACTCGATGTGTTCCAAAAAACATTTATCTATTTGCACTGGAATTCAATGTTAAAATAAATGTGAAGAAAATATGCCTTGTGTTCGATGTTAGGAATCTAGAGATGAATATCTAAACAATAATGTTGGAAACCTAACAGTCATTAGCTCTATACAAAAATGGCCACAACAAGTAACATACCTCGAGCCTAACATTTAGAATTTACCTACTATGATATCTCAACCAAGTTATCCATCTTTATTATATTTATGTAGATACATAAGTTTGGTCACGAATACTTTCTCATGTTATTTTTGGCCCTTTTGAACCTTAATTAACTTGTGCACTTAATCTATACCTATTATTTCACCTAACCATATACTAAGCACCTATGAGGACCTATTTATATTTCAAATGATTATTTATCACCTATGATTATTTGTCACCTAAAAAAGTGTTATGATTATTAAAACTATGCTTAAGCATCTTTCTAGACAAAACCCAGATCCAAATTCTATATGTTTCTCTATAGGATAGAATCAACCAACATGAACAATAATGGCAATAAGATCTATCCTTATGGGTCATTCCTATCCATTAGTCTTGTAACTATAATTGTTATAAAGACACGTTCAAGTCACTTATTCTAACACTTGGAAATTTCAATACAAAGACATATTTACATTGTTGCATATTGAGAAAAGTTTCCCTAATATTGCTAATTTTGATTTTTTATCACTATAAGTATTCCTCAACCAAATCAAAACCCATTTTTATGCAGTTCTTAGCATAGTATGACCAAGTATTCAAGTCAGCGCTAGATACATTCATATTTTTAAAAGAGCACAATTACAAAAAGCACTCTAAGTGGGAGAACTACGTGGGCTTGATTTCCCTCCTTAGAATATTGGATACATAATCAACATTTAATCATCATGGGGGTGATTGAGGTTATCTCAACCCAATTACAATCAACTTTTTCTATTTACAAGTTTTCAATCATTACTATTTATATTAGGGTATAAACATTGGAGGATCTATTTTCAAGTCTTATGAAGACTTGTGAAATCCAAATATGTGCATATAGACCTAACATAAGTTGTCATAAGTGATCATGTCCTAAATTATTTTTTTCAACAAAATAAAAGATCGACCAAATATTACAATAGTAGGAGTCGATTTTGTCCTAATCTATCCTTGTGTATTTTAATTCCGACTTCTGGGTACTTGTTGAGTCTATTCATGTTTTCCTATTTCTACCTTCTATTAGTAATCACAATCAGATCTAGGGCAAAAAAAACTAATTTTATCTCTTCATTTTATAGTTAATCCTCTTTTAATCAATTACTCTTTGTTGAATTTAGTCATTTACTTTCATTCTGCTTATCGAAAGTTCATTTCCAATACTTTGATTTATTCTATTTGAGTTATATTAAATAAGATTAATTCATATTTTTATAAAACATATTGGTGTACCCATTTATTTCTTGAACATTTCCAAACCCTAAGTTTTCCTTAGCATTCTAATTTTATAGGGTTTCAAAAATATTATCCTAGGGTTTAGATAAATTCATAAACATTCAACACTAAAAGATTTTTTTTTTCATTATTGGATCTAAATCTAACACTAAAATTTATTTCTTTCAACCTTAGCTATAATTATTGATGCTAAAAACACTTTATTTTGAACTCGAATATGACAACTGACATTAAAAGTACTTTCTTCTAACCTTGAATTTTAGGGGAATTTATTAATCTCCCTACATAAAAAAAAATCCTTCTTTATCTTGCATTCCATTTCATGTTTTTGTTTACATTATCCATAATTTTAGGATCTTACATCTCAGTTACTTACTGTTAAAATCATATATGGCTATATGGAATTAACACTTTTTACTTAAAATTTTTAAAAAATGAATCGAATCATAAGATAAGACACAAGTACCATTAATGTAAATATCTGTAAAGTCAAGTATGACATGGGAACAAGAGAACTCATATATTCGAGAGTTATTAATTTTACTTTACAACCTCCATTCGTACTTAATTCTTATTGTCTCAACATTTAATCAGAGATTTTCCCAAGATAACAAAAGTCAAAAATAACTCATTTCATTGATTTTACCATCCTTTATCTATTAATAAGTGTTGTCATTAATGTCAAGGTTGACATCATTTGATGTCAAGGTTGATGTAATTTGATGTCAAGGTTGATGTCATTGAGGTCAAGGAACATCTAGTTAAGATGCATGGTAAGTGGTCTGTGAGGTACGAACATGTGTGCCTGATGTGACAAGGAAGACATGTGACAAGAGAAAATTTGAAGGCAACCTAATGTATCTCTATTGATATTTAATTTAAAGGCAACCTACTAATTCTTATGAGGTTGATTTAAAAGTTTAGATCAAGTAAATCATGTTTTTGTACTAGTTCTTGAGTACAAGGTGTCTTGAGAAGCCTAGTCTAAACTCTATGAGAAGATGTGCATAGTGAATCCTGGTGAAGTAAGTAAGCACAAGTTTATAAGAGGTGGTTTTTCATTATGTGATCATTCAAAATAAGTGTATATAACTTCAAAAGTGTTTCAAGTTTAATTATCATGTTTCAAGTGCTTGAAAACCTAGTCATGACACTAGTCATAGCATGAAGAGTCCTAGTGAGAAGGTTTGAGCATGGTGGCCTAGTTAAATGGATGTAAAAAGCCATAAGAGGTATTATTAGGGTGATTGATCATGAATTTGACTCATTATATCACTCAGGAGAGTTTGAAGGTGAGCCTATAGGGGTAATACCTTAAGTTTAAGTTTGCAATTGGACTAGTTTCAGACCCTACCTAGCCTAATGAGGTGTTATGAGGTATTGTCAAGGCATATGAAGGATGTGTGGATATTTAAAAGCTTTTGAGAGATTTATTTAGTATTTAAGTGAGGATAAGAGGACATGGAAATAGGCATGAAGGTCAATTTCAAGGACTAATGTGGTTTGCAAGTCAAAGACTGAAGAGCAAAGAGAGAAATGTTGGCTAGATGGGGTATTAGGATCAATTTCCAATGCTAATATGGAAGAGTGACTATTTTCAGAGGTAATATATGTTTTTAAAATAATTTTCATAAATTTTTAGGTCGTGTTTTACAAAAAAAGTCATGAAAAAGCATTTTGAGGTTTCTCGAATGCAAAGAATGAAGGGTTATCAACCTAAGAAGAACTTTCAAGTATTCATTGGCATGTGTAAACTCTATATGGGAACCTTATCTATTGAAGAGATATGGGTAATCATCCTAGATAATATCTATAGAAATTAGTTTTTTAAATGAGGGGTAGTCCTTTATGAACAATCGTTAACACCATAAACAGTGTTAACCCTCTCTAAAACCCTAACACTGACGTGATGTGAAATATCTTGTTCAAAATAGCATAAAATGGTCTAAAATGACTATAAAAAATATTGTCTCATGTATAAAACTCTCATAAGAACCTCCAGGTGTGATTTATTTGTCAAGTGAGTGAGTGGACCCTTTAGCAAAGGCCTTATTTCTCAAAGATTTGTTGTAGCAGTCAGAGTTGACCAAGTCAAAGTTGTTAAATAGATTGAGGACAAATATTAAGAGTTCTATATGATTTACATGGTTTTTTATGATCAGGTTATATCCCTCATGGGTGATAAACTGGTCATACAAGTCGACCAATCGATAATAGGCCTAATGGTGCAAATAATGAGAAACCTAGGCAGAAGTGAGAAGTTGATTAGGAATGAGTTATCATGGATTAGGGATGAATCAAAGTGCATAGAGTTGTTTATAAATAATTTTAATACATTTTAATTTTTTATATATGTTTTGGAGGTTGGTGAATATTATGAATATGTTTCCCATAAGTTGACATGTCTAGTGCAAATGAGACAGTGAAGGTGTAAGTTCATGAGATTGGTCTGTAAGACCAATATTGTCATTTGACCATATTATCAATATATATGAGAATGGTATAATGCACACATAGTATCATACACATGCATGAACATTCTTTGAAAGTAATCATATAGGTGTTGAAGGTGAAAATCAGCAAATTGATAATTTTGGGTAAGCAAGTTGTAATGATGAGTTTGAGGCTTTATGTCCTGAGCTAAAGTATCAAATGTAAATGAAGTTTTTGTTTGGGATATTTATTTACTATCCATTCTTTTAATAATTTTTGATATTTAGTGAATGTGATTGAAATGGTATAGCCAAAATGGGTTGACTGTTTAGGTTTTACTATATGTATTGAAGATAAAAGATTGGTTTGCAAGACTAATATTTGACATTAGACCTTATGATATTTGTAATTTAGAATGATATAGATATTTAAAATGATATATTTAACATATCAGAGGTCATAGTAAGTATTCTTTTAGGTGTTTATGATCAAGCTATTCATGATTGGGTTTTGGAGTGTTCTAGCGGCTCTTAGTGGGCTATTATAGAGAAGGATTTGAGTCTTTCTACCCTAAGCTATGAAGTATAAATCACATGGTGATGACCATAAGGTAATTTATCTTATATATGTGTGATTTTTTTCTGTGTTTTTTTACAAAATTGTGTTTATGCTTCATTTGTTCAAGACATACCTTTTAGGTATGTACAGGCCTAATTGTGAACAATGTTAATGGCATGCTTCAAGTGGTCTTTGGAGCTAAAAAGTGTCATGTAACTAATATGATATTTTTATGGGTATATTTAGGTGTAATATTATATGTACCTTCCATGTGAATTGTTTGAAATTTATCCAATGAAGGCACAGTATAACATGTCTTAAATAGACCTAATGTGATTAGGTCTCCATGAAACCTAAAGGTGAGATAAGGCCTAATTGAGGTAGGTCTCACTTAAAGGGACTAAAATAATGTTAGATTCATGTTTATGAGATTTCATAAGATTAATTTCATGTCTTACGTATGAGGGTAAGGGTTTTTGGTCGACTAAGAAGGATATGAACAAGTGACTCATATAAATACTAAATAGTTTTAGGCATGTGGGTGTGTGAAGAGAGCAAGCAAACAAAATAAGATATTATAGAGTATAAGAAGGTATTATAGACCATAAAAAGACTATATAATATCAATGATGAATATTTGACATAGGTTCTATGTATAAGGATCAAGGTCATATGACCTAATTAAGTCAATAAAAGGGTTGGTTGAGCAAAGAAGGCTAGAGGCCAATTTGAGAGGGATAGAAGTGTGTGAAGAGCTAAAGAATGAGATAATAATATATTATATGAAAAATATGTGTTTTAAATGTGACCAAAGTTTTTAGGTGGTTTATTTGGTACTGAGTCATCTAAGGGGTTGGTGCCTCCTTTCAAGTTGGTGCTTAGCTAGTTGGGGTTGGTGTTCTATGTGTAGTGGGTGCTTCACTAAATTTGGTGTTTATCCTATAGGATAGTAGTAAATTTCTAGATATCAATGGTTTTCTTCTCCTTAAGGGTTTCTCATATATGTGATGTGTTCTTGTGTTTCATGCTCTTGTGGATAGGTGTTTATGCATGTTAGATCTATATGATTATTTGAATGGTTCATGTTTGCTGAAGTGGAATTGATAAGTACATTTTTGAAGACTGATTCATCCCCCCCTCTCAATCATTTTTCTTCCAACATTCTAAATATGGTGATATCTACTTTATATATAACTAGGTCTAATCTATCACAATCTCAAGAGGTAAGTTGACCCACCCTAGAATGACAAAATAAGATAACCAACATGTCCTTCCTCCACTCCATCCACCTCCTATACATCTTCTTTATAGTGTTTGTATGCATGTTCAATTAGAAGTACCTAAGATTTGTAATTTTGAATCCCTTAAATATCAAATCATAACTATTTGAAAGCCAATAAAAGAAATGTAAAATGAAAATTACTATTTTAATTAAAAGATCACATCATGGGAAAATTAGAGCACATATACAAACAATCCAAAGTATGTTGGAGTAGTCAAAAATTTGCAAGTGACAAGATAGGTCTTGGTTTTAGAGAAGACTAAAAGGAGGTAGCTCAAGTCAAGGAGAAAGATATTGAAGACAAGAAGGTCAAAATGAAAATATCCTAATGCTATAAGGTATGCTAGTTCATTTAATGGTTAATATTTTGTATGAAGTCAGTTTGGTCATAAAGTAAAAGAATGTAGAAGACCCTCCAAGAATGAGCACTCATGGGACTATGGAAGGAGTCACAGTTCACATTAATTAAATGATATGTATAAGGTGGTTTTATATAGTTTTCATAATATAGAACACATTGAAATATTTTCTCTTGATAGAGTTAGAAGGTCATCAAGCTAAAACAGGCGGTTTGAAGCCCCTAGAGTACAAGAAAGAAGGCAAATGAATGTATGGAAACCAAAGATAATAAAAATGAGTCATGATTAGTCTACAAGCTCAAGTGGATTATTTTTTGTGATATAACATACTTCATATGTGAAATTAAGTCAGGAGTTTCTTTTGTTATCTCATATTGATGATCAAATGTTGATGAAGAGGTCAAGCCTATAATGCCAGTCAAGCCTAAATGGATAATAAAGGATATTCGGTCTTGTGAGAACATGGAGATTTTGGAATATCCTGAACTTGTATTTTTTTAGTGATCTATGGAAAGATGTGACTCCATTAGGCTTCATGGAGACACTATTAACTTAGCAGAAGCATAGTGGATGCTTGGTTTGAGGGGTAGCTATTCAAGTTGTTAACTGATCTTGATCTATGTTAACAAGTGGTCTTATAATTTGAGTTCATTTGAAAGAGGTATGCATGAAGTAATGGGTATAATATAATGCTTCATATTTTATGTGTTAAACTCTTGTTGTAAATAATGTGTGTTTCGTAATTTGTGGAAGACCTTTGTCATTAATTTTAAAGGGGGGGAAGTTCAAGAAGGAAGATTGACCAGACTGGGGGAGATGAGAGTGAATAGATTGAAAAATATTTTTCCATCAATGACAAAGGGGGATTTTTTTGAGAAGTGTCATCATTTATGCCAAGGTTGATGTCATTTGATGTTAAGGTTGATGTCAAGCAACATCTGGTTAAGATGCATGGTGAGTGGCCTTTGAGGTATGAGCTTGTGTGCTTAATATGATCGAGAATCCATGTGATAAGAGAGAATTTGAAAGCAACATAATATATCTCTATTGAGAGAGAATTTTAAGGTAGCCTACTAATTCTTTTGAAGTTGATGTCAAGTTTCAAAACAAGTAAATCATGTTTGAGTACTAGTTCTTGAGTACAAGGTGTTTTGAGAAACCTAGTCTAGACTCTATGAGAAGATGCTCATAGTGAAGCCTGGTGAATTAAGTAAGAAAAATATTTTTAGAGGTGGTTTGGAACAATGTGATCATGTAAAAGAAGTGTAGATGCCTTCAAAAATGTTTCAATGTTAGTTATCAGGTTTCAAGTGCTTGAGAAGCCTAGTCATAACATGAAAAGTCCTAGTGAGAAGGTTTGAGCATGATGGCTTAGTGAGATGGATGCACAAAGGAATAAGAGGTAATATTAGGGTGATTTAGCATGAATTTGATTCATTGTATCACTTAGGATATTTTTAATGTGAGCCTATAAGGGTAATACCTTAAGTTCAAGTCTGCAACTAGACTAGTTCTAACTCGTGCCTAGCCTAATGAGGTGTCATGAGGTGTTGTCGAGGCATGTGAAGGATGTGTGGCTATGTAAAATAATTAGAGAGAGAGATTGAGTATGAAAGTGAGGAGGATAACACATGGAAAAAGGCATGAAGGTCAATTTCAAGGACTAATGTAATTTGCAGGTCAAGGACTAGAGAGCAAAGAGAGAGATGGTGGCTAGATGGGGAATCAAGATTAGTTTCCAAGTCTATTATGGAAAATTGAGTGTTGACTTATTTATGATATTTTTTTTAATCATGTTCACAAATTTCAAGGTCATGGTTTGTAATAAAAGGCATGTAAAAGTGTTTTGAGGTTTTTTAAGTGCATAAAATGAAGGGTTCTCAACCCGAGAAGCACTTTTAAGTGCTAATTGGCATGTGTAACCTTTTCATGGGAACCTAAATTATTAAGTAGATATGGGGAAGGGTCCTCATTATATATATAGGCATTAGGTTTGGAAATGAGGGGTAGTCCTTTATGAATAATCGTTAACATTAAAAAAGAGTTAACCCTCTCTAAAACCCTAACACTAACCCGATGTGAAATATATTATTAAAAATAGATCAAAATGGTCTCAAATTACCATAAAAACTATTATATCATGTATAAAACTCTCCCATACACCTCTAGGTGTGAATTTTTAATCGAGTGAGTGGACCCTATAAGAAAAGCCTTGTTTCTCAGATATTTACTGTAACAGTTAGAGTTAACCAAGTCAAATTTGATAAATGGGATGAGGAAAAATATTGAGGCTTGTATCTAATGTCCATGTTGGTTTAAAAATATGTTCTATCCATTAGGGGTGTTAAACTGGTCATACAAGTTGACCAGTCGTTAACAGGCCTAATGGTGCAAATAGTGAGAAACCTAGGCAGAAGTGAGAAGTTGATTATGGATGTGTTATCATGGATTAGGGATGAATCCAAGTGCATGGATCAGTTTTTTAAAAAAAATAATACATTTTCATGTTAGATATATGTTTTATATTTCATTGTATATGATTAATATGTTGCTCTTAAGTTGACCTGTCCAGTGTAGATGAGACAGTGAAGGTGCAAGTCCATGAGATTAGTTTTCAAGACCAATATCATCATTTGACCATATTATATATCTTTTTGATAATGTTATAATGATCACATATGATCATATTCATGCATCAAGAGTCTTTTAAAGTAGTTATACAGGTGTTGAAGGTCAAAATCACCATGACTGGTCTTTAAGGTAAACTAGCAATTTTGGGTAAACAAGTTGCAATGATGAATTTGAGGCTCTATGTCTTGAGATAAATTATCCAATATAGATGATTTTATTTTTTGAAACATGTATGTATTATAAATGCTTTGAATAATGTTTGAGATTTATTTAAATTGATTTAAATGGTAAATCCAATATGGGTTGATTGGTTCAGGTTTGATTGTGTGTACTGAAGATAAAAGATTGGTCTGCAAGACCAATATTTAAAATTATAAATTGTGATATTTGTACTTTAGAATGATATAGAGATGTAAAATAATCTCTTTAAGGTGTCATAGGTCATAGGAAGTATTATTTCAAGTGTTGAAGATCAAGTTATTCATGACTGGGTTTTGGAGTGTTCTAACAATTCTAAGTGGACTATTTACAGAGAAGGATTTGAGTCTTTTTACCCTAAGTTATGAAGTATAAATCACATGGTGATGAACTTAAGGTCATTTATCTTATGCATGTGTGATTTTTTTCCATGTTTATTTGATAAAATTATGTTTATGCTTCACTTTTTCAAGATAGACTTTCTAAGTATGCACAAGTGTAATCGTGAACAATGTTAATGGTGGCTTCAAGTGGTGTTTGGAGCTAAAAAGTGTCATGGACCTAATATGATATTAGTATGGGTATATGTATGTGTAATATGATATGTTTCTTCAATGTTAAGTGTTTTAAAGTGCTCTAAGGAAGGCAAAGTGTAATGTGTCCTAAATAGATCTAATTGGATTAGGTCTCCATGAGACCTAAAGGTGAGATAAGGCCTAATTAAGGCAGGTTAAAAATAAATGGACTCAAAGCACATTTGATTCATGTTTATGAGATTTCCTAATATTCATTTCATTCATTACCTAAGATGGTAAGGGTGTTTATCTGATTAAGAAGGATATGAACAAGTGACTTGTATAAATACCAGTTAGTTTTAGGCCTATGGATGTGTGAAGAGGATAAGTGAACAAAATAAGATATTATAGAGTAAAATAAGTTCTTATAGACCATCATAAGAGTATAAAATATTAGTTATGAATATTTCATAGAGGTTTTGTGTATGAGGATCAAGGTCATATGACCTAATCAAGTCAAGAAAAGGGCTAGTTGATCGAAGAAGGCTAGAGGCCAGTTTAAGAGGGATAGAAATGTGTGAAGAGATAAAGAAGGATATAATCATATATTTTATGAGTAAAAATGTGTTTTTAAGGTGATCAAAGGTTTCAGGTGGATGATTTGGTGCTAAGTCATCTTGGGGGTTGGCACCTCCTTGCAAGTTGGTGTTTGTTAAAGCCTAGCTGATTTGGTGATTAGCTAGTTGGGGTTGGTGTTCCATGTGAAGTGGGTAATTAAATAAATTTGGTGTTTATCTTATAGGATAGTAATCCATTTTCATATATCAGTGGGTTTTGTTCCCCTTGAGGGTTTCCCTCATATGTGATGTGTTTTTATGTTTCATGTTCTTTTGGATAGGTGTTTATGCATGCTAGATCTATATGATTATTTAAACGGTCATTTTTACTTAAGTGGAATTGATAAGTACATTTTTGAAGACTAATTCACCCTAGCTCCTCCCCCTCTCAAACATTTTGATTCTAACATTCTTAATATGGTAATAAGTACTTTAGCTCTAACTAAGTCTAATCTATCACAATCTCAAGAGGTAAGGTGACCCACCCTAGAGTGACAAAATAAGGTAACGAACATGTCCTTCATCCAATTCATCCAAATCTTGTACATCTTCTTCATAGTTTTTGTATGCATGTTCAATTAGAAGTACCTGGGATTTTTACTTTTGAAGCCCTTCAAGATCAAATCATAACTATGAGAAAGTCAATAAAAGAATTGTAAAATCAAAATTAGTATTTTAATTGAAAGATCACATCATGGGAAAATAAGAATACATAAACAAACAATCCAAAGTATGTTTGTGTTAATCATGCATATACATCTTCATTTAGCTATATTATGTCTCAAAAGCAATATACATCTACAATTATTGATTCAAAAAGTGGAAAAAATGCTAATAAGAGTTTTAGTGAGATTCTAAGAGAAATGATTCAAAATAAATTAATCACATTACCTTATATACCTCATATAAGTGGATAAAATTAATATTGTGTGTTTCATAGAATGCATAGGCATCATAGATATAGTTGTTTGGCTTTAAAGGAAAAAATAAAAAATATAATTGATAGCGGTGATCCTATAATAGACAAATCAATTAAGCAACCCACTCACATTATGACTACATCTCTTTAGGAACAAGTGCAAGTAGAATAGAGGTTTCAGGTGGGTGAGTTGGTGTTGATTCATCTAGGGGTTGGTGCCTCTTTGTAAGTTGGTGCTTGCTAAAGCCTAGCTGAGTTAGTGATTGACTAGTTGGGGTTGGTGACCCATGTGAAGTGGGTACTTCATTAAATTTTGTGTTTGTCTTATAAGACAGTAGTCCATTTGCAAATATTAGTGGGTTTTCTTCTCCTTGAGGGTTTCTCACATATGTGATGTGTTCTTGTGTTTCATGCTCTTTTAGATAGGTGTTTATGCATGCTAGATATATATAAATGTTTGAATGATTCATTTTTTATTACGTGGAATTGATAAGTAAGTTTTTGAAGACTGATTAACCCTTAGTCATTTTGCTTCCAACATTCTCAAGATGGTGATAGCTACTTTAGCTCTAACTAGGTCTAATTTATCACAATCTCAAGAGGTAAGGTGACCCACCCTAAAATGACAAAATAAGATAACCAACATGTCCTTCCTCAACTCCATCAACCTCTTGTACATCTTCTTCATGGTGTTTGTATGCATATTCAATTAGAAGTACATTTTAATTAAAAGATGACATCATGAGAAAATTAGAGAACATATACAAAATAATCAAAAGTATGTTTGTGTTAATCAGGTATATACATCTTCATCTAGCTATCTTGTATCTCAAAAGTAATACACATCTATAATTATTGATTCAAAAAGTGTAAAGAATGCTAATAAGAATTTTAGTGAGACTCTAAAAGAAATGATTCGAAACAAGTCAATCACATTACCTCGTATACCTCATATAAGAAGATCAAATTACTATTGTGTGTTTCATATAATGAATGGGCATCATAGATATAGTTGTTTGGATTTAAAGGAAAAAATAGAAAATATAATTGATATCAATGATCCTACAATAGATAGACTAATTAAGCAAACAACACACATTATGACTACATCTCCTAAGGAACAAGTGCAAGTAAAACAAGTGGAAAAATTAGAGCTAGTACAAAAGGAAAAAAAAAAAAAAACATGGGTATAAAAAGATAATTTAGAGCAAAAATAGTTAATAATGAAAAAACTAGAGCAAGAAAAACTTCAAAAGGCAAAATTAGAGGAAGTAAGATTACAAAAAGGAATGATATGAACATTCAAGGTTACAAAAATAATAATTACATTAGGAAAAGTTTGAGAAGCAAAGGTTATGAAGAGAACAATTGGAAGAAGACAATGTATTTAAATAAAAAATTGTAAAGGAATAAGAAAGGCTACAAAATATACAACAAGAAAAAGTTACAAAAAGAGCAATTATTAAAAGATAAGTTGTAAAATCAAATTCAAGAAAAGCAAAAAAAAACATTCTTAAAAGAGGGTTTATAAAAAAGGATGTCAAAATCAATGTCTATCTACAAAATCTAATGTTACAAGTGAAGTTTCGAAGGACTTAATAAAAAATCCAACATCATATATAGAGCCTTTATTTCTTAACCCCCTCATAGATGGAAATAAATTCACTAATGTTGAGATCGGATCCTTTTGTGAAGCTAATAAATGTATCACGACACTTCTCCAATATTTTTGGGTATGACAAACAACAATTAGGTAATATTATAGGGCCTCAATTTTTCATTGGATCATTGACCTATCATTCCAACTTGAATCAAAAACATGTTGCATTATATTTCACATTGACCCTACCTTGGATCAATGCAATGCAAAACTAGGAAGATCATGGATGAGAGAAATGGGAGAAAAATTGGGTAAAGATCATGATTATGTCAAACTTGTAATGCCCCCTTTTTTTCTCAAAAGTGACATTTGAAGAATACCACTAGCCTGTTTAATTATTGTGGGCTTAGTTGGGTGTTATATGGGAATTTTTGTGTAAAATAACTATTCACTAGGTACTATTCACATGTCACTATTCATGGTTGTGTGGCATAATATTGAGGTGGAGTAGTGATGAGGTCTCTTGGCCCTCATAAGAGTTTTTAAATGTTGAAAATGGAGGAAAGACAAGTGGGGCATAATTCTCCATTTGGCCACATAGGAGGAATAGTGAAAGCATGTGAGGGATAAATTGATTGAAAATCTCATCATTACACTAACCCATGTGATTGAAGGAATATTTTAACTAATGGGCTTGCACATGGGAAAGTGGGGGACAAGGTCTAATATTCCTAATTGAGGGTCACATGTAAAGGATTGAAGGCAAATGGGAGTTGGTCAAAGAGAAATATAGAATACCTCCTTGCACATGCGAGAGGAAAAATGAACTATTGATGAATAGTGATACCACTTCAAAGGATGGCATATTTCTTCCTTGTTCATGAAGTTTCCCTCCTCTTCTATCTCTCCTTTGTAATTATATATATACTTGGCTCTCCCTTTGTAAACATATGCTAAATATTATGAAAACCCACTTTGTAAGGTTTGAATTGTTGTTCATTCTTTATGCCTCTTCTTGGATGGAAACACATTGAAGTAAGAAACCTTTGATGATGGAAACCCTCTTAGGTTTACTAGTTTTGGTGCTAAAATATTGCCTCCTAACTGGTTAATGTAATTCCATCCTGGAATTACAGTTGTGCTTCATTCTAATCACATAGCGATCATCTTTGTAAGTTGTTATTGTATTACAGAGTTTTAATATATTATCAATATTTCCATTAATGTTGAGTGTGGATTTGTTTAGTTTTGTGATTTTGTAGTAAACATCCCATTCAGGGATATTTTAGTGGTATCAGAACTATGTATCCTACTAGCCTGTGAGGAATTTTGTGTTGTATATTTTTATTGGTAGATATATAGGGAACTTGGAATGGATTTGGATTCCAAAATTCTTACCAGAGAAATAATACAGAGACCCATACAAGAGGTTTTGATGCGGATTCATAATTATGAACAAGATGCCATCAAAGTTATGGACTAGCACCAAACACTTACTGATGAGTTCAGAATGTCAATCTCCTTTGATGAATAATTGGACATGAAATTAATATTATATCCTAAAAAAAAGGGTCTTATAAAATACATAAGGAATCATGGAAAAAATAAGAGAATACAAAAGTCTCCAAAAAGTTGGAGGAGAAGAAAAAGTTTATGAAGGAATCTGAATCAAAAGAAGTTTTTGCAAGAGAATACGAGAGTAGCAGAAACAAGCTTAGAAGAAATAATATTTTCTTCACATGAAAAGATTCATGGGAGCCCAACCACAAAAGTAAGAACAAAGAAGAGGAGTCCATATTAGAAATTGAGGTGGCAAAGCATGATAAATAAGAAAGAGTTGAACCAAAGACACTCCAAGCCATAAAGGTTGAAGGTATGGAAATTCTCGATGATTCATTGATTTAATATGATGCTAGCATAAATTTTGATCAAAGTGATGGAGAAGCTGAATTTGAAGATCAAGAATATATTCTAGATTCTTTTCTACACATATGAAAAACATGATGAAATGGATCCCATTGAAGTTTCCAAATCAACATTCAGTGATGACTCATTGTTTGAGTATGGTCTTGCCACATTTTTTTATGAAAGTGATGGTGAGGAGGATGATAATTTTGAAGATCATAACATCAAATTTGTAAAGGATTCCATTTGAAGAAAATAAGAGACTGGTTGATAAGCTTGCTTTAGAGCTTGATTCAACAAAAGGCGTGTTATCAAATACTCAAATGGTAGTAATGGAGGTAGAAGATCAACTAATTGATACAAATCTTGACATGGATCAAGCTTATAACATGGAGATAAAGGAGTTGGAGTGGTTATGATTATGTTCATACCAAGCACGTGGTGTAGATAAGTGTGCTATAGTTGGGGTGAAGAGAGTGTTTGTTATGGCATCACTTTGTGCGAGGTTTCCATTCCATCATAATATTAGAGTGGCGTAATAGAAGCCACAAACAGGATCGAAGATTGGGAATGGCCAATTCCATAGTTTGGGATCCAAGTATTTGGATTCCTAAATTTATCCATATTGATTGAGGATAAGCAATCTTTGGGAATAGAGGATTTGTGATGTCCTCTTTTTACCAAAAGAAAATTTGAAAAATACGACTAGCCTGTTTAATTCTCATAGGTTTAATTGGGTGTTATATGAGAATTTTTATTTAGAATCACTAATCACCAAGTAATATTCATTAATACTATTCAGTGTCATTATTCATGGTGATGTGGCATAGTATCGAGGTTGCATAGTGATGAGGTGTCTTAGGGGATGTGTCTTGGCCCACATAAGAGTTTTTATATGTTGAAAATGGAAGAAAGATAAGCAAGGCACAATTCTCCACTTGGAGACATGGGAGGAATAGTGAAAGCATGTGAGGGACAAATGAATTGAAGATATCATCATTCCACTCACCCATGTGATTGAATGGATATTTTGATTAATGATCTCACACATAGGAAAGGGGTAGACAAGGTCATCTATTCCTAATTGAGGGTCACATGCAAAGGATTGAAGGCACATGGGAGTTGATCAAAGTGAAATCTAGAAGATCCCCTTGCACATGTGAGAGGAAAAATGCACTATTGATGAATTACTACCACTTCAAAGGATGGTGCATTTCTTCCTTGTTCATGAATTTTCCCTCCTCATCTATCTCTCCTTTGTAATTATATACTTGGATTTCTCGTTGTAAACATATGTTGAATATTATGAAAACCTCCTTTGTAAGGCTTAAACTGTTGTTAATTATTTTTGCCTCTCCTTGGATAGAAACCCATTGGAGTAAGACATCTTTGAGGATGGAAACCCTCTCAGGTTTACTAGTTTTGATGCTAAAATATTGCCCCCTAGCTAGTTAAGGTAATTCCATCTAGGAATTACAATTGTGCTTTATATTTGTGATCACATTGTGATCATCTTTGTGAGTTGTCGTTGTATTACAAAATTTTAATATATTATCAGTATTTCCATTTATGTTGAGTGTGGATTTGTTTAGTTGTGTGAGTTTGTAGTAAATATCCCATTTGGGGATATTTCAAAATTTGACCGTGAAAGTGCAATGGCTAAAATTGTAAGAGAAGACAAAAGTGCAAATCAAGAACACATGAAGCATAATATATCTCAAGAAAGGATAGCTAACATGATCAGAACAAAGGAACATGACACAACACATATATAAAAGCAAAATAAATTGGAAATGTCAACACCATTATATATAGGGAAATTGTTTATACATATATAGATACAAAAGAAGACACAAGCGATATACCATAATTTCAACAATATGGATATATTGTATGTAAGATTTGGTGATCAGATATGATTAGAAGATACAATTACAAATCCCACTAGGATCTTCATACCACATGTGGATCTTGTTACAACACTCTTCTTTATTTTATATATAACAAACCAATCTCTTTGAATATCCTCTTGTTTGATTAATTAAGTTGTTACCCAATTTTTAGGATAGTGAGTTTCTTTTGCATCCAGTAAAAGGTAGATCCATGTTCAATCTGCAGTGTGCAAGAATATTGTAAATATTGTTATTTTTAATACAAGAAGACTTTGTAGCAAATTACTCTTTCATTCTATGTTAAGATAGTGTTTCAAAGAGTGAGTTGATTTAACCTTGAATCCAAGGTGAGCAAGGGCCCACTCCCCAAGGAGACAAGACATCACTTTTGGTATTTATAAGTATATTTCTTGATTATTTTCAATTAGAATTAATATAAATGCTTTGTGTGTGATTAGATTAATAACCTGTAGGGTTAATATAGACTGTTAATGTGTGTGCTTTTAGATTTGAAAAAGTATTTATCATTAATTTGATTTTAGCAACCTTTATTCTACAATTTAGCTTAGAAGTGTGGATTTGATATTGAATTTTAGTGTGCTTACTTCACAACATTGTGTGATTGCTTTGACAAGTATTCAATTCAGTTTGGTTTGTTTACATTTCAAGTAAGTGTGTTTATTTCAAGTATTAGTTTAGACTTTAGAAGTAGAAACTTACGTTATAACAACACCAAAAACCCATAAACAACATTGTTAGCTAAAACTAATAAATACCTTACTACAAACAACCTTGGACACTGGCCCTAGTAAGAAATGACACCAACACAGATTGTTTCAATGAAGTGGTAACAGCGACACCCATCACCTCCTCTCCCTACTGCAAGATAGAAAAATCAATCCAAAGGGTATGATATCATAGACAACTAAAAAATACCCATGCACAAATTTCAACTTTGGAGGTACTCAAGAGTTCATCAGTTTATAAGGACATTTTATATGTTACATTAAGGGATAATACTAGTCATAGTGATATATAGTGTATTTTTTTGCTTATATAATGAGCACATTTAAAGATACTAAAAATATTATTACCTTTGAATATGAATAATTTCCAACCTAAGATGTAATTATACAAAATTTGGCACTATTTATCCAAATTACAATGCAAAATAAAGGAATCAAGTGGGTATTGATTGATGCCAGATCATGAGTAATTATTTATAGTAATCCTTTCTTATAATATTTGGGTGTTAACATTCATGGTCTCCAATATGCATATCAAATCATCAAATTATTTGATGATTCTTCAAGACAAGTACTTAGATTGATATATTTAGATGTAACATTAGGACTGAAAATAGTGTCCACCATATTTCATGTTATCCCTAATCAATTGCAATATAATTTACTATTGAGAATACCATGATACACATGATAGTATCAATCCCATCTACATTGCATAGGTGTCTTAAATTCATGCATGAAGGATACTCGTATGAATTAATTGAGTATGATCACCCTTTATGATTTTATAAAATTCAACCATCTCAATCATAATCAGATGATCCAGCCATTGTCCCTCTTAATCAATTTATTTCTTGGGACCAAAAATTCACATATGAAATTAGAGAGTCAAGCATTAATAACAAGAAAGTGGATCAAGAAAAGCTAAAAATGGATAAACAAGAATTATATCAAACACAACAAGAACTTGAGTAATTGAAAATAACACAAGCAAAGGTACAAAATGAAATTCAAACATTGTAAGAAGAAAAAATAATATTACATAAAGAACGTTTACAAAAGAAACAGTTAGAATTCAAAAGTTACAAACAAAACAATTTGAGGAGAATAAGGTATAAAAGGAACAAATAAATATACAAATAGAACAAGACTATATAAAAAAATAACATAAAGACAGAGAATCAACAACCTATTCTTGATCTCCCTTTATTAGTTAAATTAAAAGTATAAAATGGTAATATTTTTGATTATTATGATAGTGATGATGATGAATCTAACATGATTAATATGATGGATGATCAAATATATTGGTTAAACTTCAATATTTTAGATTATTATTTATATCATATTTTTTTACACTTGTTGCTCTAGGGGTTTGTCATGATGATTTGAAGCAAATTAATATAAACTAGTCACATTCAAAAGGTAAGTGAATCCTAGGGATGGCTAAAGAGGATACTTTGAGTAATTATTGCAATAGTACCTCTCATACAGTGCTTATGATCAACTCACTGAACAAAGTGGAAATATTATATACAAATGTTTCATAGTTATTAAAAATCATGCCATATCAAGATACACCCTCAATAATTTTGTAAACATTATTCGATAATAAGCTTATCACATTAGCTACTACTAGACATCAATTAGTAACACGTGTTTTTTATATAGAAGGTAAATCATTCTATGTTTATCATAGAATTATAGGACATGATGCAAAACATTGTAAGACATTACAAGAGAAAATTCAAAAGTACAAACATGTAGGCACTATCATATTAATACAAAAACAAAAATCTCTTACTACTGTGTCTCAAAAATCATTACCTACAATTAATATAGGCAAAAAGCTTCCTAAATAAAAATATTTAACCATCAAAATATATATGAAAGGGGCTTATTTCAAGCATAATCACATTGATACTGCTACAAAGGAAACTATGTGTAGTATAGGAGGATAACCACAAGTTGGATATACGATGAATGACTTATACCATAGTGTAGATTGTGAAGAATCCCTTTGATATATCATATAACTAGTCTTTTTTACCAAAAGTGGTCAATACAAAGGTATGGGTTATGCCTCATGCACATCAATTACCATATACATTAGGATGTTCATGGTTATATAAAATACAAGATAGGATAGATATAACTAACAATGCATCATATTTTTAGATGAGAGAAGAATAATTCACATACCACATGATGGTAACAATGATCATGATATTAAAGGAGAAGAGGAATATGCTATGTATTTACACAATTAAAAGAATTGCAATCCTGATGAGGATGATTTCATAGATGATTGTTGACTAAAGTTTTTCAAAAGCTTAAAAATAATTCAAAAAAACAAAAATCTAACTATACATAGCTTCTAGATTGTTGCATCATGTTCTTTTATTTGCTTACACACATGATGAATTTGATCATTTTTTTAATCCCTTGGATCTTGTTGACTTGTTGGCCTCTTGACTCTTATTTTTCACTTTCCATATCTAAAAAGTTCAAAACAATGATCAATTTTACCACATTCTACAATTCATCTCTCCGTTTTCAATATTACACTAATCAAATGTCATTTTATGTCAAGGACATAATCAACCAGCTATAGACAGGAATAAGTTATACTATTGTCCTTATTGGTCGAACCTATCCTATGTATAATTTTACACAAAAATTATAGTATGATAACACATAGCCTCAATTTTTATAATTTTTAGATATTCCACTCAATTTCAATATGCAAATCATTATTTTCTATGCAAAATATTTATTTACCTGAATTATATTATTCATACATACTACATAAGTCGATAAACGTATATTTTATGAACAAGGATGTACAATCAATATTCTACATACTAGTGTTATTCCTACATGCCTTTTTAAAGTTACAATTCTCATAAAGTGGGGGCATCTTCTCCATACATGGACATACACTGATTTTTAGTGCATATTTCACATTGACACATGTCACAAATTATTCAAATCTTTCTCACTTCTTTTACTTTTGACACCTTGCTTATTACTAGTTCTTATTGTTCTAGTTGTAAAATTTCAAAATAAATAAATAAATAATACAAACAAAATCAAATATATGAAAAAATACAAAAACATTCAAAATATTTTAAAAACACAAAATCAAGACCTAAGCATGAATAGATATCTATATTAAATCTTTGTAATATATTGTTTATCTCGTGATTAGTCGACAACATATTCTTTTTCTATCATAAATGTATTTCACTGATATTCATGAATACTATACATGACATACAAACTTTTAAATGGACTAATATGTGGGACTTGCCTCTACCTAGTAGCCTTACTAAATAGGAGCTAACTTATCCATAGGTTATAAATTTTACAAGTGTTATCATTTTATGACTCTTATACTATTGAGCTCTAAATTATCTGCAAAGGTCTTGCTAACATCTCTATCTTACATTGTGTACACATATATTATTTGCTAGGATATGATCACATTACACACACATGATGTAGACTACATTTATAGTTATAAGTTCCATTGATGTTATTATTTGTACATAGTATATTCGATCTTACCTATCTATTGTGTGTGGCCCTTAGCCCTTATATACAAACTTAATTAAACATCTCTATGAGATTTTGTTTGTGATTTAACCTTTTAGGGTTTTACACAAGTAATTCTTATGTTTAGATTAAAGGGGTTGAGATGCCTAAATCAAGTAAATAAATATGTAATAGTTCAAAAATGTTTTATTATGAATTTGACCTTCTTTGACTTTTTAATAATAACTATAAATAGCAATAAATAGAGACTTATCTAAAAACTGACTGTCATAGATGATTTGGGTTCTGAAATTTGAGATCTGGGTGGTAGTCTGTGCCATCAACAAGATTATAGTGTTTGTCTGCTCATTGGATAATAACGCCATCCATATGTATTGTCCTCAATACGGCACTAATATCCCTTTTGTTTTACTATTCCTACTTTTTAGGAGTACTTGTACTTGTGTTTATAGGTCTTATTCCTACGTGATTGAAACATGTAGCTTTGTGTTGAACCTAGAAAACCTGATTTGATGTGCAAAACCTAATCTCCTTGTAAGTATGGAAATAGTAATAATTTTGTGTGCAATATTAGGATGGAATGGACATCTTCGACACACTATTATGGAGTGATCTTCCTACATATCAATACTCTGAGGAGGGATCATGTCTGATGTAGTTGTTCCACTCAGTGTTTGATAAATGTGCAAGTAAATGCTAGAATGAGAGTGGCCTTAGATGCCTTAAATGTGCTTTAGCTTTGAAATTATTGTAAACTAGACTTAGGGTTGTTGTAGATGGAAGTATGTAGAAAGAGGGGTAGGATAGGGATTAAACACCTTGATTTGACACAACTTTGTCTTTGGTTTGAATAGTTTTTGTATCTATTTCTCGTCTAGTGAATACAGGTGGATTAGACTTGTATTTATAGGGTTTTATTGATTATATGGATAAGAAAATAAGCTTAAGCTGACCTTAGGAGGGGCACACATTTGAAAAACTATTAATTGGGAAGAGTTAGGAATAAGGATAGTAGTGCCCAATTGGGGACACTAGCACCATGTGGTTGTAGTGTTCTAAATGTGGCACTAATGTCCTCTTTACAAAATGCTAAGCAATTTGGACTAGGGTTTGAGATGATAGGTCTAAGACTGTGTTTTGACTGGTTGTAGGTGACTTTGGTATGTTGAATGTGTTGTCCCCCAAAAATATCACTCATTTTTGGGGACAACATTTGAATTATTTCGGTCCAACATATCAAAATCCTCTTTCCCCTTCTCAAAAATTGTTCTGAAGCATTCAAAATCTTCATTATTCAAGATTTTTTAGATTTCTACGGACTTTGGAGGCTTAAATCAATGGACTTTGTAGGCTAAAATGTACATACTCTATTCTACGAACTTCACAAAAAGGAATCCATGGACTCATTTCTATGGACTTTGCCAGTTCTACGAACTCTGCAGGCTTAAATATACGAACTCTAAAGATATGTTTCTATGGACTCAACATGCTTGAAATTAGCAGGTTCAAAGGCTTCTACAAGCGAGTTTAATCAAAAGAATAAGTTTCCAACACTTAGTCATTTTTAAGATTGGTTCAATGCCTTGGTTCAACCAAAAGAGTTCATCAGCAAGCTTGTACACAATGTTTAAACCATTGAACCATTGAATCGTTGAACCTTGAACCATTTTGGTTCAACGGATTCAATGGGTTCAAAGGTTCAACATCATCAGCAAGAGTTAAGTGCATTTGTCAAGGTTCAAAGTTTAGCCGCTTCAATGTTCAATGGCTTCAAAACACTTATCAAAGAGAAGAAGGCTTGAACCATTGAACCGTTGAACCATTGAACCACTTTGGTTCAAACGTTCAAAGGGTTCAATGGTTCAAAAGGTTCAAAGTGTATGGCTCAACGTAGCTTGGTTCAAAGCATTTGGTTCAAGCAGTCAAGTGAATGAGTGGAACATAAGAAAGCAATTGAATCATTGAACCAAAGTTGGTTCAATTGGCAGGTTCAAGGGGTTGTCCCAAAGCCAAAGGAAAAAGTGCCCTTGCAGGGGGTAGTGAACCTAGCCAAGTGTCCTTGTAGAGGGCAATGAACCAAGCTAAGTGCCCTTGTGGAGGGCAATGAACAAAAGCGAACAAAGAGAATTCCTTCAAAAAAGTGAACCAAAGGCAAATAGCCTTTGTGGAGGGCACAGTTCTCTTTTAGAAAAAAATGCAAAAAATTGACTAAGGCAAAATGATTAAGGCATTTCCTTCAGACAAAATGTCTGAAAGAATTCCTTCAGACTTTTGTTTGAAGAAATAAGCCTAAGCAAAGACAAAATCCCGTTGAAAGAAAGCCTGACAGAAAGTAGAGGCAAAGCGAAGGAAGATTTTCTTAAGATAAATTATCCCAAAGAATTCCTTCAAACTTTTTGTCCAAAGGAAAAGTCCACTGAAAAAGGAAAAACTCGTTGAGGAAATAAAAGCCCAAAGGCCACCTGAAAATATCCCAAAGGGTAGGTACCCTTGTGGGAGGCTCTTGCCAGAGAAAGTGGACCATTTCTCAAGACCTCGAAGGACAAATTCCCTCTAGGAAAGATCAAACCTCATAAAGACATAGTAGAATGTGCCATGTGTCCCTCATAAATTTGCAGTGGAACATGCCACGTGTCACTCACAAAGTGTAGTGGAAGCCACCACGTGTCGTCTATCGAGACACAATTTCTAGTAACTTTCAAAGTAGCAGAACGTGCCACGTGTCATCTACAAAACTCGATGGAGGTCACCAAGTGGCAACATCTGCAACTTCGTCCTTTTATTAAGGACTGTGGTGGGTCTCAGGTGAGTAAAAACTTGAGCAGAACACGCCACGTGTCATCGTCTGCATGAGTCCAAAAGAGTCTTGAATGTTTCTATAGTGTTTCTATGAGCTTAGTGGAAGCTGCCATGTGTCATCTTCTGCAAGAGTCTCAAAAGGCACCCAAAGCCTCTATAAGTTAAGTGGATGCTGCCAAGTGTCCTTGCCTATTTCATAGTGGAAGGCACCACGTGTCATTTGTTAAGATCAATAGAAAATGACCAAAGCAAGTGGGAAATACACAAAGGAATGGCTAAGGAGGATGACGAGCCTGCAGCTGTCAAATTTAGGGCAACCAAGTAGTTGTTGGCTTTCAAACGATGATGGACTTGAACACGTCAAATTTGTGTCAATGAAATAACTATTGATCCTTGCAGGTTTAAGCACAGACCCTATGAACAAATTTAGCGACCAGCCAAAGAGATAGCCTAAGAGCTCAAATCACACAAATAAGCACAGAACATAGCTAGGAAAGGGGGAATGATGGAGAAGGATCAGCAATATCTGCACATGGGATATGTTTTTAGAAGGTAAAGTAGTCCACCAAGTGGACGTCGAAGAACACGAACATTCAATGGTGCAGCCTATTTTTTTGCATTGAGTAGAGCGAACACCTATGCACACATAAGGAAACACATCAAGCAACCCATATTTAAAATTGATGCTCGATTCCATCATAGCCCATGGAAAGAATTTCAAATGCATTAAAAGCATTGAATGCATCGTAACACATTTTTTTGAAACAAAGCACCCAAGTCTTTCTTGGAGCACTATTTATTGGACTCTCTCTAATTATATTAGGGGATCTCCCTCTGTTATCAGAAATAAAACTTTGCCCAAATTGAAAGGCATTACTGAGACTTTGAGCTCAGATTGTTGATCATATTTCGTTATTTGAATAAGAAAACAAGTGACTTTTTAGACTTTGTGCTAGAATAGCTTGGTTGTCAGGGAAATTGTTCTTGCGTCTATTTCCTTAATATGTTTTTTGTCTATTTAATTGAATAAGCAAAATTAGTGAAAGTAATCAGAAAGGTGTCCTGAAGCCAACTATGGAGAGACTTTGTGCCCCTCATGATTGCCTTTAGTGTGTTTTCTTTCATTCCTGTGTAAAGGATCTTGGGACGACTTTGTGCCCTCGTTATCCTTCATTTTCTATTTCTGTGTAAAAGACCTTGGGATGACTTGGTGCCCTCATTGTCCTTCGTATTTCACTTTTTGGCAGTTAAGGTGGAGACTTTGTGCTACATGTCATCCTGTTGTGTTACTACGCCTTGTTACAAGTTACTTGTCACCACATAAAAGGTTCCTTTTGTCTGCTGAACATCACTTTTGAAAGAAGAGGAGTGTCTTCTGTCATTTCATCAGGATTTCTCCTTTGATTTGTGAACATCATCTTTGAAAAAAGAGAGATGGATGGTTTATCCTATCCCTAAGTGTTATTTTATGCTTATATATATACTATACATCTCCTGCATATTTATAGGGAAACTCCCCTTGATGAGAGGGAGATTTGTCCCCTTTTGATGTAGTAAAGTTGCATATCTGGCTGACCAATTTTCCTATGTTGTGGTTGAAGAGACCTATTTTGCTCATCAGTTAGCTGATTGACAAAATATTCACCCAACAGAATGAATGGAAATGTAAGTATAATGATTAAGGATAGGTCTATGGATAACCTAGGGATAGATTAACTCAAACGACACTCTTAACATCTAATTACCACTTTTAGGTGATTACATTTGCACCCCCCCCCCCCCCCCCCAACTTTATGCTAGTAACACAACAAAGCAAAATGACTAGTATAAATGAAAAAAAAGCATACCTAGACTTACCTTTTTAAGTTAATCCTATGAAACTGAGTTTGTATATGTGAATTTGGGTTTGGGTATATGGAACATGATCTAAATGAATATCCTGCAATGAAACATGCAAAAATTAGTTCTTACTTAAGAGATGATCAAAAGCAAAAGACCATGCTAAAATAAAATAACTGAGTAAAGATGAGTAAAGAGAGAGGAAAGGTATGAATACACCTCATTAGGTATGTGAATCAATGCATAAACCTGGTGACAACCTTTGTGTGTGAGTGTGCATAGTGATCACATCATTGAATAGCTTGAACTGAGTTGATAAATTGCTTAATCCTCATATGGATAGCTCAAGAACTTGATCTAGTTTTAACTCCATCATTGCCCATCCCTTATTGGTGGATCTTGATCTTTGTGAATATCTTGAATAAGACAGTAAGTGTGTTTAACCCTATCATATAGGTGGCTCAAGAACTCAAGTAGGCCACGACTCTATCATTTCCCCCTATGTGAAGTAGATGCATTTGTAACTGAATTGTGCAAAGTGTTTAAATTATCTAACTGAATAAATATAATTGTGTATTTGGCTCCACAACCACTTAGTTATATTACGTAGATCTGGGCCACTCAAGAATGCCAACCACTATAGATGGAGCAAGACATGAATTTAGTGACAACCTAGAATGTGATAGCAGGTGTATACATCATAGAGAATGACATGGATTTTGTCATTCCATCTGATCAACTTGTGTGAAGATCAGTATATGGAAACTATGTGCCATGCACATGTCCCCAATCTAGGATTCGAGTATATTGAATTTGAATCAAGTATGTAATAACTAAACCTATGTAACTGATCTGAATGTATGGGTGATCATGCCATGCATGATGCCCCAAAATATGAGAAACTGGTATGAATATGAGCTGAAATAAATGTATCTAAACTAAATCTAAACATAACTTCCAAACCTATGGTTGTATTTGTATAAATTTGTATTGCATATGGTGTATTAGTCTAAATGATTTCGACTATCCTAAAGCTAGGGCTACTAGATAATATCACATTGTAGTGGAAAATAATACCTTGTGGCACTAGTGTCCCAACCTAGGCATTAATGACTGCCTGGTTTGATTTTTGTGTGATTTAAACTGACTATTGAGTCTCTGTTTTGTTTTGTGTCTGCCCTGAGTTTGATATCTGAAACTGAGCCTCTGTGCTAAAATGTATTTGTGAAAAACAATGTAAGAGCCTGATCTCTTTGACAAATGCATATGAATTCCCCCTCTTTTGAAGATTTTGGATAGTTGTTAATGATGTCATATATGTGTCCAGGTGAGTGGATGAAGTGCCTTGATAGTCTAAGTGATAATGACAAAGTGTGCAATGTGATTGTCTTAGTGTGCTAGAAGTTGGTATAGTTGATCTTCAAATTTTGACTATTTAGAGATGATTAGGGATGAGCATGATGTATTGAGAATTTTTATTTGGTCTCATAAGAGGTTTTATATGCTTTGAATGCTTGTGTACATGAGTGGATTTCAATTATTTGATCATTATTTTCATCTAGACATTTTGGGTCAAGTAGTAGAATATCTGCGTAGGTAGTTTGATGACATCATAATTGCCACATGTGGATGAGTTAGGGGGAGTTGGTCATGTGGTTATGATCACATTAGTCCCAAGTTTTATAGTCCAAGTCTTAAGTCATGCGAAAAAGTGCAGCCAAATATATGTGTGTGCAAAGTTAGGCTCCCAAGCATTTTGACAGTATTTTTTATGTTCAAACAAAGCCAAATAAGCAGTTTGGTTACATCATATCTCGCATGTATGAAGTTTCAGGAGAAACTTGATATATGGATGAATTCCCATATGAGATAAGATCTTATGTGCTAAACCTTAGGTCATGCAACTAAGTGCAACAATTGATATGCAAATTCAAAGTTGGGCTCCCATACAATTTGACAGTGTTTTCCCATAGCCAAATTTGCATGTGGCAAGAAAAGTTAAGTAGGCATTTTATGTAGTCATATTTATCACATGTGGTAGTTTTAGAATGAGTTGATCATATGGGTTTGTTAGATTTTGTGCCTAGTTGATATGCACTAAAGTTCAGGTCATGCGATGACGCACATCAAAAGATATGCATGTGTAAAGTTGGCCTTCCAAGCCATTTAGGCATAATTGGCTTTGTGGCAGAAAAATCTAAGTCATCAGATTGATGGAATTATATCTTTCAAGCACCAAGGTTTCAGGAGTTGTTTAGTACATGGTTGGATTCCTATTTCAAAGGAGAACATTTGGTCCAAATTTAAGAGCATGCATTTAAGCGAAGTAAAAGATATGAAGGTACAAAGTTGACCTTATAGATAGATTGAAAAGGCTCCCATAGTCAAATTTTCACAAGGTAAAGTTTGAGTAACTCTTGAAGAGATCGATGGAACACGTTCGCTCCAAGATGTCAAGAAGTGGCAAGATAAGGACAAGTGTTCAAAGTTTAACATTGAGTAGAGGTAAAGATAAATCTTCTTCTAAGATCTAATGGTGAACGAATGTTCATATATATATAGATCAATAGTGTGTATTGAGTGAGATGATTTCAAGGTGTCGAATGTTTAACATAGATAAAGATCAAGCTATGTACAAGAGATTGACACTGCATATGTGGTCAAGATTGCAATATTGCATGAGATGAGGTCAACTATTTGAAGTTTAACATTTGAGAAGTGGCTCGCTATGAGTTAAAGTTTGAAGAAGATCGATGATGTGTATTAAATCTAATATGTGAGGGCAAGAGATGCATTTTAAGTGACCAAAGTTTAATTGTGACTGTTTGGATTTAAATATGTGAATTTAACAAAGAAAAAACTAGTGCTCTGTATTTTATCCACAGTTTTTGATCCAGGATGAATTCAAAGGTGCTATAAAAATCAAAGTTGAAGAGGACTCCATGCTTCATCTAATGAACCTAGTTACAATATTTGAATATACATACAATCAAATATATTGAGATCCAAAGTTGACTATGTGTTTGACCATGGACTATAAGTGACCCAAGAAGGATAATTGAGCTTGTGTTGATGTTGTTTCATTGTTTCATGATGACTTAGATAATGAAGATTATTATATAATCCATGAGGATCATCTGTATGGTTTTTGGAGGTGTGATAAATCTATCTTGAGTATGAACAATTCTTAAGAAGTTGACTATGTTCATTCATGGTGTTCCTATGTACAAGGTCATTGTTTGAGTTGATTGAGCATATGCAGAGGTGAGTAGAGATGACTACGATCATTTGAGGATGACAAAGGGGTCATATAGAGTGGAACTATTCATTTTTAATAATTTATATGTTTTTATTTTGCTCGTTGTTGTGCTAATGGAGTGAATAGGCCACTAGGTGTCTATGAAACCTATAAGGGCTAGTATGGCCTAATTGAAAGGGGTAGTTGATTAAGGGTGACCCATGAATGCTATGGCCAACCTTTGTGGATTATATTGAGCCATGTTTTGATGTGATAGAAGCCTGAAGGGTTAAGGCATGCCTAATGGCTGACCAAATAATTGATATTTATGATGACACTATATATAGTGAAACCAAAAGGCGATGGTTTCTAGGCATGTGTGATAGTTGTATTAGTTGAAGCAAAAAAGAGAAGAAGAGTGATTGTGCATAGTGGTTGGTTGATGGGTAGAGAAAATTTATGACTTTGTGTATGATATTTAGGCCATAAATTTGATATCATATCAGAGTTCTTGGTTTGAATATTGTGGATGAGTGAAGTAATCTAGTTTAATCCAAACAATTGTTTTAGATGTTTTGAGTGTGTGCGAAGGCAAGGCAAAGACTGTGTGAGCTTGGTGATTATTTTAAGAGGTATATAAAAGTATGGAATATGTGTATGATTGTGTAGGATTGAATATAATATGATATACATTATATCTCCATTAGGTTGGTAGACAATCAATGCTCAAGGAGATGTTCATTTCATAGGCTGGTCAAAAGGACTGGATCATCCTTAGGGGTAGTTGTTCCTTGTGAAATAGTGTTTCACTAAAAGCCTTGGGATATAATGACTTGACCAAGGTTTTGGGTTGAAAGGACTTGACCAACAGGTGGTTAGAAGGACTTGATCATCTTAGGGGCAAGTGCTCCTTGTGAAATAGTTGTTTCACTAAATTCTAGTTAGAAAGACTTAACTAGTCTCGTGTTTGTGATCATCTTGCATGATAAATAGTCCATGTGTTTACAATATTAAGAATGGGTTTTATTATCTAAGAGGGTTACCCACATAAATATTGCGTTATATGTGTGATGTTGATTATCTCTCTTGTTCATTGTTATAGATGATGTGTATGTTTCATAAATGCTTGTGGTAATTGATCAATAGTTTCAAAGATTTGGAATTGAAATTGAATTATCTAAGACTAATTCACCCCCCCATCAATGATTGTACCTCTAATAATTTGTATTGGATTAGGTCCTTTACTAAAGGCTTGATAGTTTGAAGGTGATCCAAAGTACAATATGGGTAGTCATCAAGGAGGTTTCTCTACCAAGCAAGCACCAATGTTCAATAAATCCAATTATACTTTTTGGAGTACAAGGATGAGGACATACATTATGTCCATAAGTTATGTATGGAAATCTATTTTGGATGGTTGTCGCTCCTGATACTCCTTCATCTAGTATTGCCACCAAGAAGCTCTTTGAGAATAATTCTAAGGCAATGAATGCCATCACTTGTGATCTTACAGAGACTGAGTTCACCAAGATAATCCATTGTAAATCTACTAAAAATATATGGGACAAAATGTAGATCATTTATGAAGGATATTCAAAATTCAAACTTGCTAAGTTGTAGACTCGTAGAAGGCATTTTGAAAGTCTCAAGATGAAGGAAGAATATTTTGTGGCATCCTTTTTATAGAGAGTTGATATTGTGATCATCATCAGAGGTCTTGGAGAGAACCTTGAAGAGGCTAATATAGTTCAAAGAGTATTAAGGTATTTATCCCTCAAGTTTAATCCAAAATTATTTGGTATAGAATAAAGTCATGATCTTACTCGATTGAAGATGGATCAAATGCATGGCACCTTTGCTACCTATAAGATGAGAGTAAATGATGATATACCACCAAAGAAGAAAGCAAGTTTCAAGACTAAAATAAAGTCAAAGAAGAAGTTTTAAGGTAATAAACACAAAGAGGATGACAAATCTGATATTGATGAAGATGAACTAATTGCTTTATTTACAAGGAAATTTAAAACAGGGTTTGACAATTATGAGGAAAAGCTATCATTCAAATGCTTCAATTGTGGTGAGATAAGACGTTTTGCTGACAAATGCCCTCATAAGCATAAGAAGAATGATGATGAAGAGCATGATGAAGACCAACATGAAGACAATAATATCTGATAAGAGGAAGAAAGGTTTCAAAAAGCATGATAATAAGAAGTTATTCAAGAACAAGAAGAGTCTCTACACCAATAAAGACTACAGCTCATCAGATGAGAGTGAAGACAATGACTTAGAATGTGATTAGGAAGATGTCAGTCCTTTTGAAGATGAATCCCTTTTCATGGTTGAGGAAGGAAGTTTCTCACATCAAAAGGAATCTACTTGGAGTGATTCATATGATCATGAAGATGAGGTGGATTATGTGACTACATTGACAAATGATCTTGAAGAGCTTAAGATTGAGAAGAAGATAAACAAGAAGATGAAGTCTCAACTCAAATACTATGGGAAACAATTCAGTGTATATGAGGCAAGAATGAATGAAGACACCAAGGAGCATGAAGATATAGTCAAAAATCTCAATCGTCAATTGGAAATCTTGTCTACAAGCCAGCAAGCTAAAGAAGATGAATGTTCAAGGTATGTAACTGAAAATGAGTAATTGAAATATGAGTTAGAGAAGAGATATAGTAAGTTAAAGTCATTTATGAGATTTGAAAAGAGATGAAGTTATCTAGCCAATATTTTTAATGATCGAAAGTATGTAAATGATAGAACTGGTGTTAGATACAAAGAAGAACTAAAAAATGCAACTCAAAACAAGATGAAGACTAAGGTGAACATGGAAAATCTTACTTTCAAGACAAATCAAATCAGACAAACAAATGCCATGAGGTATGCAACTTCCAATGGTTACATCTGTATTTGTAATTAGTTTGGGCATAGAGTTAGATAATGTAGAAGACATGTTAGAAATGAGTTTGTATGGAACTATGATGGGAATTATCAGTCAAGAGGTGTGAGCAAGGTTGAGTGTTTCAACTATCATGTTGTGGGGAACTTTACAAAGCATTTTCCATCTAAATTAAGGTGAGTTGAGTTCACTTTAAGAAGAATGGTTTGCTACAACTATAAATAGAGAGGTCACATTGCTAGATTTTGCAATAAAAAGTCTACAAGTTAGAATAGGTTTAATTAGGATCCTAGAGTACAAGGAAGAAGACAAATTAACTCATGGAAACCAAAAGTGGTAAGTATGAGTCATGATGAGACTACAAGTCCAAGTAATCTATTTGCTATGGTGGAGGATGCCACAGATGTTGAAGAATGCCAAGGGCTCTCATTGTATGCTTATGTGATAAATAAAGAGACCAAGCTCAAGGTAAAGACCAAGGTGTTGGTTGAGACTAATTCTGATATGAGTGTGGATCCAAGTGAATATCCTATTGTTGTTGAGCAATCTTCATGCAAATAACATCAATTATTAGTGCCTAGTGATGAGGTTCATAACTGCAAGGTTGATTCTTCAAATAAAATCATATGTCAAGATTCCATAATTATTCCATGTACTATCAATTCGATCTTAGAAGAGGAGAGTGATTTAGAAAAGGAACCAGTTGTCATAGTTCATACTAAGAAGAACAAGAACAAAAGCAATAAATCTTATAGTTATAAGAGGATTATGGTGGTTACTGAGGAGATGTGGGCCACTCCTAGCTTCACTTTATTTTAGAGCATTGTGGTACAAATGATGTATTCTATCTATGCTTCTTAAGAGACTCCTTTTAGTGGAGAAGCAAGTGTTGTCTTGGTGTTATTCAAATGGTCCTAGAATGCTAGAGATGAGTGTTTTTTATTGGAGCAGGTATGTCCAGGTGGAAGATATGTTGTGATGATGTCATAGCTATATATGGTAAATCTACAAGGTCATATTGAAGGTTTTTAAGTGGAAAAAGAGGATTTGTGATATTTCAAGATGATATTTTCACATATAAAGGTTTGTTGACCTCATTCTAGCATGCTCCAAATGGTTTTGTGGTCTGAAGATATGTTGAAGTCAAATTGGAGATTTTTTTAGTACTATCAGTTTTCATAGTTTTTGCTTACGGGTGAGCATGCCTAAAATGGGTTATAGGATGTATAGGTTCCCAATGGTGTGGAATCTCACATCTTAGTCTATAAGTCTGTGATGGCTATCTCCAAGTGTCCAAGAAGTGTTAGGAGTGTGCATTGACTGGAAGGTCTTGTGTTGACCTTGTTTGTTTTAAGATTTTACTATCTTGAGATGTACTAGAAAAGAGGTTTTCCTTGTGAATTGAGATCAAAGGCTTATTAATAAGTTGAATAGGCCAAATGGGTTGTCAAATCAAGTATTATAGAGATTAGAAGGTTCATGTTTTGTAAATTATTCATGTTTTTTGTCAAGATGGAGGCCTAATTAGCTAATAGGTTTGTGAAGTAAGTATGTTGCAGAAGATGAGACAGGTGATTAAAATTTTCTTGCTTTATGGTACATATGAGAGTGATCTATATATAAAGTTTCAAGTTTTGAAAGCATGTCTACTGAAAGTTGTGGGCTCTACAAGTTCTAAATAACGCTACAAGGAGTCTAGATAGGGCTAGTGAAAAGCATAGTGCTCTAAGTTAAATTTATCCAAAAGAGAAAGGTATGAGCATTCCAAGGAGATTTATTAGGTTTTTTTAGATCATTCTTCATATTTGGTGAGTGACATGAAGTTTTGTTGGTGGTTCTTGTGGTAGATTGAGATAGAAGGTTGGCAAGCCTATATGGTGGTTCTTTATGGTGTATGGAGATTTGAAGATGATCAAGAGGTGAAATTCTTCATAAATATTAGGTGTATCCCATATCATATGTTTCTTGGTGAAATCTATCATATTTCAGTGTTTTGTGTGTTATTTATTCATTGGTTGCAGTGCTTAGTTGAAGAGAGTGTTGGCATGGAGCAAGAGGAAGTTGTCAAGGCAAAAAGATTTAGATTTAAGGTAAAGGGGAGTTTGTACTATATTTATAAGATGTTATTCTCTTAAAATTATTATATTTAGGTCTTCAAGAATAGTTGGTGCCTACTTTTTCATTGTGTCAAAGGGGGAGAAAGTTCTTATTGTGAGAGTTCATGGAAAGAGAAAATAAAGGTGAGTTGTCTATTATTTTATGATGGGTGTTGATATAAATGATAAAGTGGGAGATTGATATAGAGTTTTAAATGATGTCATAATTATGTCATGGATGTGTCCAATTGAGTGGATGAAGTGCCTTGATAATCGAAGTGACAATAATAAAGTGTGTAATATGTTTGTCCTAATGTACTTGAAGTTAGATTGGTTGATCTTCAGACTTTGACTAATTAGATATGATTAGGGATGAGTTTTAATTATAGATCATGTGTATGTGATCCCATAAGAGGTTTTATATTTTTTGAGTGCTTGTGTACATGAGTGTATTTCATCAAGTTGATCATTGTTTTCATCTAGACATTTTGGGTCTAGTAGCAGAATATCTGAGTAGGCGGTTTGATGACATCATAATCACCACATGTGGATGAATTAGGGGGAGTTGTCATATGGTTGTGATCACATTAGTCCCAATTTGTTATGGTTCAAATATCAAGTCATTCAATGAAACCGAACCAAAGATATGTGTGTGAAAAGTTGGGCTCCCAAGCATTTTGACATCATTTTCTATGTTCAAACAAAGTTGAGTAAGCAATCTGGTGATGTCATATCTCACACATATGAAAGCTTCAAGAGCATATTGATATTTGGATGAATTAACCTATGAGATAATATCTTATACGCTAAATCTCATTTCATACGACTAAGTACGATAAAAGATATGCAAGTTCAAAGTTGGGTTGCCAAGCAGTTTGACAGTGTTTTCTCATCTTAGCCAAATTTGCATGTGGTATGAAAAGTTGAGTAGGAATTTTGATGTAGTCATATTTTGGATGTGTGGTAGTTTCAAAATTATTTGATTATATGGTTTTATTCATTTTTATCCCTAGTTGATATGCACTAAATTTTAGGTCATGTGATGAAGCGCATCAAAAGATATGCATGTGCAAAGTTAGCCTTCCAGGTAATTTTAGGCATAGTTGGCTTTGTGGTAGAAAAATCTAAGTGAGCAGATTGATGCCATTATATATTTCATGTACGAAGGTTTCAAGAGATACTTAATACATGGTTGGATTCCTCTTTGAAAGGAGAACATATGGTCCAAATTTAAGAACATGCGTTTGAGTGAAGCAAAAGATATGAAGGTGCAAATTTGACCTTACAAACAGATTGAAAAGATTCCCATAGTCAAATTTGCACAAGGTGAAGTTTGAGCAACTCTCGAAGAGATAGATGGAGTGCATTTGCTCCAAGATATCAGGAAAAAGTGAGATGAGGACAAGTTTTCAAAGTTTAACATTAAGTAAAGGTAAAGGTCAGGCTTCTTCTAAGATCTAACGATGAGCGGATGTTCATACATATACAAATCAATGGTTCATATTGAGTGAGATGACTTCAAAGTGTTAAATGTTTAGCATAAATAAAGATCGAGTTACGTACAAGAGATTGATAATATGTATGTGGTCAAGATTGTAAGATTGCATGAAATGAGGTCAACTATTCAAATTTTAACATTTGGGCAATGGCACACTATTAGTTAAAATTTGAAGAAGATTGACGATGTGTATTTAGTCTAAGATAAGATGGCATGAGATGTGTTTTAAGTGGCCAAAGTTTAACTATAACCATTTGGATTTAAATATTTGAATTTAACAAAGGAAAAGCATTTTTTCCATGACTTTTGATCCAGGATGACTTTGAAGGTGCTATAGAAATAAAAGTTGAAGAGGACTCTACGGCGCATCTAGAGAACCTAGTTAGAAGGTCTGAATGTATATATATTCAAATATATTGAGATCCAAAGTTGATTATATTTTTGACCATGGAAAGATAATTGAGCTTGTGTTGATGTTGTTTCGATGTTTCATGATGACTTCGCTATTGGAGAGTATTTTAGACTCCAATAAGATCATCTGTATGGTTTTTGGAGATGTGATTAATCTATATTGAGTATGAATAATGCTTAAGAAGTTGAATGTGTGTTCGTTCATGGTGTTCCTATGTACAAGGTCATTATTTGAGTTGATTGAGCATATGCAGAGGTGAGTAGAGATGACTTTGATCATTTGGGGATGACTAAGGGGTCATGTAGAGTGGACCTATGCATTTGGAAGTGGTCCTATGTTTCTATTTTTGTTGTTGTTGTGATAACGGAGTGAATAGATCTCATGAGACCTACAAGGATTAGTATGGCCTAATTGAAAGGGGTTGTTGCTTAAAGGTGACCTATGAATGTTATGGCCAACCTTTGTGGATTGTATTGAGCCATGTTTTGGTATGAGAAAAGCCTTAAGGGTTAAGGCATGTCTAATGGCCGACCAAGGAATTGATATTCATGATGACTCTATATATAGTGAAACCAAAAGGAGATGGTTTCTAGGTATGTGTGAGAGCAGGATTCGTTGAAGTGAAGAAGAGAAGAAGATTGAGTGTGCCCAGTGGTTAGGTTGATGAGCATAGCAAATTGAGGTATATGTGTATGACTTGCAAGTCATAATTTTGACATTAGATCATAGTTGTTACTGGTTTGAAGATTATGGATGAGGGAAGTAATCTAGTTTGATCCAAAATGTTGTTTTGAATGTTGTGAGTGTGTGCAAAGGTAAGGTGAAGGCTGCATGATCTTTGTGATTATTTTGAGAAGTAGATCAGAGTATAGACTATGTGTATGAGTATGCAGGATTGAAGAGAAGTAGATATACATTGTATCTCCATCAGATTGGTAGACAATCAGTGCTTAAGGAGATGTTCATTTCATAGGCTAGTTAGAAGGACTTGATCATCCTTAAGGGCAATTACTCCTTGTGAAATAAGGTTTCATTAAATGCCTTAGGTCAGAAGGACTTGACCAAGGTTTTGGGTTAGAAGGACTTGACCAATAGGTGGTTAAAAAGACTTGATCATAATAGGGATAGGTGTTCCTTGTGAAATAGTTCTTTCACTAATTTCTGGTCAGAAGGACTTGACCAGTCTCATTTTTGTGATCATCTTATAGGACAAGTAGTCCATGTGTTTTCAGGATTGAGAGTGGGTTTTATTCCCCAAGAGGGTTTCCCACATAAATCTCGAGTTATGTGTGTGATCTTGATTATATTTCTTGTTTATTACTATATATGATGTGTATGCTTCATAAATGTTTGTGGTAATTGATCAAGAATTTGAAAGGTTTGCAATTGAAATTGAATTATCTAGGCTCATTGATTCACCCCCCCTCTCAGTGATTGTACCTATAATAGAGGGTATTTTTGAAACATGTGTAAGAACTACCATCTAAATAAGTTCCTCTGCAAAATGTGCTAGCTAAAGCATGTGCATGATATTCTAATATAATGTAAAACATAACATTAGAATGTAAATGTATCTAAATATAAGTAGGAAATGTAAGATGTATGTTATAATATAGCATTACACAAGGGTGTCCAAATAGATGTAAGTAATGTATATAGCAGTATAATCTAAGTAACTACCTAGGAGGATGGAGCATGTTGTTCATCATGGTTCCCAATTAGTAAAGGTAGATGCATGAGATCTCTCGTGGCATCGAAAATTGTTGTTGTGTGTGTGAAGCAAATAAAAATGTAATGGTGTAGAAGCATACAAGGAAACAAACATACAACCACATGAGTCACGCAAAAGATAGGCCAAGGGGCCATAATACAAGGGACATGGGCATATGTCACTAAATTTGAGAATGAATACATACAAAGACATGTTTAAATGTCCACATATGCAAGTAACATAGAATTTGGCGTAGAGCCACATAGAAGGACATGTTCAAATGTCTGCATATAGAAGCATGACAAAGCACACACAAGGGACATGGGCACATATCCAAGGCATACAAATAAATAAGTGGTGTGGAAGCCAAAGAATAATGGCATATTCAAATGCCCTCAAAGATGGAAGAAGCATAAGAAACACAATCAAGTCTAATCTATGAACTATAAATGAAAACATGTATAACTATGTAAAACAAATCTATGTAGATGCTCAAATGCATATATATTGAATCTAACCAGTGATAGTCAGCAAAAAATATGAGCAATGATCAACATCAAGATAAATCAATGTGTAACTAGAATGTATAATATGCAAAGATAAAACCTAGTTATAACTATGTAGGAGATGCCTCCAAGTGGGTGGATGTATCAAATGTATAAACCTAGATTACTGTAAATGCCCCCAATGGGTATATGATAACTAGTTTGGATCAGTGTAGTAGACCAGAGTATTGTCTGAAATTTGCAAGTACTCAATAAAAACAAGTGAAGCATATGTGTATGATAAAACTGACTATAATAGGATAGCTACCAATATACAATATCTAAGAAGTAGTAGAAATGTAAACATAGTAATGCATACAATCTGTAAATTTTGTATTCTTGAAATATTTGAATGTTTTTGTATTTTGACATGTTATATTATTTTTGTGTTTTTTTAGTATAAGCTATGTACAAGCAGATGCAAATAAACTACGTACAAAGAGCAAGAGAGAGAAGGAAGTGTGTACAAGGGTAGGAACCATACTAACTAAGGAGTCTCATAGGAGACTCGTTGTCACTCTGGACCGTGTTGAAAGTAGGAATGATAATCTCTCATGTAGTGTGATTGCTATGTTGTATTTAATTATTGTTGCAATAGGAATCTATGTATTGTTTCTCAATGAAATCATAATATTATTTCACATCATAATCATAATAACCTAGTGTATTAGAGGGAACTGCCTCATACTATGGAGTTGACCTTTCTAAATTGTGTTTTGGCATATTGATTATGAGTTTTCCCTTTGAAGCTATGCTTATTGTAGACATACAATAGTTTGGAGGCTCTTTCTTTATAAATCCTTATTTGAGAATGCTTGTTGTTTGAGCATGATTTTAAATTTATAACTTAAGATATTGCTCTTTCTATAACATGTTCTATGTATCTAAATGTTTTGCCTTGATAAATTGTATCTATGACTGATGTACCTTAGGATGTTTAATGAATTCCAACCCTTCTTAACCAATATTATTAGTTGCTAGAATATGAGAAGTGTTGCCTTGGTCCTGTTTGCCCAAACCTTGATCCTGATAATCATACTGTAGTAGATACTTTTGACCAAACCCATATTGTATTGAATGTTAAGCCTCCTTTTGGATTGGTATCTTTGATTTATTTATCTATGTTTTTTCTATTGTTTTTTGCTTGATTATGTTTTGTGAACCTTGTGTTGTTCTGAGGTATGCTTTGCTAACCATTTTTGTATTATTTTTTAGTTTGACCCTTTTTGAATTGGTAGATGGGCCATTGTGTGTTGTTTTGATGAAGTGTCACTATCTGAGTCATCTGTATCCATGATCTTTTGTATTTTCCTTTTCAATGCTAAACATGAATCGGTGTGGTGCCTATGCATTCTATGATATGCACAAAAATATCTGGATCTCTTCATTAGGTGTAGAGAAGGGAGGTTGATCAACTAAGCTTTAATAATTTCCGTTGGTACCTCACTTAAACTCTTATTTGATCTTTGAATGCTTTTAGAATCACTAATTGTAGATGTACTCTGTCACAATTTTGTATTTTGATATGTAACATTGTTTGCCACAAATTGACTAGTTGAAGATGTATAAACATGATTTACACTATTGTGCTCGTAAGGCCTTTGTCTTGTAAATTATTTTTCCAATGTTGTAATATTTTCATGTAGTAGTTAATTTTGATTTTGTAATCCTGGAATTATCTTGCTCGTGTTGATAAGTGTATCACATATAGTTTCACAAGTGCAAACCCTAGTTGTTTCTATTTGAACATGCAGGCACATATCGTGTAGGGAAGAGGTGTGAATAGGCTGAGTAGGGGGATTAGTGATAGTGTTATAGGTCAATTCATCTCATGGAGGAATGATCGCATGGACCTAGTTAGAGGGAAAGTAGTTATCACCCTCATGGAGATGAGGAAGAGGACATTTTGTCCTTTGTATAAGATATGACATTGAAACTTGAAACATAGTTGTTAGCTTATGTGTTAAATCCTCTATGTGTGTATAGGTTTGATTGCTAATGGAATTCCACATAGGAGAAAGATAAAATGTTATGAGATATGACATATATTGTAATTGATATAAAGCATCATCTATACACGTGTTTATGTATTTTCTAAGTTCATTCTAAATTAAAGGAAACAAGCATGTAAATGAAAGTATTACACTTTGCAACAAGAAGTGATTAATTTTTTATATCATTATGATCATGATTGTATAAATGAGAAGACATGTGAATCTGAAATTTGAGTATAAATAGAAAATGATACAAACCCGAAGTGTGTCTAGAGTTAGGGTTTTTTAAATACAAGATTTCTTTGCACCAATTTAAATTACATGTGAAATAAACTGAAACCCTAATATGAAATTAATTTAATTAGCTATGTTGTAAAAAAATTAAAATATTAGAAGTATGTAGCCCTAATTTATTACACTAAATTTTGGATTAATGTAAACTAAGGTTTGAATCAATATTCGAAATAAGTCAAGTTCACCAAATGATTTAACCTTTTAAGGTTTTACACAACTAATTCTTATGTTTAGATTAAAGGGGGTGAGATGTCTAGATATATTAAATAAATATGCAATAATTAAGTACTGATTTGTTATGACTTTGACCTTATTTGAGTTTTTAATAATATCAATAAATAGGGATAAATAGAAAAACTTATTTGAAATGTGATTATCATAGATGATTTGGGTTCTAAAATTTGAGATCTAGACAGTAGTCTATGTCATCAATAGGATTCTAGTGTTCATCTACTCACTGAATAGTAGCACCATCTATGTGTAGTGTCCTTAATGTGGCACTAATATCCCCTTTGTGAGACTATTCTTATTTTTTAGGAACACCTACGCTCGTTTCTATAGGTCATGTTCTTGTGGGACCAAAACCTTTAGCTTTGTGTTGAACCTAGAAATCTTGATTTGATGTGCAAACCTTAATATCCTTACAAGTATGGCATTAACAATAATTTTGTGTGTGTTAGTAGGGTGGGCTAGACATCCTCAACACCTTGTTGTGTAGAGAGTTGTCTACATACCAATACTATAAGGAAGGATCAATTTTGATGTAGTTATCCCACATAGTGCTTGATGTATGTACAAGTGAATAGTAGAATGAGAGTGGGCCTGGAAGCCTTGAATGTGCTTAAAATTTGAAATGCTTGAAAACTGAAATTAGGGCTGTTGTAGGTGGTAGTATGTAGAAAGTAACGTAGAATAGGGATCAAATACCTTGATTTTGCACAACTTTGTCTTTGGTTTGAATAGCTTTTGCATCTATTCTCCATCTAGTGAATAAAGGTGGATTAGATTTGTATTTATAAGGTTTTGTTGCTTGTGTGGATAAGAAAATGAGCTTAGGTCGACCTTAGGAGGGGCACATATTTGGAAAACTATATGTTAGGAAGAGATAGGGTTAAGGATAGTAGCACCTAGTTGGGGACACTAGCGCCATGTGGTTGTTGTGTCCCAAATGTGGTGTGAATGTCCTCTTTGTAGACTACTAAGCAATTTAGATTAGGGTCTGAGATGACAATTCTAGGATTGTGTTTTGACTAGCTGTAGGTGACTGTGGTATGTTGAACAACTAGAAATGTAAGTCTAATGCTCAAAGATAGGTATATAGATAACCTAGGGATAGATTAACTCAAGTGACACTTTTAACATCTAATTACCACTTTTAGGTGATTATATTTCCCACCCCTTTATGTTAGTAATGCAACAAAGTGAAATGACTAGTATAAAAGAAAAATAAGTGTACTTAGAGTTACCTTGGAAGTGAAGCCCATGTAGTTGAGTTTGAATATATGAATTTGGGTCTACGTATGTGGAATATTATCCAAAGTAATATCCTGTAATGAAACATGTAAAAACCAGTCCTTAAGAGATGATCAAAAGCAAAAGACTATGATGCAATGAAATAACTGAGTAAAGTTGAGTAAAGAGTGAGGAAATGTATGAATATACCTCATTGGGTACGCAAACCAATGTATGAACTTGATGACAACCTGTGTGTATGTGAGTGTGCATAGTGATCATATCATTAAATGGCTTGAACTGAGGTGATGACTTGCTCAATCCTCATATGGGTGGCTCAAGGACTCAATCCGATTTTAACTCCATCATTGTCCACCCTTGCTTGGTGGATCTTGATCTCTGTGAATATCATGGATAAGACTGTAAACGTGTCTATCCCTCTCATATTGGTGGCTCAAGAACTCAAGTAGGCTATGACTCCATCATTTCCCCACTGTGTGAAGTAGATGCATTTGAAACTGAATTGTGTAAAGTGTTAAAAGTATTTAACTAAGTAAATATAATTATGTATTTGGCTTCGTAGCTACTTGGGTATATTAGGTAACTCTAGGTAACTTGGGAATGTCGACCACTATAGATGGGGTAAGGCATAAATCTAGTGACAACCTAGAATGTGATAGCAAGTATATATAACATAGAGAATGACATGGAGTTTGCATTCCATCTAATCAACCTATTTTAAGCAGAGTATATGGAAGTTATGTACTATGCACATGCCCCCAATGTGGTATTTGAGTATATTAAATCTGAATCAAGTATGTAAGAGTTGAACCTATGTAACTGATTTGCATGTATGAGTGATCATGTTGTGCATGATGACCCTAAGTATGAGCTACTGGTATGAATCTAAGTTGAAATGAATGTATTTGAGCTAGATGTGAACATAAATTCCAAACCTATTGTTGTATCTATGCAAATGTGTATTGTATCTAGTGTACTAGTCTAAATGATTTAGACTATCATGAAGCTAGGGTTACTAGATAGTAGTGCCCTGTAGTGGACATTAGCACCCTGGGATTGTAGTGTCCCAATGTGGGAGCTAATGACTACTTGGTCTGATTTCTATGTGATTTAAACTAATTACTGAGTATCTATTTTGTTATATGTTTGCCCTGAGTCTAATATCTAAAATTGAGCATGTGTGTTGAAATTTATTTGTCAAAAGTAATGTAGGAGCCTAATATCTATGACAAACCCCTATGAATGCTCGCTCTTTTGAGGGTAGTTATGAAACATGTGTAAGAACTACCCTCTAAATAAGTATCTCTACAAAATGTGTTGGATGGAGCATGTGCATAATATTTTAATATAATGTAAAAGATAGTATCGAAATGTAAATGCATCTGAGCACAACTAAGAAATGTAAGATGTATGTTTTAATCTAGCATTACACAAGGGTGTCAAGATAGATGTAATCAATGTATATAGCAAAAAAAATTGAGTAACTACCTAGGGGGATGGGGCATGATGTCCATCAATGCTCCCAAGTAGGAAAGGTAGATACATGAGATCTCTCATGGCATTGAAAATTGGTGTGTGTGTGTGATAAGCAAATACAAGTGTCATGGTGTATAAGCATTTAAGGAAGCAAACATACAAGCACATGAGGCACACAAAAGATAGGCCAAGGGGGCACAATACAAGGGACATGGGAATATGTCACTAAATTTGAGAATGAAGACATACAAGGACACATTTAAATGTCCACATACTCAAGTAACAAACAATTTGGTGTAGAGCCACATAGAAGGACATGTTCAAAAGTACACATATAAAAGCAGTGAAAAGCACATACAAGGGACATGGGCACATGTTCAAGGAATATAAATAGAGAAGTGGCATAGAAACCAAAGAATAATGACATATTCAAATGCCCTTGAAGATTGAAGAAGCATAAGAAACACAATAAGGTCTAATCTAGGAACTATAAATGAAAGCATATAAAAATGTGTAATACAAATCTACATAGATGTTAGGATGCATATATACTAAATCTAACTAGTGATAGTTGGCAAAAATTATGAGTAATGAGAAACAATGATCAACATCAAGATAAATCAATGAATAATTGGAATGTACACTATGTAAAGCTAAAACCTGGTTATAACAACTATGTAGGAGATGCCCCCAAGGGGGTGGATGTATCTAATGTATAAACTTAGATCAGTGTAAATTCCCCTAATGGGTAGATGATAACTGGTCTAGATCAGTGTCGTGGACTGGATTCATATTTTGAATTTGCAATCACTTGACAAAACCAAGTGAAGCATATGCATATGATAAAACCGACTGTATTAGGATATCTAGCAAGATGCAATATCTGCTAAGTAGTAGAAAGGTAAACATAGCAATTCATACAATCTATAAATTTTGTATTTTTGAAATATTTGAATGTTTTTATATTTTGACACGTTTATTATTTTCATGTTTTCTAAGTATAAGTTATGTACAAGCAAATGAAAATAAACTATATACAAAGAGCATGCGAGAGAATGAAGTATGTATAAGGGTAGGAACCATACTAACCAATGAGTCTCATGGGAGACTCACTGTCACTATGGCTTATATCAAAAATAGGAATGATAATTTATCATGTAGTGTGATTGCTATGTTGTAGTTGAATGTTGTTGCAATAGGAATCTATGTATCGTTCCTCATCATAATCATAATATTGTTCCACATCAGAATCATAATAACATGGTGTGCTGGAGGGAATTGCCTTAAACTATGGATTTGACCTTTTTGAATTGTGATTTGGCATATTGATTATGATTTTACCCTTTGAAACTATGCTTATTGTAGACATACAGTGTTGTGGAGGCTCTTTTTTTATAAAGCCTTGTTTGAGAATGCTCGTTGGTTGAGCATGATTTTGATTCTGCAACTTAAGATATTGCTTTGTTTGTAACATGCCGTATGTATCCAGATGTTCTACCTTGATAAAATATATCTATGTCTGATGTGCCTTAGGATGTTTAATGATCCCAATCCTTTTTGACTAATATTATCGACTGCTAGAATAAAAGTGAGGCCTTGGGCTTGTTTGCCCAAACTTTGACCCTTATAATCATACTATTGTAGATACTTTGGACAAAACCAATACCATATTAAATGTTGAGCCTCCTTTTAGAGTGTTAGCTTTGCTTGATGTTTGTTGTATCGTTTCTTTCTTGATTTTGTTTTGTGAACCTTGTGTTGTTTTGAGTTATGTTTTGGTAACCTTTTTTGTTTTATTTATGAGTTTGAGCCTTTTTGAATTGGTAGTTGTGCCATTGTATGTTTTTTGGATAAGTGTCACTATGTGAGTCATATCTATCCATTATTTGTTGTATTTTCCTTTTCAATGCTAAACATGAATCAGTGTGGTGCCCATGCATTATGTGATACGCACAAAAATATATAAATCTCCTCATTGGGTGTAGAGGAGGAAGCTTGATCAACTTAGCTTTAATCATTTCCCTTAGTGTCTCGCTTTAAATCTTATTTGATCTTTGAATTCTTTTTGAAACACTAATTATAGATGTATGTTGTTGTATTTCCATGTTCAGATATGTAACATTATTTGCCACAAATTGACTAGTTAAAGATGTATAAACATGATTTACACTATTTTTCCATGGAGGCCTCTATCATATAAATTATTTTTTTAATGTTGTAATATTTTCTTGTAGTAGTTGATTTTGAATTTATAAACCTATTTTTATTTTTCTCATACTGATAAGTTGATCACATAGAGTTTCGCAAGTGCAAACCCTAATTGTTTTTCTTTGAACATGTAGGCACACACCCCGTAGAGAAGAGGTGTGAATAGGCTGAGTAGGGGGATTAGTGATAGTGTTATAGGTTGCTTCATCTCATGGAGGAATCAGATGAAAGGGCTAGAGGAAAAGTAGATATCACCCTCATGGAGATGAGGAGGATAAGGAAATTTTGTGCTCTGCATAAGATATGACATTGAAACTTGAAACATAATTGTTAGCTTATGTGTTAAACCCTCTACGTGTTATGAGTTTGCTTGTTAATGGAATTCCACATGAGAGAAATATAACATGTTATGAGATATGACACATACTATAATTTATATAAAGTGTCATATATACACGTGTTTGTCTTTTCTGAGTTCATTATGAATTAAACTAAATAAGCGTGTAAATGAAAGTATTGGACTTTACAACAAGAAGTGATTAATTTCTTTTGTCATTATGATCATAATTATATAAATTAGAAGATATGTGAATCTAAAAAATGAGTATGAATAGAAAAATGATACAAACCCTAAGTGTGTATAGGGTTAGGGTTTTTTTAATAGAGGGTTTCTTTACACCAATTTAAATTATATGTAAAATAAAATGAAACCCTAATATAAAATTGATTTAATTAGCTAGGCTGACTAAAAAAATTAAAAAAATAGATGTAACCCTAATTTATTACACTAGAATTTAGATTAATGCAAACTAAGGTTTGAAACAATATTTGAAGTAAGTCAAGTTCACCAAATGATTTAACCTTTTAGGGTTTTACACAAGTAATTCTTATGTTTAGATTAAAGGGGATAAGATGCCTATATCAATGAAATAAATATGTAATAATTAAGTACTGATTTGTTATGACTTTGACCTTCTTTGACTTTCTAATAATAACAATAAATAGGGATAAATAGAGACTTATATGAAAACTGACTATCGTAGATGATCAAGATTCTGAAATTTGAGATATGGGTAGTAGTCTTTGTCATCATTAGTATCTTAGTGTTCATCTACTCATTGGACAGTAACACCATCTATATGTAGTGTCCTTGATGTGGCACTAATGTCCCCTTTATGGGACTATTCCTATTTTTTGAGAACACCTATGCTTGTGTCTGTAGGTCCTATTCCTCCATAATCAAAACCTCTGGCTATGTGTCGTACTTGACTTGATGTGCAAACCCTAATATTCTTGTAAGTATGACATTAACAATAAGTTTATGTGAGTTGTTAGGATGGTCTGGACATCCTCAACAACCTGTTGTGTAGAGAGTTGCCTACATACCAATACTGTGAGGAGGGATCAAGTTTGATGTAGTTCTCCCACCTAGTGTTTGATGTATGTGTAAGTGAATGCTAGAATGAGAGCGGCCTTGGATGCCTTGAATATGCTTAAAATTTGAAATACTTGAATATCAAATGGTAGTATGTAGAAAGTAGGGTAGAATAGGGGTCAATTACTTTGATTTTTCACAACTTTATCTTTGGTTTGAATAGATTTTGCATCTATTTGTCATCTAGTGAATAGAGGTGGATTAGACTTGTATTTATAGGGTTCTATTACTTGTGCAATTAATAAAATGAGTTTAGGTCAACCTTATGAGGAGCACACATTTGAAAAAAATCTATTGGGAAGAGTTAGGGCTAAGGATAGTAGCACCTAGTTGGGGACACTAGCACCATGTGGCTGTAGTGTCCCCAATGTGGTGTTAATGTTCTCTTTGTAGACTACTAAGCAATTTGGATTAGGGTCTGAGATAATAGTTTTGAGACTATGTTTTGACTAGGTATAGGTGATTGTGATCTATTGAATGATTTAAAATATAAGTCTAATGCTCAAGGATAGGTCTATGGATAGCCTAGGGATAGGTTAACTCAAGCGACACTCTTAGCATCCAATTACAACTTTTATGTGATTCTAGTTTATTGTGTGAAAAAATTGAATGTGTCCATTTATTTTAGCCTTTTGCCCTTTATTTTGTTTGATATTTGAATATTTCCAACATTATCCATGTCCATCATATTTGTATTCTATCACTTTGTGACATTTAAACATGTGTCTTGTTTGTGACCCTTAGATTTGTTGTATGGTATATGTTTACTGTGTTTGTGTGTTTGTTAATATTATTATGTTTGATGAGTGCAATGATCCATATCATGCACTAACTAACACGTAAAATAATGATCCTACATTCTATTTTTTTGATATATATTGGGTTGGTGGGTCTCAATCCCTATAATAAAAGAGAATACCATAAAATTAAGAACACAAACCATCAACCATAGGATTAAATACCTAGGGCAAGCATGGTTGTGGCATCATACAAGACACTATAAGACAAACAAACTAGAAAATAGAGCACAAAAAACTAACTAGACACAGCTAAGTCTTTCCCTTGTTCGCTTTATTAAGAGAGCGAAGTATCTTGGAAGGGAAATTAGGAATTAAATGCCTTTTTTTCTTACGTCTCATTATAGTTCAATCTTCTTGTTTACAAAAATTTCCTGAATCAACACTAGAAGAAATACAAATATCTAATTATGAGCCTCTAAAGGCCTTGTTCTTGCCATCTAAATTCACAATATTAATCCCAATTGACCTCACATCTTCAAAAATTAGAGGTAGGGACATTGCATGAGATAAACACGCTTTAGGATCCCATGAATGGATTTTATGACTACTCTTGAGGGCAAGTTAGAATACTTGTCTAGAAAAATTGTAAGAAGATCATCACATGCCTCCTTCCACGATTAAGAATCCACTTTATGCTTCAAGATTTGATAAGATGTATATAAATGATCAGTTTCAAAGTAATTCTGACACCTGAAGTGAAGCCCTTATAATCAAGGGTTTGAGACCAACACCGATCACTAAATTTCAACTCAATTACTACTGGAAGGTCTTGAGAGATATTAAAAAAAACTAGAATTTTGACAAAGGTAGTGAGGGATAAATTTGAGGTAGAAGCATCAATATCCAACATATCACCCAAGGTTCCACCAATAGCTGACATACAAGATTTTGCCTAAAATTAGAAAGGAAGATACGATAGTTGAACCCAAATGGGTATGAGGGAGAGGTTTTTAATTATAAGATTAAAATATGTGAACTCAGGTTTCAAAATAAGGAGGTGCTAAACCAAACACCAATATTTGGCCTAAATAATCTTAGCACAATCATAAAGACTATCAAAAACCACAATGAAGAATCCTCTAGCATAAGGGTAAAGTTCCATGTTGTCCTCTAAAACATGCAACCATGAATTAGAAAGCCACTGATGAAGGGCCATAAGGGTAGGTAAAAATCTATTAAATATGTACACTAAACCCCTAGCTGTAAACCAATCTTTATTTTGAAGCACCTCTTAGAGGGCCTCCTTCTCAAAAGAAACAAGTAGTGTAGCCTTAGCAATGCCCATATGCAAAGCCCTTTTCTTCCCTATTTTTTCCACCTATGGAGCTGCTACACCAGGAAAAGGGCTTGTTGTGCATGATAAATTATCAATAAGAGTGGACAAGGAAGATGTGGCATCATAAATCTATGCCAAAATTCATCTATCGACCTCTACACTTTCCTTCCTCAATAATTTCCAAGTAGATGGAGACACGCAGATCTCTCTGTCATTTCTAACCATTTCTCTTGACAGTCCATCACCTCTCAGGTTAACCCTATTGGTAGGAGAGTGCACAAACTTCATCATGTGATTACTAAAAATCTTAGATTCTATTACTATGAGCTTCATTAATACATTTTAATAGGCCTTACCAAATAATTTACACACATAATTCAAGTGATGCAAATCTTACCATCCTAACATAATTTTCACATAACTACATTTTTCAATTATTATATCTTAATATGTATGTTATAATTAACTTTTATTTTGAGATGAGTAAGTTTTAGTATCAATTCTCTCACCTCAAAAGGGAGGCACTTCAGTTGGATTTTCATATATGATATAAGCCTTTCCAAAAGCAAAATTAGGTTTAAGACAATGTAGCTAGCTTTGCAGATGCATAATTTTATTATGATTTTTTGCCTTGTAGATAGTCTTGATTTTGTCCTACATATCTTCTACTACAGTGTCATTTCTAATATGAGGTTGCACCTCATTTGAGACTCCGAACATGAATACCGACTTTGCATTCCGGTTGGCTTTATCGAATTTGCATTGTTGATTAACACCAGTTATATGTGGGGTCAATCAATCATCAATAATTGTTCATATATATTCAAATTTTAAATGTGTTTCTACTTTAGTCTTCCATGTTGCATAGTTGTCACCTCGAAGAAGCTAAGTATTTGACATAACAAATATTGATCCATATCCGACCATTGTGAACAATTTGATAGAGGAAAATGGATTGGTTCCTTATCACTCTAAATAGGGTCCCTTTTCTATATACCGTCAATATGATATACCAAGCCTCTTGATACACACTCCCTTCCTATATACTTGTTGGTACATAGAAGAAGCTCATGTTTTCTATATATATGTTGGTACATTAAAATTTTGTTAATGTACATGAGAGAAGAGTGGTATGTGGTATAAAAGATAATACATGAAAGTAATTCATCTGATTAATGACATCTGCTTAGTAAAAATTCTTGTATGTGGATATAACTTTTCTATATAGTTGGATATTTTACACATTAGTACTTATGTCTAACAATCATGACAAATGACTAATGGAGGAAAAATTTAATAAAATTATTTGCCTTATTTATCTCTGATGATTTATAGAAATGATGTCATAGATGTCGTTGTTGTGAGAATATTAAAATATGAATCTAATAGTTTAAATATGATGATATACCCTTTAAATGTGAACTAGAAGCATCTTTGATACCAAAAGTTAGAATGAAATTTGAAAATCCTATTTTGAGTTTAAAAAAATTATTGATTTTCTTGTTTTATGTCACAGAGCTAAAAATAAAGATATGTAGAAAAAAATATTTTCAACTACTAAAACAACCCTTGATTTTATCTCTGTAAGTAAAAAACATGATCGTAAGGTCAACTTCAGAGTGTGATATCTCTATCCTTAGAATCTTTAATGTGACCATTTTTTAGAAAGCTCTCGAAGTCATCTTTCCAATTGTAAATAAATTGTTTGAATCTGACTCTTATGTGAGGAGAACACCTTTTTGTAAGTCTTAATTTTTTGAAAATAATTTTCTAAAAAAAATCCCTATTTTGTTAGGAAAATAAAAAATAAAACAATCATTGTTTATATTTGAGATCTTGTGTCAAGAAGGGAAGAAAGAATGTAAAATAATAAGATTTTTGTTCTACTTGAAACTTGCACATGTGAAGAAGAAAAATTTAAGTGGGAATGATAGTCCTTTTTTTCTTCTCACTCTTCCTTTAATCTATTTCCTGATCAATCAATAAATTTTTCATGTTACTTGAAGCTTGCACATGTGAAGAAGAAAAAATCAAATGCAATGATATTCTTTTTTTTCTTCTCACTCTTCCTTAAATCTATTACTTGATTAATTTAGATTTAGAGATTACATGAAATCCTATGCTTCTTGCAATTAGAATGAATTTTTTTAATCTTTTGTATGCCTCTGAAGTAGTTTTTTTAATGCTTTAGAACTATTCTAAAAAAATACACAAAACACATAAATTTGGAAAAAAATGAAGAAAATAATAATGGTGCATTTCTTTTTTCTATTGCAAGAAATATGAGTGCTTGAGACTCCTCAATAAAATTCTTACTTCTCCTAGATTTGCTTGCTCTTGCTCTGATACTACAGTGAAAGATGTTATATGCTCATTAATATTGATTAAATATTAAGGTTGTATATAAACTTTATGAGCAAGAGTCCATTACGCCAAACACATTGTGGTAGAGAAAATTATTAAATGTCTACAACAACTTTTAATATTGGGTGTATGTATAACTTCTTAAACTATGAGCTAGGAAGCTATTATTCTAATATTGTAAATAATGTGTAGTATTATATTTGTGATATATATTATTATAATTATTATATATTTTGTTATATAATATCACATTATATAAAATTTTAAATATACATGTATATATACCAATAAATTATGTTCATGGTTTGGACTTGGACCAAAATAAATAATAATACATTGTCCGAAATAAATAATAAATTATTTATCGAAATAAATAACAATTTATAAGTTTCCAAAATATATAACTATATACATTTTCCCAAAATAAATAATAATTTATTTTTTCGAAAATAATTAACAATATATTTTTTTGAAATATATAATAATATATTTTTCTAAAAATCTCAACTATGTATCATCTCTCTTCTGGATAATACTTTGAATTTAATTATTTGGAAAAATAATAAAACGCCATGTAGGAGAAAATCCCAGATTTTAACAAAGATAAGTAGTAAGTTTATTTTATTTTCACACAATATTATATATCTCATTTTCCCAGAGAATAATCAGATTTTTTCACAGATTAAATATTGACCCAACACCCAATAAAATATCAATTCCATTCCTTTAATTTATTCTCAGTGCCATACGTTGGAGCTATTTTGTTTTAAATGATTGTTCCAGCACTAAACTAACTGAAAACCAAAACAAGTTGACGTCTTCTTAGTAAAAACTCATAATTTACGATTGTTTGAGGTTGTACAGGGCATACAACCCTCTCGTTGGTTGCACTATCTTTCACTAAAAGCATAAATAAATATATACTTTTCATAAATCATCTTTTTTGTTCATATATATATATATATATATAAACTTAACAAAAGCTTTAGCCAAACAATATTTATATATATGTGAAGTTTCATTTTTTTAATTTGATTTTACTAATATCTTCAGCTTTATCATATTTACATGGTTTGTAAAATTTCAGCGATGCATTTGGAGGGTTTCTAATAAATAAAAGAATAAACTTATTCATTTTGGGTTAGGAAAAACAAATAATTTAAAATCAAAATTAAGAAATTGCCACAAATGCCTTTTTTTACCCAAATCGCTTTTTTATTTTATTTCTCCTTTTTCTTTTCTTTTTTATTAATCTTCTAGATTTAATACTTTTAATGGCTAGGCTGAAAATAAAATTAAACTTATTCATTTTGGGTTAGGAAAAACAAATAATTTAAAATCAAAATTAAGAAATTGCTACAAATGCCTCTTTTACCCAAATCACCCTTTTATTTTATTTCTCCTTTTTCTTTTCTTTTTTATTAATTTTCCATATTTAATACTTTTAATTGCTAGGTTGAAAATAAAATTGAATTATATCCATAATAAATAGTTTATGGAGATTTTACTAAGATTGAACGTTTTATTAAATTAGAGGGTAATTCGGTAATACTCCCCTGTTTAACAATGATTTTTATTGCTTGAATTTAATATTACTATTTGCCACAATATTATCCCACTTATATCAACAAAACAATGAATTTTAATACACCACCTACCATTAAAAATTCGCTTGTTGATCCTTTGTACTTTCTCTTCTCCTTCTTGCATCCCTTCTTCTTCTTTCCTCTTCAATGCATAGGCTATCCCCATTCTCTTTTATTCTCTCTTTTAAATTAAACAATAAATGCTAAATTCTTTGTTTTTTCTTAGATTTTTATTTTTGTTTTTATTTTGTTTTATCTTTGTTTCCTAATTTTAGGATATTTAATTCTTTTCTTGTTTTTTCTATTTTTAAGACTTATATTTTTATTTGTTTATTAATGTTTTTCTTTTTTTAAAATAAATAATTTCTTTTTAATATGAAATTTCCAATTTTATATTAAACTAATTTAGTATTTAACTTTATATAAATAATGTAATTTTAAATTAATAATTTGTACTTAATTTTATTTTTATTAAATTTATTTTTACGTGTATTAATGACATATTAAGATAACCACATAAAGGAATTTATTTTTATATTTTTTTTACTCAGGAAATTACAAATAATGAAAAATTAAATAAATACCAAAACAATCATTTTTAAATATATTTTCTACCATGAGTAATTATTGTGGTGTGTGAAAAGTTTTGCTAGCTCTCTATAGACCTTCAACGTCTCCATCTACACCACCCTCTCTGATGATGCTCTCCCTCCAGCATGTTCGAAGGAAGAATTCCCTTGTATCCACCTCACAACACATAGGTAATTAGATCATATCACATGATATACACAAGCAACAATATGTAACTGAAATAATTCATTAATATGCTTAAAATATAAATGCATACATCATTCAATTTAATATATGTAATCATGTATTATTATCTGACTAAACAACATTCTATTACCCTGAAATAACATAAATCTCTAGCTTAGTTAGAAATATAATCAAATCTAAATTTGTTAATTGCAGATATCTACGGATAATCTAACAAATTTATCTGGTGAGGAATCGGGATGTAACATCTACGTAGATACTAAGATGCATATATTCTGAATTTAACTACTGATAGGCGACAAAAAATCTAAGTAATGAGAAACAATGATCAACATTAACATAAATCAATGCATAATTATAATGTATAGTATGCAAAGATAAAACTTGGTAATAACAATTATGTAAGAGATGCCCCCAAGTGGGTGAAAGTATCAAATGTATAAACTTGTATCGGTGTAAATATCCCAAATGAGTAGATGATAACTAATATGGATTAGTGTAGTGGACTAGATTCCTATTTGAAATTTGCAATCACTCAACAAAAATAAGTGAAGCATACGCATATGATAAAACTGACTATACTATGATAGCTAGCAATATACAATATCTGGAAAGTAGTAGAAATGCAAACATTATAATGCATACAATCTATAAATTTTATATTGTAAAAATATTTGTGTGTTTTTGTATTTTGACAGGTTATATTGTTTTTGTGTTTTTTTAGTATAAGTTATATACAAGTAAATGAAAATAAATTATGTACAGAGAGCGAGAGAGATAATAAAGTATGTACAAGGGTAGGAACCATACTAACCAATGAGTCTCATGAGAGACTCACTATCAGTATGGCCTATATCAAAAATAAGAATGATATTTTTTGTGCAATGTGATTACTATGATGTAGATGAATATTGTTGTAGTACGAATCTGTGTATCATTCCTCTTGGAATCATAATATTGTTCCACATCAAAATCATAATAACATGGTGTGCTAGAGGGAACTGCCTCATACTATAGAGTTGACCTTTCTAAATTGTGCTTCGTCATATTGATTGTGATTTTACCATTTCAAACTATGATTATTATAGACATACATCATTGTGGAGGCTCCTTTTTTAGAAAGCCTTATTTGAGAATGCTTGTTGGTTGAGCATGATTTTGACTCTGTAACTTAAAATATCGCTCTAACTATAATATGTCTTGTGTATATAGATATTTTGCCTTGATAAACTATATCTGTAACTGATATGCCTTAAGTTGTTCAATGAATCCCAAACCTTGTTGACCAATATTCTTGACTGCTACAATAGGAGAAGTGATGCCTTGGGCCTATTTGCCCAAACCTTGACCCTGGTTATCATACTATTGTAGATACTTTTGACCAAACCAATACCATATTGAATGTTAAGCTTCATTTTAGAGTGGTAGCTTTGCTTGATTTATCTATGTTTGTTGTATTATTTCTTACGTGATTATGTTTTATGAACTTTATATTGTTGTGAGTTATGTTATGGTAACCCTTTTTGTATTATTTCTGAGTTTAACCCTTTTTGAATTAGTAGATGTGCCATTTTATGTTGTTTGGATGAAGTGTCAATATGTGATTCATATGTATCTATGATCTATTATATTTTTCTTTTCAATGCTAAATATGACTCTATATGGTGCCCATGCATTGTATGATATGCACAAAAATATTCGGATCTCGACATTAGGTGTAGAGGAGGGAGGTTGATCAACTTAGCTTTAATCATTTCCCTTATTACCTCATTTGAAATCTAATTTGATATTTGAATTCTTTTTGAATCATTAATTGTGGATGTATTTTGTTAAAATTTTCTATTCCAATATGTAGCATTGTTTGTCACAAATTGACTAGTTGAAGATGTATAAACATGATTTACACTATTGTGCCCTAAAGGCCATTATCTTGTAAACTATTTTTCTAATGTTGTAATATTTTCATGTAGTAGTTGATTTTGATTTTGTAAACTTGTAATTATCTTGCACATACTGATAAGTTGATCAAATTGAATATCATAAGTGCAAACCCTAGTTATTTTTATTTGAACATGTAAGCACACACCCTGTAGAGAAGAGCTGTGAATAGGTTAAGTAGGGGGAGTAATGATAGTGTTATAGGCTACTTCATCTCATGGAAGAATGATAACATGGACCTAGTTAGAGGAAAAGGAATTATCACCCTTATGGAGATGAGGAGAAGGAGATTTTGTGCTCAGCATAAGAAATGACATTGTAACTTGAAATATGGTTATTAGCTTATGTGTTAAATCCTCTACATATGTATGGGTTTGCTTGCTAATGGAATTCCACATAGGAAAAATATAACATGCTATGTGATTTTATATATATTGTAATTGATATAAAGCATCATATATACATGTGTTTGTCTTTTTTGAGTTCATTTTGAATTAAAAAAATAGGCATGTAAATGAAAGTATTAGACTTTACAACAAAAAGTGATTAATTTATTCTATCATTATGATCATAATTGTATAAATTAGACGATATGTGAATTTGAAATCCAAGTATAAATAGAAAAATGATACAAATTGTGTCTAAGCTTAGGGATTTTTGAATCTAGGATTTCTTTGCACCATTTTAAATTATATGTGAAATAAATTGAAACCCTAATATGAAATTGATTTAATTAGCTAGGTTGTTAAAAAAAATCAAATGTAGTCTTGATTTATTACACTAAAAATTTGGATTAAAGCAAACTAAGATTTGAAGTAATATTTGAATTAAGTCAAGTTCATCAAATGATTTAACCTTTTAGGGTTTTATACAAGTAATTTCTATGTATAGATTAAAGGTGCCAAGATGACTAGATTAATTAAATAAACATGCAATAATTAAGAATTGATTTTTTATGACTTTGACTTTCTTTGAATTTTTAATAATAACAATAAATAGGGATAAATAGAGACTTATATGAAAACTGACTGTCACAGATGATTAGAGTTCTAAAATTTGAGATTTGGGCAGTAGTCTTTGTCATCAATAATATTTAGTGTTCGTTTACTCATTGGACAGTAATGTCATTTATGTGTAATGTCCTCGATGTGGCACTAATGTCTCCTTTATGGGACTATTTCTATTTTTTAGGAACACCTACGCCTATGTTTGTAGGTCTTATTTTTACATGATCGAAACCTCTAGCTCTATGTTGAACCTGGAAAACCTGATTTCATGTGCAGACCCTAATCTCCTTATAAGTATGACATTAACAATAATTTTGTGTGTGTTAGTAGGATGGTTTGGACATTCTCAACACCCCATTATATAGATATTTGCTTACATACCAATACTCTGAGGAGGGATAAAGTTTGACTAGTTCTCCCACCTATTGTTTGATGTTTGTGCAAGTGAATGCTAGAATGAGAGTGGCTTTAAATGTCTTGAATGTGCTTGAGCTTTGAAATTCTTGAAACCTAGACTTCGGGCTGTTGTAGATGGTAATATGCATAAATTATGACAAAATATGGATCAAATACCTTAGTTTGGCACAACTTTATCTTTGGTTTGAATATCTTTTACATCTATTTTCCATCTAGTGAGTAGAGGTGGATTAGACTTGTATTTATAAGGTTTTCTTACTTGTGTAGATAAGAAAATATGTTTATACCAACCTTAAGAGGGGCACACATTTGAAAAATTATTCATTGGGAAGAGCTAGGGCTAAGGATAGTAGCGTCCAGTTGCAGACACTAGCACTATGTGGCTGTAGTGTTCCGAAGGTGGTGTTAATGTCCTCTTTGCAAATTGCTAAGCAATTTGGATTGGGATCTGAGATGACAATTTTGGGATTGTGTTTTGACTGGTTTCAGGTGACTGTGATCTATTGAATGATTGGAAATGTAAGTCTAGTGCTCAAGTATAGGTCTATGGATAACCTAGAGGTAGGTTAACTCAAGAGAGACTCTTAGCATCTAATTACTATTTTTATGTGATTACAATTTATTATGTGCAAAATTTGAATCTATCCATTTATTTTAGCCTTTGTCCCTTTATTTTGTGTGATATTTAAACATTTTCAATATTATCCATGTCCATCATATTTGTAATCTATCACTTTGTGACATTTAAATATGTGTTTTGTTTGTGACGCTTAGATTTGTTGTATGATATATGCTTGTTGTGTTTGTGTGCTTATTAATATTATTATATTTGATGAGTGCCATGATCCATATGATGCACTAACTAACACATAAAATATTAATTATGCATTCTATATTTTGATAGATACTGGGTTGGTGGGTCTCAAGCTCTATAATAAAAGAGAATACCATATAACCAAGAACACAAACCATCAACCATAAGATTAAATACCTAGGGCAAGCATGGTCATGGCATCATATAAGACGCTACAAGATAAACTGTAAAATAGAGCACAAGAAAATCTAACTAGATGCGAATAAGTCTCTCCTTTGTTCACTTTATTATGAGAGCAAAGTATCGTAGAAGGGAAATTAGGAATAAGACGTCTTTTTTCTTACTTCTCACTACATATAATCATAATATTAAAAAGAATATTATTCATATATATAACAAGAATCATTAATCACACATGTTTTATTATTTGTCCTTTCATTATCCTATGAAAAAGAAATGGAGTTTTTAGGAAATAATAAGTCCATAGGACGATATTCACTAGGGGTTTCTGGCTGATTATCCATTTTTGATTTATTAGGCCTTAAACAAGCTATTGAAATATAAGCGAGGCCTAATAAAGATACATACACAATCATGGGGAGGATAAGGCCAATATTATTTTTGTGTATGTAAATCAAAATTCAAATCAGTGAAGCCCTAAGTCAAAATTTGAGACAAATTTTTATGTGTAAGGAGATCAAAAATCCTAAATGGTGTAAAATATCAAAAAAATCAATAGAATGCAAAGTGTTGCTAACATGAATTTTATTTCTATAATTAATACTCTAAACTATTACTTGATTTATATAAATGTGTGTATGTGATCAATATATTCATGTGAACAACAATAAAGTATTTTCAAAATGCTAGGTTATTTTCAAGTTATTTCTTAATGTTTTTTAACATATTTATATATTTATAAATGCACTAGGTTACTTATGTATTTATAGATGACTTGAATTCAAATTAGGGTTATATTGGCAAAAAAAAATTCCCCACCATGTTTTTTAGTGTTACATAAGTCAACCATGGTTAACTCATTCTCTATGTTGTATGATAAGTGATTTGTTTTTTTATACAAGTCATCAAAGGTTATGACAGATCCTTTTGGTCAGTGTAAAAAAAAAAATTACCTGAATCAACATTAGAAAAAATACACATATCTAATGATGAGCCTCTAAAGGCCTTGTTCCTGCCATCTAAATTCACAATATTAATCTCAATTGATCTCACATCCTTAGAAATCATAGATGGGGACACTCCATGTGACAAACATGCTTTAGGATCCTCGTCATGAATGGATTTTGTGACTACTCTTGAGGGTAAGTCAAAATTCTTCTCTGAAAAAATTGTTAGAAATCATCACATGTCTCTTTCCACCATAAATAATCCACTTTGTGCTTCAAGATCTGACAAGATACAGATAAATAATTAGTTTTGAAGTAATTCTGACACCTGAAGGGAAGCCCTTATAATCAAGGGTTTGAGACTAGTACTGATCGTTGACTTTCAACTCAATCATTGTTGGAAGGTCTTGAGAGATATCCAAACAAACTATAATTTTGAAAAAAGTAGTGTGGGATAAATTTAAGGTAGAAGCATCAATATTCAACATATCACCCAAGGTTCCACCAATAGCCAACATACAAGATTCCATCTAAAATTGGAGAGGAAGATACGATAGCCAAACCCATATGGGTCTGAGGGAGAGGTTTTCAACAAGAGGATTAAAATATATGAACTAAAGTTTCAAAAGAATGAGGTACTAATCCCAACACTAATATTTGTCTTTAATAATCTTATCACTATCATAAATACTATCAAAAACCACAATGAAGAATCCTCTAGCACAAGGGTAAAGTTTCGTGCTATTCTCCAATACATGCCACCACGAATCAAAAAGCAACTGATGAAGGGCAAAAAAGGTAGGCCAAAATATATCAAATTTGCACACTAAACCCCTGGTTGTAAACCACTCTTCATTTTGAAGCACCTCTTAGAGTGCCTCCTCAAAAGAAACAACTTAGTTTTAACATAACGTAGCCAGCTTTATAGATGCATAATCTGATTTTATTTTTTTGCCTTGTAGATAGCCTTGATTTTGTCCTAGATGTCTTCTACTACAGTGGCATTTTAAATATGATGTTGCACCTCATTTGAGACTTTGAACATGAATATCAACTTTGCATTTTGGCTGGCTTTATCAAATTTGCATTGCTGATCAACACCAATTATATGTCGAGTCAATGAGTCATTAACAATTGTTCATATGTCTTCAAATTTTGAACGTGTTTGTACTTTAGTCTTTCATGTTGCATAATTGTCACCTCAAAAAAGCCAAGTATTTGACATAAAAAATATTGGTCCAGATCTGACCATTGTGAACAATTTGACAAAGAAAAATTGATTAGTTTCTTATCACTCCAAATAGAGTCCATTTTCTATATATCGTCAATATGATATACCAAGCCTTTTGATATACACTCCCTTCGTATATACTTGTTGGTACATAGAAGAAGCTCATCCTTTATATATGTTGGTACATAAAAAATATGTTAATGTATATGAGAGGAGAGTGTTATGTGGTGTTAAATCTCGATTCCTCGCTACGCAAACTATATGACTTCTCATGGATATTTATAGTTGACACATCTAATTTGGTTATATTTTGACTAAGATTTGAGATATATGTTGTTATGAGACAGTAGAAAATTATTTAGGTTACATGATCAAACTACTATAAGTTAGTTATAAGTATGTGTTTACTTTATGATCATATTGATTTATCATTTCAGCTATATTTTGTGATGAATGCATATCATGACTGTTGTGAGCTAACTACTTGCTGTGTTGTGAGGTTGATGTAGGAGAAACCATCCCTCATAGTGTGATAGAGGAAAAGCATTACCTAAGAGAGTGATATAGATGGAGATGTCAAATGATTATAGAGAGCTGACAAGAGATCTACACACACCACATAAGTAATTCATGTTAAATGCATAATCTGAATGGTTAGTGTTAACACCTTTATGTTATTTATATTTAGGTAATTATTTATGTGTGTGTGTTAGTTCAAAATTATGCTTAGAAGATGTAATCCTATGTATTTACGTATTACTGAGTAGTTTATCATGCGCCATGATATTTTTGAATATTAATGTTTTATAAGAATGCAAATTTATGTGAAAAATATATGGAACTACCATTAAACCTAGACATTGTTTGGAATGTCTAGTCGGATTTTTAATAAAAGACTAAATGTATTAACCAAATTGTTGGGTTAATTAGTGTTAAAACATTATAGAAATAGTTGTGATTTAAAAAGTTTTTGAAAGACAAAATTAATCATATTTAATATATGTCGTCTTGAAATTGAAATAAAGATAAAAAAAGAGAAATAAAAGCAAATAAAATAAACCTAGGATTCTTACTTGTACACAAAGGCACGCTGGTTAAAATAGAAAAAAAAACAAGTTTTAATTAAATCTCATAATTTATGAAAAAGGGAGATAATATAAATAAATAAAAATAAATAAAATGATCTAAAATTAAGAAAAGAAATTTGCTTTAAAAAAAATCATGCCAAGTTTAGGAAGAAAGCTTTTGGAGAATAAAAGAATATCATCTATGTATACAAGGATGAGGAGCATGGAAGGAGACACATATGAGATGAAATATGGGGTGAGACTAAAGGAATAGATTAGTAAGCACAACAGGCAGGTAGGGATTGTATTTAAATTATGTGTGTTTCATTGTAATTAGTATTGTGTTATAATTGACAAATGTGAGTTAAAACCTCTTAATTCAATGATATGCATACTAAGTATAGGAACTTGCAGAAGGGGAACAATGAACTGTTAACAGATAATGATTTAGATTTAGATTTAGATGCCAATTATATATATACACTATAGTGGCAATAGTATTGAAATTATAAAAATATTTAAGGAGCATCAATTTTAGTGTGAATTATGAATCTGCATAATATGGATAAGGTAATTGATTTAGAAAGTTGGATATAATTAGTGCCATGTAAATTGAGAGAGCATGTTGATTTAAACATAAAATAATGTTTAATTTATAAGTGCATTTCGGTATACAATGAATTTAATTCAAGGAAACATCGTTATGAAGGTATAACGAATTCACCTTTGAAGAAAAGAAAAGAAAAAACCAACAACTTAAATAGTTGGGGAATATGACAAATATAACAGTTGTATTGTTTGAAGTAAACTATGCCTAGCTATTATTAATAGTAAGCAACAATATATAGATAAAAAACACTTTATCTGATCATATCCACAATTAAACAAATGCTTCGGTGATTTGGGTATTGTAGCCATAATAAATAAAGTGGGATGCATCGGGATGTTGTTTGTCCCTCTAATTCGAAGTCACTATGGTCGTATGTATCTATAAGTACATAAATTAGAGGTCGTATGTCTCTATATGTACATATATCAGAGGTTGTATGTCTCTATATGTACAAATATCATAGGCTATATGTCTCTATATGTACAAAAATCAAAATTACTTTTCATCAATGTAGTTGGAGTATAAATATTTCATAATTATTCCTTGCCTCATAATAATAGGAATTATTCCTTGCCTTGAGTAGGTTATACAATTTTTATCTTGAGTCCAAGCAATGTAATATAAACTATGTTGACTTATTTAGTAAAGGGATTAGCATCGTCTACTTTACACCTTTTCAGTTAATCTAATGCATAACTTAAATACATAAATTAAATGCATTAACATTACATGTGGTCATATAAGGGAAAAATATTTTGTTTAGAGAATATATTATCCGTATGTGAGGACTTTGAGGACTAAAACTTTTGATGGGAATATGTTGATGGAACAGTCAACTATAAATAATATGCTGTATGAAATTTTTAATAATACGCTATGTAGATGTATGCCATTTAAAATTTCACACATACTATCAAAATACATAGCATATGACTTTTAAACAAATTATACGCTATATGGATATCCCCATGAAATATAAATATGTTTTATAAATATTTTCATATAGCATATTCCTAATGAAACAATATAGAAATATCTCTAACATGATACGTTTTAGCATAAAAATACATATCCCTATTTACTTATCTCTAAGAAATATGTATATAACTTAATACATAGAAACTTGTATGAAAGCTTCAAAATGACTAAACATGAATGTTAAACATAGTCAACTTCTTTGTTATTTTAAACGGTGGAATAATCTTATAAATTCTTATTTGAGAATATGTATAATCATAGGTGTTGTGTAAGGTTAGTATATCGAGAACCTTTGCAGGCTTTAATAAAACATGGGAGGGATATAAAATCCAACAAAGTTTTCATTATGATGGGTACGGATTACTTATCATATATAACTTGCGAGTAAAATCATTTGATGTAAAAGTAACATTAAAATAAATTACGGGTTACCAAATGTGAAAACATAAGTGTTAATGTACCTAATAGCGCACATGTAAACATAGGTGCGTGTTTTTATAGTTATCGTTTCACGAGTGGAGTATTTACTATATTAAAATAATTATATATGATTAGCTTAAATAATGTGTGCATTCAAACCCCTAAAATGTATAACAAATATTACTTTGAATTATCTTAGATTTCATTTGTGTTGAGTCTTGTTTTGTTATATCTACACATGGATTTAAGTAGACAACATAAGTACATTATGGTAATGATTGTGTTGGGACATATACCTAAGCTTGTAGCTATAAGTATGATTTTATTTTGTCGTTAAGTGTCTGAAAGATTGAAACTATAATCATATTACAACAGTCTTCTAGAAAATGGAATGAAATGTTTAAATATATGATATAATGAATTTATGAGTTTTCTATTTCTCAACAAATTATTGATTAACTGTGATGCATGGTTGTCCTTGATGCAGAGGCCTCACTTGTTTTCTGCTTGATTAAGATCTTTTATAAGCTTTTTCGATGTTCTATGGCCAATCACACTTCATGAGGGGTTAATAAACTATCTACTTGTCTATCAAGACTGATTATAATTCATTCAAATCAAGAAAAACATCAACACCTTATTTCTCTCTTACCATCTCTTCAAGCATGCACCAATCAACACAAGGCAACTTGTCTTCTTAAGCCATATGAGGCATCAAACTCTAAATACCTATTCTCCATGCTTCTATAACTCTGAAACAACCTTAACAATACCAAACCATACAATTGAGCAAGTTATCATACCCTAAAAACTGACTTCTCTATCAAAATGGATCAAATGGCTTCTAGGCCTTGTAGCCTTCCAAACAGGCAAATCTTCAAATCTGAAAACATACACTGAGTGTTAAAAAAAACCAGTCACAATTTTAGACACCCTTTATCTTGCTTATGCTTCTCCCAAAGTTTCAAGTCTCCACCATCATTGGAAATATCATTTCCTTCAACCCACTTGACCTCTTCATACAAAATCAAAATGACCCTGCAGAGTCCTTAGATTTTCCTTTTCTTGCACAGTCCGTAGATTCAAGCCTGTAGAGTCCGTAGTATCTGGAAAGCTTTGAGAAATGGAGGATTTGAATGTTCTGAAACCAAAATGGTGTATTGACCTTCTTCACAAAATTTTGATACCAAAATTGGTGCAGTCTAAACTTCCTCTTCTCTGTCCATGCATGTTTTCTTCAGATTCTTTTCACCTTTCCGCTCCTTATCATTAGAAGCTTTGCTTGAAATAATGCTTCTATTATTTTAGAAACTCTAGCAACCTTTTTGTGGAGGTTATAGCGGTGCCATTCAGACTGATAATGAAGCTTCTACGTAGCCTCTTCTTTAAACTCTGCATTGCACGCATTACAGGTCAACACCGACACGATGCTTATTCAACTAAACAATCCCTTTATGCTTTGAATCAACTCAAGATAGAATTTTGTTCTTGTAATGAAGTGTGATCTAACGATCATATTTGAAGGGCTGGTCCTCAAAGGCATATATTTGTCTAACCACGGTTTAACAGTGACGACCTTTTTGTAAAAACAAAGTCACAAGACATTCCACGTACTGGGTTGGACGTGAGCTATAGATATGGACACAGACTTACAATACTCTACACCTTGGAATAACAAATAACAGGGAGTCCTTAGGATGAATGATTATGCCAATACAAACTCAGATAGACAACAGGAAAACCTTTGGCTCTGAAATGTTTTGCCACTTCCTAGGATTGACTCCATGGGCTCTGATACCGCTTGTAGGAACTGACAGACCTAATACCAGTCACTTCCAGTGCCATACAATAGGATTTAAACATTGCAGACATAACTGCCAAACCATTCATGACAGAGTTTAAATATAGAGATCATAGAGTTGGTAAACCATTCATTAACTCGTGGTCACAACATTGAAGGACACAGAACAACATAAGCATTCACTGCAAATTATAAACTCATTAATAAGAACAAATGAAACAATTTGTATTATCATTTCTTATAGGAAACAACCGAACACATTTCAAATGAGCTTCCATGTTCAAACAGATAAACAAACTTCATTGGCCAATCTAAGGGCCATGTCAAACACTTATACTCACTCACTCATTCCTGCCAGAACTGTCGTTATTACTGGCTACCATTGATGGCATACTTCTCTCTATCTACCAGCTTCAGCTTGGATGCTCTAAAGGCATACATAATACAATGCATAAACTTACATTTATAACATCCATTGGAAGAGTCTAGATGCAGATAACAATCTCCAAAAACTTTAGAACAAATTAGACGTGCCCTTCTCGCTCATGGATGCTCCTCTTTCTCTTCCTACATCTCTTCTTCCCTTGCATGAGAGGTCCTTTCCTCTCTATTTTTTTTTCCTCCTCTACGTCCCTCTCATCCTCTTTCTTTTTCTCTCCAATGAATTTTTTCTTTTTTTCTCTTTTTTTAAGAGCTTCTTTTCTAACTTCTACGCCCAACTTGGGCTCAAAAACAAAAACAGTTTTTTATTTGTAACAACATACCCAGGTTGAAATATTTTCAACCACTCTTCCCTTATTTCTTCAACAGCCCCAACAATTATTTTTTTTATCTTTTCACTTTTTACTTTTGACAATTACAATTACTCCTCCTTAGATAACATTTTGGAGGCAAAATACAATAATTTGAAATTCGAATTTAAACATGACTTGTAACCATGTCTTGCCAATAAAATGAATGTAGATGCTTCTGCATCATACTCTCCCTCTAGAAACAATTTGAACCTTAGTTCAAATGAAATGCTTCCTCCATGCATTAGTCTCCACTATATGCCTGGATCCCAAGGTCTTGTTGCCAATACCAATGCTGTTGTTTGTCTTTGATATTCTTTGTCCTTCAGCTTCTTGCTTTTCTTCCTCTTTAGATATGTCCTTCTTCTCATTTCTTTTTCAGCTGCCATCTCCCGCTTCCATGCTTCTTCCTCTTCATATATGTCTTCTAGATCTTCTTGTTGTTCTTCCTGTTTCATGAGCTTCTCCAAGGACTCATGTATGTCATTCACTTTAGTAACCTTCATACCTGCATACAAAACATTCAAAGCCACCTTAGAATCAAAATCTTTAGGCCATGAAGCCTCTTGGCTGCCTTCACATTCTTGCTCCTTGATCAAAACTATCCTTGCCTCTTTGCTTTGCTCTTGTCTTGTTTCACTCTTCCCAATGGTGTCTTCACCATGGCTTGTACCTTCATTCATCTTTCTTGAATGACCAAACAGCTCCTCCAACATTCTCAACTCTTCTTTTAGTGAGATCTCATCTATCTCACCATTCTCTTCATCAAACTTGGGTCCTTCTTTCTTAAGGATTACTTGCCCTTTACTTCTTATCTCATCTTTTCTTAGCTTGTCTTCACACAAACCAACTTCTTCATCAACATCAATATATTCATCAAAAATAATTGAAGCAATATTACCTTGTGTTTCCTTACTCTTTTCAATCATGTGAACTGATTTCACATCTCCACTTTCATCATCCATCCTCTTGGAATTCTCCCCTTGCTGCATATTAGTCCACATAGCCACTTTCCATTCCTCATTTTCCATAAAAACATCATTAAATAATTCAAACAAATCATTATCCCATTCATTGCAAGCAATTGACTTACCTTGCATATTTGTATCCTCATGCTCTACCTCATTATTCTTTGAGAAGTTTTCTTTCTCATCTTCATTCTCTTGTTTGCTTGAATCACCTTCAATCCTCTTCCATTAACTTCTTGGTGTTGTTGCCTCAACACTCACATCTTCTTTCTTTGCCTTCTTAGGCACCCATACTTGTTTCTCTTTCTTATCATTTGTCTTTTCAAACCATGTAGGCATCCTATAACCATGCTCTTGTGTCACTACTGAAAAACCAACTTTGTTTGTCCTTTTATTTTCTTGCACATCTACATTCATATTAGGAATATGAGAAAAATCAATCTTATAAGGTAAACTTGCCTGCTTGCTTACTTGTTGCTTGCTTGTGTGCTTCACCATCCATTTAGGCATTATGTATCCATGATTGACTGCTTTGTGTGAGGACTTCATCTTCCTCTTGCCTCTTCTAACATGTGTATTAACATCTTCATGCTCACAATAACAATCAAAATCAAGTTTTAACACTTCATTTACCTCTTTGATAGCTTGATCCATGGAGCAATCTTTCTCTTCCTTTGTGCTTGGCTGTTCTTTTGCCTCTTCTTGGCATTCAATGGCATCATGGAAGTCATCTTCATCTTCTATCTTTTCTCTTGCTTGTATGAGTTCATCAACACCTCCCTTATGCATTAACCAATGCATCTCTCCTTTATCAACAACATCAAACTTTTTCTTTTCTCTTACATATTCACTTGTGTACTTAGTGTCTCTTCTTGCACCAATCTCTTCACTCTCCAAGGCCCTTCTCTTGACCTTCATAAGGTTGCTCATACCTGCAATTGCCCATGCAAAAACAACATTATATATAAAAACAAGAGACCATAATGTCTCCATGAGTGTCCTCTCAATGGACATTCTCATCTTTCCAAGTGCTCTTCCTGGCACTTCATCTTTTCTTTCTTCTCTTCTCTTGTTCTCCTCAATGAGAACCTTCTTCACAACTTCTTCCTCTTTTTGTTGCTCACTTGGCAACCTTCTTATTTTCTTCAAGCCTCTATGGGCTTCTCTCTTCTTGGCAATCTCATTTTGCCTTCCTCTCCTCTTCATTAGGAGATCAATTGGCCACTTCAACCTCTTCTTTATTAGCGATACCCACACTTTCTCATTTGCTTGCATCCCAGACTCAAACATGCTTTTAATCTTAGCTAAATCTTTCCACAAACTAGCAATCTCTTTATCAAAGTCAATATTAGTCATACCTTTGATGCTTGCTTTCTTCTTTTGAATACCCTCATGTGCCTTGTTGTTCTGTAGTGCCTTCAACAGTACTTCCATTTCTGAGATCTTCACCCAAGTCTTTTCCACCTTGGTCTCTTGATCCCTTGTCTCACCCAAGCCTTTTCTCCTTGACTAGTCTTTTGACAATCTTCTTGATCTCACCTAGGCCTTTTGCATCCTAGTCTTTTGATCCTTTTCTCAATCCTGCAGCAACTCTTTATACAACACTTCAACAAACACAAATCATAAATCCAAGCTTACCTTGCTTTGGATCTTCCTCTTGAGCATTCACTATGCTCTTCTTCTAGAGCTTCTCTTGGTTCTTCACTAAGCCTTCATTGGCTTCTTCTCTTCTTAAGCCTCAATGGCTTGACTGCCTTCCTTTCACCTGTTTTCTTCTCAAACACAATAAACTCAAATCAAATATCAAAGTTACTCATACCTTTTCTCAAATCTTGCAGCAACTTATTAGCAACCATGATCAATTTCTAAATCCCAAGAGGTTCAAGCTCTGATACCAAATGATGCATGGTTGTCCTCAGACTGCAATTCGTCTCCATACAAAATCAAAATGACCTTACAGAGTCCGTAGATTTTCCTTTTCCTGCACAGTCCGTAGATTCAAGCCTGCAGAGTCCGTAGTATCTGGAAAGCTTTGAGAAATGGAGGATTTAAATGTTCTGATACCAAAATGGTGTATTGGCCTTCTTCACAAAATTTTGATACCAAAATTGGTGCAGTCTAAACTTCCCCTTCTCCGTCCATGCATGTTTTCTTCAGATTCTTTTCACCTTTCTGCTCCTCGTCGTTAGAAGCTTTGCTTGAAATAATGCTTCTGTCATTTTAGAAACTCTAGCAACCTTTCTGTGGAGGTTATAGCGGTGCCATTCAGACTGATAATGAAGCTTCTATGTAGCCTCTTCTTTAAACTTTGCATTGCACGCATTACAGGTCAACACTGACACGATGCTTATTCAACTAAACAATCCCTTTATGCTTTGAATCAACTCAAGATAGAATTATGTTCTTGTAATGAAGTGTGATCTAACGATCATATTTGAAGGGCTGGTCCTCAAAGGCATATATTTGTCTAACCACGGTTTAACATTGACGGCCTTTTTGTAAAAACAAAGTCACAAGACATTCCACATACTGGGTTGGACGTGAGCTATAGATATGGACACAGACTTACAATACTCTACACCTTGGAATAACAGATAACAGGGAGTCCTTAGGACGAATGATTATGCCAATACAAACTCAGATAGACAACAGGACAAGCTTTGGCTCTGAAATCTTTTGCCACTTGCTAGGATTGACTCCATGGGCTCTGATACCGCTTGTAAGAACTGACAGACCTGATACCAGTCACTTCTAATGCCATACAACAGGATTTAAACATTGCAGACATAACTGCCAAACCATTCATGATAGAGTTTAAATATAGAGATCATAGAGCTGGTAAACCATTCATTAACTCGTGGTCACAACATTGAAGGACACAGAACAACATAAGCATTCACTGCAAATTATAAACTCATTAATAAGAACAAATGAAACAACTTGCATTATCATTTCTTACAGAAAACAACCGAACACATTTCATATGAGCTGCCATGTTCAAACAGATAAATAGACTTCATTGGCCAATCTGAGGGCCATGCCAAATACTTATACTCACTCATTCATTCCTGCCAGAACTGCCGTTATTATTGGCTACCATTGATGGCATACTTCTCTCTATCTACCAGCTTCAGCTGGGATGCTCTGAAGGCATACCGAATATAATGCATAAACTTATATTTATAACATCCATTGGAAGAGTCTAGATGCAGATAGCAATCTCTAAAAACTTTAGAACAAACTAGACGTGCCCTTCTCGCTCATGGATGCTCCTCTTTCTCTTCCTACATCTCTTCTTCCCTTGCATGAGAGGTCCTTTCCTCTCTGTTTTTTTTTCCTCCTCTACGTCCCTCTGATCCTCTTTCTTTTTCTGTCCAATGAATTTTTTCTTTTTTTCTCTTTTTTTAAGAGCTTCTTTTCTAACTTCTACGCTCAACTTGGGCTCAAAAACAAAAACAGTTTTTAATTTGTAACAACATACCCAGGTTGAAATATTTTCAACCACTCTTTGCTTATTTCCTCAACAGCCCCAACATTTTTTTTTTTTTTTTCATCTTTTCACTTTTTAATTTTGACAATTACAATTACTCCTCCTTAGATAACATTTTGGAGGCAAAATACAATAATTTGAAATTCGAATTTAAACATGACTTGTAACCATGTCTTGCCAAGAAAATGAATGTAGATGCTTCTGCATCAAACTGTTAGTTATATGTGCATTCAATATTGAATACTTGTGTTCGATACATATTATGAGAGTGTTAATATGTATAAATATTTGGTTATATTTAGCATATAATGGTATATCATGATGCGTGCTTATAAGTTATATTTCTTTCAATGCTATATGTAGTTTAAACTTAGGGTATATCCAGGTGGTATAATCTCGTATTTGCTTGATTGTTATTATCTATATGGGTTGTTTGATTTTTAAAATCATAAGTTTGATTATGTGTTTTTAAGTAGTTATGAGTTATGATAGTATGATATATCATAAAATACTACAAAATAAACATATGTTGTATCCAGATGATACATATTGTAATTGTTATGTCTAAACTCACATCTACATTTGACTAATTAAACATATGTATTGTTGGTTATTGCTATGAGTGGTATGTTTAGTGATAGTAGGACTTTATGTATGTGTGCACACAACTTTGAAAATTTGAGTGTTATGATAATATATTATTGTATTCCATGGAAACTGTGACTTGCTTAATTATATTTAGTTGAACAAAAGCTTATGTTTTCATGTATTTAAGACGACTTTATACGATTGTTTGTGGAAAATTAGTAGTTATGTCTTAAAATACTAGACCGTGGTAGTATGTATTATCATAGGGTGTAGTATGTTTAAAAACTAATTGTGGGGGTGAAAATTTATAGTTAAATGTGTATTTATCCAGATGGTATAAAATGTAGTCATTATTTCTAGTATGAGATAGAAAATATTATAAGATTAATTCAAATATTTGATAGAATAAATATATGTTTTGGTTACGCATATGTATAGCATGTAAATTATATGAATCTTGTGGTTACATTGTATTTGACTAATTTATATTGCTGATATGGAGTAAAGAGTGAGATGAACATCACTGGCTTACTAAAATCACAATGTCAAATGAAGGCAATCTGATCAAGTAGTGTGTATGAATTTGATTGATCTATAGATCATTATTATTTATTATTCTTAAAACTTTAAGCCAAAGTATGTTTAGTGAGACATTATCATTTCATGAGTATGATTTACATATTTTTATGATATCTTGCAAGAGAATGACTTATGTGATACATTACATGCTTAGTTTAGTAATCATACAACATATGAGTACTTACTTATTTCTCTAGATTTTCACACCATCACTATCTACTCATCCATAAAGGGAGGGCCATTTTTTGATGGGATTAGTGTGGGGGATCATTGGTTCATAATTGATGTAAAAAAATGCTGAGACGATACACTTCTCCCCACAATAGTACTTACTTAGAGATGACACTTGAGATTGTCATAGATATTGGAGAGTCCAAGAAACTCATTTTCCAGATAACTATGTATCTTATATGTAAATTATATTGAATTGTACTTATTATTAAATATTGTCATGAAGATTTGTAATTACTTATTATTCTACATTAATAGCAGTGGTTGTAGACTTGTATCAATAGTGATTGAGTTATTATAATTATTTTCTATATTTATATTATGATATACTCTCATGATATTAGAGATCAATGATATGTGATGTAATATGTTTGTTTGTTATTATCATGCTTTGAGTATTTCAGATGGTCTTTATAGATTATCGTGGTGTGATCTATTTTTGGTATATATGTTTAATTAACAAAAAACACGTATTTTTTTGTTTAATCCAGCGGGGTTATTAAATATGGTATCAGAGATGTGATTCAAACTTTGGGATCTAATGAGTCCATTAACGTTTTCATGTCATTTTGTTCACTAGTGTGAACCTAGTGACAAGAAGTATTGCACTGGTATTTTGGATTTGAGGTCTCTCAATGTAGAACCATGTTACATCATGTTTGGAGTTTTGAGACTTGGTAGATCTTTTTGTATGGCTTGGTAACTATTGTAAATATGAGACATTTGAGAAACGTGTATGGAGAACATTGAGTGTGTACCCTTAGGAGCACTCGTACCATTTTGAGTTGTTAAGGGGTTAGTTTATCAAGTGTCCTAATAGTGATGGTTGTATATGAGGTTTGGGTAGGTGAGTATATATCATAGTTCATGAGCTATGAACAAAAGATTTTTACCATAGTTTGACCACATGGGTCGAACACCTCGAGTATGATTACATCCTTATTGATAAACAAGTCACCTTCGTCATTTGTGTTTTGTGTTGTGAGCGATTAATAAGTATATGATGGTTCGCATTTAAATATATGTGCTTAGTTTTTGTGTCCCGTGTTCACTAATCCTAGAAATAAACAATCTTATAAGACCATTTTTAGTTGGTACCACCTAGGGTGGTGGGAATTTTCTTGTAGTAGAGTGTAGATGTTTGGTTGAGAATTCTTTTGTGTTTGGAGTTTATTGATGGTTTGGAACCTTTATGTTATAGAAGTGTCATCTCTCTTAGTTAGCTTACAGGTGAGTTGTTATTGCATTCTCTTTTGACATCATTATAAGCTATCGAGAAGATTAATATTCCATGATGTTGATTTATTGTTCTCTTAATCAAAAACTTGTTTTTGAAATATTGTTTCATCATATCCCCTTGAAGTCTGTGGGAGAATGTCTATTACTTCTTGTTGTGATAGGAGTTGTAGGATGGATGGATTGATACATCTTTGTGATTAGTATATTTCTCTCCCGGTTGTGGAAAAAGAGTGTAATACTATACTTACAAATTTGGTAAGTAGGTAGTGATTTGACAACATTAAGTTGCAGTGTTTTTTTAATCTCATGAGGGTATATAGGAGTTTTATTTTTTGAGATGATAGTTCTTTGCTTTTCACTTGTGACTCTTTAGGGTCACTACTTTATCTAACTTGTGATTTTAGACCATGTGAAGTGGCAAACATTGAATTATATATTAAATTATAGATTAAGAACTATAAGTTGATTATAATTATTATGTTATTATTCATCATTGATTAGATTGATATTGTTATCTTTTTGGCTTAAATCATGTTGTTTTGAAGAGTTATTTATGGTACCTTTCATCAGAAGTGAGTCGGGTATAGGATGTGTAGAACATCTTATCAATTTAAGGGTTGAGTTAAACTTTTAACTTGTTATGTGCTAGCCAAGCAAGCAGGGAGATATTGTCTCATTAGTTCTTTTATAATGTTGAAAAGAGATTATGATCCTTGACCCTTGTATGTTATGTTAATTTTAACATTTTTTTCTCTTAATTATGAATATGACACTATAGGTTGAACTGGAATATATGTTACTAATTATATTTGGCTAGTGATAACTTAATATAATTACAAATTGGTTGTATGATTTTTCTTGTATGTATGTTGATATATCTAGAATTATTTCGCATATAGCATTGATTTCTATGATCTGTTAGTATAGATTTATGATTCATTAAACCTTGTGTATATTTTAGAGATCTTTAGGTCATGAAGATTTAAGGGAAGAGTGGTGAATTAAGAACGTGAGTACTAAGTGATAGGAGTGGATCCTACTTAGCCTCATATTGACTCAGTAGTTATTGAGTTTGGATTTGACATATGGACTTGTCAAATCTAAGATTTGATAGATAGTCTTGTTAAATTTAATCATATGTCCATAAACATGTATATAGTGGGACGTTTATTCCTTCATTTTGTATATACTAGAAATGTATTATTTCTAGCTCTTAATCATCATCATACTTGTCAAGAGCTCCTTGAAGTAGTGATAATATTGACATGTTATACTTATCAGGAGCTATACGAGGTAGTGATAGTATTAACTTATATACATCATTTTTTTCATGTTCCCTAATCACTTTTCTTAGAATGAGAAAAACACTATTTAGATTAGAGAGATTGCAGAGGGGATGGAATATTTTTGGAACTCTCCCTAGTCATTTATTTAGGCTTGTATGATAATCCTACGTGCTCTTAAAAAGTCAGTGAAACTTTCAATGAGATATGTGGGATTTTTCAAGGAAACAAAAGAGGTCAATCCTATAGTATATAGGTTTGTCTTGATGGTTCTGAACCCCAGAGTGGTTATGATAGAACCAATTAGAGTAAGTAATACTCACAACCATGTTTACATAATAAAGAGATGTCATTGAGTAGGGTCTTATGAGACCAATACTCTGGAAATAATGTAACTTGAGGGAACTTTGATGAGTTTTATAAGTAATTTGAAATTTAGTTACTTGATTAAATACTTTATACTAAGTTATTTCTCTACCGAATAATATTTTTAATTCAAAATTTATTGCAATGTCCCCTTCCTAGACAATCAGTCAATGGGTTAGTCTACCACTCGAGTTCTCATGGACTAACATGGATAGTTAGAGAACCCACATCGAGTGATCATTGTGGGGTTTAGTCAGCTTGGTTGGTATGGAGTTTTTTTTCTACCTCGATGAGATTTTTGTTTGACTCTTTCTAAAGTATTTTTGGGGCCTAAAGACCAAAGTTACTATTTTTAGTAAGTGTATCAAGATCAGTTGTGAATTGGACGGTTTGACTTGGAATGTGCTCTTTCTTATTTGGTGATCATGGTGGTGCTTCAAAATTCTAGTTCGGAGTAAGTTCACACATTTATTTTAATGTCGCAATATTTGGCTTAAGTTAAATTAAATATTTAACTTAAAGTATATAGTGTGAAAGTAACTTTATTAATATATAAAGACTTGGGATATAGTAATAATTAATAAAGTCATATTGTTCCTTTGTGTGGGCGTCCAAGTCATGAAGGGAAAAATAATATTAAATTATCTAATTCTCAAAAAGAGGCATTGGGGAAAAAGTGAAAAATAAAATAAAAAGAAGATTAAATGCTCATTTGGACCATTGCCATTATTGTGAAAGAAATCCAACAATTGTGAAGATGAAAACCTTCGCATTTGGAGAGTGCTTGTAGGAGTGAAATATCTCCCAAAGGCATTGTATGAGCATTCTCACTCAGATGGTACAGTTGTGCTTCATTTTTAGATTGTATTTTGTTGGAATTCCATCACCCAATCTGGTCATACCATTTTATGGTGTACCTGATCATGTTTTGAAGAGGAAAAAAGCTTTAGTTTGGACGTGGAACATATTCAGTGAGCTTTCAGCATACATAGGACAGATTCAAGTCATCTTGAGGAATTTTGATGTGTTTCATTGATGTTGTCATGTTTGTTATGGTCGTACTAGCTTGAGAAGGGGACGTCGGTTCCATATTATCATTATCTCGGGCCTTTCGTGGCTCTATGATCATCATGCAAGACATCAAACTATCATTTGATTTATTGTTCATGCCATTTAATGCAATAATCCAAGGTTTAATAAATATGAAATGGATTTATGGATTTTGAGTTGCCGCTATAGACCTATACTCCATATATTAGCTAGTGGGTATGTCCATTATTTGTTGTGATTGCTTATTTGACATATGAGTATTGTTCATTGATGATATATAATACATTTTCATATTTTTTAAGCATTTGGATATTGCTAATTTGTGTTATGTTATGAATTTGTACATGCATGCAAATCCCTTGTTATGTTAAAAAAATACAAAACACATTAGGTTCAACTAAATCACATAAAACAATAAGGGGTAGATCACTACATTTATATTTGATAAGAGTCATCTAGGATGATGATTAGCTTTAGGGAGGAAGGATGTTACATCATGATTCCTCGTTAAGCAAACTATTTGACTATCTATGGATATTTATAGTTGACACATCTGATTTGATTATATTTTGACTAAACTTTGAGATATATGTTATTATATGATAGTAAAAAATTGTTTATGTTACATGATCACATGCTATGAGTTAGTTCTAAGTATATATTTACTTTATGATCACGTTGATTTGTCATTTCAAATATATTTTATGATGAATGTATATCATGATTGTTATGGGTTAACTACTTACTTTATTATGAGGTTGACGCGGGAGAATCCATCCCTCAGAGTGTGATGGAGGGAGAGCATCATCGAAGACGGTGACGTTGATGGAGATATCGAAGGACGATAAAGAATTGATAAAAATCTTGGACACACCACATAAGTAATTCATGTTAAATGCATAATCTGAATAATTAGCATTATCACCTTATGTTATCTGCATTTAGGTAATTATTTATATGTGTGTATTAATTCAGATTTATGCTTAGAAGATGTAATCTTATGTGTTTATGTATTATTGAGTGATTTATCATGCATCATGGTATTCTTGAATATTAATGTTTTATAAGAATGCAAATTTGTATGGAAAAGTAACTAAAACTACCATTAAACCTGGACATTGTTTGGAATGTCTAGTCGAATTTTTAATTAAAGATTAAATGCATTAACCAAATTAACGGGTTAATTAGTGTTAAAACACTATAGAGATAGTTATGCTTTAAATTTTTTTTGAAAGACAAAATTACTCAAATTTAATATATGTCACCTTGAAATTTAAATAAAGATAAAAAAATCAATAAAAACAAATAAAGTAAACTCAAGATTCTTAGTTGTGCACCAAGGCAAGTTGGTTAAAATAGAAAAAAATAAGTTTTAATTAAATCTCATAATTTATGCAAAAGGTAGATAAAAAAATAAATAAAAATAAATAAAATGATCTAAAATTAAGAAAAAAAAAGTGTTTTAAAAAAAACCACACAAAGTAGCTTTTGGAGAATAAAAGATCATATATATACAAGGACAACAAGTGTGGAAGGAGACACATAAGAGATGAAAGATGAGGCGAGACTAAATGAATAGATCAACAAGCACAATGGGAAGGTAGGGCTTGCATTTAAATTATGTGTGTTGCATTGTAATTGGGATTATGTTATAATTGACAAATATGATTTAAACCTTCTTAACTCGACGATATGCATACTAAGTATGAGAATTTATAGAAGGGGAATAATGAACTGTTAACAGAGAATGATTTAGATTTAGATGTCAATGATATATATACACTATAATGGCAATAGTATTGAAATTAGAAAACATTTAAGGAACAACAATTTTAGTGTGAACTGTTAATCTATATAATACAATCAAGATAATTGATATGTAAAGTTGGATATACTCAACACCCTGTAAATTGAGAGAGCATGTTAATGATTTAAATAGAAAATAACGCTTCATTTATAAGTGTAGTTGGATATACAACTAATTTAATTTAGATAAACACAGTTGTGAAGGTGTAACGAATTGACCTTTGAAGAAAAGAAAAGAAAAAACAAAGGTTTAAATAGTTGGAGAATATGGCAGATAGAACAACTATATTGTTTGAAGTGAACTACGCCTAGCTATTATTAATAGTAAGCAACAATATATAGATAAATAGTGCTTTATCTAATCATATCAACAATTAAACAAATGCTCTAGCGATTTGGGTATTGCAGTCGTAATAAATAAGGTGGGATATACCCAAAAATGGGAACCTGTATGTCCCTCTAATTTGAAGCCACTAGTGTCATATATCTCTACGAGTACATAAATTGAAGGTTGTATGTCTCTATATGTACAGATATCGGAGGTCGTATGTTTTTATATGTATAGATATAGGAGGACGTATGTCTCTATATGTATAAATATAGGACATATGTCTCTGTATGTACAAAAATTAGAATTAATTTTCATCAACATAGTTGGAGTATGAGTATACTGTAATTATTTCTTGTCTCACAATAATCTGAATTATTCCTTGCCTTGAATAGGTTATACAATTCTTATCTTGAGTCCAAGCAATGTAATATAAACTATGTTGACTTAGTAAAGGGATTAGCATCGTCTAGTTTACGCCTTTGAGTTCATCCAACACATAACTTAATACATAAATTGAATGCATTAGCATTACATGTGGTCATATAAGGGGAAAATATTTTGTTTAGAGATTATATTATCCGTATGTGAGGACTTTGAGGATTGAAACTTTCGATGGGAATATGTTGATGGGATAGTCAACTAAAAACAATACGATATATGAAATTTTTAACAATACAGTATGTAAATGTATGCCTTTAAATTTTTACATATATGGTTAAAATACATAACATACGATTTTTAAACAAATTATATGCTTTATGGACATCCCCATCAAATATAAATATGTTTTATAAATATTTTCATATAGCATATTCTTAATGAAACAATATAGAAATATCTCTAACCTAATATTTTTTAACATGAAAATACATATCCCTATCTACTCATTTCTAATAAATCTGTATATAACTTAATACATAGGAACTCGTATGAAAGCCTCAAACTGACTAAACATGAATGTTAAACATAGTCAACTTTCTTGTTATTTTAAATGATGAAATAATCTTATAAATTCTCATTTGAGAATAAATAGTAGGTGTTGTGTGAGTTTAGTATATCGAGAATATTTGCAGAGTTTAATAAGACATAGGAGGGATAGAAAATCCAATAAAATCTTCATTGTGATGGGTACAAGTAACTTATCATATATAACTTGCGAGCAAAAATATGTCATGTAAAATTAACATTAAAATAAATTACGGGTTACCGAATGCAAAAACATAGGTGTTAATGTATCTGATAACGTATATACAAACATAGGGGTGTATTTTTATGATTATAGTTTCACAGGTGGAGTATTTACTATATTAAAATAATTACATATGATCAACTTAATGAATGTGTGCATTTAAATCCCTAAAATGTATAACAAACACTAGTCTGGATTATCTTGTGTTTCGTGTGTGTTGAGTCTTATTTTGTTATATCTGCATATAAATTTAAGTAGGCAACATAACTACATAATGGTAATCACTGTGTTGGGACATATGTCTAAGCTTGTTGCTAGAAGTATGATTTTATCTTGTCGTCCGATGTTCGAAGGACTGAAACTATAACCATATTAAAATAGTTTTCTAGAAAATAAAACAAGATGTGTGAATGAAAGATATAATGGACTTACGAGTTTTTTTATTTTTTTGCAAATAATTGATTGATTGTTAGTTATATGTGTATTCAATATTGAATACTTATGTGTGATATATATTATGAGAGTGTTAATATGTATAAATATTTAGTTGTATTTAACATATAATGGTACATCATGATACGTGCTTATAAGTTATATTTCTTTGAATGCTTGTAAGCAGTTTAAACTTAAGGTACATCCGAGTGGTATAATCTTGTATTTGCTTGATTGTTATTATGTATGTGGATCGTTTGATTCTTGAAATCATAAGTTTGATTATGTGTTTCTATGTAGTTGTGAACCATGATAATATTGGATATCATAAAATACTATAGAATAAATATATGTTGTACTCATATGGTACATACTATAATTGTTATGTCTAGACTCACATCTATATTTGACTGATTAAACATATGCATGTTGGTTATTACTACGAATGTTATATTTAGTGACAGTTAGTAGGACTTTATGTATGTGTGCATACAACCTTAAAAATTTATCAGTTATGATAGTTTATTATTGTGTTCCATGAGAATTGTGATTTACTTTGTTATATCTAATTACTTGAACATAAGCTTATGTTTCCATGTATTTAAGATTATTTTAAATGACTGTTTGTAAAAAATTAATAGTTGTCTTAAAATACTAAATTATGATAATATGAATTATCGTGAGGTGTAACATGTTTGAAAACTAATTGTGATAGTGAAAATCTACAGTTAAATTCGTATTTACCTAGATGGTATAAACTATAGTCATTATTTCTAGTATAAAATAGAAAATAATGTAAGATTCATTCATATGTTTGACATAATGAATGTATGTTTTGATTAGTCTTATGTTTAATATGCTATATGATGTGTTTGCTAGTAGGATGTAAATTATATGAATCTTGTGGTTCAATTATATTTGACCAATCTACATTGCTGATACAGAGTAAGGAGTGAGATGAACTTTACTAACTTACTAGTATCACAATGCCAGATGAAGGTAGTCTGATCAAGTGGTGTGTATGAATTTGATTGATCTACAGATTGTTAATATTTATTATTCGTAAAACTTTAGGCCAAAGTATGTTGAGTGAGACATTATCATTTCATAAATATGATTTACATGTTTGTGTGATATCTTACAATAGAATAAATTTCTATGATACACTTCGTGTTTAGTTTATAAATTCTATAGCACACGGGTATTTGTTTGTTTCTCTAGATTTCCACATTGTTACTATTTACTCATCTTTGAAGGGACGATTATTTTCTGATAGGATTAGTACGAGGAACCGTTGGTTCATGGTTGGTGTGAAAAAGTGTTTGGATGATGCTCTTTCCTCTACCCCCTCTTTTCCCCTTTCACAACAGTATTTATTTGGAGATGACACTTGAGATTGCCACATATACTAGAGAGTCTAAATAACTCATGTTTCAAGGAGCCATGTATCTTATATGTACAGTATATTGAATTGTACTTGTTATTGAATATTATCATGAATAGTTGTAATTACTTATTATTCTACATTGACAATGGTGGTTGTAGACTTATATTAGTCATGACTGAGTTATTATAATTACTTTCTATTTTTGTATCATGATGTGCTCTCATGATAATAGAGATCAGTGATACGTGATGTAATATGCTTGTTTGCTATTATCACACTCTGAGTATTTCATATGGTCTTTGTAGATTTCTCGTGATCTAATCTATTTTTGGTATATGCATTTAATTAAAAAAAAATCACGTATTTCTTTGTCTAACCTAGCGGGGTTGTTACATGTGGTATAAAAGATAATATGTAAAAATAATTCATTTGATTAATGACATCTACTTTGTAGAAATTCTTGTATGTGGATGTAACTTTCCTATATACTCGAATATTCCACACATTAGTATTTATGTCTAACAATCGTGACAAATGAGTAATAGAGGGAAAATTTAATAAAATTATGTATTTTTTATCTCTGATGATTTATAGAAATAATGTCATAGATGTCGTTGTTGTAAGAATATTAAAATATGAATGTAGTACTTTAAATATGACGGTATACCTTATAAATGTGAAGTAGAGGCATCTCTGATACCGAACATTGCAAACGAAATTTGAAAATCCTATTTTGAGTTTAAAAAAATTATTGATTCTTTTGTTTTATGTCACATAACTATATATATATATATATATAGAAAAAAATAGAAAAATTTATTTTCAAATACATAAAACAACCCTTGATTTTATCTCCGCAAGTAAAAAACATGATCATAATGTCAACTTCAGAGTGTGATATCTCCTTGGATATTGTTCAGAATCTTTAGTGTGACCACTTTTTAGAAAGTTCTCGAAGTCCTATTTCCAGTCGTAAATAAACTGTTTGAATCTGACCCTTGTGTGAGGATAACAATTTTTTGTAAGATGGTCAAAATTTTTTGAAAATAATTTTCTCGAAAAAAATCCCCATTTTGTCAGGGAAAATAAAAAGAAAACAATCATTGTCTATTTTTGAAATCTTCTCTCAAAAAGGAAAGAAAGAAAGTAAAATAATAAATTTTTCATGTTACTTGAAGCTTGCACATGTGAAGAAGAAAAAATCAAATGCAATGATATTCTTTTTTTTCTTCTCACTCTTCCTTAAATCTATTACTTGATTAATTTAGATTTAGAGATGACATGAAATCTTATGCTTATTGCAATTAGAATGATTTTTTTAAATCTTTTGTATGCCTCTGAAGTAATTTTTTGAATGCTTTGGGACCATTTAAAAAAAAAATACAAAACACATAAATTTGGAAAAAAACGAAGAAGAAAATAATGGTGCATTTCTTTATTTATTGTAAGAAATCTGAGTGCTTGAGACTCCTTAATAAAATTCTTACTTCTCCTTGCTCTGCTTGCTCTTGCTTTGTACCACAATGAAAGATGCTATATGCTCATTAACATTGATTAAACATTAAGGTTGTATATGGGCTTTATGAGCAAGAGTCCATTACGCCGAACACATTGTGGTGGAGAAAATTATTAAATGTCTACAACAACATTTAATATTGGGTGTATGTACAACTTCTTAAATTATGAGCTAGAAAGCTATTATTCTAATATTGTATATAATGTGTACTATTGTATTTGTGATATATATTATATATTTTGTTATATAATATCACATTATATATATATATATATATATATATATATATATATATATATATATATATATATATATATTTTAATTGCTAGATAGTTCATTTCGAAATATTTTATCTCTTTCATGCTCTATATAGTTTTATCATTCTTTATCATTTTGTTATTGCTCAAGCTCAACATGAAATGGAATTCTGAAATGCATTGCCACACTATAAAAAGAAACACATCACCTCATTTTCCATCATCATCTCTACTAGAAATATTATGTTATTATTACTTAATACTCTATATACAAAAAGTAAAATAAGATCAACAGTCGTGTTTCAAGTGAAGCATGGCTCTAGATTTACACTCTCTCACCAAGGTCTTGTACTCTCTTCAAAACAAGTGCATAGATGCATGATTTGTGGGATTGAAAGACCACCAGGGTCTTGTTTAGGCTATTAGTAGTTCCAATGGTATTCGATGGATGCAAAGTTTGGGTCAATGGTATGTCAAGATTAAAGTGGAGGCAATTTGAGATAACGCAGAAACGTCTAATCACAAGCAGCTTTTAAGTTTAAAGTGTCAGTTCCATATGAGATAATTCTAGCAGAAACATATATTTTCTCAATAGACACTGCAACTTTGACACATCTCCTAAAGTACATAAAGAACGTAGAGGGCATGAAGGAGGATATGTGGCCAAAGGTAGTAATAAAAGAAGAGTTGAACAAACGAAAGAGGATGTGGATGGAACAAAACAAATTTTGGATGGATAAGTGGGACATTAAAATTCACGAGTGTCTAGAGACCAATCAAAAGATAAAAAGATATGTGAGGGAGAAGTTTAAAATAAATATGTGGACAAAGCACATAGGGAGGAAAAAACACTACTACATGACCAAGTTCAACCCCAACTATGAGCATGACCAAAAAATTTACGTAGAGACAAAAATTAAATGAAGAACGAAGATGCTCATAGAACAATTGAGAACGAGGTCACATCAACTTCGATGTGAGACGAGTAGGTGGAAGATCCCAAAAGAAAAATGGGAAGAGAGAATATGCCCCATATGCACATCAAGGTTGGTTGAGATGGAATGATAATGTCTCATGCGATGCTTCGCCTATAACAACATCCAAGCTAAATACGTAGACAACTTATAGAAAGTATCTATGCTCACTATATTTGAAGATGAGAACATTGATAGAAACAAAGAATTTTTGATCAAGATCCACAATAAGAAAGTGAATCTTCAAAGGCAAAACAACAAGAAGATTGAGATCTGAAGTCAGAAAAACTCAAAACCACTATTTTTTTCGATGATTTCTTCATTCCCTTGAGAGTTATAATTTTTAGTTTGGGGTCCCATGAAAATATGCACTTTACCTAACCGTCTGGGGTGATTAAAACTAAAGTCAACAAATTCTGTTTCTATCTCCGAACATTATGCATTCAAAAACATTTACAGTTGCGACAAAATGAAGCGTGGCGTTACTTTCCCGCCACAGAGGGTTTGTATTCAGGAACTCGCTGGTTATCATTCTACAGCCACCCTCGACAGTTCTTCACAAACAACATACGGCCACAAAATCTCCTAAGCCCCCGGTCACATGAAGCGCGTAAAACTGCATCCCGATGAACATGCGGAGGCCTTGGCCAGCAACAGGTCGCGGGATCGAAACTCAGAAGAAAATAACAAGGAGAATATCTTAGCCGAAGATCTTTACGAGTTGGACGAGTATGGAATCCCTTGCGAGGGTTCAGAAGAAGGCGGTTGCGAATCACTTACCTTTGCGCAGTCATTTTACTCCAGCGGTGCTGACTGGACCTCCCTAGGCTGCCACGTAGATGACGGAAAAGAAAAAGCTAAGGGGAAAACTCAACTTGTTCAGGCCAAATTGTCTGTGATGTGGGGGTTGAAGAGCAAGGAGGAAGAGGAGCCCAAATCGGAAAAAAAATCGTCGAATTTCGAAAGGGGGTTTGGGGGCGGACGGACACGTCAGCAGCAGCGGGTCGTCAGAACGTGCCCTTTCTATAAAAAAATTCCAGGTGTGTTGTTATTTAAGTTTCATTTTTTTTGCTTCTGCAAAAGGAGGTCTAGAAGGCACTAAATATACCAACAGCTTTGCTAATCGAAAAGAAGACTAGACTTCGAGGTGTAACACCTCGAGATGTGTTAGTATCAATGCTCATTTGCGCCACGTAATCTAGGCACAGTTAAGCATGCAGGCAGCCCTCTCTACATATGCTACCCTATACCAATCATAGTTAGGAGTGCTAGTCAGGCATGGTGGACCTTGAAAGGATATGTCCTTTCTGATTTATTGGCATCTCCTAGAAGTCCTTGTGTGCTTGTAGGTTCCCCTTGCCTTATGATTATCACCTTTATAAATACCACTTGTTCAAAACAAAGCTACATACTCGTGTTGAGGATTTAGTTTCACATTATTTTCAATTCAACTTAGGGTATGTTGTTTGGTAGGCACTTATAAGATTTAATTGATAGCCTCAAGCCATTATAGTCTATTACAAAGATACGTGAGCCATTAAATAGCTCAGGTCAACACTACAATGAAGGAAGACAATCTTAGCAAGAACTAAGAAAGACAACAATAAGCTTAATCAAGCTTACAAAATATCTACGTAGCTAATAACAAGAAAAAACCTAGAAACTTTATTTTAGCAAAGTAATTTGACACCCTCCCTTAATTACTAAATTAAATGTTTGTCATTATTACAATAAAATGATTAAGTCCATACATGAACTTAATTAAAGTGTAGTTCCATTGCCATAGTAGGAATGTATCCAAATGTTGCTATTGTCATCAATCCATCTTCTCAGAATACATGGGTAATAAGTTGCTGCAATTGCCAAGTAGAGTAGGAAATGAGACCGAAATTTGTGTTCACTAGATTCTGTTGTTCCTTGAATTGTTGTTATGTCTTGAACGTGTCATGATTCACTTGTTTGTTTGCTAGAGTGATCAGTTCCAATAAAAATTTAGAATACACCTCAAGACTAAACAACATGGTATATTCCCTAAGGTATATTTGTACGTCGAGCTGTGGAAAACTCAATGTTTACTGCTTTCCACTGTTGAATAATTTTGGGACATCTACTGTTCACAACACTCTTGTGCTCTTTATGTATGCCTTTTTCTCTTCCATCAATTTTCATGAAATACTTCCATTTAGGTTTGAATTTGGTCTTTGGTCTGGTTTCAATACTTGCAAAACAATGGTAATAGCAAAATTTACCTACTCATCACCTTGCACCTTCTGTTTTTTTGACCTTGTAGATTGTCCTTCCAACAAGTAAGGCAATTTATCTTTCCATACATCTTTCATCGTGATATGGTACCACTTTGGCCTCTTGTGTTGACTTTCTTAATTTGATTGTGAAGAGTGAGAAACACTCCATCACTAGAGTCCTCTCTAGAATTTGACTCTTTTGGTTTTTAAGTCTTTGAACCTTGTTCAATTTTAATACCAGAACTTGTTCCAGAGACATCATCAGTAAGTAGAAATATAATACTATTAATAAATTGACTATTATTAGAAAATAATGGTACGTCCTCATCTACAACATCTTTACTCACCACAATTATGCATGTAGAGACATCTAATAATTTGTATCCATTCCTTTTGCTCACAATAGCCAATAAACATGTACATTATGTCGAATATAGAAGTAGTGGGTCTAAAAACACAAAAGTTACTTACATTAGGTGTTTTACCAAACCATGCTCCTTCTGGTGTTACATTTTGCAAGGCTTGTGTGGGACTTTGGTTGAGAGTGTACACAACTATATTCACAATTTCTGCTCAATACTAATACGGTTCATTCTGGCTATCCACCATACATCGTGCCATCTCCATGATTGTCCTATTCTGCCTTCCATGACTTCATTCTACTATGTAGAATATTGCATGTGTATACCTTATTTCTTGCATAATTCTTTGAATTTGTTAGAGACAAACTTGGCCTCATATACCGATCTAAGAGCTTTTACATATTTCCCTCCCTGTTTCTCTAATATAGTTTTCCAAACAACAAAGTTAGAGAAACATTATGAGTTTTTATGCAATTACCAAACCCACATTTTCTTAGAAAAGTCATCCACTATCAACATGTAATACAAAACTCCAAATATTGAAGGTGTCTGCATTGGACCATGTAAACCCACATGCACCAAATCCAATGCTCTTTTGATTTCTATTTGTTAATAGTTCGAATTAATGTATAAATTTCCTACCCATCTTACATTCTGAACATACATTTTCACTCTTTTGAATAGACAAAAGTCATTTCACCATGTTAGTATTATTTAATGTATGCAAATGCTAGTAATCAAGGTGACCATACCTCTTATGCCAAAGTTCACTAGTGCTTTCAATTGTTGCTAATGCATGCGCTTTTGTTGTTTTGGGATCTACAAGTTTATGCAATGCCTTGCTATCAATATCAACGACTTTCTTCTCATGAAGAATACTAATTATGCATTTGTTTCCTTTAAACTCCACTCAAAGGTGAGGGTTTGCAGTTATTTCACTTATGGACATAAGGTTACTGTTCATATCAGGTACAAACCAAACATTTTTGAAAGTGTAAGCAATGTAATTGTTCAATGCAATACGAACATCACCATATCCTCTAGCATAGTGAATCCAACCATGACCCGAGAAAATTGGTTCATTGCAATTATCATCTTCAACTAAATTTACATACTAGTCTTTATGACATGTGTAATGTCTTAATGCACTTGAGTCAAAATACCACGTTTTTGACTATACCAATTGGTTATGTCTTGCCACAAATGCAAAATCACTCATTGAACCTTGTTCATCTTCATCGACATTTGTAGACCATGACTTCTTTATATTATTTGCCAAATCATATGTCGTTTACGACAATCTTTCTTGAGATGCCTTAGTTTTTTATATATGTTGCTTACAACACTCTTTCTTGAGATGCCCTAGTTTCTTGCAATAGTGGCATTTCCACTGTGACTTGTTTCAATCACTGTTGACGGTCTTGTCACTAGATGAGTCATTACAATTGTATTGTTTTCCTTTGCTCATGAACTTCTATGCATTGAATGCACTCTTTGTGGAGCTTGACATTGTCATTTTTGATTGATCATGCCTTCTTTCTTTCTGCATTAGAAATGTAGGCAACTTTTTAAAATCAAGTCTGTATCTCCGCAATCATGTGTAATGACTCAACAAATGAGTCAAATGATGGCAACAAGTTCTGCAGTACTGAAGCAATCAAATCTTGCTCATCTACAGGTTTTCAACTACTTTCAGTTGATCACAGATGTCTTTTCGCTGCAACAAGACATCTTAGTAGAAAATAACAATTTTTTTTGCTTCTAGCTTTCGAAGCTTGGTATTTAGTTGTTAAATGTTTCACAAATTTGAAGTTATGGTCATTTGTAACTTCCGGAATTAAATTATCAGCAATAGAAAGTTTTAGCAACAATAAATGCTTTGTAGGTCCTTTTTTTGCAAGTACAATTCGATAAATGTTTCTATACTCATATACAATAAGTATTTTATGACTCCACAAATTGAAGATTTTACTTTTCAATTTTTGAGAACCGGTAGCCATTTCCCCCTAGTTTTTCACTAAAAAAATTAATCTAGGAAAAATATAAAAGCTTTTACAATTTTTTTTTGCACGTAGATTCTATACTAAATTTTACAATGCTGCCATTTTTTAGCTTAAAAAATTTTACCGTTTATAAGATGTTGGACTAATACCATTCTCCTAAATTGCCTAAAAAATACAATAAGTATTTTATGACTCCACAAATTGAAGTTTTTACTTTTTAATTTTTGAAAATTGGTAGCCATTTCCCCCCTAGTTTTTCACTAAAACAATTAATCTGGGAAAAATATAAAAAGTTTTACAATTTTTTTTTTCCACGCAGATTCTATACTAAATTGGACAATGCTGCCAGTTTTTAGCTTTAAAAACTTTACTTTTTATGAGATGTTGAATTTATATCGTTCCACTAAATTGCCTAAAAAATACGAAAAATATTAAACTGAAAGATTTACAAATATTTTGGCAAAAATTATTTTTGCATGTGGTTATAGCTTGTAACCAAAGAATATTGCAATTTTTTAGTCCTCTACCCTTTGCCGTTTGCAGTAAAAGAATTAACAAGGTTTCTATGCAATTTTGGAAGTAAATAAATTATTTCTAAAGTGTAATTTAATAAACTTTAAAATATTAATTAAACAAAACCCAGTCTGCCCTAGATTTTTATAATCTTGTAAACTTTGCTTTAAGATCATGTAAACTTTCATGAACCAATAGGAATAAACATGTGCAACACTTGGGCAATGGCTTTCCATAGTTTATAATTGCTACGTTCTTTTGGTCTTCTTCTTCAGACGGTTCTCACTCTCCCTCTAACAAGGCGTTTCTCACTCAATGGCACCACACAAAAGACAACAAAATTCTTTTGATAGTTGCACTCAGGTGAAAACAAATGCTTCTTATTCACCAAATGAAATGCAAGTATCAAAACTTACAGTTCCTTCACTTTGTCTTACATAGAGTGCCTTGATGCATCACGCCTTTCTTTTACATGGAGCACCACTGGTTTGAAGATGCGTTATGCCTTTGACAATAACATCAACAACTTTTTGGCGTCCAACATTTACCATACACAAAATGCTCTTTTCCACAATGGCGCCATTCCTGCAACAGACAAAACAACAAACTAGAGTGCTATTATCGTGAGCTTGTTGTTCTCTTCCTCACTTCTACCAAGACCAGATCACTTCAAGTTTGCTTCTCTCTTTGCCTCCATTGACCAAGAATAGATCTCTCCAAGAGAAAAAAAAAAACGGCTTTTCTTCCAGGCTAAGAAACTGTAAGCTTTGATACATATAAGATTTAATTGATAGCCTCAAGCCATTAGTTTATTACAAGATACATGAGGCATTAAATAGCTTAGGAGAAAGCTACAATCAAGGAAGACAATCTTAGCAAGAAATAACAAAGATAACAATAAGTTTAATCAAGCTTACATAATATCTACGCATTTAAAAACAACCAACAACCTAGAAATTAACTAACCGAGCTTCCATAGTGTTATATTTATCTTAGCAAACTAACAAGCTTACACAATATCTACGCATTTAAAAACAACCAACAACCTAGAAACTAACTAACCGAGCTTGATACAACATAGTGTTATATTTATCTTAGCAAACTAATCTAACATCACTTATATTGCATTTCTATCCATCTTTTTCTTAGCCATTAATTTTAATAATTTTTTTTGCAATCCGTTAATTTAAGTAGAAATAATTACAATTAATCATACTTAACATTTCACAATAAATACTATAAAGCACTAAATGCCCTGTTGGTTATAGACCCTATAAGAAGCATAACTATCAATGTTACCAAAATGCTAAATATTATGCTTCGAAGGGACCGAAAAGACCATATAGTCATATCAACTAAAACAACATTGTGCCATTGGGGCAACCAAACCAACAACATGATGGAAGAGGACCATTTGACTTATCCTCCAACTACTTTGGTTTGCAGGAAGATATACATTGTCAAGTAAGGGTTTCCAATCTAGTTATGTATCATTCTCTTCGGCCTCCTGGTCTTGTGCATCTGCATTGTCATCGAGTTACTAGAATTGGGTTGACAAGATAACAAGGGCCAAGTGGAGGAACTTGTCATCCCAAGGAGGGGGGGCCCAACCTCCACTCTTTGTAGAGGGAGATTGGCTCTTGTAGGGAGGAGAGGATCCCCTTTTGTTCCTAGACAAGCGTATGGATCGAAATCAACTCTACTTATCATGTTGGCCTCATCCTTGACCTAAAACGTCTTTCCAAGGGAAGTTTGGAGGCACAATGCTAATAACGCATAGAACATTGCCCTAGTGTCCAATAAGATTTAAGAGGTGCTTCGCCTCCAAGGCCACCTTTTCAGATTGACCTTGAATTTGTATCATATTGTTACAATCACGTAGACTTTGTTATTAACGTCAAATTTGTATTCAATCCTATCTTTGTTGAAAATTGCTACGTTTGTAGCTCTCCAAAATTGAAAGAGGTTATCAATGCGGAATACATGTAATATTTGTATGAATCTTGTAGATATCAGAGCAAAAATATTTGTAAAATCCATTTTCCAAGTGAAAAATTCATGTGAAAAGGCTTTTGAATAAATAATGTATCCCTTGGCATGCATCTTGAGCTTTGGAACGAAAGCAAAAAAAAAAGGTGTTTAATGGTCTTTGGTTGGTTACAAACATGACCCCTAGTGTTTGGGTGACTCTAATGTTGAAGTCTCTTTTTGATGAACAAGTCTTGGTATTGTAGGCACCAAGTTAAATTAGCTTTTTGGGCTTTACAATGGATCTCCACATGGTTTGAATCTATTGCTCCAAATTGGGGGAGCCGAAGAAAGCTTCCACTTTTGATTAAGCATTTCATCCAACACTAGCTTGCGAGAACGTAAGTGATAACCTAGTCGAGGTTTTTCCCTGAAGAAAGGAGTGTCAATTTTCTATCTTCAATCTCCCTACCATTGTGGGGGTGAGCGAGGGGGGGGGGGCGAGTTTATGCAATAGCTCATATGGTATTGTCATTTGAATTTTGTTGTAATGCTTCAAATTATTCATTTGTGAGATGCTATCGTCATTTGAATTCAAGCCAAGGAATCCAAGTGCAAGTAGCATGTCATAATGTATACTTGATGGCACAAATTCTTTATTTAAGGAACTCCAAACTTTTATCTAGGTGGCCTTAGTAAGTACTAAGAGGAACCCTATGGATCTTGAGGATTGGAGACGACCAAAGGGATTAGTCATTGACAAACAAATGTGTGTAAAATTTCTCACCATCCCACTTAGGCCAAGGTTTGATAGCTTTTTATGGTTTCCAAATGCTCTTGGCAACAAAAGTACCCACATCTTGATAGGCCCATGAACTATGAAGAGGGGGATTCCAAAATAATTATTTGGATTAACAACATTATGGGCCTTGTCAATGAAAACAAGCCTATCACACTACTCTTTGGGCTTGAGAGAGCTTGTAGGGTACAACATCTAAACAAGCTTGAAGAGCTTGAAATGTGCAGGGCTGGACTTTTGAGCATTAAATACTTCTTTATAATGAGCTATAAAGGCCTTTAGAATGTCAAGCAAGTCTGTTAAACTCTAGTCAACATCTTTGATAGATTTAATTTGCTTTGAAGAGTAGTGTTGCAAATATCCTTTGGAAATTGTATCACCAATTTTAAGCCATTGTAGTCCAACCTAGATTTGGGCTCCTCGAGTCAAAGGCCTCAACCACTTTGATTTTATATTGTGTGGTTTTCACTTGAAATTAAAGAGCACCATCAATGGGGGCTTCCTCAAGCTCATGAGAAACCCTAGCAAACTCCATAAACAACATGAGATTTCCATTTGCTGCGGGTTAGATACTTGCCAAGTGTGCACAAAAAATTAGTGGCGTAGGTGACAACCACAACCGCTATTCAAGTCACCCATAATCTCTTGATGTTTGAGGAGCAATTTTCTAGATGTCACAAATGTGAGCAACAATCATCATATTAAATGAGGGGCTCTCATATAAAACAAGTTCTTAGAAATGTTGGCCCTAGAGTCCCCTCAAATAACTTTGAACTTGATGGGAGGAAGGTTAGATGAAATGGCCTATGAGATGACATTGATTGTCTTATCAAAGCAATGGCAAAGGAGAAAAATATTTTGCTCTACCAACATAGCATGGTCAAGACATTTTACCTTATCGGATATTTGACCAAGTGAACCAATGCGAGGATAAATTTTAATGACGTTGGTGGTTAAGGTCAAAAATTTCAAATTTATTATGCACGAAATACCATGCCTCTTGTTCTTCTGCACACTACTACATTGCCTACAAGCCTTCTTATCTTCAATGTATTCCACCATGTCGAAGTCATGACACAAAATGTAGTTCAAATTTGGGAGCTCATTTGTAAGCCAACAACAAAACAATGCTCTTTCCTTGGCATGATTGGAGGTGTACAAATTGATGAGTTCTAAGGATTGTCCATTAAAATCAAAGATTGTCCAAGAAGCTCTATTAGTGGCGTAAACAACCCAATACATAATATTAGAGGTAAACTTTAGAGAAATTGAATTGATGACACATTGTGAGTGCCATTGTCCTTAGGAGGATTTATTATAGGTTCTATCTTTTGTTCTTTGCTTCTAGGAGATATTGTGGGTGTTATTTCCCCTATAGGTGTTGATGCATGTGCAAAATTCTGCTCTTTGCTTTTGAGTAGATAATTCAGGGACTATCTTAAAATAATTTGTTTATGATGCCCACTTCTATGGAGACATTGCGAGTCCTCTCTTCTTTAAATGGTGTTTGTATGCACGGGAGAGGATGACCTAACAACTATCCTCTTTTCTCTAAATGGACTAGGACTTGAATAAGGTCAATCAAATAGAGCTTGAGGATACTTAGATGAGTGGGTTAGGACCTAACATATCCGTAGATCTGGTAGACGGTAACCTACAGCTCAATTTGTTTTATGACATAGGGATATAGCTCTCACTAGACCTCAACAAAAATTAATGATTGTAATTATGATTGTAAAGATGCAAGTAATGTAAATGATTGTAGACGGGTATAAGTAAAGTAAATGATGGATAAGTGATTATAAAGAAGGTAAGGTGCAATGGTCAACCAAATGGAGGTCTATGCAACCTAAGGTGATAAATGGCAAGCTTAAGCGACCATATATCTATACCAACTTATTTGGTATAAGAAAGAGCCTAAGCAAGGATACACACATATATTCACAAAACCATGAACATCTTATCTACTGAGTAAAGGAAATAGTATAGGGATAAAAATACTTACCTTGGGGTGGACTTGCTGACGCTTCGATCTCCCCTTTTGGCTCAAGTGGAGCTTTGCAAGAGATGTTTTAGGTTGAAGACCTTAAATGGCTGGATGAAGACCTAGATATCCTTAGTTAGAAACTCCAACTACCTCTCATATAGAGTTCAATGACACCACAAGACAAGACGTCCAAGATAAGGTTCTAAGCCTCCTAACTCTTCCAAATACTACTTAGGGGCAGAAATGTGAACACACACAGAGTGTATGAATGTGACATTCCCTGTTAGGAACGAAATATGACCCCTATATGAACGACTCCAATATCCAAAACTAACTCTAAACTCTAGGTCAATGGCATCGGCCAAGCCGATACAAAACTAATCGGATGTTGGCTGACTCAAAATTGTATGTATATCTATATATATATATATATTATAGATGAGAGTTGTGTCTCGTCCATCATTTATTATTCAAAAGTGCTAAAGTAATGAAGTGATAGTTGGTAATAAAGTGTCCAGACATCCTACGTCCTCTTCTTTGGGTCATACTTTTATTCGAAGCTTCTTCTCGTTAGCCTCGGATGCTAGGAGAGTTGGTTTGAACTCCTGATAGACCCCCTCCTGGTTCTTCCTTCTCAGGGTTCATTCCTGCTTTCTTGATGTTTAGGGATTTTCGTGGGTTGTTCATTTCTTCTGCTTCTTTCTTTGGCTCAGAGTGTTGTTGCTCTTGGCTTTGTTTTGTACTATTTCCTTCAGCATTGTTATTCTCATTTTTGGAGACCTTTTTGGTTTCTCGCTTGTTCCTGACACACTTTTGTAATCTACAATCCCTTTGACCTACCTTTGTGGTCACTAGTTGGACATTAATATATTTATCTTATCTTATCTACAGTAGGTATACCATCCATATGTTCTCTCTCTCTCTCTCTCTCTCTATTGTTCAATGTTAAAGTGTGTGCTAATGTAGTAGATTGGATTTCACATTTTAACTTCACCTTGGAGAAGTTGTGTAAATCACGAGGAAGTAAGGAAGCACATTCTTATAGTTTCCACTTTCTATTCTACTAGAGATGCTTTAGGATCACGATTTCAAATGCCTTCCTTTGATTTTTTTTTGAGAAATTGACTCATAAGCAGGAGAAGTTGACTTGTATGGGTCAAATTGAATCATCCAATAGACACCTAATATTGGTACAAGTCATATAGTTGTGGTCAATTTATTGCGTTTTCGTACATTTGGTTTATTTGCTTACATTTGGCTATTATTGGTACACTTTCCTTTCACATTTTACCTTTCACAATCTTGTGTCTTCCACATTTGCTCATGAACACCTTCTGACATTTGTCTGCCTCGGGATCCACCCAATGAGTCTACATTTCATTTTGATCTTTGCTTTTGAGCCTTATTTTGCTTTGATTGTTTTCAGCACTATTGAAAGTGGTTTGATGGCTTTCGGCCATGCCTAAAGTGGTTATTTGTTTTGTGGGGCCTTTTGCCACCATGCCTTGATTGTTGGCTTTCATGCCTTTCCATAGTCGACCTATGTCCGGATATGTACCAATTTGAATCTAAAGAGGCTTAAAGTGGTTGTCTGTTTTGTGGTCCTTTTGCTGCCATGCCTTGGTTTTGTGTGCCTTGATTGTTGGCTTTCATGCCTTTCCATAGTTGATCGATGCATGAATATGTACCAATTTGAATTCAAAGAGCCCTATATATAAACATGTACCGTAAGCCATTTATCATCATGTATCAAGGTTCTATCATGTATATATCTTTTGCACACTTTCAAGGAGCTTGCACATTGATCATAGTCTACCCTTATGACATTTGTTGAAGTCTTGTCGCTGCATCCTTGTACCAAAATAAGATTGCATTGAGGATCATATAATATTCATTGATTATCATATGGAGAGAATGTGGAGGTTTTTGTCACATTGGGATGAAACACTCGCCCTAGAATTACATTGAACCCTAATTCTCACAAAGTGATATGTAGTTGCAACCCTCAAGATCATAGGGAGAGAATGTGGAGGCTTCTCTCACATTGGGACGGGACACTCATGCACTAGAATTAGATTGAGTCTTGATTCTCACACAATGATATGTAGCTGCAACCTTCAAGGGGGCCCGTGTCAATTTACTATGCACATTTTTGTCTTGGATGTGTTGGTTGGCTTGTGTTAGGGTCACCTCAAAGGAAAAGAGTTTCAAACATTTGTGCAACAATTTTGCATATCGGACATGGAATTTTGGACTTCTGTTGTTCATATAGGATCTTAGAAAGTTTCAAACTCTAGGTACCTACACAACCATTTTTGACTGTGCCAAACCAACTTTGGCGAACCTTGTCACATTCGGTGCCCGAAAGTGGTCACAATGCTTTTCGGTGGCATCAAAATTGGTTATCTACTTTATTCATTGTTATCTTTCTATGATATCTCATGCACAACTCCAAAACCTTTTGCTTGCATTTATAAATCATTGTCCGAACATAAATTAGTCATATTCAGTTATGCATCTCTCTTTATGCATCTTTTTATCATTTCAAGGTACCTAGTTCAATTTCTGCATTTCCTCCCGCACTTAGGCAAATCTTATTTACCGTATTTACCATATTTATCTAGATCTCCTTTATGCCATTGTTTTACTTAATTGGCGTAGTGTTTTGAACACTTTTGCACTCTTTTTTTAAAACGCATCCCCACTTCAAGAAGCCATGCTATGATGGTCAATCAAAAGGTCTCTCAAAATTCCCTGAAAGGGCCACCTCCATCAACACTGAAGGGGTCACCGAAAGTTCCTAAGTCAAAAACTTTTTTTCTTTTTTCTTATTTAGTATCTCAAAGAACAAACAAACAAATTCAATGCCAAAGCATCTACTTATTTTGGAAAGGATAGCCTTTTAGAGCGAACTTATTGAAAGAAAATAAGGGATCTTGCAGCTTCTTGAAAGAAGCATAACATAAAACAAAAATCCTAATCTTCCAAAGGAAAATGATTTGCATTTTCAGCCACAATAACAGCCTTGAATGTCAAGGAATCTCCAACTATTTATTGGATTATTAAGTCGGGGGTTTCCTAGCATATGGTAAAGGGATCATCACCTCTTCTCTTGTCTTTTTGATGCAAGCACAAAGAAGTTCTACACGTCATGTTCTCCTAAATGTCCAATTTGGATCTTATTGTCAATTTGATGAACAACACACTAAATTGCTAAGTCCAACATGTCTAAACATAAATGAAAGTGAAGTAGATAATGTAAAAAGGAAAGCAGAGCCACATTAAAAAAGCATTCTTGATATGTGAGCTATGTACAGTGGTAGCAATATTTTCAAAGAGACTTTTGTTTTGAAGAAATGCATCCTATGTTAGCCTAGGGAACACATGATTTACATCAGCTGAGCATTAGGTTTACAAGGAAAATCTCTCCCTACATAGGAAAGGAACACACATCATTCGAAACCACTTAGGTTTAGCTTGCACAATCAAAGCCAAATCTTGTCTGAGAAGTTGTAGTTTCTCCAAGCTGAGTGGAGTGGTATCTTCTTGAAAAGTAGCCATGCATTGTTGAAGAGATGTCATGCTACAAAACTACTGTGATATTTACATTAAAATGACAATTTCTTTAGCTATTTATGTAAAAAAATGGATATCTAAAAATTTAAAATTAAAGGATTCGCCTGAGAATTTGAAAAGCCATGTGACAGTATCCCCTCAGGAAGTGGAGAGAACTTGCCATGACATCAGATTCATCAAACAAACTATTTTATTTGGAATTTTCTACATTTTTGTATTTTGCAATCTCGAGGCTCTTCGAAGTGTTTTATGGGGGTCAAACATCATTGGGCAAAATGTATGCCTATGGCAACCATTTTAGTAGTTGTAGAGCATGATTCTCACACATCAAGTGGTTTCGAATTTGTTATGCCTTTGGAAAAGCCTTTGCTTGAGAAATCTTTAGTTTTTGGGTGTTTTTCAAAATATTGCCCTGACTTGACATTTGGATCAATGTCCACTGCATTGGTGATAAAAATTCAATATGGAACATTCATTGATGTTTAATATGTTATAGAACTTTCATAAATTCTCCTTTCCATTTATGAAATCATGCATTGTATAGAAGTTGATAAAGTTGAATTATCTCCTAACAAGGTTATTATAAAAGACCTTCAAGTCAATGTTCTTGCATTTGATAGTGTCGACGAGTCCTTGAAGTTGCACAAATTTTACAAATTTATATCATGGACCCCTATAAATTTATTCCTTGCACATGTTGATTGCCTCAATAAATTGGTATGAATTGTTTGGCCACCATAATTGTTGCTATTTGTAGGATTTCAACAGCAATGAGATAATTGAAGATCTTCGTCCCATTACTTACCATGATGGTGTTTGCCAAGGATGTGCCTTGGGCAAACTTAAAGAAAAATCTTCAAAAGGGTAAGGCTTGGAGAGGAAAGGCACACACTTGTCCATAGTAACTTGAGTGGTTCATTTCCCACTTCTTATTCAAACGAAGGGTTTCTTCTCACATTTATTAATGACTTTCCTTGTCGCACATAGGTTTACTTTCTTGAGTACAAGAATCAAGTGTACAACAAGGCTATCGCCTTTAAAGCTTTTGTGGAGAAGCAATCTAGCCATCAAATTCAAAGGTTTTCAATAGACAACGAAGGTGAATATGTGAACCACAAGTTCATTGTTTTTCCCCCTCCCACGACATCCTACTTCAACATATTGTTTCCTATACTGTGCAACAGAACGCAATTGTTGAGAGAAAGAACTTCATTTTGAAGGACATGGCAACTTGTATTATTTACATTTGTAGATTGGATTATGAATAATAGGCTGGGGCAATCAATTTTGCTGCTTGTATCCAAAATTGTTCCCCTACATGAGTTGTCCCAACTAATCACTAGAAGAACCTCGAGGCCACTCCCCCTATTGTGGCAACTCTTATTCATGTTCCAAAATCTATAGTTAATGCATCTCCCCATCTCCCAATTTGAGAAAGAGAAACACTTGAAGTTGTCGGCAATTTAGTAGGTAATTTTTATGATACTTGTTGGACCCAATCTCAACATTAAGAAGCTAGTTTGTCTCTTATCACTTGAGCTATGGAGGTTTCAAATCCTACCTCATATGAAGATGCATGTGGTTGCATGAACTAGAAAGATGAAATGCAAGAGGAGTATTGTTCTTTGATGAAGGGTGATACATGGTACACCTCCCATTACGAAAAGGAGAATAATTGGTTTGTTGTAAATGGGCTTATACAACTAAGTTTTCTGCAATTGGATGTGTGGAGTTTCAGGTGGAGGGCATTGATTATTTCAAAACCTTTGATCTTGTCTTGAAAATAAATTCTATGTGCATTGTCCTCTCCCTCGCAACATCCCATAATTGGGAGGTACATCAGATGGATGTCAAGATTGCTCTCTTGCATTGCAAGAAGAAATTTATATGGAACAAAGCTTGGGAAAGAAGAACCATTCTAATCGGTATTGCATTGAACAAATAAATGATAGAAGATGTTGTCTTCGATCTGGGGTGGATATAAACATCTTCCCAAGTACGACATAGCAAACAACAGGTTGTCCATGATTGTAGGAATCAACATTCCTCTGTCATCCATAAGAGTTTTAGCTGGTGTAGAAGTAAATTTTATGCATATGAAAAGGAAGTTGACTTTGAGATTTCTAATATGTTGGATGGCCAACCTTCATACCTGGTTTGTAAACAATAAGAATTCTAGAAAAATCAAAAAGGAATTACAACTATAAGGAATCGATTGATTTTACATGTACCTTTAGACTTGGGAATGCCGATAGCTTATGTGGAAGATTCCTAAAAGAAGATGATGATAGCATTGGCAATGAAGCAACCAAGGGATTATAAGCTTTCACAAGAAGGAAGTTGAGTGATACAAGTAGGGACCGTACTAAGTCCATTAACGACGACAAGTTGAGCTGGAGGAGTGGATCCTCATATCAACAAAACATAGAGATTGAGTCCACAACTTTGGCTGTGGGGGATCATGAGTTGCTGACCAAAAGGGTGAATATTATCAAGTTGTTGGTGTGATGGGAAGACCAAGGTTTGGGAAAGTCCTCTAGATATAAGAAGACCTTGAGAATCAACTAGGCATTAGAGTTGCTGACTTACTCAAAGATTATTCCAGATTGGTAGGGGAGCTTCTCATGCCAAATTACCTAGAAACCATATGAGCTGTGGATGCTGAAGACTACATGATGCATATGAAATGATATTCTCAGAGGAAAGATTCAAAATGGAAACAATTTGGACGAGACTCTCATATCTACAACAACTAGTTGGTTACTCTCATATCTACAACAAATAGTTGGTGGGTGACACTTAAGTAGGGTGTAAAAAATTGGAAAGGGTTTGAGATATTGATGAAGCTGATATTTAAAGAGCCTCAAGAGGGGCATAAAACATTTACTTACACCGGTAAGGATTACCCAAGAAATCATATAGAACAATGTATCAAAGGGTGGAAAGAAGCAAGTGAAACAAATTTGAGAGCGTGGGTGCAGCTATTTTTTTTTGGATTTTAGCATCACTCCCTAGAGTGTTGTATAAATGATGAGTTATACGAAAGATTGGGATGAATTGTTTAAAAGACTTCTGCCGCACTTTTAAGTTTTGGGATTTGTATGTACATGTATTTAAATCCTTTAAACATAAATTACGTTATTTTTATGTTGGACAAATAAGCAGTAAACAATTTTTAGGGACTAAAATAAATAGATGAAGAACTAGAGTCTTAGGATGATTTGGACGTTGTAGGGTGAATCAAAGTAAAAGTGAGTGAGGGAATCAAGTTAAATGTCATCATATTAGTAAATACACCCCTAAAGAAGAAGAAAGGAAGTTATAGGTATACTCAAAGGCAAAATACAATACTTCATCAACCCTTAGAAAAATGACAATTAATAGTTGGATGGAGGAGCCAAAGAATTTTCCAAGATTTGAGGCTATTGGTTGAAGAAGATGTGAAAAATTATTAAGCCATGATCAGAGTATGAGATCGATTCCCCTTTGAATTTCATAAACATGAAGTGCACTGAAGAGGAAGTTGGGCAAATGAAGATAGTTTCGAAAGGTGAGCCAAGGTGATGAAGAAGAGGCACTATCTAGTTACAAATTAATTAGATTGAATGCCTATAGTAGGATTCATTTCACCAATTGATGATCCAAATGGGTAAGTCCAATATCGACACAAAATTTTAAATAATAAAACATGGCAGATAAGGATTTGAGTGGATTTCAGAGAAATAGACAAGGCTTTTGTACTTGGCCCTTTCTTGACTCCTTTTACAAAATAAACATTACAAAATGTGTAGGAAAAGAGACATTCATTTATAGGCAACTTGTTAGAGTACCATTAAGTGAAAATCATCAAAGAGGATAGACTAAAGACAACCTTAACAATTAGACGGGGTTCTTTAATGTACATTATGATGCCATTTGGGCTGAAAAATGCACCGACATTATTTTTGAGAATAATGATTAACATCTTTGGAGGATTCGTCCACGATTTTGTAGAGGCATACTTGGTTGATTGAACAATGTTAAATGATTAGATAGTTTAAGGATTATTGAAGGATCACATCCATGCATAAATGTTAATCAATGTTACCCAAGACTTTGGGATTGCAGGGTGGGGTTTCCATCATGGCAAATAATTTCCAAAATTTTGGGGATGGTGGGGGGACGGCTAATTAAAAAAAAATATAAATATTTAAAAATACAAATAAACTAAAAAAAAACATAAAGAGACATAAATGTAAAGTTGAACATTGTGATAGATCAGTAATCATTAAATTTTAAATTTTAATCCAAGGAGCAAAGGACCAAAATTGAGATACATCAACAATATTACAATACACTATGAGAAAATTACATGTTCTCATGATAGACTATAGTAGAAGTAGAACTAGATACATCAATGATCATACATTATAGTTTTATTTTTTTGATTAATACATCAACTATTCAAGATGCTAATGTCCAATGCCAAAACAAAAAATGTAGTATGCAAAGGCACAAGTCACAATTCAAAAATCAAAATCATTACTTGAAACAACATCCATGAATTGCTCCTCGCTAGAACTACCATCCTCATCCTCATCCTCATCCTCGAAGTGGATCCCATTCAATCCCTACCACGTGTTATGCTCTTCTTCAACCGAACTTGGTTCCTCAAGATCTACATCCCATCATAATGTTGGGGTTTGCTTGTACTCAGGGGTCTTGCAATCCATCAAATGCAAGACACTTTGTATAGGGACAAGCTTCTCTGCTCTCTTAGAGGCAAGTTTGTTCCTCTTAAGAGAGTGGATCCAACCATATGGCGACCAATTCCTCTCAACGGTAGAGGAACTAGAAACTTGGGAATGAAGGCAAATTGCAAGTGTCTTTAGCTGTCTTGGACACCCATATAGTCTCCACCAACTCACTAGCTTCTTTTGTGCCAATGTTGCCCTATCTGTTCTTGTTGAAGATTTGTAGTCCACAAGTTTTGTAAACTTGATCTACTCGATTTTGAGCTATGAAGCCTCCTCTGTAGTATACATTCTTTTCTAGGGCTGTCATTAAGCTCCCTTCATCTTGTCATGCTCCCAAGGGGTGCATCTACTAGGCCTGTCCACATACCATTTTAGATTAAGGGCACATGCGGTCATATGTAGTGGAGTGTTCAGCTTGCTCTTGTGTTTGCCCTTGCGGCTTGCTCTTGCCTTGCCCTTGCCCTTGCCCTTGCCCTTGCCCTTTCTCTTGCCTTTGCACGCCTCTTCTTTTCTAAGCACTATGCTCAAGTGTGATTTAGGATGATAGGGTTTGGTCTATTTATAAGTTTGAATGTCACTTTTAGGATTAGGTTTTCCTGATATTATGTTTTTAAATCTTTTTATAGCTTGTGTTTTTTTAAAAAAATTAAAAACTATATTTGTTAAGGCAAACTTTAAGCTATCGTTGAAGATGTCTGGGACATCCAAAACGTCCCTCAATAGTCTTGGATGTCTTAGGTGTCCTATAGAAGCTCTAAAAATGTAGGATGTCTTAATGGAAAATAGTCTGATTGGAGGTGTTAAGGGGACATTTCCTTAGCATTTTCAAGTCTCATAAGTGTCTAAGATGTCCTATACTGGTAAAACATAGGCGGGATGCATCCTCGGGTATCACTGATGTTGATGTTTCAAAGATGCAAGCAACTGAACTTGATGAAAATTTTGGTATATTAAATGGGCACATTATTGCAAGGAAGGACTGATCTATCACGACCAAAAATAATATAAGTTGAAAGAAATAAGGCACATTTGTTATCGACCCCTAGATATTTAATTCTTTGCTCATATGGTGTCATCATATCTTTTCACTCCATTGACTTCATCTGCTTGTCCAACTATGATTGTCTTTGTACCTCTAATAAATCTATCTCAAATTGTGTTGTTTTGTTGGAATTAGCGTCTTCCCTTTGCTTAGCTTGATGTCCTTGGTTTATGGCACTCTAACACTGCATTTCCTTCGCACTTGCTTCTTTGATTCATTGGTTTTCCTTTCCAACTTTGAGACTTTTAATGTCAATTCAATACTTCGTGCTTTTGTTTGTTCACGCATTGGTTTGGCTAGCTCACCATGTTGAATTAGTTTATCATACTTGTCCTCAAGGTCCAGTCTCCAGTTAGTTGCCACTATCACTGTAACATAATGCTAGATGAATATGTTACAAGGTAGGCCAACTCATTTATTGTGCCCCAAATAATTGGACCATCCACCTACTCTCCCATTATTCTAATATGTAGTGTGCATTGATGCACATTGCACAAAAAATTGATATGCCTCAGGTTGTTCGTGAAGTACTTCTCACCTTTGTGCTTGGCATTCAAGTATGATCTTTTCATCATGTCCGTCAAGGTCTTTGCTATGTTGTCCCATTGTTCTATGTCAGAGATTCTCATATTTTCCTTGTACCGTGCATGCAACATGGAAAACTATATGTTCATATTTGCCCACTCTTTGATTTCCTCTCCTTTCCGCCAAAAGTAGTGAGATAGAAAGTACCATTCACTACTCCATGTGAGTGTACTTTGTCTCAGGCATAATTATGAAGGTTGGCTCCCCTCATGGCCCCTCTGTATACTCGAATGCTTGCACACAATCATTTATGTCAATGGAGTCTTCCTCAGTATCCAGATTTTATGATGAGAAATCCTACAATGAAATCAAGATTTCATGTTCAAGGCTTCTATTTTAAAAAAAAAATACACTTAAGGAAATCTAAAATTTCTACAAACTTTGCCTCTATAAGTTACTAATTCCTCTTCAACTGGGTGAAAATGGAGTACATACTCCCTTCTACACTTAGTTAAAGGTGTCACAACAGCAGCAAAGAAGGACAAGGAATTGGTGTATGTGCATTCCAATTTGTGCCTTTTGTCAAACAAGTAAGGACTACAAGAAAAAAGCCGACCAAGCTTTGGGATGTCGAGCTAGAGCATTTTGAATTTGATGCTTATATATCTACTCTTGCCACTTTTTCATTGCTTGAGGATGACAAGCCAGGGACTTCTAAATAGGATTCTAAGAGTGGAGCTAGTGAGAGTTTTAATGATCCTGAGGATGATGTACATCCTCTTAGAGGAAAGCCATATGATCTTTGTAGATTTGTTCCAGTGTCCGACTCTCTAGTTTGTAATCTGTTTTCAGATTTAGTTTTGTATTTTCAACCTACAAACTATGTTTCAAGTTTGAAGGTTCTGAATAAATCTATCCACTCTCAAATTTTCGTGAATCCCATGTTTGTTATGCGTTTTAATCTCTTTATACAAAACAAAATGGAAATGATGTGTTTTTTTGGTTTAATATTTTATTTCTACCTTTTTATTTACTTTTGGTATAAACAATTCCACACTATTTTGTATCTAGGGGGACCTGTAAAATAAGTGATTCTGGCTTCTGTTTCCTGGTAACTTAGCTTAATTCTCAACAAAAAAATTTTTGGCAAAAAAATTGTATGAAACCTTCAGTAACATGAGTGACGGTTAGCTAGAAATAAGCTTAGGGTCATTGTCTTCTGGAATATGCTTGAAAGTTCTGAAAAACTCTATCTACTCCCAAATTTTCAGGAACCCCATGATTTTTTATGTGTTTTAATCTCCTTGTACAAAATAAAATGGAAATGATGTGTTTTTTTGATTTAATATTTTGTTTCTACTTATTTATTTATTTTTTGATATAAATGATTCCACACTATTTTGTATCTAAGGATGCCTGGAAAATAGCGATTCTGCTTTCCGTTTCCTGGTAACTTCGCTTAACTCTCAACACCAAGTCTTTGGCAAAAAATATGTATGAAACATTCAGTAATATAAGTGATGGTTAGCTAGAAATACACTTAGGGTCATTGTCTTCTGGAATATGCTTGGTATTCCTGTGTGTGATAATCTAGTCTAGGAAATGATTCCTAATGACCTATAAATAGATGCACTTCATTCAGGCCCACAGGTTTTTATATCAATTTATAATACTTGTAGGGAAAAGTGTCCAATGCAGGTGAAATCTCATCCACCGTCTGCATCAGATGACAGAGATGCATGGAGCTAGTAAGTAATAGTTTCTTATCATGTGAAGTATTTGTTACTTTGCGTATGTCAGCATTCATGTATTTTGCATGATCACCTTACATTATTTCAATTCCTGGAATTGAAAAACCATTTGTTAGTGGATAAAAAATTCGTTAGCTGTGTGTAAGAGCTGGGTAAACCTATCATGAGCAGGTTTAATAGCCCAATTGAATTTCGCTGCAGCTTTTTAGAAAGGGCTATATGGGATTCCTTCAAGGGCTTGTCACCCATTTCAATCTGTGGAGATGGATTCAAATTTATGTTTCTTTTGTCACTCTTGCATCAGACTCGACTAAATAGCACGGCTTAGCCATCTGCTCTTGCTATGCCATGTCAAAAGGGCATGTTATAACTGTTTACTTGTGTGGTATAGTTCATAGGCTATTGCTTTGTGAGCCTGTATACAGATTGTGGCTATTTGTTTAACATATCCCGTCATGTCCCTTTTTACAAATAAAGAAAAGAATACTTTAATAATAATGTTTTAAGTGGTTCCCCCAACGTCACTTTATAATTACAATGTAAAAGGGGACACTTATTATTATTAATTGAGTGGGGCCAAAGTTAATTAATTAAAATGTTAGAGGGAAAAAGAAAAAAGTAAAGTAATTATTAATTATTTTTGGAGCAAAAAGGTGAATGTGAAATAAGAGTAAATTTTAATAACTTTTAGGGTTTTGAGGAGAAAAGGTAATTATAGAAATGTTGGAAGAGGAGAAAGCCAATCATTTCCATTCAATCAATTTCAAACACTTTTCAAGCTTAAGCAACCATTGTTCAACTTTCATCACAGAGGACAAAAACCCTCTCATGTAAAGGTATGAGGACGAAACCCCTCATGTCCAGAAGGTGATTCCATTTAGGAGTCACATAAGTGCTTCCAAAATCAGAAGAATACAATTCCAGAGATTTATTTTATAGTTGCAGCCATCCGGACGTCCAAGGGTTTGAACAGTAAAAAAGAAAGTGTAGATCTATATGACAGTCATAATGGGATGTTCTTGGCTATACAACTACAGTGTAGCACGCCGTACCACTCCAAGAGCCATCCGTACCTGTTCAAGGACATTTCTAGCTAGGGTTTCAAGGAAAGATTTCTCCTTTATGTTGTTCCAAGTTAGGGTTTGGTGAAAAAATCTGGTAAAACTAATATTCTGATTTTATTATGCTATTTGTATCTTCTATGATTGTTTTTAGAATGTTTTTTATGTATGTAATTGACTGAAATAAAGAGAACACGTGTGAGTTGGTTTTTCGTATTGCATGTATTGTTTTGGTATTTGAATGAATTTTCAGAATTAAGGGCAATACAAATCAGAATTCTTATTTTATTCTGAAAAGGATATTGCATTGGTATTAGAGCCTTGCTCTTGCCAGCCTATTGGCAAATTAACAACTATATGCAAACATATGCTAATATCACATGCATGTCAGTGGTATTAGTGGAGGGGATTTAAGATACTATCAAAGGGAAAGAAGAAAAGTTCAACCACCTGAGATAGAAGAAGAAATGGGTGACAGAAAAGAGGATTTCTTTAGATGGAATCAGTTATTTACATGAAACAATCAGCCGAGCTCAAAAGGATTTGGAGAAGACAATCCAAATGACTCTCAAAGAATCTATGGCAAGTATAGCACATGTGATATATTGTAATAGACTTAACTAATTTATTAGTTAAGGTCTAATTGATAACTTCCTACAACTACTGTAACTAAGTTTTGTAACTAGTTTTGCTTCCATAATTAAATGCTTGCACACATCAATCTATCGTGTGCTTTCCAACAATCTCTTTTTTGATTTACTAACAGTGGAGGAGGACACAAAAATCGCAAAGGATTTTCGCAATTCGTAGTGTCGAAAATTGTTCGAGGGTTTTCGCATGGGAAAAGAAAAACAATAATCGCCAAAAGAGATAGTACGTAGGAAGGGGTAAGCTTTTTGACGTGGGTCACATAGACAGTTGCGGCAAATAGAAAAAGAAGGGCACGTGGAAATGACAAGGACACAACAGTCGTGGAAGGGTAGCACGAAGTCGTGGAAAGAATAGACGAAAAACAATGCAATTGTGGAAAAGGGCACAAAAACCAACAAGGGGACAGGCACAATCCAATTAAAATTCCGTGAGTTCCAAATTTATTTGGATTTTTTTTAATAATATTTTTTTCGAGTATTTGAACATTGTACACCATCAAGTCAATTAAAAAAAATAATTCACTTTTTGCAGAATTTATTTTATTGGTTCAAAATAATTTTTTTCGAAGTGAAAAATGGCCAATATTCAAAACCTTGTCCTTCCTGAGGTCCAAAAATTGACTAGGCAAAATTATAATGTGTGGAATCATAAAATTTTAACGATTGTGGAATATTGCAAGTGTGACAAAATTGTTCTTGGCACTGATGCAAGACTTGTTATGGATTTTGCGGATTATGACAAGCGTCATAAGGAGGCCTTGCTATTGCTGAAGCTATCCATGTCAGATGATATGATTCTTGAGGTCCAGAATGCCACTACGACAAATGCGCTATGGACCAATTTGCATAACAAGTATCAAACTTTGGAGAAACGTTGGGTGTTGTACTTGAAAAATATGTTATTCTCTGTCAAGATGAATGAGGGTGATTCTCTGTCAGATCACCTACTTTGAATGAAAGATCTCCGAGATCAGCTTTCAACGATTAACAAGAAGGTTGATGATGACAACATGGTGGCACTAGTTCCGAACAACTTGCCACCATCCTACGAATCTTTCGTGGAGGCTCTTCATTTGATGGTGAAAATTTAGACACTGACATTTGATTAGGTGAGTTCTTATCTGGTGCAGAAAGAACGGAGACAAACACAAGCAAAGAGTCCAGTGTTGGACAAGAAGAGAGTGCATTTGCTGCTCAAGCGAAGGGGAAAGGGAAGTGGAAACGTATTTCTACGGATCCAACTTCTAAGTATCAGGTAACATGTTTTTACTGTCATAAGGTTGGGCATATGAAAAAGGATTGCCGGAAGCGACAGTTTGCAATTTCCCATCAAAGTAATCAAGCAACAAATGTGGCAGCAATTGAAGAAGGGATATTTGAAGAGTATGCCCTTGTGGCATCATACTCACACTCACATACTAGTAGCTGGTTCATTGATTTCGGCGCATCCATGGATTTTATGTCGTAAAGATTGGTATGTCAAATTTAATGCAAGTACAAACCATTTTGATTCAATTTTTTTAGTTGATGGCATGTCATATGCAGTAGAGGGGATAGGAGATGTTCATATAAAATTGAATAATGCAAAAACAATCATAGTAATGTTTTGTACGTTCCTAGCCTAAGTAAAAATCCCGTTTATTATTTAATTAATGGAAAATCCCAGTATTGCTGTAAATTTCTATGGAAAATAGTGTGTTGTGTCTGATATAAGATAGGATAAGGTAATTGCTCGAGGTATTGGGCAAGGTGGTTTGTATAGACTTGTTGACTCTACCATAGTCAACATAGATGCACGAGTGGAGGGTGAATCCACCATACAGGATGTGCAGAAGGATAGTTTTGTTGACCTTGATCTAGTCAACTTACTTACATTAGTGGAAGGAATATCCACTATACAAGATGTGCAGGAGGATGCAATTCCTCAATCTTTGTCGGATTCACTAGTAATTGTGCAGGAGGATGAAATGCCTTGGTCAAATTCACTGGCTCAGCGAACTGAGAATAAAGTTGTTTGTTCAATAGAGCATGGTCATTTTGCTTTAGATTCTAACCTTGGTATGGTACCTGAATGGCTAGTTTTACACTCCATTGGATACAAATGGGTGGATATGTTTTGTACTTTGCACAAGTACATGGCTCATCTTGTTGCAAAAGGTTTTTCCCAACAAGGGGGAATTGATGAGGATGCTTATACTGCGAAGATGGTCACAAATTAGTTGCTTCTCTCTGGATATTTGGACAAGATCTATATGGTGCAACCTGATGGTTTTTGGGTTCCCCATAGTGATCATTTGTTTTGTAGGATGATTGAGTCCTTGTATGGACTTCGGTAGGCTTCACAAGCCTAGGATATATTATTTGATCATCTTGAAGTTTGTTGTCTCCTCTCGCGTTCAACTTGAACGGGATTCTTCTGCTGTTTCGCTTGTGTTTTTCATGAGCTAGATGTGTCCTTACGACCTTTCATACTGTTCAGATTCGTGATTTATTCCTCTTCATGGGACTGCAAAACCTCGATCCACGATGTCATCTCCAGGTTTTGGATTTAGACTTTTGGAGATTGGGCTGAAATCATCAGCCATCGATGATTCATTATCGGTCAATGAATCACTCATCAGAGACTTGGTAAACAACTTGCTACATCTTATGTCCACATGGCCGGATCTTCGTTTTGCTGTTGGCTATCATATTTGATTGTTGTCTACACCGAAATTCCCAGAGCGGACAACAACAAAATGTTAGAGGATTGCAAATTTCATGATATCTATTGATCAGTTTGTATACGTAATGACTAAACTATTTGGTCCTACTTTGTAAAATTTCGGGACAAACCTGGTGGTATTTCCAGTTTAGTCATTAAGAGGGGGTGTTAAATATTTTAATAGACTTAACTAATTTATTAGTTAAGGTCTAACTAATAACTTCCTACAACTACTATAACTAAGTTTTGTAACTAGTTTTGCTTCCATAAATAAGATGCTCGCACACATCAATCTATCGTGTGCTTTCCAACAATCTCTTCTTTCATTTACTAACAACACAAGCCATACAACAAATCAACGTGGATACAGGAAATGAAAAATTAGAAGCAAGCACTTCAAATGATGTTAGGGTTTCGGTAGCCCCTCCTTCAAAAACCTTCTGTGCCAAATTCCTACAAAAGGAGGAAGAACCACTTAAAGAAATAGATCATTTACAGCGGCACACAGGTAATGAATATCAGTATATCTTGCAGAATATGAGGGGCTCAGCTATGAAGTGCAACAAGCTCTCTCTTTCATAGAATTTTGTGAAATAGAGAAGAAAAACAACAATAAGAGAGGTAGAAGAAATCAATCAGATCAACCATAGAAGTTTCACTAATTATACATACACTAGCTAAAAATGTTGTTGCTTTGTGTTTAGAGAAGTCGAAGTCATATGTTACAATTGAGGGACTTACCTCTAGTAATTAGAAGAAAAAGAGTTCTATTGTGGTGAGGGAAGAGGAAACATCATAATCAGAAAGCGTTAGGAAGCAAAAATTAATGAGAATTCAACAACATCAAAGTTAGTTGAATCACAATAGTTCCGCAAAGAGCAAACAAAGATTGAAGAGCTACAATTGTTGTTAATAGAAGAGAAAGAAGTGCCAATATTAATGGAGTTGGATAGTACGAAAAGGTTCATTGAAGATCTAACTCTAAGTTTGCAAAGTGCTGAAATTGCGACAAAGATCAACACTATGGGTGAGGTAAATGTTGTTAGCACTAAGTATACAATCATTGTTGTAGATTTGCAAAAAATAAAAAGTACATTGGAAATAATGAAATTAGAATACCTGTGTGTGACTAAAGACAGGGATATGGTCATCGGAATTGCAAAAGAGGCCTTAACTGCATTTGAGGAAATGCAGGGAAGAGTTGATGCCCTCACTATGAAGTTTAGGTCAATCTCTCCTTCACTTCATAATATAGAAGAACCACAAATTGTTGCAATAGTTTTCAGTGAAATGAAAGGTGAGTCATTGCCCTATACGATCAAAATTCAGGATAGTCGTGTTGATAAGCACGCATTGGAGAGTGTTACATTTGGTAGTACTCTCTCTAGATCACAACTGATTTATGATTCAGCTATCATGGGTTCACTGGTGGGGTTTGTTGGAGAAGTGTCATGGCATACAAAGTTTCCAATTCTTGATTATATCAAAGAAGCACAACATAAGCTAACCACCTCTCAAGGAGGAATGGAAGTAACAGAGATTGGTTTGGGATCTTGGTATTTGTTGGGACGGTTCAAGCATTGCTTGAGGGCAAACAATTTTTGAGAAGGGCGGACTATCATGTCATTTTTTTCAAATAAATAAAATAATACTTTAATAATAATATTTTAAGTGGTTTCCCCAACGTCATTTTATAATTACAACTTAAAAGAGGACACTTATTTATTATTATTAATTGAGTAGGGCCAAAGTTAACTAATTAAAAGGCCGAGGAAAAAAGAAAAAGAAAAATAATTATTAATTATTTATAAAGCAAAAAGGCAAATATTAAATAAAAGTAAATTTTAATTACTTTTAGGATTTTGAGGACAAAAGGTAATTATAAAAGGGTTGGATGAGGAGAAAGCAAATCATTATTATTCAATCAATTTCAAACACTTTTCAAGTTTGAGCAACCATGGTTCAACTTTCATCGCAAAGGACGAAAACGCTCCTGTGTAAGGGCGTTAGGATGAAACTCCTCATACCTAGAAGGTGATTTCATTTAGGAATCACATTAGTGCTTTCAGAATCAAAAGAATACAATTCTAGGGATTTATTTTACAACGGCAGCGATCTAGACATCCTAGGGTTTGAATAGTAAAAGAAAAAATAAAAAAGTACAGATCAATATGGATCCGTATGGTGGTCATATTGGGCTGTTCTTGGGCATACAACTATAGTGCAATAAACCATACCACTCCAAGAGCCATCTGTACTTGTTCAAGGACATTTCTAGCTAGGGTTTCAAGGAAAGATTCTGCGTTTATGCTATTCAAGAGTAGGGTTCGGTGGGAAAATCAGAAACAACTAATATTTTGATTTTCTTATGCTATTTGTATCTTCCACAATTGTTTTCAAAATGTTTTCTATGTATGTAATTGATTGAAATAAAGAGAACACGTGTGAGTTGGTTTTTTGTATTGCATGTATTGTTCTGGTATTTGAATGAATTTTCAGAATTAAGGGCAATAAAAATTAGAATTATTATTTTATCCTGAAAGGGATATTTCATAACCTCTAAGGGAAATAGGTGGCATGGACAATCATTTTGTTCCACCACTTGATCTAGCCTTATTCACTTATTGACTTCAGAATAAGATTTTAGATGCTTCAAATGTATTATTTTAGTAACTAGTTTAGACTTTGCAAAAGGGAAACATTGGAAGATCTAAATATGTGGGGTGTGGGTTTCAAATCCTAAACAAATAGAAAAGTCCATGGTTTGGTGATCAAAGAGCGTGGCTCTGGCAAAACTTGCACTGACCTGGAGCACTTGCGTTAGAAAAAATATGGTTGTTCTGAGAGCAATGCTTTACTAAATTGCATAAGATCTCTCTTCTTTGCCTCATGGAAGTTAGACCAAGTAAATTGCAGCTCAGGAACCATTCTTGTGTTGTATATGGGGGGTCATATAGGCTTTAGTTGGGCCCTCGATCCAAACCAAGTCTCTTACTCTTCCACATTGTTGACCATTTTGGTCCTGCAGGCCAAAATCAGTCTCCTTCCTTCCCTACCACTCTGAACCCTCAGTCTAGTCATACACCCACCTTCTGCAAAATCTCCTTTTCTTTGCAATAAGCCCTTTTGTTATAGAACATTGAAAAATCTAAGGCCCTGTAGGGTTCGGTTCAGTATGGAGCTTTTCGCTTCGAGCAAATGCCTTAGACAAATATGAGTCTCTTACAAAGCTCGAAGGTTAAACAGCCCTTGCGGAGGGCAGTCAGGCACAAAATGGACCATTCCAGCAAGCTGCGAAGCGCAATTCCGGATCCAAAGGTACCTTTGCGGAGGGCAGGGAATCCTTACGGAGGAATCAAAAGGGTGAGTTTTCCTTCGGAAATGCTAAGGCAAAAGATAAGACAAAGGTTGAATTTATTCGGGCAAAATGTACGAAGAAATTCCTTCGGACATTTTGTCCGAAGAAATTCACAAGGTAAAGAATAAACAAGGAATTCTTTCGGAAAAATTCCCGCGACAAAGTGAACAGAGCAAATTCTTTCGGACAAAAAGTCCGAAGGAATTCCTTCGGACATTTTGTCCGAAGGAATTCACCCGATGGAAAAGCCCGTCAGAAAGTAGCAAGCGAGAAATACATAAAGGAAAGATTTCCTTCAGACAAATGTCCGAAGGATTTGGAGACCAAGGCCGCTCGAAGTACCCCAAAGGGCAGGTGCCCTTGCGGGGGCTCTCGGTGACCGCGAAAGGGACCTTTCTCAAGGCCCGAAGGGACACCTTCCCTTCGGCAGGTTTCACAGACAAAAGCCCGACCAAAGGAAAACGCTGAAGGAACAGAAAGCCGAAGGAATTCAAAGGGGTGACGGGCCCGCAGACGTCAAATTGGGCATCATGAAATAGCCGTTGGAATTCGGATGTCAGATGACGTCCCCGAAGACATCAAATTCAGGACAATAGAATAGCCGTTGGCTTTCAAATGGCGACGGGCGCGCGAACGTCAACTTTACTGCAATGAAATGGCCGTTGACCTTTAAATGTTTGGGCACGAATCCGAAGGAATTCAAAGGCCTTAAGGCCAAGGAAGACACCGCTGAGAAAAGAGCCTAAGGAACCAGCCAAGGATTGATAGAAGATAGCCTTAGGGGGCTCAGATTGCCAGAAGGAGCCAGGAGATGACAAAAGACAAAACCAGTAAAAGACAAAAGTCAAGAGTGAACTCAGCGACCCGCCAAAAAGGGAGCCCAAAGAACCAAGCGCAGAAACAAACAAAACAGTCCAAGTGGCAAAAGGTGTCGGCACAAGGAGTTATTCCAGCAATTGAAACAATCTCTGCCAAGTGGTCATCAAGGAGCACAAATAGTAAATGATGCAGCCTGTTTTTTTCTCATTTTGCATTAATGAGCAGACAACCGCGTGAATCTCTTTAACAAGTGGTCTTGTTTGCAGACAAAAGGGGCGGCCTTGTCATTAAAACAATTGGGCGACTCATGCTTCTGCAGTAGTGTTTAATACGTTTTAAGCGCTAAAGTCAAGATTGACAACTACACAGCATGGTTTTGTCAGGCCGTTTCTAGAAGGATGATATCAGCATAAGTGACTTCCTCTTCCCAAGGATTCAACGCAGCATGGGTCATTTGTTTTCCAGAAAGCGCCAAAGTCTTTTCCAAAAGGCTATGTATTTGTAACTTCTCATTTGAGAAAAGATATATCTCTCATTTTTGTATGGCGCAGCCCTGCCAAATTTCACCTTGAATCAATAAAAAGCGTTTTACCTCTATCTGGTTGAGTATATCTCTAAGTGTGCTTGAGTATTAACCTTGTGTCCAGTCATTGATTCCATGATGCTTTTACAGGCTTGATACCAGCACACTTGGTATAGACAAAGTGCCATTCTTGCAGGTAGCAAAAGTGTTGTATTTGGAGCGCAGAGATAGGAGAGGGTTATCAGACAGTGTGTCTTTCTACAACACTTGTGGTAAGTTCATCCCCTGTGTGTTTTCATTAAGCCTTTCTGTTAAGTTCTCTGCAATCTGGTCCTTTTATCAGATAAAGTGTATGTATGTGCTCTTATGGTTTGAAGTGTGAGCAAATGAGTAGATCGAACTTTTTTGGTGCATCACCGTCTTAGCTTAGGTTCTGCTTCAGCAATCTTACTCTCTTTTCAACCCCCCCCGCGCCCCCCCTCGCCCCCGCCCCCATTATATATATATTAGCAAATGTACTGGGATAAATCAGAGATGCATCAAAGGGAGTTAGCCCTTATCTAGAGATTCTCCCCTCAGTTTTGCCAAACCCATAGGCAAGAGAGGAGTCTCCATTGTGTTGCGTGGAAGACAAGTTCATCCTTTTGTCAAGGGTGCAATCCACAACGTCAACACACATATTGCCACCAATGAAGTAGACCACCTCTATCAGCTAGGGATTTCATTATATCAAAATCTCCACAAATCATCTAGTGATCTTTAGGATGCTAATTAGCCATCCATTGACAGAACACAGTGTATTAGTGGAATTTTAATGAGCATGGATACTGGCCGGGGCATGGAAATCTCAATCAAAATTGACCAAAATCTGAACAAGCAATGTGTGAGTTCTGAAAATCAATTAATTATATTATTGCTAAAAGGGGAAGAAACTAGGAACTCTAACTTTTCCTTGACTTCCTATGCATAGCAACCAAACTCTTGGGTTGAGGCCATCAACACTTCAACATGGTCATGGAGATTAAGAATCACATGTTTAGATTCTTGCATGAAAAAAATATCAAGCTTATCACCTTTGTTGAATTCCCTGGCAATGTACATTGCTACCAATTTAGCTAGTGATGACTGCATTGTCTTCTTTGCAAAGGGTGGCTGTTCTCTCTCCTTAATAGAGATTGGATGTTGCATCTGATTTATTTCATTGTTACCCTTCCCTTGTTGGAAACATTTGATTCTAAGCATTAGTTGTTGTAGCTGATGTGGGATGTTGCACGACAGGCCTAGGTGGTCTGGAATTATAGTTAGGTTGGATATGCCCATCCTCATTCCAATGATGAAATTTGGAATGAATTTTATATTATTCTACGGGGCTAGCCCCATACATTTATATGTGGCCTTTGTAGTGTGAGTGGCCAAGCATGATTCTATCATGAAGAATAGGACTTGGAGTCTTGTCGATTGTCCACTTGGAGTGAAATCCATTGGGAGCAAGTGGGTATATGGTGTCAAATATAAGATGGATAGACTGGTATACAAGTACAAAGCAAGATTGGTAGCTAAGGGGTGTACTAAAAAATAAGGCATAGATTATGAGGAGACATTTGCACCAAGAGGGAAGTGGGACATAGTAAGGATGGTTTTAACCCTTGCAATGCAACAAAATTGAAAGGTATATCAAATGAATGTTAGAAAGCAATACTTTTTCTGTTGTATTAAATTTCAGGGTGAAATTGTACTTTCCTTGTTTTATTGATTTTCAAGTGTAAAATGGCCAACATACAAAACTTGGTTTTGTGTAATGTCTCTTTTAGGGCAGAATTAGAACCAAAGGGGTTTCCCAACAAACCCTAACATAAACACATGCAATTCTGATTTTTTGATTCAAACCCTAAGCAAATAAAATTGAGAAATTCTATAGAAGCTAATTTTAGGGCACAAAAACAATATTTCATTCACCAAAATCCTTGCCAAAAATTATAAATATTACAGTTGAATATAGGACCCTCAAATCTGATTTTTTCGAATTAAATATATGGCAGAAAATTGCAATAAAATACCAGTTGAAATTATGATTGAACAAACTCTACAAACCCTCATCAAATCAGTCTCAAGAGCCAATTCAATACTTCCAAGAGGTTCACTGCCTTAGGAAATGTATCCTAGGGGTTCGTTGCTCTCATAAAAGCCTACAAAGTGATTTGCTGCCCTAGAAAAGTGCCTCCAACAGCTGTGGCCCACTCACAAACCCTTCCAATTCGCTGTGCTCCCCACAAAAACTGCTCTAGAAGTCTGAAACTGTCAATTTTTGCTTAATGTAACCCTTGAAATAGAGTCACCCCACTGAATGTTAAGGGTTTTTGTCCTTCAATGTTCCAATGAAGGGTTTCATCTCCAATGGATGCAAGTCAAACAAAATGTGCTCAAACTTATAGAATAATATGATCCTTAAAATGAACTTCCTTTTTTCCTTTTGTATCCTTTCCCTCCAATATACTGTCTAAATTAAGGATTGACTTATATCGAATTAAAGAAGTCCTTTTCTTTATTATAACTTCATTAGAAAGAAGTTGTCGACAAGTTACCTTATTAGCAACTTGAACAAAGAACTAAGTTTCCCTTGTATTCTTTTTTAGCCCTTGGGAAGTCAAATAGGGCCAAAGGTCTCTTTAGCGAGCTATCCTTGAAAAGGGGACATGATATTTTGTTGGAAGGGCGAAAGTCAATTAACCATGACTATAATGTTTGGAGTCGGAAGATTTTGACAATCGTTGTATATCATGATTGTGACAAAATCATTCTTAGCACTGAAGCAAGACCAATGACAAATTTTGCAGATTATGCAAACATTGTAAACAGGGTTGTTATTGAAGTTATCAATGTCGAATGACATGATTCTTGAGGTCTGAAATACCATTGTGGCAAGTGTGTTGTGGCCCAGTTTGGGAAGCACAAAATTCAATTGGCCATGACTATAATATTTGGAGTCAGAAGATTTTGACAATCTTTGTATATCGTGATTGTGACAAAATCATTCTTAGCACTGAAGCAAGACCAATGACAAACTTTGTAGATTATGCAAACGTTGTAAAGAGGCTTGTTATTGAAGTTATCAGTGTCGAATGATATGATTTTTGAGGTCTGAAATACCATTGTGGCAAGTGTGTTGTGGACCAGTTTGCAGAATAAATATCAAAGTTTGGAGTAAAGCTGAGTTTTGTACTTGAAAAATCTGCTATTTTTCACAAAGATGTTAGAAGGTGAGTCTTTGTCAGAACACCTACTTCGGATGAAAGATTTTAGACCAACTATTAGTAATCAACAAGGTGAATGATGATGATATGGCAGTGTTGGTTCTGAACGGTTTGCCATCCTCCTATGAATCTTTCGTGGAGTCTTTACACCTCATGATGGAAAGTAACAACTTGACATTTGATCATATTAGTACTTATTTGTTGCAAAAAGAATGCAAATAGACATAAAATGAGTCCAATATTGGTCAAACAGAGAGTGCATTAGCTGCTTGGTCAAAAGGGAAGTGGAAATGGATCCTTGTTGATTCATCTTCTAAATATTAGATAAAGTGTTTTATCGTCATAAGGTTGGACATCTCAAAAAAGATTGTCGGAAGTGACGGTACACACCTTCCCAACAAAACAATCAAGTGGCAAATGTGGTAATAGTTGATGAAGGATGGTATTTTGAAGAAGACTATGCCCTTGTGGCATTATACTCAAAACATAGTACTACTAGTTACTAGTTCATTGATTCTAGCGCATCCCAACTTTACACATGCTAGAAGGACTGGTATGTCAAATTTATTGCAAGTAAAATTCTTTTTGATTCAATTTTATAAATTGATGGACAGTCATATGCAATAGAGGGGATATGACATATTAGCATAGTTTTAAATAATGTTAGAAATATCATAGTAAGGAGTATTAGGTATGTTCCTAGCAGGAATAAAAATCTCTTATTTGTTAGTTAATGGAAAATCCCAATATTGTTGTACATTTCTCTGAGAAATAGTGTATTTTATTTGATGTCAAATAGGATTGAGTGGTTGCCCTAGGCATTGGGCAAGGTGGGTTGTATAAGCTTGTTGACCTAGCCACAATTAATGTAAATGCATGTGTGGAGAGAGAATTTACCATACAAATTTGTAGAAGGATGAAATTCCTTATAGGCTTGTTGACCTTGATCCAATGAACTTACATGCACTAGTTGTGGAGGCAATATTCACTATAAAGGACGTATAGAAGGATGCAATTCCTCAATCTCAGTTACATGGACAAATGGTTATGTAGGATGCACTTGTAGTTGTGCAGGGGGATGATATGCCAAAGTCACAGGCATGGGCTCATCTTGTTGTGAACAAATTTTCACAATGGGAAGGAATAGATGAGATGGTTTCTTCTCATTGTGGAGTTGGTTTTTACTCCCATTGTTACTAAAGAGTTGGTTTTCACTCCTACTGCGAAGATGATCTCATTTCGGTTGCTTTTCTCCACAACTTAGTTTGGTTTCTTGAGTGGACATTTGGACGACGAGATCTTCATGGTGCTTCTTTGCAGGATGGTTAAGTCTCTATATGGACTTAAGCGGGCTTCATGACCCTGATATACTTTGTTTGAACATCTCTAGGATTTTGGATTTAGAACTATGGATATTTGGCCGAAATTATCAGCCATTGATGATTCATTATTGGTCAATGAATCACCTTACAATGAATTGGTGGACAACTTGATACATCTTATGCTCACATGGCCAGATATTTTTTTGCTGTTGGCTATCCTTTTCGGTTTTTGTCCACACCGAAACTCCTATATTAAGCAGCAACAAAATGTCATAGGACTGCAGATTTCATGTTGATATCCTTAGAACATGTTGTAAATATAATGACTAAACTTGATGGTCCCGTTGTTTTGTAAAATTTTGGTACAAACTTGGAATAGTCTCTGATTTAGTCATTAAGGGAGGGTGTTAAAGTTATAATTAGTTATTAATTATTGTATAACTAATGGGTGGTTATGAAATCTTCCCAACTAATGTAACCACTCCCTGATTAATAAAAAGATGCACACATGAGTGTTGTGCTGCATACTTCCATTTCTCTTCATTCTCTCTGCATTTGTTTGCTAACATCAGCTATCTACTCTTAAAGCTTTAGGATAGAGCTAGAGTCCTGTATCTATCCAATTGTCAGCCATCTATTCTCTTAATGCCTTAGGAGAGAGGTGGAGTCCTATAAGTCGGCAGATGAATATCCTTTTTTCAAGTTTCCTTATATGGTGTCTAATTTCTTCCAATGATGTCTGTTCTACTGGATATTTTTCAGTTTTCTGATGACAACCATTCATATTTTTAGGGTTGTTTCCTTACACAACTGCTGTCACACTGAAATTTTATTGCAAAAACTACTTGGTTTCTGCTCCAACTAGATTACTTGTTTCATCTGCAAGTATATTGTTAAAACTAGATTTAAGAGGGGAGATCTGAACCCCCTATTTGGCATGCCATAACTGAATCTCTCTCCCTCTTTGACCTTAGTATTTTTTATTTTCAATTTTTATTTTTCAAATGCAAATTGTTGTAGTATTTCATTATCTAAATCTATTCAAAATAATTTTCCTTACCTAAAGGCATGTTGTAGATTCTTATTTATTGGTGTTCATCACAGATACATCCTTTACAGTTGATGCATTTCGATATGGATCGGTAGATGGTTGCAGTGCATACTTTCTGACACACTTTCATTCTGATCATTATGGTGGTTTAAGCAAGGGATGGTCACATGGTCCAATCTATTGCACACCTGCTACTTCTCGCCTTTTAGCATTGTGTCTTTCTGTAGATACAAAGTGAGTATTTTTCTGAATAGATAAATTTTGAGTTATGAAATTTAAATTAGTCTTCACGATGCATAATGTGCAAAGGTTTTGTCTCTATAAATAAGCAGTCCTTGCCCTTTGCCTTTACTCTCTCTCTCTCTCTCTCTTTCAACTGGAAGGGAAGTCATTTTTTTAAACCCATGCTTAGAATGTGTTATTTACAAACTTGGTTCTGTACGGTATTTTATGTAATTGAGTTCTGTTTAACTTTTTTACCCAAGTCAAGTTTTCTACTGGATGATAAAAGATTTCACTATTCTACAGGTATATTCGTCCCCTAGAAATAGACAATATACATGTTATTGATGGGACCAAAGTCTTGATGCTTGAAGCAAACCACTGCCCTGGGGCAGCCTTAATATATTTTGAGCTTAGAGATGGTAGGCGATTTCTCCATACAGGGGACTTTCGAGCCTGCAAAGAAATGCAGAGCTATCCTATTTTCAGAGATGTACATGTCAACACTTTATATCTTGATACGACATATTGTAACCCTAAATACAGGTGCAACTGTGCAAACATTGTTTTGTTTCCTTGTAGTTGAAATTTGGTGTAGCCACTTTTATGTTTTTCTCAGCTTCCAAAGGAAATTGATTTGGATCTTTGCTCAGATTTCCATCCCAGAAAGATGTCATAAATTACATTATCAAGGTTACAAAGAATGCACTTTTTAAGCACCCAAAAACTCTGGTGGTGGTTGGGGCATACAGCATTGGAAAAGAGCGTGTCTTTCTTGGTATTGCAGAGGCACTTGGGGTAAGCCTAGCAACATTGTTTACCTCTTTGAAATAAATATGTTGTGCAAATATTTTGATGCTATGAATACGTTTTGTTATGGAAGATCTGTATGATACATGGTGGTTGTATTTTGATTTTTTAAGTTTTATTTTTTGGATCAGCTGACTTAAAGGGCACTGCTTAGTTTTGAGCTATACAGGTTCAGGTCTATGCTGATAGTCGAAGGAGGCGCATTTTGACATGTTTAAACTGGCCTGAACTGTCTGAAAGGCTTTGTTCTGATGCTCAGCGCACTTTTTTGCATGTTCTACCCATGTCATCTTTGCATCCCGAGGTGTGTGACTCATCTCTTAACAAGAGATACATAGCCTATTTTCCTTGGACATTCCTTTGGTCCTTGTAGCAGAGAAAAGAAGTAGCCTTTTGTTGGCAGGATAGCCCTTTTTTAGATAAATCCTCTGGGATTCCTTCTTTCCTGTTTGATTATGGGAATTGAGACTGAGTGATGTTTATTTATGTTTGTGGGTGTAACATTGAATTGAATTTTTGTTGCGCGGGAAGTCATTTGTCAGAGTCAACTAGCTAAAAAAAATTCAGTGGTTCAATTTAAAACACATTTTTTGCTGCAATGTAAACAAAATGAGTAAATGCTGAGTATGGGAATATGATTAAACACTTTATTCTGCATGTTATGTTGGCAGAGTCGTACGAAGTTGTTGATTTATGCTTGTTTTGTTCAGAAAATGTTTTCCTGATTTTGCCTGTCAGGTCAATGGTTGCATCTTGCAAAAGACATTTTTATCTGCCAGGGTGGTTTGCTGCCCGATCTAAATTATTTGAGGTTGTCAAGAATATTTTTGACTAAATAGAATGCAATTCATATAGTACTCCAGAAATCCGTGGTGAAGGCACACCTTCACAAAAGATGCATGCTTATGCCTACATAATTTTGCAGCAGACCATTTTCATAATATATCCTAGTAGTAGCGACGATTGGACTAAGCCAAAGCAACACATTCATTCTTAATATAAAATCATATACTCTTAATACGATTATATTCGTAATGTAAGACCAAACGATATAATTATTAAGAAAAGGAGCTCAAGTTTATGGGGGCTTATTGGTGTTGTGCCAACTATGTTCTCAATAATCCTACAGCTAATGGCTACTACTTCATTTCCACTTTCATTAGCTCTGTGACACTGTACTTTCTTCTGAATCTTTGTTTTAGCATCTCAGGTATGAACATGGTTTGTCATGCTTCTGGTGGTTCTTGATGATTTCTGGACTACTTTTCCCTTGATATATTTCTACTCCAGTTCTCTTGGATCCATCTACATGATAGTTCACTGAACTATGAGGGTACTGCTGTAATCTTCAATCATATTTTAATATATGTTTTGACCTTTTTATCAAAACAAAAGACATATCAAGGCCATTATCAAATCTGCCTAATTTATTTGTAGGATTCTTGCACATTGCCTAAAATTATCAAGTTTGATGTGGCATTTATGGTCAGCCTTGTGTTGCACGAGGTAAACATCACTCTGCCCTCTATTGATTTTGCTCCTGTTATGGCCTTTCTTATGTTTATCTTAGTCCTTTGATTTATTCTTAGGCAGTCTTTTACCAGGGAGGTTAGTTGAGTTTACTAGATGGTTCGGTTCACATCATTTTAGTGTTTATTTATTTTCAGAACCGAGGGATTTTTTTACCGTAGTACTTTTCTATTTTAATGGATGTACTTTCAAGTTTGATTGATGGTCATTTGTGGACATAATATCTTTCTTTCTCTTATTGAATCTGGATGAAATCTGAATTTGTCATTTAGTGGAGTTATTGAATGTAGTGCCAATAGGAGAATTTGTCAAAAGACGTTTGGAGCACAAGCATTGCTAAAAGTAAGAGCAAAATCAGAAGTAGAGATTGAGGAGATGCTTCAAGCAAAACCTCCTGAGCCATAAGGCAGCCATTTTATTTTTAAGGGAGGAATCATGCATAAATGCTTGAATTGCTTGTGATAATCTTGGATTCACATTATATAATTACACCGTAAGAATGCATATTTTGGACTTTCCCAAGTGATTTCTTTTCTATTATCCAAAGAGTTTCTTTTCAATTTAACCTTCCTTTGGGCTTTTATATATTGACAAGTTCTCATAGCCATGGAATTTAGAAATTGGAAGTTTATGGCCCCAAATCTCTTGAAATGGTTGGGCTGAGTTTAAAGTGTTTAAGGTGATAGGGTGGGAAAATGTTTGGAGCCATTCCTATTGGGGCATCAACAATGGGCACTACCACAGAAATTGAATAATTTTATCTGAAGCCTAACTTACATGGAGCAATTATTGATAGACCAATGTTTGTCTGAGTTTCTGGGATGGAGGTATGAGGGGACATGTTTCCAGGATGGGAAAAAACGTCCTGTATTTTGCAAACAGCATGGGGATGTCAAATAATATATATGCCTATGTATATGTGTGTGCACGTGCATGCGCATAAAAAGGAAATTATAAAACACATATTTATAACTTTTCAAATGCATGAATAAACTGCTAAACATCATTAAGCATTCTAAGGAGCTGAAATTCAAATAACAATATCCTTGACGTTGAACATTGAAAAATGAAGATTCAATATTGAGCAGTGAAACGAAGGGCATGGGACATGTCCCCATGGAACACCATCATAGACATTCTTGATGGATGGCATGGATGGATACCTATGAATGGAACTCTTTTTAGGAGCTAGGAGATTGCTAAAAGCTTTGCATTTCTTTCGCTCTATGTGAACATAGTGTTTCTAATATCTCCTATAGGATTGCTTTACATGAGTTTTGGAAGTTGAGCAGGGAGCATGATAAGCGGAGGTCATGCTACTTCATTGGAGATATGGGGAATGATCCCAAGCATCTATTGAAGCGCAATTGCATACCAATTGTTGTCATAAAATTTCTTGAGATTTGCCCACTTTTTCATTCATGATGGCATTTCCTGTATAGGTCTGGAATGGTGGAAATCCAAATTTTAAAATATTTTGGTGGGCTTTATCACTGCATATTTCCCAATCTTTACTTGCTAGGGTTAGAACCTCTCCAACTAAGACATATCTTTCACAACTTCCAAATTAGCTAGATGATTTGGAAGTTAGAGGAGCCGTTAAACCTTACCTTGGGATGATCTAAGATCAATGTTTGAAAACAAATCTATATTGTGCGCTACAATGATGCTTGTCCATCTGACTTGTTATTTTGAGGCTTATTATTACCTGGATTACAAACACTATCCATAAGTATTCTGAATTGGGATTTTGGTTGGTTTTAGAAGCTGCAGAGTAAAATCTGAGATTGTTTGAGAGACTTTTGAGTTGATTTATAACTTAGAAACCATCTCAAGTCATTTTAAGCTGTTTGGCATGCCCAGTGGACTTTTAAACTTGATTACAACTCTAATATTCACATTTTTCTAGAATATTACCGTTTTGTGAATTAGAGACTTCAATAATAATAAAATTTCTACACAGTCTCTTCAAAAATATTTATTCAAGCTACAGTTTAAACTTTATCGCATATGAATTGGTGTTTGAATTCGTGGAGGATAAAATTCGTAAAAAAACCATGGCTTAAAAAATCAGCTATAAAATTCATCATTAAACTTGACTACAAAATATACATAAATATAATATATTTTAAATTTATATAATTAAAAAATATATATTTAAATTTTTTTATATATATAAAAAATTTAAAACTATTAAATATATATGCTATAATATAATATAATCATAGTTATCTAATATATTTATAAATTATAAGCTATAGTTATATTTGTAGTTTATGAAATATATATATATATATATAGATAACTATATTTATAAATTATAAGCTATAGTTATATTTTGTAGTTTATGAAATATATATATATATATACAAAATATAACTATAGCTTATAATTTATAAATTTATTAGATAACTATGATTATACTTGTTGAGGGTTTTTAATATTATTATAGCCTTGGCATTGGAGTCTAGCCCAACGAGCTAACGTGCTGGTTGTTTCACGCAAGACTGTGGTCTTGCGCGCTCACCCGAAGTGCACAACGAAAGACCGGTTCTCGCAGGTTTTGTTGCATAGTGCTAATATCTTAGTCATATTCTTTGCTCTATGTATTTAAATGATTACTATATAAAAGCATAGGTAAACTACTTTGTTCCTAGAATTACCAAACTCGACCATCATGATTATAGAGACTATTGCCATTCTTAGTCTAAGTTGTTACTTTTAAAAAGAAGAGATGGATCATATTGCATACTTAATCCTAATTGTTATGCTCTATTTAGCATAGCACATTCCTTTGTCATGAACACAAGAAATGATATAATGACCAACACTCATATATTACGCTTCAGTATCAAAAGGCAAAAAGTCCATCCTCACAGTGATTACAATATGGGTATTTATACTTGTAAATCAACATTGAGAGAGTCATCATCAAGAGACAATTAAATGATAAACCATCTTCATCGAGAAAGTCATCATTTCTTCATAATAATAAAATTGAAGAAAAGGTTATACCAAGTATTTACAACATTAATGACCAGAGTAAATCATCAGTGGACTCTCAACAGACTGAGAGTCGTGGCATTCAATCAACTAGTTCTGCCTAAAGACCCGGGCCTTTGTGCCTCCTATATCTTTGCTTTATGCTAGATCTTTGCCTCCAAGTGTTCCTCTCCTTGTGGGCCGGTGCAACGCTTCCTATGAATAAGGTCTGGGTGACCTATATCAATCGTTCTGTAATTGCTCCTGCTTCCCACACACTCCCCTAGTCTTCCACTTCCGTTCCAAGTCCTATGTTCTTGGGTTCCTTGTGACTCATTCTCCTCTCACTGGGTCCTCTCGCATTGGTCCTTTCTCGTCGTTGTCCTTTCGCACCCTATTGGTTTTGTGTCATGGTGCTTCTGCGCCTATCAAGTTCCACGCCATGGTTCTTCCGCGCCGTGTCAGTTTCACACCAAAAATGGACCATACTTGGCCAAAATCTAGGGCTAACATCACCCCACACTACACTCTTAGTCCGCCCCAGACTAAGTTGTGCTATCAGCGTTTGTCAAAAACTCGGGTCCCGTCTACTTGATCTCCTTCTTCAAATTATCCCAATGTGACAATGCCTTGAACACCTTAGCAGTTATTTCTTTGACAATCCCCTTCGATTTCTTCATCTCCTCGGGTTGGCTGGAGGTCTCATTGGCCTTCTTGACTAGTTCGTCTAGGGACGCAGTAGCATCCTTCTGGACGTCTTCAAGTGTTGAAACCTCTTTGTCAACCTGTACTCGGAGGGCTGCAAAACTTGCATTCAGCTGTTGACAATGTGTATTTATTGTATCCTCCATCGTCTCCACATCCCTGAATGCCTTGACGTGCTCTGTACGGTCCTTTATTAGGAGTGCAACATCAACGAATTGCTGCCTCTGGGCTTCTTTAGCTTGGAGTTGGGCCTCCAAGATTTTATTCGGGCATGCAAGTTGTACAAAAATTCCATCCAAAATGGGGATGACTTCCCCAATCCTCTCTAGGGCGTGCTTGCAGACTTCAACTGTCATGTTGAATTGCTTTGCTAGCTCTAGTCTCTTGTCTTTCGGCAAGAGCTGCTCCTTGCATTGCTTTAGCAGAAGGTTCACCAAGGTCTCTAGCTTGCCTATGGCGTTCCCATCAAGAGGTACACCATTTCCCAGCGTCGGTTCTTGTTGCAAAATTGTTTTGCAGAGGTTCAAAGCTCTCACTTTTACCTCTGTGGCCTCCTATATCTGTTGCTTTAGAGTAACCACTTCCTCAGCGAGTGCTTGTTTAGTGGCAACCTCTTTATTGTACATACACACAATTTTGGCATGTTTTCTCTCAACAATGCGCGCATCAAAATTTGACAAAATATTCTGGTGCATGACCTCCAATTTCATCTTCAAAAATGTCATGTTTGTTTGAAGGGTGGTGATGTTTTGAGGATTCACCCATAGCGGCTTAGGTAGCATAGGAGTTTCTGGTCCCAAAGAGAGGCTGTTGTGGGGAAGCTCAAACTCCCACTCCTCATTATACATGTCTAGAAGGAAGGACACCTACATCCTTGTTTCCAAGGTTGCATCCTCATAAACGAAATGCGGCCATAGATAGAGCATCCTGTCAGGGACACCAAATTGATAACACTCGCACAGAGTGGTAGATACATCGTTGCTAGGCTCTTCCGTGGACTCGGCTGGTTCCTTCCCCTTACTAGGGTCGCCCTCTAAGGTGGCCTCTTCGTCGATAGCCATGGAGACCCTACCACCGGTCCTTTCACTCCTTTCTTCTTCCTCACCATCCTCCTCTTCACCATAGAGTGGTTTTGCATCAAGTAGTGAGTCGTGGGAGGCGGCTTCCTCCCGCATTGGGGATGGAGTCTTCTCGAAGTCAGAATCCAAGTTGTGAACCCGTACTTTTGGAATATCTTGTTGGGACACTTCCCTTGTGGCTTGCTGATGTGCAGTCCCTAAAGTATAAGCCCTTGGGGGAGATGTTGGTGGAGTTACTTTAGGGGGGAACAACGGAGGTGGCGGAGAAGGTGGAGGTGGAGGTGAAAGTGGAGAAGGCTAGGGAGAAGAAGAGTGTGGTGGAGAAGGGCGCAGTTGGGAAGGGCGCGAGGGAGAAGATGGGTGAGGTGATGGAGACGGATGAGGTGGGGATGGAGAAGGGCGAGGTGATGGAGAGGGGTGTGGTGGTGGAGAGGGGCGCGGTGGAGATGGGTGCGGTGGAGGTGCATGAGTTGTCTTTTGCCTCTTTTGTGGAGCTTGTTGTCCACTTGTGTTGGCTCTAGGCTCTGGCCACTTCTTCTTTATTGGTGTTGCTGATGGAAGCTTCTCCTTAGGGTCCTCGCCCTTTGTATCCTTTCGGGGGCGTAGCATGTAGAACAAGTTGTGAACTTGTTCACCCACCATTATCTGCCTGACCTTGATGTTAGTCAAGTCCGTCTCCCTTTTTTTCGTATAGGTCTTCTTGCTTGGATAGACAAACATTTTTCGGAGGGTGTGAATCTCCAAGTCTATTTTCTCGGCCTCCAGGATAATGGGTTGTGCGTCATAAATCCAGTTCACGGAATTTTCGAAGTACCACGTCAAGAAGGCGTATGGTAACTTGAGCCATGTAGAGAGTTCTCCAGATGGCTTCATTCTGATGCGCGCAAGGGAGAAGTGCTGCTTCATGGCAAACTGTGCTTGCTTAGCAACCAAAGGGGACAAGTTCTTTGGGATGTGCCACTCGATCCCGAACGCCGCCTTCATCCTGTCGAACTAGTACCTCATCTTGATCTTGTATGAAGGGGTAATGTGTTGAAGACAAGTGAATGCCTTGTAGCGTTTAATAGGGGACTTGTGCGTGGGAGGGTATACCCACTTCAGTGCTCCCGAGCTATAGTTCGGTACGTCGATCTAATAAAAAATCATTAATAAAAGAAACACCCCCATGGGAACTTGTGCTTAGGCACCGATGGGTCTTCTCTGCATCTTTAATAGTCTTCTGGGTAAAATACATAGCCTAGTTGTATTAAGTCCTTGAGTGACTTGGTGGGCAATATAGAGGTGCACCATGTCAACCTCTTTCCATCGATTGGTCCCACCGATCTTGATCTATACGATTCGCACTGCAACTTGGAGGGTCGAATCTTGTAGGTTCTTGATATGTATGGTGTGGCCCTGATTTTGATACATGAGCATTGTGGTGGTCTTTTGGACCTCCTCGGTGTCTGCCAAGTCGTCAATCACGCTCAACCCTGAACATTGCAGTCTTGTGACCTTGTTGATCCTTTCAAGCGTGGTCTTCATACTGTGCTCGACAAAGTAGATGTATTCCTCATGGACGGGCGAGAGAAGGAATTGGACCACTTTCATGGGTTTTCCAAAGTCTGGTAAATTGAAGAGCTGGAACAACCCTGCAACGTCTAGCTGGTTGAAGATATTAAGATCGAACGCCACTTGGTTCTTGGTGTTCTGGCGCTCGACACGGTAGTCATTTTGAAACTCAACCTCGTTTCCAGGTTGTCGATGATTGTAGTCGAAGACGGTGCAAGTGGAAACCTTGGAGACCCAGTTCTCCATGCACAACATTGATTTTGTATATTGCATCTCTTCTATTAAGAAAGACAGGGGCGAGGACGATTGGGCCTTTTGTGTCGAGGATGATTGAACCTTCTTTGCTTTTCGAGTCATGCTTGCTCCCTCTTCCTCCGTGCGCAGAACTCGCTTTTTTGGTGTTTCTTCCGTAATCAGAACCCAGTCTCTTCCGCTTACCTCCTCTTCTTTTGATATTGTAGATAGTGGTTCGATCCTTTGGGCCTTTTTCTTAGGCATCATCACCCTCTAAGGCGCTTGAAGGTTGATGTGCGACCGTCTAATGTTTCCAAAGGAATACGTGGTTGCGGCTGACTGCTTCGACTTTTGGAGATTGAGTATCTTCTAATGGCGGACTTGCAACTTGTAACTTTCGGTACTACCCTATGTTTCTCTCATGTAACCATACTTGTAATACCTGTCCACAAATTTGCAATGCCCTATGTAGTTTGCTGTGGAAACGAATTCGATTTGCTCAGCTCTGGTAATCGCTTTGCTCGTCTCTGGTAATCTCAAATAATTGCAAAGGTAAAATGTAAAAAGAGTTTAACTTGCCTATTTATAGGCTCGAGGAGGGATTCACTATCATTAATACCTTTCCTTTAACCATCACCTCGTGTCATTAATGTAGATCCTTAACGGCTATCGTGCTTGGATCCTCACTTTTGGAAATTAATACTTTTAATGGTATTGTCACATCATGTTGTTGGCACATCTCTTGCCATAACTATTCTTTCCACATTAATGGCACGCCCCATCTCGTGCCTTCTTCAAAGTGGATGACAACTGTGTCCCATGCTTTTCATGGGGTGGAAGACAATTGTCTCTTTTGAGTTTTCAAACTTATGGCGGGAACACTTCACCATTTTGTGCCTTAACTAGCTCGCGTGCCTTTATGCACTTGTGCACCCTGAATACCTTCCGTGCCAAGGTCACTTGTGTCGTGCCTATTTAATCCACACGCCTTGGTAACTTGCGCGCTTCCTTTACTAATCATGACTTTAGACTTCTTTTCTTACCTCACACTAAAACGAGTCATGGTCCACAAAAAGAAAACCAAAACTTGAAAGAAAATTTCATAAAGAAATGTTGCGCGCAACCAAGGTAGCGCTTTTATTTAAAACTTATTAATTACAATACTTCAGCTATTCATAAGTGTAATACGGCTGGAGCCGACTTCCATTATAGTGCCCAGGAAGGAATTGGTCATCCATCCTTTGTAATCGACATGCTTCAGTAGGTTGAATGCTATGAATTATAAAAGGACCATCCTAGTGGATTCGAAGCTTTCCAAGGTGGCGCACAAACTTGGAGTCGTATAATAAGACCTTCATTCCGGGAGTAAATGTTTTGTGCTTTATATGGCGGTTATGCCATGCCTTCTATTTGTGCTTTTCAACATCCTGACTCCAATGAGCGAGGAACCAAGTTTCATCAAGTTGTAACAAAGCATCTAGGTGTGCTTTCAAGGATGACTCGTCATCCAATTGTCCTAGGCGTGCTATACGGAGAGATGGTTCTAAAAACTCAATTGGAAGTACTGCTTCTATACCGTATACCAAGTTGAATGGGGTGTTTTTGTTCAGGGGCTTGTAAGTCGTTCGGTATGCCCATAGGACCATAGATAGTCTATCATCCCAGTTTGTTCGGCTAATATTGCATTATCTTGTGTAATCATGAACTCATTCAGTAAGACACGAATTGTTTCATTCAGGTAGTGGGTACCACAATTACTAGTGAAACTTAGTGGGCATCCAAAACGAGTTATAAGATTCTCCCAAATGATGCATGCAGCAGTACAGTGTTTTGTTGGCACGGCTTCAGCCCATCGCATGAGATAGTCAGTTGTGATTATGTATTGAGAACCTGTCCTTCGTCTAGTTGGAGTGATGGGGCCAACAAAATCAATGGCCCATTTCTCAAATGGTTCTTGAGAAGGTATTGGTTGTAGAGGCATGACATCTCTTTTGTTAGGTTTCTCTACGCGCTGACATATATCACATTGCCTAACATATGCTTTAGCATCTTTAAAAAGAGTAGGCCACCATAATTTGGCCAGGAGAACCTTACGTGTAGTAGCTTCTCCAGCATAGTGTCCTCCAACAATTCCTTCTGAACTTCTCGAAGTACTTTAGGATGCTCATGTTGCATAACACAGTGCTGAAGAATCTCGTCACGACCAAGTTTGTAAAGATCTCCTATGAGTTGAAATGGTGTGGTGCGGATCGTGAGTTGTTTCTTGGCTTTGGGAGTGAGATAATCGGGTGCTGATCCAGAGGTCAAAAAAGCAACAATATTCTCGAGTTCCTTAGGTACACGGGTGACATGTAATAGTTGAGCATCAGGTAACTTCTCTTCAGTGGCGTGCGGGGGCTCTCTAGACTCAATCAGGACATTTGGTCAAGTCCACAATTGGTTTTCCCTGGTTTCAGCATGACAGAAAATTGGAACTCTTGGAACACCACTCCAACGATAGATCCGTTCATGTAGTACGAGTTTGTTGACAAGGTATTTCAAAGCCTCATGATCGGTATAGAAAACAGAAGTAGTGGCCAATAAGTATTGTCGGAACTTCCGCAGAGCATAGACCATCGACAATGCTTCACGCCCTGTAGTGGTATAGTTCCTTTCAGCTGGAGTGAGCTTTCTACTGGGAAAGTAGATTGGATGATCTAGGTGACCTTCACCTGGGTGTGCAAGGATTGCACCAACAACCATTCGAGATGCATCAACATGGACGTGGAATGGTTTTGTCCAATCGGGAAACTGGAGGATAGGAGCAATGACCAGTGTTTGTCTTTCAGTGTTTCAAAAGCTTCTTTGCAAGAAGTCGTCCATATGAAATGCTCATTATGCTTTAGAAGTTCCTCCAGGGGAGGGGCAATCTTTGCATACTCGGGAATGAACTTTCTATAATAACTAGTATGGCCTAGAAAGGCACGGACCTTGCACTAAGTCTTGGGCGCTAGAAGGCGAAGAATAATAGACACCTTCGTCGGGTCTGCTAGAAGTCCTTCCTTACAAATAATATGTCCTAACAGCACACCAAAAGGTGTAGCAAATAGGTACTTCTTTAAGTTGAATGATATTTGTAAGACCCAACAATGCTCAAGCATAAGCCTCAGGTTAGAACAATGGTCCTTGACCAAACCATAAACAGTCTAGTCATCCAAATAGACTTGAAGGAACTTGTGGATGAAGTCCTTGAAGGCTTCAATTGCTATTCGTGAGAACACTGCTAGGGCGTTCTTCAATTTGAAGGGCATGACAATATACGCGAAGGATCCCCATTTGGTGGAAAACTTTGTTTTTGGTTGGTCTTCTTCAACTATCTTTACTTGATGGTATCTCGAGAACCCATCTGTGAAGGTATATATCTCACATCCAGCAACACCTTCAAGGATTTCCTTTGTGAAAGGCATTGGGAAAGGGTTAGTGACACAGGATGCATTAAGTATTCGATAGTCCACACAAATTCGGATGCATCCATCTTTTTTATATTAATCACCACTGGACTAACCCATTCAGATTCATCGATGGGGGTGATTACTCCGGCCTGCAACATACTGTCGATTCCTCTTTGACATGCGCTCGTAGATTGGGATTCATTCTATATGGATGCTTTCTGACTGGTTGAGCACCGTCAATCAGCGTGATATGCATCTTTCCCAAAGAAAGGTGGACTCCCTTCATTTCGCTGTAATTTCTTGGAAAGACGTCCTGATATTCTTTTAACAACTCAAATATTTTTAAAATCTTCGTTTCAATCCAATAATTTCCTATCGTAGCCATCTTTGGTTCTTGCTCCGTGCTGATGTTGTGCAAAATAGTCTGAATGGGTCCATTGTAAGGGTTGTCTGGTTAGCACCGGTATCACAAACATCTCTTGTGCCATAACTCATAGGGACATCCAAATGGGTTGTCAAAGGGCCATGTGGTTTGGACTCTTCACCTTCTTCTACGTGAAACACTAGCTTTTGTTTACCTAGAGGTATTTCTTTGCATCGGTCTTGATCAAGGATTGGTTATGGCGTGGAAACTTGTGCCGATGATTCATTGAAGAGATGCAGAGGTTGTTCAGGGACATGATGGATATTTCGTAGACGATCTTTAATAGGACTTGATTCACCAACAATTGCTTTGTGTATGGTCTGGAGGGTGAGGTGCAAATCCATTCTTGGAGAAGAATAAGATAGAGCCGATTTCATGTTTTCCTTCAAGAGATGCCAAAATCGGGTTCCCATGTGTCGTTCTTCATGAACATACCATGCTCTTGCCCAGGTACGTAAAGTTCCATAAAATGCATGCACCCACAAGTACTCTGGTAGGTATGTTACTTCTCTCGACATTGTTTGACAGGCTTCAATGTGAGGTTTCGGTGGTTGTATGCCATTGTAACTAATTGATCCCTTGACATTGTTGTCATGGTGGAACCAATGATGCAAAGCATAGTGTACTTGATCCCAATAAAGGAGTCGCTCATGATGGGTGCGCCACCAGCGTGCAACTGTACCATCTAAGAGATGAACCAATGACCTCATATGTTCAGTTTCAGTGTCATAGAATTCTTTAAGGCGTTGTAAGAAGTCACGTACCTCTATTTGTCCATGGAACCGTGGAGCCTCATCAAGTCATTTAAGTGGTGCTTCTATGATGGGTCCCCTCATGTCTTGACTGGTGACAAGGCGCACAAACCTGTGATGTTTATGAAATTGGCGTGGAATGGTTTCCTGACTTCCAATTGCACTACACACTTGGCCATTGAGGTCATAATTGCTATGTGCCCAAGAATTACAAGCATTGCTTGTAGTGTCAAAGAGGGACTGAGTGTCTGACCATTTGAGAACACCATCAGGAGTTGGATCTCTTTGCTCATCGTCTCTGATAGTGACATTGTAGATGTGGTTAATGTCTTCTTCCACATTGATGGGTTCAATATAAGGGGGTCCCTGTGTTTGATCCAAGGGAACAACACGTTGGTCAGTGTTCTCAAAACTAATACACTATTTCTTAAAACTCAGATCTGCATTATTTTCATAGCACCAGAGCCATCCCAACAGAGCTGGGAAGTCATCTGCCTCAGCTAATTCAAGAACCTCAAAATCTGCCTCGAAGGGTACTCTAAGAATTTCAACCGTGTTGTTAGAGAGGACACCAATTGGTAAAGCACGAGTCTTGTCAGCCATGAACAACACGTGAGGTGATGGCTGCAATGCTGGACTAGCCATTTTTTGCCAGGCATCTTTGGTAAGGACATTTACTTTTGCCCCAGTGTCAACTAGTATGTCCCGGATTACCCATCCATCGATGGCAGCATTGGCTAGTATCTCTTTATCTTCCAAGGGAGACAAGGGAATAGGAGTGTCTTGCCTTCAAACCTGATTCAAGCGACTATCCTCAGTTTGTCGAGTGACTTGAGGTTGAGCATTGTGTGGTGTTTGTGCTTGATTCTTAAGCCAAGTGCTCAGTTGTGGGACAATCTAGCATGCACTTGCACAATTCCTGGAAGTCATCACGCGTCATATTTTGTGGTTCAGTTGCCCTTTGCACAATAGCACGCTACGTTGCTTCTTTGTCTTTAAGCAATTGAATCTCTCCTTGAAGCTCTCATACTAATGCCATCGTATCTTGGAGGACATCTTTCTGTTGTGGGGCATCAGGATACTTTTTGGCTCATGGTTCTTCACGCTGAGCTTTTTCAGTAGAATTCGAGATAGATTGAGACTATTTGCTGCGTGTGGTAATATTCACTTGTTGAATAGTTGGGGTGCCTGAACGCTTGTGCCAATGTGATTTCTCAACTTGTATCATGTCGACACCCTTTTCATTTCACTCCTTAGTAATAATTGTGTACAAATCATGACACTCTAACAGTCGGTGGTCCTTTTTACAGAAAGCATATGTAGGGTAGTCTGGACAATCTCTTTGGTAGTGGTCTAGGGATTCATATTTGTAACATGTTCTGGGTGGGAAACGACTACCTCCTCGTCCGTGTCCTCTTCCTCGACCCCGATAGCCACCATTATCTTGGTTGTTTGCTATAGATGTTTGGCATGTACCGTGCGCTCGTGCTTCATGGATGTCACTAATCAGTCGACAATCATTAGTGTCATGAGTGTAAGCATCACATATCTTACAATACTCAAACACCTTAGTGTGTGTAGCTCGCTGCAAAAGAGGACAAGAGCCTACATTATGTTCCTCATGATAGATTTCACACGTCTGTTTAAGTATTGTGCGAATGTTCTTGCACGGGCAATTGCTCCGTGTATGCCTTGATCTGTGTATGCCCTTCGGATTCGCATTCAGTGCACCAAACACCGTTGCGTGTATCATGCGCACTATTAGCTGTTAACTTCTCAAGTTGTGACGCCATGGATGCTATCTGAGCTTCCATAAATGGACTGATCCCTATATCGACACTTCCAACTGCAACACGAAGGGCAGCATCCAAGGCTTCGTGTGGGCTAGTGAAAGTCTTTTGAGATAATGTTCGTCGGAAAGGGAGTAACAAACCTCCCACGAACCATTGTGCGTGCTGTGCAGCATTGATTTCAATGGACAACTTTGACAAGAGCGTCTTAAACCTTCCGTCATACTCACATACACTTTCAAGAAGTTCCTGTTTGATGTCCTTCAGCGTGGCTATGCTTTGTTGCTCAAATTCAGGAATGTGAAACTCCTGAAGGAAGGCTGCTTTAAGTTGATCATATTCGACCACTGCTTGTTGTGGGTCAAACTTTCTATACCATTTGTGTGCGTGCTCCAACAACGTAGTTGCAAACTATGTGGCCTTACGCTCAGAAGAGGTGATGCCTCATGCTCTCCAAACAAGTTCACATTTGTGGACGTGCTCAGCGGCATTCTCCATGCCTTGATATTCTGGAAAGTGAAGTGTCATTTTGTAAAATAATGTTGTTGGCTGAGGTGCTTGAGCTGGTGGTTGTTGAGAATCTCCAGCCCCTGTCCCTTGAGGGTGAAGTCCACTACCTCCTCCTGTGTCTCCACCTAGTCTGCTTGCAGCGCCTCCACCAGTAGTGCTCATGATATGGGGCATGGTAGCCGGTTGATTAACCACACTTGGGCTTGTATTTTGTCTACTTCGTGGGCCAGGTCCTCCAGGCATCCCTAATTGCGCCATGTAATTCCTTTGAAGGGGGAAGAAAAGTGTTAAGTCTGTATTTATGTCAAATGATTGAGTTGTAGTATCCCTTATTGGCTCAGTCTCTGATTCCACGTTGTCTGTCTCCCAATTACGTATGTGTATTTCGTTTGATTCAAGAGCATGAACACGCACTATGGTTGGGGAGCTTGGTTGGTTTAGACTTGGTTCCTCGGTTCTTGTTGTCCAGCTTGTTTCTCCTCAATATGATATTAGAGGCATAGGGCGTGGCTCAAAAGTGATGGGGTTCTCTTTGTGTGTCTCTGCTTCCCTATGGATCTTGATAGCACTTCTTGGTTTTCCCGGTCCTGTCTCGCGTCACTGACTCCCATAATCCTTTGCCGAGCTTCATCATACTTCCGCTTCTACAATGCTCGTTGACTGGCTACCATTTTGAATTCACAATCCTTTACCAACTTGTTTCTACTCCCTTCCCAATTGTGCGGCTCATGCACGGAAAGATCTAGCTCTCCATTGGCATAGTCTCAAGTCCCAAATCAACAAATAACTTCTTAATTACTAAGGTAAAATGTCTAATGTAACAGGCATGCGGTTCTCAAAGGAACTGGAACTTGGCTTCTTCAGGAAATGAATCGGTTGTTACAGCGTACTCCAGAATGTAGCTGTTCAAAACTCCCTTCCACCAAATGTTAACAGCTTTGGTCCATGGGTTTCCAAGTCATGCTAAAGCTCTCTGTGGCTCTAGGGTCCAAGGCTGTCTTCTTCCAAGGTTTCGGGACCGTCCTTGAGCATATGTAGAGAGCCAAGTGTGCAGGTGAACTGGGATTTCAGCAAAGAAAGTTTCATACAGCGCACTATAGAGATTTTGCTCTACCCACTGTTGTGCGAAGACTCCTGGTTCAAGATAGGGAACTTCAAAATTATCTTTAACTCTTGTAATCCATTGTTCTATATTCTCAAGAGTGATGCACTCAAACATTTTCCATGATTGAGCAACAAGCGCTACGGGTCTCGGCAATGGAACCAAAATGTTGTGGGTTTTTAATATTATTATAGCTTTGGCGTTGAAGTCTAGCCCAAACAAGCTAACGCGCTGGCCCTTTCACGCAAGATTGTGGTCTTGCGTGCTCACCCGAAGCGTGCATCGAAAGACTGGTTCCTACAAGTTTTGTTGCATAGTGCTACTATCTTAGTTATATTCTTTCCTCTATGTATTTGAACGGTTACTATATAAAAGCATAGGTAAACTACATTGTTCCTAGAATTACCAAACTCGGCCATCATGATTACACAGACTATTGCCATTCTTAGTCTAAGTTGTTACTTTTAAAAAGAAGACACGGATCAGATTGCATACTTAATTCTAATTGTTACGCTATATTTAGCATAGCTCATTCATTTGTCATGAACACAAGAAATGATATAATGACCAACAATCATATATTATGCTTCAGCATCAAAAGGCAAAAAGTCCATCCTCACAGTGATTACAACAGGGGTATTTATACTTGTATATCCCTGACCAAGTATTTACAACATTAATGACCAAAGTAAATCATCAACAAACTCTCAACAGATCGAGAGTCGTGTCGCTCAATCAACTAGTTCTTCCTAAAGACCCGGGCCTCTGCGCCCTTATATCCTCACTCTATGTTATATCTTTGCTTCCAAGTGTTCCTCTCCTTGCAGGTCGGTGCAACACTTACTATGAATAAGGTTTGGGTGACCTGTATGAATAGTTTCGTAATTGCTCCCGCTTCCCATGCACTCCCCTAGTCTTCCGTTTTCATTCTGAGTCTTATGTTCTCGGGTTACTTGTGACTCATTCTCCTTGACTGGGTCCTCTCGTGCTGGTCCTTTCCCGCCGTTGTCCTTTCGCGCCCTTTTGGTTCCGCACCACGGTGCTTTTGCACCTATCAAGTTTCGTGTCAAAAATGGACAATACTTAGCCAAAATTTGGGGCCAACAATACTATATTATATCATATATATTATAACTATATTGATTCCAATTAATTTGTTTGTTGTGGATATTCAATGGGTATGCTTTGAAAATCGTAACAAATCTCAAAATATTAAATCCTAGATGAGGCATGCTTGTGTTATCTAATGCGTTAAAATGGGAAACATAATAAATCTTTGAATTTAACACCGATCACAGCAGAACATTTACCGGCAGCATCGATTCGAGTGGCAAGTGTGACTGGCAAAGAAGGGCCGTTTCTTGGACAGATTTTAAATCACCAGCAAGTTTTGTAGTTAGCAGCTTCCTTCGACCTGAAACAGCCACAGCTTGCGCACATGAAGTAAGAATTAAGAGCTCTAGAGTCTAGACAATTTTTATTAATTACATGCATTTCACCTTGGAGGCCATTATAATTTACAATTTACGGGTTACGAAAAAAGATTACCTACACCTGGCAACTTTGAGACGACGTAGTAGATCAAAATCCAGAAAGCGGTGGTGGGCCATGGGGAAAACAATTAAGGCAGCGACTGCATAGCCATGAAAGGTACAGGTGGCCTGTTAAGTGCAGACATGTTAAAGGAAGCGCCTGTGTATGAGCTGTTAAGTCATTCAAGACCCTAATAAATATTACACAGCCGTTAAGGAAAGGCCTGTGTATGAGCAGTGGCAAATTAAATTGCGAATATAAACAATTTTTTTTTGGGTTGTTTTTTTGTTCGGTGAATATCGGATTTTTTTTACGTTAAAATGACCGAATGTAGTGTCTTATTAGATAACCATATTCTTTGTTCTTCTGAACCAAGCCCTGTTATAGATGTGTGACACTATTGGTTTACCAGTCATGGATTTTATCTTGGATATTCACCAGTTTTGTGCTTCATTGAGGGGTCCTTCCCTCACATGGCTATTGGTGCTTGTACTTGATCTTATAGCTTGGGGTTTAGCTACTGTAGGTTTACTTCTCTAGTTATGTTTTCATCACTTTAGTGCTTGGTTACCGTCTATGTTGACTTATAACTTATAAACCATCTCAAGTCATTTCAAGCTGTTTGGCATACACTATTGACTTGTAAAATTGAATACAACTCTAGTATTCAAATTCTTTCTAGAACTTCACCATTTAATGAATTAGAAACTTAAAACTATTTATTGAAGCTCCAGCTTAAACCTTCTTGATTGTATTTATATTAAGATTCTCGCATTGGTCCTCCTGCAGTGGTAGACAACTTTGTTGTTTGTTCTTCTTAACCAAGCCTTGCTACAGATGTGTGACACTGCTGCTTTTCCAGTTGTGGTCTCTGGCTTGGTTCTTCACCACTTTTGTGCTTCATTTAGGGGTCCTTCCCTCACGTGGCTATATGTGCTTGTCCTTTGATCTTAAGCTTGGTGTTTAACTGCTTTGGGTTTGCCCCCGCTAGTTATGTTTTCATTTATTAGTGCTTAGCTACCTTATATGTTTCTCTGAGTTTCTGGGACAGTGAAAAATTTCGTGGATCTTATAATACGTGTGTATATATTATTAACAATTACAAAATAAGTAAACAAAATACATAGTTTATAAACAAAAAACCGGAAATGAAATATTGTTTAACCTTCCATGACATTATAATGGGATGGAAATTGAAATTCAAATACCATCCATGATATTGAACATTGAAAATCAAAATAAGAGTCTGATAATGTCATATCAATATGATTTTGGGGATGTTCAGATGTCCTGGGACGTCCGGGATTTAATTCTGGATTTCTGGTATTAAACCACAAGGTAGACTATCAACATTGTGGCTCAGAAAATCTGCACTTTAGCAGAAAATCATGGATCTAAGGATGAAAGATTCTCAAGAAAAAGATTAGGAAAAACCTGTTCTAAATCTGCTTGGAAACTGTTCAAGAAACCCACTAGTAAATTCATCCAAGAAAATATGCTTAAAAAATCAAAGCAAATTTGTCCTGCAATATCCATCTAGAAATCTGCTTAAAAATCAGGGCAAATTTGTTTTGGAAAATTTGCAAACCTATCACAGAGAATTTGTGTAGAGATCTGCTTGAAGGTCACAACAAATTCATCCTAGAAAATATAAAAATCTGTCCTGGAAAATTAGTCTCTTTTTCTACTTGAGAATCAAGATTATCAAGGGAAATCTGCAAATCCATCGTGGGGACATTCCCAGATGTTCCAGGGACACGTTCCCAAAATTGAGAGGAAATGGGGAAATGTCCCAGATTTTTCAAAGAACGGCGGGGGCGTGGGGGAGGGGGATGGGTGGAGGATGTTGATTCCCTGTGCCCACGTCCCTAAAATGTTCTCATCGTACACTGGTTACTTTTCGGAACCTAGGGCCCTTCTTATCCTAGCAATCTTCTAATGTAACGGAAGCTGTTTTCGAGTTCCATTGACCTTATTAGGTCATTTGTGAACATTATAATTCTTTCTTTCTTTGTGAAACTGTTCTGTAGGTTAAGGTTGGTAGAATGTAGGTATGCTGCCTATATTGAAGTATGGCAAGCTGCGAAAAGAAATACGACCAGTTTGGGATGTTTGAACATTGTAAACATGCAACATTTTGCAATGTCTTTTCTCAAAATGATTTCAGAAGTTTTAGACTAGGGCATCAAACTTCTGTTTTACAATCTAGAAGTCTTTACACCAATGTAAACATCCAATCGTTTAGACTAGAAGTGGATTTAAATGCAGGTTTTTATGCATAGGTCATAACCTTCTCCGATTGAAGTCTACCTTTCCAATCATCATAAGGATATCTTGTTAAAAAAATATGTATAACGTGCTAGGGTTTGTCAATAGTTAGAGGTCACCTTTTCAAATCATGTGTTTACTATTCTATTTGTATGTTTCATTTAACCTATGACATTTGTTTTGAGTGCAAGAAAATCAATCCAACAATAGGTGAAAGGATCAATGAGATTGATTCATTTTTCATGCTTCTAGCCACTAACGATTACTTTGTCGATTTTACATTACTAAATCATAGGTATAATACATTATTATCCAGGAATTAGACATCTTATAAACTATTATTTTTTGTTGGCTGAAAAAAAATTACATTAAGAGTCTATAATATAGCAGAAAGTGAAGTTATAAAGCCAGCCATAGTGAATATGTTTATAGATGATGGTATTGACTCATCCTCAGGCCTCTACTTGGAAGACAAGTTGCTATAAAAGGTTAAAACATCTGTGAAAAAAACTTCTTGTCTATCCCTTATATTTGATTGTCAAGAAATAGCTAGACCCACAAGAAAGCATATATTATTTGCAGCTTATCAAATGATCAGTCCAATAATTCCTGATCTTGTCCTGTGATTACTCTTTAGTTTTTGTGTAAAGCCAATGGAAGGTGACAACACAAAGGAGAATGAGGATAATAAAGTGATGACAGTTTGACTAAGCTGTAAATATCAAGAACCCTGGCCAAAAGGTTGAGAAAATTGGAAATCCCTAGTACACTATTGATAATGAATACAGTGCAGCTATCTGTCAAATAAGAAAAATGTATATTGAACAGAGTCCATCTTGTGCTCCCCTGTAATGTAGCATTTAAAAAGAATCTTGATTAATTCTATACTATGAAAATGTTTAGATGCCTTATGAATTATAGCCTGTATTTTGGTGCATGAAGGTGCTCACATGTTCAACTAGAGCCAGGTTTGTAAGGTTTAAAATGGCTCAAATATAACTGTTTTGTTTATTGTCCAAGACTTGGAATGTCTGTGTTAAGATGAAGGCTTTCTTTTTTAAGTATAAACACTCCTGGTTTTGTGCTTGATAGAATTTGGGTGCTGTTCTTGATTTCGTGTAACATGAGAGTTTATTAAAAAAATAATAGGTTTTATTGGATGGTTATTAGTTCTTTTCATTTTTCTATTCTTTTTGATAAGATGATGCCAATTGTCAAGTGAGGTTAGTTTTTTAAAATTAAGTTTGATGTTGGCAGATCTTATTTAAGGTGAGATATAAGGAAGGGAAATGGCTTTTGTTAGGCCTATGCTCACCATTCTCCTTTTTTAAAAATAAATAAATAATGAAGAGGTCATTTATATGCATGGATCTATGGAGCCATATGTTTTTCAATCTTTCTGAACATATACAGACTATATTGACAGATGCATATTGGTTTTTGGCATAACTAATTCAAATTATTTGTGTTTGCTCATAATTTGCAGAAGTTAAAGCAGTATGCACAAACCTTCCAATCACACTTCACATCAGTGTTGGCCTTTCGACCTACAGGTATGCCAAATGGATGCATTTGAATGACCTTTTGATTCTTCTGCCTGTAGTACTGGATTAAATTTCTTTCTTGCGAGCATTTTTTACTTTTCGCAATGCCAAACTAGAGGCGCTGCCTGGTTTTTTCCGAGGGCAATCAATTGTATCTACACTTTATACGTGTTGGTTGATAGAATTTAGAAAGTTGCAACCTTGGTTTAAACATTAAAATGATTTTTCTTGTGATATGAAAAACATGTTGATAAATATGGCCCTTTGTATCTGAGGAATAAACTATATATCATAGAAGACTTTAACACGAAGATGCATGATCTAACTCAAAGCTTAAAAAAATGTGAGAGGATTGGAATCTGACCAAAGGAATGGAAAAAATGCTGATAAAATGTAGTTAGGCCTTTGTTACTGGTGTCAATATTAGAAGGGGAAACATGAGGAAACCATAAAGAACAAGAAGGCAGTGCATGTTTCCATCTATTTCCCTCATCAAAAGCTCGAGAATTTGAGTCCCATTGCCACAGTGGCATCGTTGAGCTTTCTTTATTACTGTAGATGCTTTTGCAACATCCTATTTGGCCCATATCTCTTACTAGTTCCATTACCTTGAAAACTCGTTTTCTTCATAGATGATATATAAATGTAAAGTTAGTTTGGAGTAATCAATGCTTAACTGATGAGGGGAAGCTTTTGAGGTGCATAGCTTGGTATTAAATGCAATTGGTCTATTGACTTAGGTCTTTTTGATGGATCAAATTACAAAATAATTAATAAATGATCTCTTACTAATTGTTCAAACTTTAAATCAATTCATTATAACATTTTGATTTTAAACCTTGCACTCTCATAATATGTTTTCGTATTTGGAAACAATCTTCTATTCATTAGTTGCTTGCTACTATGGAACATTTTTGTTATGTTCCAAATATGATGGTAAATGTGTGGCTCACATGGTTCTAAATATACAAGTTAAGGTATTGAACTGCATGGAAGAGAGGTTCAATTATTATATACAAGTTACAGTATTGAACTGCATGGAAGAGATTCAATTATTATAACAAGTCAATCAGGTCAAGAATTTAGATCACACCTTCTAAATTTGGGAACGTTTTTGTTCCCCAAAAGCTCATTTCTTCAACAGATGAGGGTACAACTCCCCTACCACCTCCTTGGAATACTATTTTGCTTCGCTGGGTAGTTATCCTCTCAACTTTAACTGCCATTGTTCCTGCTTTCCCCTGCTTATGGCTTCAACCTTTATCCGAAACACTAAATCTTCATCCAACTTCTCTTGAAAATTAGGTACAAAGCTCTCTATGGAAGGTATTAATTGTCACTTTTCTTCCTCATCTGGGACATGGGCTCAAAGAGATGCATATTCTCAACATTTACACACTGCATTTTCATATAGGAAGGAGTTTGAGCTTGAAAGTATTGTCATCAATCTGATCTGTTATGTCAAATTTTCCATACCTCAACAATTTAGGATTCTTAGTTTGACCTTGGAGTTTATATTTGTTCAAGTAAAGCTAAATCTTAACTCCAACTTGAAACTGATGTTCCCTTCTATGCTGGTCATGGAGAGGTTTTTGTTCTTGGCTTGAGACTCCTTGAGCTTCCCTTGCACTTAAAAGATGAATTTGCTTGATCTTGTTAATGAATTTTTCAAACCTTGCCATTTTCGAATTTGATTCTTTGTCGCTCTATTTCAGCCGTTAAAAAAATCCCGAAAGGGTTAAGAGGGAATTAACCAAAACATGCTTCACGAAAAGATTTGTTTGTAGATGTATGCACTATCTGTTGTATGAATGCAGATTATATACCAAGTTTTTATCCGATGTTGTTGAATGCCTTCTATTGTATCCCTCAAGAGCCACACCAATGTTTCATTAATTACTTCAGTTTGACCAATTGTTTGTGGATGGAAAGTGATAGACCTCTTGAAATTGGTCTCTCTTCTTTCCCACAATGTGGTTAATCTGCCCAAGAACAATGAACCTCTATTTGAAACAAAGGATTTAGGAAACCCAGAATGCACCCAAACCATACTAAAAAATAAATCATTAGCTCCATGACCTTTTATGGGTTTCTTGCATGGAATGAGTACGTATATTTGCTGAAACATTTTACTACCACAAAAAGATGATTATTCCCCTTCTTTGACGTAGGCAAACTGCCTAAGAAGTCGAAGGTGATAACTTCCAGTTCCCATAGCCTTGTGGGTATTGGTAGTACCGCGTATAAACCCAATTCTTTATTACTTGGCTTACGAGTGTCACAGAACACACATCCTCTAATAAATTTAAATGGAGACATTTGGTTGCGTGTGGCATTTTCCATCATTGTCTTCATGTTTTTCCGTTTTTGCTTGTGTATCTAAAATGGATGTCTATGCATATTTGTTGTTTCTGATTGATCCATTTTGAATCATATTAGCAAGCTCCTTGGGTTGACACTTGAAGGATAATTTGTGTAGATTGGGATACAACTTTCGTGAGAAACAATTTGGACATCTATGCAACTATTGTAGTAAGCAAAGTTAAGCTATTGTCTTTAATATTATATTTGCATGTTTTCTAATTTGCTTTCCATGGCGTTCCTCTTATGTAGGGTGGACATACTCTAATAAAATTGGAAATATGCTGGATTCTATTCAACCTATTACTAAGGGCAATGTTACAGTCTATGGTGTGCATTTCCTCTCTCTAAACGTGTCTTCAATATTTTTAAATTTACATGTTGACAGTTGTGTATATGTGGCAACCTTTGTATCCCCTATCTGTGTTTTTTGTGATGCATGTTGACATTTGTCCCAAGGAAGGAGTGGTATTACCTTTTAATGAAAATAAAGATTTTGGATTAGTGGTATTTGTAATGAAATGGCATGCTCATTACATACCATAAGCATTATTAATTTATCATTGAAAAGATTGTTATTATAAGAACCATACTATAAAAAGTCATACTCGGCAGGCCAAAATTGTGACCCGTACTCGGGACCCAACAATTACTCAACAACTTTATCTCTACTGTAAAAGAAAATATAAATTCATAAAATAAATTGAAAAACAAAAAAATAAAATGAAATGAATGTAGAGAACACATCACTCAGAGCATAAGTATGTTTTATATTAGTTTTTGAGCAAATAAGTGTACAATGCTTAATTTTAAGCAAATAGAAGAGTACAATGCTCATATATTATCTCCAACTCCTCTGCTGCACCCTAGAAGTAGAAGGTAAAGAGTCCTCCTCTGGAACATCACCCAAACACATCGTGAAGGCTTCCTTGTATTCATTAAGGACAGCCCGGTAGTTATCTTGCTCTTCAAGTGAAAGAAGAGGAGATGAGGTCGGAGCGAGGATCATTGGGTGTTTCCTAAGATAACTCCATAGCCTCTTCAACTTGCATTGCATTACCATATTGAAAGTGATATGGTGCAGGTGGTAATTTAGAAAGGGGATTGCTTTTTGGATCGACACTCGCGACAAAATTGTGAAATTAAGGAGTGTTTTCAAAATATCCTAGTTTTTGATGTTGGCAAGGGAGTTGATCTTCCCTTGCGTGGAGTTCTAAGATGGATTCATCACTCGGTAGACTGGGTAATAGAACATGATATTCAATATCAACCTTGAGATCGACCTTTTTATTACCTCCACTGTCATGTTCTATGTGAATTTGTCTTACATCAATAACGTTGGCATCTAGGGTAATTTATAGATATGTAGGATGTGTTTGGAATTTTGTTTTACATCATAAGCTTGGCCGATGACCTTTTTTTTTTTGAGTTCCAGATTGATCATTATTGCCTTGGCCGATGGCATTGCACTGTGTTGTCTATCATTGGACATCATCAGTTGGGCTGATGACATCAAAAGTGTCTATCTGAATCTGAACATCATCAGCCTAGCCGATGATGTCAGAACTGTCTATCTGAAACTAAACATCATCGGCTTGGCCGATGACGTTAAGGGGAGATGAATTTTCAACAAGATCTTGGGAAAGTGATAGTTGCTAGGTTTTTGTGGTGAAATTCGATATTTGCTGGATTACCCATCCAGGGCCTTCCAAGGGTGGATTGGCTGGAGGTACATAACAATCTTTTTCATCACTTGAGTCAAATCGAGGATCATCACTTTCATAAGATAGGTGTACCAAGTTGATGTTGTGGTGGAAAGCATGCATTTGAGTGTCTTTTTATAGTGAATGATGTCCAAGTGTCTCACTTGAGCTTGGAAAACAATAGTCTTCATCACAAGATGGTTGAATTGTGCATGCTTGATTAATGTCTTGTTGATGCTCATTGGAAGTGTCTTTGGTGGTAATACCGATTTGACTAAAAGTTCTAGGAGAGAGTAATAATGATTCTTGGAAGAGTTTAGCAACCCCATTGTCATTGCATTCAATTTAGTTTTCATCATATGAAGCCTCATTGGCATTGCAAAGAGGTTGGTTCTTCGGATCTTCATCAAATAAGGGAAGGGATTAGTCTCTTGGTAGAAAAGATGGATGAAGCCATTTAGAGACGTATGGCAGTAAGCTAGTTGTATTACAAATGTTTTGGAGTTCATTTTGTTCATTATTATTGTAGTGAACAAGGCTGACTTGCAAATCAGGATGCATGTTGATGATCTCAGGTAATGGAGTGCCATTGATAGTATTAGTAATAGGAATCTGGTTAGGATTTGATAATTTGAGGTCCCAATGGTTGAGATTCTCTTCATTCTTCTATCATACATTGTTGCATCAATAATCTTTAGGCATTGACTACTCGAAGAGGCAATTGCTCTCATGCGGTGAGTCCAATGACAGCCTAAGAGTAGGTTGTAAGAAAGTGGGATATCAAGAACCATGATCTTGGTGCATACGGTTTTGGGTTCTCCAGTGAGAGGAAGCTAAATGCATCGAAGACGATTTTGGTTGTTCTTGTAAAATCCATAGCAATTAAGTCTTGTTTTTTTGAGATCCTTTGTGGAATATCCTAAAGTCTTGATTAACCATAGGGAAGTAACATTAATGCTCGGGCCTTCATCCACAAGCACTATCCTCACTTGAACATCATTGATCACAACTCTAAATAAGGGGGTTAATCGTCTCAAAAGAGGATTTCATCATTGATCATATCATCCATAAGAAACTTTATAAAGAGCTTGGTATTTTTGAGGATGAGAGAGTCTCAATGGTATGTACTTCAATAGGTGTTGGAATTTTAGAAGGTTGACTAATTGGTTCGTTTTCACTTGGTGATGGCGATTTTTATATATCTTGCAATTGTTGCATGAGAAATTTCCTATGTTAGGGTGATGTTCTCATGAGTTCCATTAGAGGAATTCTGCAAGGCATACTATTGAGTTATTCTAGAAAAATCAGGGAAACACTAGGGGAAGAGAGAGAAATAGGAGAGGTGAAATATGGAGGAAGAAGGCATGAAACAAACAAAAACACGGGGAAAATGTGCCAATAATACTTTGATATGAACCAATAATCGACAAACACACAAGTACCCTAGAATAATGCAATATTACGACTAATAACTACACTGTACCAAAATTAGGTGGCTACAATTGCTGCCAGGTGAGTGCTTTATCCTTCGTGTGAATCTCAACTTTATTATGATTTATTGTGGCAGCATGAGATTTGTTTGGCTTGAAATACTCCTACAGAGAATGAATCCAAGCATCTTATTTATCCCCATCAATTGTGCCATCAAAATGGCAAATGGATATCTGGATGTCCAACCTGAAAGCAATTTAGGCTATTGGGTTGGTTGAGGGAATGAAATGGTTTGTTGTCCCACTAGTTGCCGGAACATGCTCATCATCTGTTGCATAGGTTACAGTTGAAATGAATTCTATTGTTGGCATTGGTTGTAGAGCTTTGAAGTGTGCAACTGGACCAAGTTGAGGTTTTTGCTGATTCTTGGGGAACTATTTAAAGTGTCCATGATTTTGTATTCTTTTCAAATAAAAACAAAAGAAAGACAAAGTAAAAGGATTTTTGTTGCTTTTTTTTCAAATAAAAAATAAAAGTTTGCAATAAAAATATCACAATGACAAAACTTAGAAGAGACGTATTGTGACCATGAGGCTGTGTTTGTGGTCAGGCAACTCGGGCAACCCAGATTGGAGCCACAGTATTATGTAAATATAGAAATATCTGCTATAAAAAATAACCCGAAGTCTAAACTAAAACTTATAAAGGATTTTATGATAATGTCTTAAAAGAAAAGATAATGCTTAAGAAAACGACCTTGAAAAGGGATGATAAAATAACTTCCAATAATGACCCTCAATGGCATGTCTCCTTAGGTTAATAAATAAGTATTACAAAACATTATCTTTTGATGTCTTTCTTCCTGGTGGAAGAGGATGTTTTAAAACAAGGTTGTTTATTTTGTGTTTAGAGAAAACAAAATAACTATAGATTTGAAAGAGTGCTTTTTCTATAGAGGGTAAACTTTGGAAATTTCCCCAAATACTGATCTCCTTAGATAAATAAGTTAATGGCAGCCTGCATGTGTAAACTTGACCATGCAGGGAGTGGGTGAAAAGTACTACTGTTAGGGCCAAGCTCAGGACGTCTATCTACATCAACAGAAATTCTACTACAAAAAGTTTGGAGCAGTTTCAGATTTTTACGAATAGCAGTTTGGAAGGGCAAAGGATTAAAAACGAAGGACCAAATATGTAGGAAATGAAGTTGAACATCAGAGTTTTGGGAACTTTCACGCTGCCATTGTTACATGATCAAAGCTGCTTGTGGGAAGATGGAAAAAAACCCTAAGAAAACTGTGAAATACTAGGTAGATAAAAATACATCAATTAGAGATGACTCAAATTGAAAACGGGGTGCAGGAGGACATTGAACAGATGGTAATCAGAGAACAGAGATTGGCACGAGAGAATAGTGGATGCAGTAGATTAGTGGCTGAAGTTTCAGTAGTTTTCTAATGTTATTAGGCATTGTATATGGCTCAACAACAAGAGGAAATTGGAAATGGAATTAGCAATATGACAGGAAAAATTTGAATTTAGAATATGATTTAGCAAATTGAGAGGAGAAATTTGATTTAACGATTTGACAGCAGAATTTGTAATTAGGTATATGGACAAGAAGAGATATGGGTGCCAGATACACAATAAGTGTATTAAAGGTCTGAGATCACTACCGACACCTAGAGTGATAAAAAGACTTCAAAAACCCAATATGCAAGAGACATGATCATTAGGTGTTGATGTCAACTGATATGGTTTCTGTTTCTGAATGTTTATTGACACATAAACCTATATCTATACGTTATAAATCTTACAAATAAATTTAATGTTTTCAACTCCCACCTACCACTTCCAAGTATACTCCTTCCTTTAAATTTAATTCTATTTACCTTTCAAACAATTCCACTAATCCATTCATTAGCATATAGATTTGACTCATTCATAATAAATAACTAAAGTTAACATATTGACTACAATCGATGTCCTCATCCTATTTAGTAAAATGTGCTAATCACGCTGAGCAATAAAAAACTAGAACTGGGAATGCCTTAGCATATGAAAATGTTTACATGTAAAACATTTATAGGTGAAAGATTCATTGCATAGCAAGGAAGGAAACACATTTTTAGTAGACCAAGTTTGAGTTGTAAAATTCAAGCCAAGAATGACCAATTTTTGTCAATATCAAGTTGACTTCATTACTTTATTTGTGTGCTGACGTAATAATATTGATTTGGCTTGATATGATATGATATTAAGATTTTAGAGTTAGTAGAAGTGATTCCAAGATGCACAGATTAGGTGTATCCAACTTGAGGTAGTAAGGCATTTTTAGAAGCTTCCATAAAATGCAATGATCTATGTAATTGATAAATAAATATTATCATCATAATTATCAATTGGTTAGATGTTAGACCATGCAAGGACATGGATACACCACATTAGGAGCTTGCATCATAGATCCTTTTGCTTACCATTCCCTTTTTTCATGGAAGATATCTTTTTCTTAAAGTTTTGTTTTTTTAGAATGGTGAATTTGATGCTTTAGAAAAATATAAGAATTCAATATGCCACAAGGATTTTGGCTTCTTAGAAGTACTTAAAATTGCTAATATGTTTTAGCGGCTTTGAAATCCATCATAAAGTGGGTGCTTCATAGTCGATAGAACAATAAGCCTATAATTTATTCAATTTTATCAATTAGTGGCTTAGAATACAACCCTTACATAAACAAATGCACACAAATTGATGTAGGAGCCTCCGGGTCCACGTGTAATCTTACATCAACCAAAAATATGGGTGTTAGTTGATAATAAATCGCACTTCATTTTGATAGGTTGTGGTATATTTTCGAGTATTCGAGTTCCTATTTGAGTCATTGCAAGTTTTGGGTCTTTTCCACAGTCATATTTGGATGGATCTATGTTTTCTGTGACTCTTGGTGAAGTTGTTTGCATTGCATTTCACCACACCAGCATGGCGGTAACCTACATTGAGCATATGGCTTCTATTTGTTGCACAACTTCAACAGGCTCAGTTCTGCAATTTAGTTCTTCATAGCTTTCTTTCACACTTGTTTGAGCTTAATGCTAATCATTTGGACACCTTGCATGGATAAGTGGTAACATGTTTGGGATGAGGCTTGAGATGGCATTGGGATAGGTAAGGGGTCTATGATGTGCTATTTAGGATGTATTACCATTGGGACTTTTGTGCATTTAATGATTGTAGCGCATTTTGATTTATCAAGGGCATTTAATATCTATGGCCTTAGTGGGTTGTTGAAAACAATTAATGTAAATGGGTGGATTGTGTATCTATATAAACACATCCTTTATTTGAAAAAGCATTTGATTCCAGATTGGGGAAGTATTTCGAAGAGCAGTTGCAAGGAGTACTACGATAGAGATCTCTGTGCAGATCTAGGAGGGGCTATTGGAGTTGAGTCACTTGGGTAGAACGGTGTTAGTTTATTGTTTGTAAGCTTATTGACATATGTAGAGGTGCACTAGTGATAAGGTTGTATCGTTGGCAATCGATCTGATGTTGCATAATCTCTCTTTGAAGCAATAAAATTATGTTATTATTGTGTGAATTTCCACTGTGTAATTGTGGGCTTTGCGGTAGAAATCATCTCTCAAATGAGATCACCAACCGCGGCTTCATCACAAAGGGCATACCCTTTTGATTGACAATACTATAAAAATCTCTAACATGCCATGAACCATGTTTGAAGCACTTTCGATGGCATCGACTTGGTTATGATTGCCTCTAGATAAATAGTTATTCTTGATTAAGTACTTCAAGCAAGTGATATAGTCCTATTAATTTGCAATGTGATGCATGCCTCCACACACTGTGGTAGAGAAGATATATTGAAGTGGACGAGAAATAAGAATATAATGCATGTAAATCATTTCAATTCAAGAGTTTGCAATCATGCAAAAAATTCTATACATCAGAAAAATTGCCAACAAAGAAACATCTACATGCTTTCCAAATTGTACTATGAATTTAATAAAGTACGCTTTCCAAAATGCATCATGGATTAATCAAGTATGCTTTACAAAATGCATTATAAATTGATGGGGTGCACATTTAAAAATTTATTATAGATTAATTGAGGACAACATGTGCATGCTACCTTTCTGTGATAATATCTATTCAACAAGTTTGAATCAATAGAACTTCTTGCTACCTGGGTTGTCTTATTGTAAAGTTCTGAGGATATTTTTTCCATTTCTTGTTCATCTTCAGCCATTCCTTGTTTGATTTTTTGACTTGAATTTTGCAACTTCTCACGAAAATTTCCACAATAAGGGTAGGAAAATGTCAATTTGCACACACTTTCCATGAAGTAGTGTAACTTCTATATTTCTTATCCGTGTAGGAGTTCCATACAGTGAACATTCAAGCTTCCTAGAACTTCAAGAATTTGTTCAGGTAAAGCTTATTTTAGTAAGTTAATTTATTTTATAGTAGTGTTTATTTATCATATTGACTTAAGAGGATGTTTTTAATATTTTTTACTATTTTTGATGTTCCTTAGTTTTTGCGGCCAAATAAGATCATTCCAACTGTTAATGTTGGTAGTTCAACTCAGCGTGATGCAATGCAATCATATTTTCAGCAATGGTTATCAAGATAGTATACATGGAAACAAGCATGTAACAAGTGCACGGTTAAAATTAAAAGTTGTTAAAAATGCCATGTCCTATCTTATTACATCCAAAATTGTTGTGTAACTATTTAACATTATAATTCATTAATTTGTTGTAATGCTATGGAACAGCCACAATCATGTAGCTTGGAATCATAAATAACATTTCAAGCAGAAGAATAAGAGTGGTATTGTCTTTGTTGAAACTATGGTATAACTATTTAATAACGTCTACGAGACTGCAATAGTTTATGGGACTCATCAGTCGCGCACATCCACATCAAAAAGAGACTTCAGTGATAAAAACGTTTCTTAAGTTCTCTGAACAACCTTCTCAATCACGTAGCCTGTACATCTTAATGTATATGTGAGTATAAGAGTAAACTTGAACTTGTGCCTTTTTATAATTAATAGAGGCTTTACAAACCAGAAAAATATACATTAAATTTATTCAAATGTACTAGTAAAGACATTCATACATAATTTTTTTTATCACTTAGACGTTACAATTGACCATGCTTATGTAAATAGATATAAAATTGTGAACATTAGATTGTTTTCAAAATTGCAATCATAAAGTATAGATTTTAAAACAAAAAATTACACTTAAATAATGTCTTTATATAACTCTGAGTCTACAGTTTGATCTTGAAGTTGTATACAAAGTAGGACATCCTACCCTTGAATACCTAGTGCTTGACACTTGATATTTGAACCATTAATGCATTCCTTTGAGAGTATTACCTCCATAGCGTCCACAAGGTCAGTGGTTTTAGCACGTAGTCATCAAGAGACTTTAGTCTAGGGATGAAGACCTTATCCTTGTCCTAACATCTTTTTGGCAGTGTGTTTATAAATAATCTAAGCAAATCCTTATTAATTTACTCTTGTGCCCTATTTTGGAATGGTGTCGCCATACTTTAGGTGACTATTTATTGATTAGATGACTATTACTGATTAGGTGATTATTTACTATTATTGATTCTCTCACATGGCCTTTATTACATAATTGAAGGGTGTAATGATTGAATTGATTGAACAGTAGTTTTTTTTTTTTCGATCGGTAAATTGTGGGATTCTATTGGGGTTCACACCTTTTGAAAAATCTTGAAACAATGATGAAAATGAGACCAGAGAAGAGAGAGAGGGAAGAGTGAAAAGGGAAGGAGAGAGGAAAAGGAGAAGAAATACATAGTCCACGATCAGGCATAACAAAGCCCATAACAGGCAGCAACAAAAACAGGGCATAACAAAGCCCATAAACAGGCAGCAACAAAAACAGGGTATAACAGAGCCCATAAACAGGCAGCAATAGGTAGGCCAGCACCAGATTCAACAATAAAATCAACTAAACCCAACGGAGCCAACCCCAACCACTCTGCACAAGGTACATAAGAAAGAGGCCCAAAAATAGGGCTCTAAGACCCTGTATAAAGTTCTGCTCTTAGAAAGAAACCAAAACTACCTAAGATGGAAAAAGAGAGGCTCCCAATGAAGAGCTCCAACAAGAATTGGAACTTCCTGTCCAAAAAAATCCACACCACTGGGACCAGAAGATACAACCAACCTAAAATCTGAAAGCTGGAAGTTCAAGCTGAAATCGCTTCCAGACCCTAGCCCCTTAAGCTAATATTTTAAAAAGAGGAACATTTTCAAATACAACCCCCGCATGGCGGGGGAACATGGCTGCTATAGAAGAGTAGAAGCGAAAACCAAAAGCACCCATAGAAGAAATAAAGGAGACCAAAAGAGAAGAGGGAGAAGCGAGAACCTCACCCAAAAAAAAAGAAGAATAAAGCTCAAGGAGATGTCCAGGAGGGATAACGGAGCAACAAATATGATACAGGGCATGCCCAAACACCACGGCCTCGTTGAAAGAGAAGGGAACTGCCCATTGTTGCAACTCATGGGTCACAACCCAACCTCATCCAGAACCAAAGCCTACCAAAGAGGACGACTAATCCCTTGTAGCTTCACACATTAGAAGGCGCCAGCTATATTCCCGCACTCCAGCAATGTACATATCATGTCCCAACAATCTTCCAAAGCTAAAGCCCAACAGAGAAGAGGACCGAATTCCCCATAGCTTCCATTCCAGAGAAGCCAAACCATAAACCCACTCCACAACATCACACAGGCTATGATCCGACATCTTTCCAGGCCCAAAACCCAGCAAAGAGGAAAAGGTCTTAAATCCCTGCAGCTTCACCCCCTTCCCCTCTCCCCACTCCCCCAAACTGCAGAAACATACAGGCTTGGCATACAACATTTTAGAATCAAAGCCCAGCAAGAAGAAATATCCCATATAGCTTTACACTCCAGAAGAAGCCATACCATAGACCCAAAATGTAGCACTCAGGGCACAGCTCAACCACCTATTAGAAACAAATCCCAACAAAGAGAGGCTGGATTATATCCCCTGCAGCTTCACCCAACAGAAGAAGCCAGTGCACAACCCAAGGACATGAAGAAAAGGCCAAGACCATGAAACAGCCTTCCAGATTTTCTGGTGCAGCACCAAGAGCAAAGAGAGGGCGAGACAAAGGAGAAACGCAGAGGAACAGCCAAGAAGAAGAAACAAAAACAAAAGGCAGCAGAGAAAGCCTAGGGAAAAAAATCGAGGGGAAGAAGAGAGAGTTGCCAAGCCAGAGGAGGAAATAAAAAGAAAGGAAGTGGTGCAAGCAACACCAGAAAGGACAAGGCTGCAGACCCCACAACTGAGGAGGGGGGTCCCACTGAGAAAACCAGTAGAGGAACAAGGAAACAACTGAGGTGCAAAGATAGGCCGAGAAAACAAGAAGCCTCCAGAACAAAGAGAGCAGGCAGTTAAAAAAACTTCAGCAAAAACATCTAGAGCCAAAAGGGGAGAGAAAAACAATAAAGCAATGATCAAAAGCTTTTTATAATGGGATCAGAGCAGAGGAGCAGCAGAAGACAAGGGGAAGATGTATGGCTGAATGGAACCCTGGAAGGGAAACTCTTTTTCAGTAAACTTGGATACCCTTAAATCTTGGTAAGTGATAAGAGGCATACAATCCTAATCATTTATCATAAAAACAATATAAAGTTGGTTCAAATCCCATGTAACAAGGGTTTGAAAGTAAGAGGAACAAGGGTCGTGTAGCGGCTAGTCCATGCCTTTGTATTGACAATTGTTTGATTTTGAGTTTGTATATAAATTTATAATTAATTGTATTTAGATCATGAGCATGTAAAAAAACTGTGTAGGAATTAAAATTCATTTAGGAATTAAGTTATTCATCCACTCTATTTGTATGATTAATGATGTATATATACATTGAAATATTAAAAGTGATACACTTCAATTTTAAAAATGGAGAAAGGTGCAAGTTAAATAATTTGTTATCAGCAATTGTTAATAGGTAACATTGTTATGTTTTGAGTCAAATGAACAAAAGCATGTACCCCATTGTTAAAGTACGTGACAAGCATGGAATAAAATAATCGAAAGCCTTCTTATTTTGTAATAATTGATCCCTTTTTTCGTGTGAGGTTTTACTAACAGCAAGAATTGATCCCTTGTGGGCCCACTTTGACTTTTGTTCCTATACAATAATGAAATAACAAACAATATATCACTAGTCCCTTACTATGAGTATAATTAGTTCATTATTTTTATGGAATATTTAAATATCTAATGTTTTGGATATAATTTTTAAAAATAATTTAATTAATTACAAATAAAGTAATTACATGGTGGGTAATTTATTTTGAGATTAATATTTTTATAGTAAATTAGTAATTTATTTTTATTTAATATTTAATTTTTAAATTGTTTCTTTGTATTTTTTATTGAAGATTTCTTTTTTAATTAGATTTTATTGATATATTTATTAATTATAAAAAATATATAGGTAGTTACAACAAATAAGTGGTTGGTATTACAGTTAAAAAAATAAATCAATAATTTAATTTAATTTTTTTACATATCATTTATCATTAAAGTTAATAAAATTGATTGTATATAAAATTTGTAAAATAGGTATTTTATTTTGAAGCTTATTGATAGATTCTACTTATTTGTGACTTTAAAGAAATGATTTAAACAAGTACTTAAATTGTGGATAATAATATTGTGTAATTGATAAAATCCTAATGATCTGATTTGTCAAAGAAGGTTTCTTTGTTATATAATCTTCAATATTTTAGGGTTTTTATAGAAAGAAAGGGAACTCGATAAGATTAATTTATTCTATTTAAAATAAGATTGTTTTTTTTCACAAAATTGTAAAAATGATTTTGAAGTATTGGCTCTCTTTCATTTTGAGTTTTTAATAAAACAAAAATTGATATATCAAAAATTTCAATTTTTTTATACAAATTTGTTAAAAAGACATGTTCATTTCATTACAATGCATATTGTAGTATAAATTCTTTGTTTCAGGTTTAAAAATGTAATTACAATATTGTGAAAGATTGAATAAATAAAAATAAAAATTTAAAAAAGAAAATGAAAAATTTTGATGTTAAAAAAATTTAATTACACTATTATGAAAGATTGAATTAAAAAATAAAAATAAAATTTAATCTTTAACATCAAGCATTTATTATATTTTGCATTCCGAAATACAAAGTTGTTTGAATAACTTTTTAAAAACTCACCAAACTCATCCTTTTTAACCCAATACTCAAATAGTAAAATCCAAATAATAAACTTAAATAATAAATACAAGTTTTACAAAAGGACGAACTTTTTGTTTTGACAAGAAATTTGTGTGGCTATTAAAAATCAAGGACAATTGAAACGTATTTGATATAATCCATACATACCATTGAGAATTATTATTAGAATATTCTTGTCCAAATATAGATAAAACACATGATTATTTATATGAATGTTGATAAAATATTCCTAAGTCTAAAAGGCATGCAAAGCCACTCATTAGGACTCCATTTTCTTATGAAAGTTGTTTTCCATAGATTTTATAAATACCAAATGATAACAGGGAGTTAGATCAATTTTACTATTATTATTATTATTAATTTTGTTGGGTCCTCCTTCACTAGTGTATGACATCTCTGATCACATTAGTGAGTACTATTTTTCAATGATGATTTAATTTAATGCTCAGTCATCTTTGCAAAATCTTCATTTATTTTTCTTCTTCTTGGGAAGAATTAAGGGTGGAAAACAACTTTGGGGAAGTGTTAGTTTAGAATTTATTGTTTATACGAATTTTGTACGATCACTTCTTTATCTCTACACTCTAAATATGTATGGTATGATGCACAAAGAAATAAGGGAGTAAAGAATATGGAGCTAAATCAATGTTGAGTTGTATGGTTTTAAAAGGAGGAAATTTGTGAGGTTCTTTGAAAATGTTTGATTATACATTAATAATAGCTTAAATATCTTAAGAAGGCATCTATGTTCTCTCTGTTTCTTGATGAATAACATAATGTGCTAGTACTTATCTATATTCATGAATTTTAGTGCATGTTTTTGAAAGGTAAATAAGAGCTTTACAAAGGAGAGAGTTTGTATGCTTTAAAATACTTTTGAAATCTTTGTGTTTGTAAACTTTTAATTTTGATTTGGGGTAGTTTACGTCATAGAGTTACATTGTTTTAGGGTATTTGTACATTTATAATTTATTGGTACGTTTGTTGAGGTTTTTAGTTGTGTGAGGTGCTTGTTTTCTTTCTTTATCTCTCTCCTTCCTTGTCTTTCTTTTGTGAAATTGTCTATTTTATCCAGATTTGTACAGTACATGGTCTTATGGATGCAAAAGTGTTGACTGTATGGTACTGGGTTTGTTGATGCTTTGGATCAGTTTTGGGTTCACCTTTATCATTTAGTCTCTATTCATTGGGTGTGGGCTTGCATACAAATTTGGTCAAAATTTGTATTCAATAGGTCTATAAATACACATATGCATTAATGCATATAAGATAATGAAAAAAAGAGAGACTTGTTATGACTGATAAGTGAAAGTAAAAAATAAGAGTCAAGAATTTAGTGAAGAGATCTATTGCGTTAGTAGAATTCCAACATTTAAAGTATATTTGAATCACTTTATCTTTTTGTGCTACTTTTTCATGCCAGCATGAAATGTCATGTGGGATTAGGGTTTGCATCCACGAATTGCTTATTTTATTGCTTTCATTTTGTTTTGGATCATATATGGTGTTTAATCCTTTTTAATTTAATATGACCTAAACTAATTGGTATTAAACTATTGAGTTAGAAATGCTAATATATATTGATCTAATATTAAAGTACAATCAAATACAATAAACTAAAGAATTTATAGAAATTAAGAACTTGCCAAAAATAGTAAATTTAACTAGGGTGAGAGGGTGTCCCTAAAAAAATAGATGGATTTGATTATATGAAATGACCTAAAAATACAATCTTGTTAGAAATTAAAAAAATTCAATTTGTTGGGACAAGTCCACAGGGGGCGGTCATGGGTAATTGCAGCCTTGTCTAGGTACTGCGACCATGTCTCGGTTGACTAAATTATTGATTTGTTAATCTAGGCATGTGTGACAGTTTTTGAAGGTTGACTATTGAGCTCTGTGTGTTGATATTTGGTGTGAAAGACCTAAAAATATTAAACCCTAGTCCTACACATGCACTAGATAACAATTAAATAATAAAAGGGAGTAAAAATGGGTTAGTAAGGATGATCAAGCTAGCCTAAAAAACTATTTGTGATTGAGCACTGCCTACATAGCCTAAATGGGCCTTAGGTTGATATAGTTATCCCTCTTAAATGTTGATGTGCAATCATAAATGCAATGCTATATTATCTTTCACCTATGGGTACCCTTGACACAAACATGCAAATGATATATTGAACTCTGAAATTTGCAATAGATGTCATATAGAGAGAGGGGGACTTGATATTTACTGGTATGATTCAATTCAACATTTTGTTCATTTAGGTTTGATTGTGTCATAAATATCTCCATTATTTAGTTTATATAGAGTTTATCGTTATATGAACTACATGTTGATATTGATCCCAAGAAAAAAACTGTCTGTATAACTAGTCTGTGAATGACCAACCATCTCACTATAAAAATTGGATAGGTTCTATATCTAGTCATTATTACCTCATAAAAAGATCTAGATCTACTATATTCATTGAGTTGCTCTAATGAATCAAAACATCTAATTACTAATAGAACTTCTTGGTGACTTTCTATGAAATACTCATTTGGTGGGGGCCTCCCAAAGACATCATAAGCCATAGAATATTTCATTTATTTAAATTCATTTTTCTATTGTTCATCAGTCAATTTAATGAACATCCCTTTCAAATATTCTCTATCTATTTTTATTTAGAATAATCAATTAGATTAGAATTTTCACATATTCACAATCATAAGGAAACCCATTTATTATGCTATTGTGCATTAGAAAATCATTTTGTTCATGGAATCATTTTTATATGGGGAATGAATGAAATTATCAAATCTCTAATTGGCTATGCCTAGATCTTAGAGAAATGACAATTTTATTGATAAGACCTTCACAATTGTAGCATATATCTTATTGTAAATAATTCCAATGGCTTCAGGGGAGAAAGAGGAATTTACCTATTACAAAGATGGTGTGATTTGATATTTTTACAAATCAGTAATTATGTAGTAATAAGCAGATATAAATTTTATATAACTTTTGCAAATGATAGAGAATCGGGGTTTAACTCTTAATAGGTCTCTTTCTTATATAAAGTTCTTGAATTACAATTTGAGGCTTATTAGTGTGTGAGGAGGCCGACTTGAAGAGACCAACAGTCATAAAAGACATCGTTAAAAATATAGAAATTCGAAAATCTTCCACAAGTTACGCTAGGACAAGTTTGCATTACCCAAACATGGCTGCAATAAAAGAGATTGTTAACAACATATAAATTCAAAAATCTTCCACAAGTTACATTGGGACAAGTCTACATTACCCAGACAGGGCTGTAGTGCAGCTTTATCCAAAGGACACAAAACTCAAAGACAGACTTGGAATGGAAATTGGGGATCCCCAACGTAGACACAAGAAGATAAAATATAAATATAAAAGACATGAAAAGACAATCAAGGGAGTGAGGCCTATGATGTAGATCATGGCATGCCAATAAGCTATTTGTTCGTCAACAATAGCATAAATAAGCAAGATTATGTAAAGTGTATGTTTTGGATGAACCTGTGTCAAATTTGGGTGTCTACATTGGACCCCACTTTATTCTAGTGATGCAATGAAGTGAAATGATTGAATTAAAGTAAAAGTGCAAACTTGAATGTATATACACACTTTGCCTTTTTATGCAAAGTTCAGTCATGTGAGATGCCTTAATGCAAAACTTGAATGATGTCAAAAGAAATTTGTTGCCCCCCCAATATTGAAGACTATTTTGGCTAAGTACTTTTTGGTAACAAGCGACACAAAGAGACATGGCATGGAAGACCATGGTGGGGGAGTCCATGGCGTAGAAGAAGCAAGTTCCGTGGAGTAAAAATGTATGTTAAATAGAGAACTCAAGAATGTAGGACTCAGATATTAGTGGAAGACTTGGGTAAAGTATAAAAAGTGAAGACAGTTATGGGATGGTTTGCTGGAATGGTAGAGAAGACTAAGTCAAGTACGAATCCAACATGACCCATAGGTAAATAGGTGTTTGGTGATGAGGATTCAACATTGAGAGAGAATATAGGGGCAGATAGGCCTGGGTCTGTAGTAATTTATTGTAAATGGATGCCATGACTCAATTTTGTTGATGATTGTTGGTGAGTCATCTGAATTGTATTTACTTCTATAACTAATTGGTCAGGGTAAACCAAGTATAAATACCCCTTGATGTACTTTATATTGTTGTTGATAAGTTATTGGAGAATTGGTTATCATTGTAACTTTGGAATCATTGTACTCTTTGTCATACTTTATGAATATAATGGAAATAATCCTACATTGACATAATGTTTGTGTTCATCTGTCTATGGTAATAATGGAGTTGATATTATCTATTATCATTTTATACCAACTTCTTTTTATTTTGAACGTTAAGTGATGAACAAGTAAGCTGAATTAGATATAATACTAAGGATGAGTTTAGTACTAAGTACTTGTTTGGGCGCCCTTGTCTAGTAAGTTAGACAAACACACCCTCATGCAAAAAAACTAGCATGAATCAATCTCAAGCTATGTGCTTTGGGTGAGCGCATGAGAACTTGTTCTAGTGTGAAATGCCAACACACTAACACGTTGAAACTCTTATTTACTTATGTGTGCAACTAGGGAAAAGAGCCCAACATTTTGGTTCCATTACTAGGACCCGTAGTGCTTGTTTGCACAATGGTGGAAGATGTTCGTATGACTATCTCTAGATAATATTGAATGATGGGTTACTAGAGTAGGAGGTAAATTTGCATTATTGTTTCTTGCACTAAGAATTTTCACATGTCCATGGGTAAAAAAGAATATTCACGACTCACTTTATGAAACATTCTTTTTAAAAGTGCATGTTCACTTTCATGCTTCAATTTTGGCGTATGCACAAGACCGATCGAGGAATTATGGGCAGAAGATAGCTTGGTCAGTAGAGCATCAGTCAAATTTAACATGGTTGGGAGTGCCTTGGATGCATGTGGTGGATTTTTGCTAGCACGAAACTTTGAATAGTTACATTTTTGAATATGCAGTCTCAACGTACTCCTATCCAGAGTAAGCCCAATTTCACTTTCTTTGATAACCATGCGGTAAATATCTCAAACATTTTTCATTGGAGATTAAGAAACTCTTAGTGGATTTTAGACTTGAAAGCTTCTCTATGGATGGTTAAACTCTCTCGTGTGAGCAACACAGTCAGTGGGGAAATAGAGGGGCATCTTTTGATGTAATATTATTGGTTCAACATTGTATCCAGTGAGCAGGAGTTGCAAAAGTGAAACTATGATGAAGCTAGGTGAAAGGCTATGATTGGAAGCGATCTAGGGAGGGGATGAGAGGACTTACGAAGTGCCATAAAGGTTTGCAAGGAAGTGAAAGGGCATAACAAGGACTCCCCAACAACAAAACCATACCCGACACTAGTATAAGTATGTGCAAGAGAAACAAGTTAGGCAGTGGTGATTGAAGAACCCAATTTGGATAGGCCCATTTCCCCACCCACAATGTGTGCTCATGACCATGAGTTAGATGATGTTTTTGTCTGTAATTGGGATACAAATAGTGTAAAATCAGAAAATGAACATATTAGAGATACTTTTACAAATCGAGACCAAGATAATAGTTTATTGTTGATTTATTTTTCGTTGTAAGATAATTGTATGGCCTAGTTTGAAATGCCTAGTGGACCAAGCATAGTTAGTGGGCAGAGTATCAACCCATCTATCGTTAATCAACCTTCCTCAGTACCCAATGTATCATGTTATACTACTATTATAGGAAACGTGGGAGGTGGTACCGATGGTGGTTCAATTGGAGGATATAGAGGAGGCAAAAGAGACATTAGTGGACCTCCCCCACAAGGTCCATGAGGGACAAGAAGTGCATCGTATCAAGATCCATTCCCAGCACCTCATCCACCCACTGTGTATAATGAGATGACACTCCATTTTCTTGAGTATCATAGTGTGGATAATGTAGCAAAATGTGTCCACAAGTGTGAAATTATTTGGTAGCGCATGATATTACATCTTTTAAATGAAAGGCAACACAGTTTGCCACCATTCTTTTAGACCACGTGCACAAGTGGTACCATAGTTTGATCTACAATAGGCTGTGGTAAATTATGACCAATTGAAGGCATAATTTCTCCAATAATTTGATATCTTAGAGTTTAAACAACAGAGAATAGCTACCCTGAATGAAATCAAGAAAAAACTAACTGAGAGTGTGCACGAGTATCATGTGTATTTTAAGATGCTTCTCTATAAAATTTCATTTGAGATAAACATCGCTCAACATGCCAAGAGGTTCTTAGGAGGCTTATTGCTTCCATTTCGATGCACCATATCATAGAAACCTTCACCAACCCACATGAGGACTTGGAAGTTTCCCTTCACATTGAAGCCATTGGAAGTATCAACATAGGGATTAGTCCCTTCATGGAAGCTCAGATTATTGTTATGGCATCTCAGCTAGATAGTTCAATTTTGATAATACTCAAGACACTTATAGTGGTTTGTGATGTGTGGACTATGAATTTGAAGGCCACAATAGGAATAACTACCCTAGAAAGAGTATCCACGTCATGATGAAGCAATTTTGTGAGATTTGCCAGGAAGAGCATGATGTGAGGGATTGCCCCTATTTCAACGTAACACACAATCAAAGGTATTTACATATTGTAAGATATACAATGCATATAATCATGATACCAATGATTCTTGTCTTATTAGTGAAATTCATGAGGTGCGCATGTGTGGTACTCATCAAACTTATGTTACCAATAACCATGACAATGGTGGATATCAATATTTCAGAGGTCTTGGTCGAGGATGTGGAGGTGGACATTTTCCACCAAGAACCTATTACAAGTGCGGTCCCTAGAGAACTAACAACATGATTATCTAATGTATCCCATGTGTGTTTTTTTTATAAAAATGAACATCATCTAGAGGAGTACCGAGACCTGTATACTACCATCACGAAGGAGAGAAATAAAAAGGGTGCCAGAATGATACGAATTGAAAAGACTCAATGGAGACTACGCCTTGCTACTCTGACTAGTCCTAAATTCAACATTACTACATGAAGTGGTGCTTAGTCCCAGTCCATGTCCAACCAAAGCACTGAAAAGGTTCAATGAGAGGAGCTTCATGTGACTCATTATTCAGATGCTCAGTAATAAAAGGAAGTGTTACATGACACCATGAATTTGGTGAGGAAGCTACAAGGAGAGATCCATTTCCTCAAGGATCGAGATGTTGCTACACATGTTGACATGCAAAAAGCTATGGATCTTCACAACTTAGTGGGTGATGAGTTCCATGAGTTATGAAAGCAACTCCTTAATGAGGATATTGTACCCATTTTGTGAAATTGGCTAAGGCATCATACACCTAGGCCTATAGATAATCGTTGGTTAAACCATGCACAATGACAAGAGAGTCATATCCAACCTAGTATAGAGGGGAATAAAAATATATTGGTTAAGGCTACTATTGATGGATGGGTCATTCATGATATCCTAGTTGATATCGACACTAAAGTAAATGTACTAAGGATGCTTGGAGGAAGATGGAAAGCCCTGCTTTGCAGCATTCTCCTCATGTGTTGTTAATTGCAAATAATACTAATGTTCTGCGTATTGGAGTACTTAAATATTACACTATGGATATCTTATGTGTGACTTTCAAATTTGAATTTGAGGTGATTGAGTTGGCTGAATTTTATGACTTCCTAGCTCTTTTGGGTTGCCCTTGGTGTTATGCAATAATGCTGACTTAAATTTCAAGAAGCGTTACATCAAATTTGAGAATGATGAGCAATGCATTGTAATCCCCTTATACCATGCTCAAGGACCTCCTTATGTTGAGTCAGTTAATGCTAATGAGGACATTGACCATATCTACAATGTCATAGCTTGGGGTACTAAATGTCTTTATCCTAGTCTAAATGGCATATTATGTTGGGCAAACATACAGTCTATATATGACACTACTAGTAACACTTACAACTATTGGGCTCATGGTGAGTATGATAATACTGGAAGGACCTGTGGTGCTATAGGTAGTCAAGAAGATGCTCTGTGAAAGCACCATAAACATCATAAATTTGTTCATCTACTTCATGGACATATTATGGTTGCACCACCCATGTGGTTAGATGAAGCTCCTAGGTTTTGTGGTTAGATGAAGCTCCTATGTTTCATGGTTAGATGGAAGTTCAATATTTTATGTAGCAGTTAGAGGTCTTCTATGTGTTTGAATATGATCAGGTACATTTGATTATCCATATTTTTGATGGCAAAACTGCTTTGTGGTGATGAACTCACTATCATAACTTGCTTACTTGGGACTGAGTTCACTTTAATTTGCACCATCATTTTCATCATGATAACCACACTCACAACATAATAAGCTATGATGGAATTAGTGTTATAGAAGCTCATCTTGAAGCCTACAAAAACATGTGGAAGGTGGATGAGACATTTTTTCTTGAATATCTATGGGTTCATGCATTCTATGACACTCTACGCACTTGGGCTAAAGCATGGTATGTACGTGAAGAGTGGCACATGGAGATAGATTATTGACATTTCCTTAAGAGTAATATGATTGCAACACTATCTTAATCATCTCTTCAAATGGATATATGCTTCACCTTGCAATCCATATGTTAGGCTATTGTAGGTGACCAAACACTAGTTGAAGATCATATTAGACATATACATGGCATGCGGGATGAGAGCTTGAAAATTTTCCTAGAACCTGATAGAAAAGCATCATCTCCACCACTTGAACTTGAACTAGAACATGAATTAATAGAACAGATCTAGAAAGACAAATAAAAGGTCATGTACCAGGTTATCAAAGGTGTCAGTTTTGATCCACCCATTCCATCCATTGATCACTTGGCTTTACATACTGAGTATGGTGCATGTAATGTTTGAGACTCCATCTAGGATCACCAACATCTATATTTATATCCACTTCGATGATCCAACATAATATTGGCACAAAGGAAGCACCCAAGATGGCTATTATGGGAAACTATTGGTTTGATACAAAGATCTCAAAGGTTTTATAACTATTAAAGGAGTATCAAGATGTCTTTAAACGAAATTACACTGAAATGAAAGTTATGCAATCTTCCTTAGGAAATATGCACATCAAGTTGGTATAAGGTGCTCGACCTATCAGGAAGAGGCCCTATCGTATGAATCCCAACTTGCATAGTCAGGTCAAGGAGGAGATTGATAACATGTTGTGCATAGGACTTATCACTCCTATGGACAAGTTTGAATGGGTGAGCCCCATGGTCATAGATATCAAGAAAGATGGTCACATTCATGTCTATGTACACTATCAGGTACTCAATGCTACTTGTATAACTGATCCCTTTCCAATGCCCTTCACTAAAGAGATTTTAAGAGTTGTTAGGTGTAAAGTCTACACTTTCACCAATGGTTTCTCTAGATATCATCAAGTTTAGATCATGAAATAACATAAACTAAATACCACCTTTGTAATTGAGTGGGGTTTATTCACTTTTAACGTGATGCCCTTAGGTTGAAGAATGCTCCTACTATGTTTTCACATATTATAGTCGAGGATTTCAAGGATTTTATTCATAAATTCCTTCAAGTTTACCTGGACGATTGGAATGTCTATAGTTTAGTGTGGGATCATTGTTATAATATCTACCTTATGATTGAACGCTACCGAAACCTTCAAATTTATGTGAATATGAAGAAATGTGTTTTTGTTACCCTGTTTGGAATTTCGATAGGTCATGTTATTTGCCGTGATGGACTCTTAGAGGATCTGGCTAAGATTGTAATTATTCTTTGCCTTCTAATGTCGACCACCCAGTGAGAGGTTTGCACCTTCCTCAGACACATGGGATAATATAGGAAGTTCATTCAAGGTTATGCTAAGATCACTATGACACTAGAGGATTTGTTGAAATAGAATGGTTAGTTTGTATGGACTAATGCTCACCAACAGACATTGGCTACACTTAAGAATAAACTCATTATTACCCCTATTCTTCAGCATCTAAACTAGATGAATCCTTCTTATGTGCATATTGATGCTTTAGGCATGGAAGTAGGTGTTATCCTTAATCAACCTAGTGAGGACAACCTTGATCATCCTATCTATTTTGCTAATCGGAAGCTCACTCTTGCTGAACGAAACTATTAGACAAAAGAACATGAAGCCTTGTCCATGGTTTACAAGCTTCAAAATTTTCATTAGTATTTGTTGGCCACTCCATTTATTTTCTTTATAGATCATGAATCACTGAAGTACCTAGTAAATAAGTCGGTATTATATGGATGCATTTACCTGTGGATTATGCTTTTTTAGGAGTTTCAGTTCTCAGTGATGACGAAACCTAGTAAGGCTAATTGTGGCCCCAATCATTTATCATGCATTGAATCTAGTGAATCGATGCACACCATTAAATATGACTTACTTGACATGCAAATTTTTCAAGTCATGCATGTGCTTGAGGAGTTAAAAGATATCACAATGTTTTTGAATACGGGTTCAACACCATCCCACCTCAACACTCAATAAAAGAAACAACTGGGTATTTGTGTAGCTCCATTCTAACTCATAGGCAATGACCTTTATAAGCTTTGGTAGGATGAAATATTACACCACTACATCATGCAACATGAGCACGTTGAGGTTCTTTAGGAGGTTCATGAGGGTGTCATCAGAGAACATGATGCTGGTGATGCTACAATATGGAAGGTTCTTTTAGTTAGTTTATGGTGGCCTAATCTATTTAAATATGCTAAATCTTACATGTGCTAATGTGATATTTATTCATGCATGGGTAAGTCAAATAGAAGATATGTTATGCCCTTTCATTCAATCTTGGCACATGAACCCTTTGAAAAGTGAGATATTGATTTTGTCGGCCCCATTAATCCAGCAAGGAGGTGTACTGGTGCGCACTATTTCATTATCACTACTGATTACCTTACTTGTTGGGATGAATGTATGCTACCTCAGGATTGTACTACTGCCATTGTTGCTAGGTTTATTTGGGAGAATATTATTACACAGTATGGATGTCCGTTAAGTTTCACTACTGATCAAGGAACTCATTTCCTTAATGAGACCATCCACATCCTCTTGGATGAGTTCATGATCGTGCATCACAAGACTACACATTACCATACTCAGGCCAATGGTACAACTAAAGAATTTAATAAAATATTGGGTAATACATTGAATAAGATTTGTAATATTGGATGAACTGACAAGGATGATTGTGTTTCTACAGTGTTATGGGCATATCAGACCACATACAAACGATTGAACAAGAGTACAACTTTTAATCTTGTGTTTGGTACCAAAGTTATTCTCCCAGTTGAATTCCTTATCCTTTCTCTACGTATTGCACATGTTGGTTGGTTGGATGATGAGGATTCCTTGAAATCATTCTTAGATGTTTTGCTTCAGTTAGATGAAACTTGGTTTCTAGTGCATTAGAGTCAAGGAGTGGAGAAGTGGAAATAAAAGGCTTAGCATGTTTGTCATTTGAAGAACAACATTTTTTCTCTATGTATGTGGGTTTTGGTTTATGAATCCAAGTTCATGTGCCATTGGGGAAAGATTTGCATCCACTGGGATGGTCCATTTATTATTCATAGTATTCATCCTACTAGTGCATGTAAATTTAAGCGGTTAGATGACCAATTGCTTCTCAGTCATTTCAATGGTAGTCAACTGTGGCCCTACTATTATTTGTAGTGTTTTTCCCCTTTAAGTAATAAGGCATATGCCAATAGCTTATTGTAGAATTTTGGTTGTTTTTAATAAGGTGTGGCATTGGTTACGTGCCTCTAATTAGTTTTAGGTCAACACTTTGTTCTTTGTATTTATATTTCTTTATAATGTTGTGGAGGCCCACATAAAAATTTTAGTGTGGGTTACGAAGGATGAAAGAAGTAAAAAAATTATAGTGCCAAGTAAATGGTGAATGGGAATGCGTGTGGGAAAAAGGGGCATGTAAGTGGAAGTGTATAAGGACAAACGGGTACACAGGATGTGGCATGTGACTGTTAAGATTAGTCAAGGTAAAGAAGTGAGATACCCACCTTGGAAATGGATTTTTTCAAAATTATTTATAGCTATCATGCAATTTGGAAAAAACATAGGATGGGATAAATGTATTAAATACGATAAAAACAATTATAATGGAAATTATGCCAAATTTAAATTGTGGCAATACCATTAGATCATTAATTATGTGAAGTGATAGATGAGGTAGTGGGGAAGTAAATGCAGATTACCACCTGAAGCCTATAAAAGGCTAAACACGTATCATTTTACATTTTACTATTGTCAAATTAGCAAATTTATAGAGCCAAAGGAGCGTTATCAAGTTACAAAAAGAACATTTTAAAGCTACTAGATGAGCATAGATCGATTATTTGTGACTAATTTGAACATTGTGGATTGAAGTGGTTGTGGTGAATAGGGAGAGTGCTGAAAGAGTGATTGAGGAAGTACATCTCTAAAAAATTATAATTTGCATAGGTCGAACACCCACCATTAGAGGATGTTGAAGTAGGAGAGCCAAATGAGTTAGAAAAGTAATCACATATTTATTCAGGAGGGTTAAACGACCATGTTTCAACCTTTGGGCTCTTGAGAGGGTGATACGGTCAAAGAAAAAGTACCATCAAAGTGAGACCTTACATGTGATCCATGAGGAAAAGGACTTTGAGAGAGTGGTTGTTCAACCCATTTTGATAAGGGAAGAGGTACTTGGTGAGTTCAACACACGCAAGGAAGGTTTATCACAATAGTTTGAGGAAAGGGAAAAAACATAATCTGGGATGACATGCTAGGCTAAGAAGAAATTTGTAATACCACCTCCACCCCTTGTGTTAATTAAAGAAATGAAATATCTAGAAGAAGTGTTGCACAATGAGAAGTGGGATTTAAATGTGCCAACCTATAATATTTTTGACTATAATCATCGCCAACTAGGAAATGAGGTAGAATTATAATGTGTCTATTGGGTAGAGCACCGAAACACCCTGAATGAGCTTGTGTATGACTTAAGTGTTTTTAATAAGATTAATCATGCATGACTCTTTCGGTTATTTAATCTTCTATATTTTGGGAAACCTATGGAAGTAAAGTTTCTTATTTCATGCATGCATGAGGATTATTTTTATTTTTTTGGGCATTAGATGCAGATCATATCCTAAAGGGTGAGCAAAGTTATAGGTTGGCAATGCTCAAGTGTTGACCTTGCTTTAGACATGGAGGACTAAGAGGATATTGAGAAGACTATAATGGTGCTCAAGTATAGACAACAAAGCCATGCAATGCACATAAAAAGTATCCAAGACCTCACCCTTAGAGTGGCTATGGGCTTAAGGTGTATAAGGTTGGAGGTATGGATAGATGGAAAGAGGTGGACATGGCACATTTATATGTCACCCATCAAGTTACCATAGGAGTAAAGTATAATTAATCAACATATTTTAATGAAAATATTATTACAGATGCAAAAAAGGCCCACTGCTTGTCAAATCTGCTGTCCCCAAAAATAGACTTCTCATTTTTGGGACAACATGTGAACTATTTTGGTCCTACAGACCAAAATCCTCTTTTCCATTTCAAAAATTGTTCTGAGTATTCAGGTTCTTCATTTTTCAAAGCTTTCTCAGAAATCTACGGACTCTATAGGCTTGAATCTACGGACTCTACAGGCTTGAATCTATGGACTCTGCAGGCTTAAAACTACAGACTCCGCAGGCTCATTTCTACGAACTCTCTCAAGGCTCGAGAGAAAAATTAGAGAAAAATATAGACTTCATAGATTGATTTCTATGGACTTTGCAGGAAAGAAGCAAGCTCTCAGCACTTAGGTGATTTCAAGATTGGTTCAACGCCAAGCTTTAACCAAAACATCCATCCACAAGCTTCTAAGCAAGAATCGAACCATTGAACCTTGAACCATTTTGGTTCAACGGGTTCAATAGGTTCAAAGGTTCAATGTCATCAGCAGGAGTTAAGCGCATTTGTCAAAGGTTCAAAGTTCAACTGCCTTAAAGTTCCATGGCTTCAAAACACATAGTGAAAAATGACATGTTGAACCATTGAACTGTTGAACCTTGAACAACGTTGGTTCAACGACCTATTGGTTTAACACACTTAGTTCAAAGAGATAAAAAAGACAGCCAAATAACGAAGAATGAACAAGTTGAACCGTTGAACCAAAGATGGTTCAATTGGTTGGTTCAATCGGCAGGTTCAAGGGGCTGCCCCACGACCGAAGGAACAAATGCCCCTGCAGAGGGCCGTGAATCAAGTCAAGTGCCCTTGCGGAGGGCCGTGAGCCAAAACAAACAAAGTGAACTCTTTCAAAAAAATGAACAAGGCAAAAGGTAAAGTAGAGTCCTTCAGACAAATGTTCGAAGGAATTCACCTGAGAAGAAAGCCCGACTGAAAGGAAGGAAAGGAGAGGCTAAGAAAAGGACGAGCGAAAGCTACCAAGTGGCAGCTGTGGAAGGTTTCAATGTATTTTTCTTGACACAGTGGAACGTGCCATGTGTCATCTGTAGAGATTGGCAGAGGCTGACAAGAATTTGCATCTGCATTCCCCTTTTGAAGTTGCTCGGGCAAGACGTGTCATGGATCCCATTTTTCGTAAGTTTATAATGAGTTTCATAATAAAGGAACTTGCCACTTGTCAAAGATGCAGAAAGGACCCCCCCAAAGACTTAGACAAGAAGGGCTAGAAAAGCAAAGAAGTGCTTAAGTAGGGAAACGATGGACCAAAAGAGACAGAGTGAACCGACGAAGTGATGAACCAATGAACTTTCAAATAGTTAACGGGTTCAAAGTTCAACACGGTTCAAGCAGCTAGCGGCCATTGACAGTCCCTCTGATGTCAAATTTAAAGTGAGGAAAAATTCATGGAAATTCAAATAAAGCATGAAATTTAAAGAAAGAACCAAGCAACTAGCTGAAAAGGGAGCCCGAAGACTCAAATTGCTACAGGGGAGAGAGGAGTGAGAGCAAAGGACCAGAAATATCTTCAAAAGAGTTATTTCTAATAGGTGAAACAGTGGATCAAGTATACTTTTGAGTGCATCAAATCAAGGATGCAAGCCTATTTTTCTTCCATGAAGTAATGGCAAATTGGACAGCTGCATAGACATCAGGAAAAGGACCAAACAGTCCATACTAAGAAGAGACATATTAGAGGAATGGACACGCCATAGTTATGGCAATGCATTGTTCCCAGCATGGTCCCTCCAGACAAAACTGAAGGTGCATTGAAGGTGTTGACTGCAGCATGGGCTGTCTCATGGGAAAGAACACCAAGCCTTGCGTGGTTGCTATAAGATTGTAATTTCTCTCATTAGTAAAAGAGATCTTCTCGTTAACGGAAGCAAAACTCTACCCAAATTGAAAGGTGAATACTGAGACTTTGAGCTCAGATTGTATTTCATATTATTTTATTTGAATGAGAAAGCAAGTGATTCGCAGACTTTATGCTATATAGCTTGTATCATTTTAAGAGATTGTTCTTATGTCTGTCTTTTGAATGTGTTCTTGTTTATTTAATTTAACAAGCAGAGCTAGTGGAAGTGATAAAAAAGGTGTCCTGAAACTAGTTACTTTCAGACTTTGTGCTGACATAATTGTTTTCAGTGTGTATTTATTTTCTGTTTTTGTGTAAAGGACCTTGGGACGACTTTGTGCCCCCATTGTTCTTCGTATCTCACTCTTAGGTAGTCGAGGTGAAGACTTTACGCTACATCTTAGGATGCTGGTTACTCTACACCTTTGGTTACTAGTTACTTACTAGAAAGATTTTTGTTGTTTGCAAGAACAAGCACTTCTGAAAGAAGAGAAGTGCCTTCTGTCATTTCATCAAGATTTCTACTATTCAGGAAGGGATCTGGCTCTTGGCTGAATATTAATTCTAAAAGAAGAAAAGTACCTTCACCAATCACCCAAGATTTCTCTTCTATTTGTTAACATCATCTCTAAAAAAGGAGAGATGGATGGCTTATCTGACCCCTGTGTCTTACTTTCTGCTTATATATATAGTATATAGCCTTCATATATTTAATAGAAAACCTCTCTTTAATGAGAGGAGAGATTTGTCCCCTGTTGATGTAGTCAAATTGCACACTTGGACGACCAATCTCCCTATGTTGTGGTGATAGGAACTATTTTGCTCACCAATTAGCTGGTCGACAAAATATTCACCCAACAATTTTTGGCAACTCCGTTGGGGATGAACGTGCATTTTAAAGCCTCAAGTTTCAGATTGAAGCAGTCCCTACCCTTATCCATTACATACTTTGGTGACTCCGTTCTGTGTCTTACCCATTATCATTATAGCCTTACCATTTTCCTCCATCTCCATTATTTTATTTGGTCTGTAAAACTAGAGCTACTGGGAAAGAGTGCGCAGTTTGAAGCCTCAAGCCTTAAGCTGAAGCAGGGCCAGTTCTTTTCTATTTTTGTTTTGTAATCTGGGCACTCCACCCAAATTTGTTATCCCTATTTTTCATAATTAAATCATGGCAATTCAAGGCCCCTGGGGTAACTCATTTGGCCCACTCAACTTGACTCCACCTTTGCATGAACTTCCACACAGCTCAAAAAAGAACTTCTCCAAATTCCTTGGAGACGGTAAAGTTCACCCTGATGAACACATTGCAGCCTTCAACATATCCTGTGGTGTGATAGGGGTGGAATTTGAAGATGCAGCAGTCAAGCTTTTTGTGGAAACACTACAAGGTACTCCTGCAGACTGGTTTTACCATCTGCAAGCTGAAACAATGACTGACTGGGACACACTTAAAGCCAAGTTTGAAGCAAGGTTCAAGCCTGCAGAAGATGCACATGCCTTGCTAGCCCAACTCACATAGATGAAGAAGAAGCCCCATGAACCTATGAGGGACTTCATTGCCAAGTTCAACAAGCTGAGGCATAGAATTCCCATGATCGCCTAGTCGACACCTCAGAATCTCAAGTGTTTCTTCATCAACTCACAGCTGCTTGAAGTGAGTTTTTTTCTGGAACGGGCTAGACACATAGACCTTGTTGCTACTCAAGACTTGGCTATTGAGCTAGAAGATGACCTTATCTTGGCAAAAAAGATAAAGAGAGACCCAAACAGAGGTAAATCCTCTTCATCTTCTGAGTATCCACCTTCTGCCACCACTGATCAAATGGTGCAAAAGCTGGTAGATGAACTGCTAGCCTTGAAAAGGTAAATGGCCCAAAGTATGTCTACTCCTAATCAGGATATGCCAAGGAGGACATTTCAGAACCAACCATATCAAGGCAATGCTACCAGAAGTCAAGGGCAAACAAATCATCTCCCTCCTCCACAGAGGAACCTTGCTCTTGAAGCACCTCCAACCAACTCAGTAGTTAGATATCTTAAAACAGAACATGATTTCTCTTTTCAACTTGAGTTTGAGCAAGAAAATGACGCTGATCTCTTCACAAAGGATCAAGAAGAGTCAGCTGGCAACTCCCACATTGGTTTTCTTAGTTACGAGGATGAACCCAGAAGTAAAGGTGAAGCAGATGAGGGATCATATGCTGTGTTCACCTGGTCCAAAAATAAGTCAGTCCAACTAGCTGATAAAGAGAAGACAGAGGAGTGACTTCAACTAGCAATCTCAATTGCTAAGTGTGGAACCACTCTACCTTTTCAGCCAAAAGACCCGGTGGTTGCTAAAAAAGTAAGTACCCCAAACATTTATGCACCTTCAACTTCAAATTCGTAAGCCAATCCTCCCACTCCCAAAAACCAAAAGGATGAACTCCCATCCCCTCTTTTAAGTCCATTTCAGTCATCTGATATAATTGATCATGTCAAAAAATTCAAAATTCAAATGACTGAATTTGAATTCCTGCAAGCCAATCCTGAGTAGTTAAACATTGGTGGAGAACTAAGTGTGGACTTGTTTGAGGCAAAAATTGTGGTCACCCAAATGTCGGCTCCTACAGCTCAAATTTTGTTTGAGCCTTCAGGCAGGGGTAATTACTTCTTGACCACGGAGGATGGTCATGTCTTAGCTGGTGAAAGTCCCATAGCTGGCAATCCAAGATTTGATCCAAAAAAGGCATCATAATAATTGGTAGGGCACAGTACAAATGAAGAAGGATCTTCCATCTCCAATGAAGAGAAATCTGATAGAAGATCAGCTTTTGATGATGCTTGGATCCTAGAATCTGATGGCAGTGATTCTTCCACTAATGCTGGAGCCAAGATTGTGTTGATATTTCCTCAAGGAGATATTCTTCCTTCATGCTAGTTTCAGTTCAGCAACACCAACAACACAACTAGATGCGAATCTCTGTTGCTCGGATTGAAGACTGCTCAGGATGAAGAGAACAAAATCCTTCACACCAAAGGAGATGCTGAGCTGATGGCTTGTCAAGAGTTTGATGTTGACAAACAAAGCATGTGTTAGACTGGACCAACAGAACATCAAGCTATGATGGTGGACCATACTACTGTACTCCAAAGTCAGCAAAAGGAACCCTTCACCAAGAGAGCAAGGAGTTATGGTTTTAAAATTGAAGACCACATTTTGCCATGGGGCAAGAAGAAGAGAAAGCCAAAAAGAGGAAGACGCAAAAAATTGGTTTCCTGGTGGAGGGTTCCATTCACCCGTCACCGTTTCTGGGGACAAAATGGTTTCCTACTGGTTTATCAGGATGGCACACCATTTTTACTGTCTCATAGTGGGTGGCATCTGAAGCGCTTCAAATCTTGAGGCATCAGATAAGATCATCTGTACATATGTATATTTGTATCATCTTTTATTTCTGTTTTGTTCTTTCATTTTCAGTTTTTAGAGCCTTTCTTTTTGGGTAGCGCGACTCCATAGCCCAATGGCACACTTCAAGGCACTAGAGATTCTGGTTTTTACTCCCCTCAGATGTTCCAAGTTCTCTTCTGAAGGAAGTTCCCCAACTAGAGCCAACTGTTGTCCCCAAAAATAGACTTCTCATTTTTGGGACAACATGTGAACTATATTGGTCCTATAGACCAAAATCCTCTCTTCCCATTTCAAAAATTATTCTGAGCATTTAGGTTCTTCATTTTTTAAAGCTTTCTCAGAAATCTACGGACTTTGCAAGCTTGAATTTATGGACTCTGTAGGCTTGAATCTACGGACTCTACAGGCTTAAAACTACAGACTCTGCAGGCTCATTTCTACAGACTCTCTCAAGGCTCTAGAGAAAACTTAGAGAAAACTACAGACTTCATAGGTTGATTTCTATGGACTATGTAGGAAAGAAGCAAGCTCTCAGCACTTAGGCGATTTCAAGATTGGTTCAACACCAAGGTTCAACCAAAACGTCCATCGGCAAGCTTCTAAGCAAGAATCAAACCATTGAACCTTGAACCATTTTGGTTCAACGGGTTCAATGGGTTCAAAGGTTCAACGTCATCAACAAGAGTTAAGCGCATTTGTCAAAGGTTCAAAGTTCAATCGCTTCAAAGTTCCATGGCTTCAAAACACTTAGCAAAAAATGATGTGTTAAACCATTGAACCGTTGAACCTTGAACCCCGTTGGTTCAATGGTTCAACGGGTTCAACGACCTATTGGTTCAAAGTGCTTGGTTCAAAGAGATAAAAAAGACAGCGAAATAATGAAGAATGAATAGGTTGAACCGTTGAACCAAAGATGGTTCAATCGGTAGGTTCAAGGGGCTGCCCCACAGTCGAAAGAATAAATGCCCCTGCGGAGTGCCGTGAATAAAGTCAAGTGCCCTTGAAGAGGGCCGCGAGCCAAAACAAACAAAGTGAACTCTTTCAAAAAAATGAACAAGGCAAAATGCAAAGTAGAGTCCTTAAGAAAAATTGTCTGAAGGAATTCACCCGAGAAGAAAGCCTGATCGAAAGGAAGGAAAGGAGCAGTTAAGAAAAGGAGGAGCGAAAGCTACCAAGTGGTGGCTATGGAAGGTTTCAATGTCTTTTTCTTGACATAGCAGAACATGCCATGTGTCATCTACAGATATCGACAGAGGCTGACAAGTGTTTGCATCCGCATTCCCCTTTTAAAGTTGCTTAGGCAAGACGTGTCTTGGATCCCATTTTCCATAAGTTTCTAATTAGTTTCGTAACAGTGGAACTTGCCACTTGTTAAAGATGTAGAAAGGACCCCCCCAAAGACTTAGACAAGAAGGTCTAGAAAAAGCAAAGAAGTGCTTAAGTAGGGAAGCAATGGACCAAAAGAGACATAGTGAACTGACGAAGTGATGAACCAATGAACTTTCAAATGGTTCACAGGTTCAAAGTTCAACACGATTCAAACAGCTAGTGGCCATTGACAGTCCCTTCGACGTCAAATTTAGAGTGAGGGAACATCCGTGGAAATTCAAATATAGCACAAAATTTAAAGAAAGAACCAAACAACTGGCTGAAAAGGGAGCCCAAAGACTCAAATTGCTACAGGGGAGAGAGGAGCGAGACCAAAAGACCAAAAATATCTTCAAAAGAGTTATTTTTAGTAGGTGAAATAGTGGATCAAGTAGACTTCTGAGCGCACCAAATCAAGGATGCAATCCTATTTTTCTTCCATGAAGTAATGGCAAATTAGACAGCTGTGAGACATCAGGAAAAGGACCAGACAGTCCATACTAAGAAGAGACATATTAGAGGAATGGACATGCCATAGTTATGGCAATGCACTGTTCCCAACATGGTCCCTCCAGATAGAACTAAAGGCACATTGAAGGTGTTGACTGCAGCATGGGCCGTCCCATGGGAAAGAACGCCAAGCCTTGCGTGGTTGTTATAAGATTGTAATTTCTCTCATTAGAAAAAGAGATCTTCTCGTTAACAGAAGCAAAACTCTACCCAAATTGAAAGGTGAATACTGAGACTTTGAGCTCAGATTGTATTTCATATTATTTTATCTAAATGAGAAAACAAGTGATTCGCAGACTTTGTGCTGTATAGCTTGTATCATTTTAGGAGATTGTTCTTATGTTTGTCTTCTGAATGTGTTCTTGTTTATTTAATTTAACAAGCAAAGCTAGTGGAAGTGATAAGGAAGGTGTCTTAAAACTAGTTACTTTCAGACTTTGTGTTGGCATAATTGTTTTCAGTGTGTGTTTATTTTCTGTTTCTGTGTAATGGACCTTGGGATGACTTTGTGCCCCCATTATTCTTTGTATCTCACTCTTGGGCAGTTGAGGTGGAGACTTTACACTACATCTTAGGTTGTTGATTACTCTACACCTTTGGTTACTAGTTACTTACCAAAAATATTCCTATTGTTTGCAAGAACAAACACTTTTGAAAGAAGAGAAGTGCCTTCTGTCATTTCACCAAGATTTATACTTTCTAGGAAGGGATCTGGCTCTTGGTTGAATATTACTTCTAAAAGAAGAGAAGTACTTTCACCAATCACCCAGGATTTCTCTTCTGTTTGTTAACATCATCTCTGAAAAAAGAGAGATGGATGGCTTATCCGACCCTTGTGTCTTACTTTTTGCTTATATATATATAGTATATAGCCTCTGTATATTTAATAGGGAACCTCCCCTTGATGAGAGGAGAGATTTGTCCCCTATTGATGTAGTAAAATTACATACCTTGATGACCAATCTCCCTATGCTGTGGCGATAAAAACTATTTTTCTCACCAGTTAGCTGGTTGACAAAATATTCACCCAACAATTTTTGGTGACTCCGCTGGGGATGAACATGCAATTTGAAGCCTCAAATTTCAAATTGAAGTAGTCCTTACCCTTATCCATTACATACTCTAGCGACTCCATTCTGTGTCTTACCCATTATCATTATAGCCATACCATTTTTCTCCATCTCCATTATTTTATCTAGTCTGTAAAAGTAGAGCTGCTGGAAAAGAGTGTGCAATTTTAAGCCTCAAGCCTCAAGCTAAAGCAGGGCCAATTCTTTTCCATTTTTGTTCTACAATCTGGCCACTCCACCTAAATTTGTTATCCCTATTTTTCATAATTAAATCATGGCAGTTTAAGGCCCCTGGGGCAACTCATTTGGCCCACTCAACTTGACTCCACCTCTGCATGAACTTCCACGCAGCTCAAGAAAGAACTTCTCCAAATTCTTTGGAGATGGGAAAGTTGACCCCAATGAACACATTGCAGCCTTCAACATAGCCTGTGATGTGATAGGGGTGGAATTTGAAGATGTGGTAGTTAATATTTTTGTGGAGACACTACAAGGTACTCCTGCATGTTAGGTTGTGGAGCTAAAAGCTTCACTGATGTAGACATGGAGGAGGTTGTTGAGTTCCAGGGATACCAGCGTTGACAGCGCAATCGACGTCGATCATCTACAGTGTAATGGGCAACCGGCATCGACAGGAGTCGGCCGACGTCGGTCACCTCCAATCAGACAGCGATCGACGTCGATCGCCTGTGCGGTTCCAAAATTATTCGTTGCACGAACAGTTAGTTTGTTGAACTGATTGTTTACATGTAAAGACTATTTTGAGTCTTGAGCTGCGTGTCTAATTATTATAAATTAGAAGTCTAAGTTATTTTTTAGTATGGGATCTATTTATAGACCCATTGGCATGTATTGTAATTACAAGAGCAATAGAAGAAGGCAAGGTAGATCCTTCCAATTGTAAGAACAAGTTGATCTGCAAGTGGCAGCAAGATCAGGAGGAAGTTCTACATGTTAATTAAGATCATTTGAGTTGCAGGTTGTTGCAAGTTCAATGGGAGATTTGCTTGAAGTTCTTTGAGTACTTGTGTACTGGCAGTGTTATTACTGACTAGTTGGAGGTGAACAACAACTCTGTGTTTGAGTTGTGTGTTGGGACCATTTTTGGTAGGAGAGTGAACTCTTGAGGGAAAGAGATTTGTACATTTGAGAGGTGTGGAAGATTGTGGCATTTTCATTATATTTTCTTCTGGCATGAGTATTAATACAAGATTGTGTATTGTCTCTCATATTCTGTGCTATTTGTGAATTCTAGTTACTTGTTCATTATGGTATAATTTCATGTTTAGTTGCTTATACAAGGTAATCATATGTACTCTTATTGAGGAGTAGGATCCTGACAGTTGGTATCAGAGCATTTATGTTTTAGATTTCTTAACAAGTGGTATCAAAGCTTTTGGTTGAGTTACTAACAGGTTGTATCAGATCTGGTTAGTGTTTGTTGATTACAGGTCACTCACAGGGGTTATTGTTTGAGTGGGAGTATAGCAATGGTAGAAAAAAGTAAGCTACGAATGGAGAAGTTTAATGGCAAGAACTATCAATTATGGAGGATGCAGATTGAAGATTATCTGTATCAAAAAGATTTGTACTTACCGTTGGGTGGGGTTGCATGCAAGCCCACGGATATGAAGGATGAAGAATGGAAGGTTCTTGATCGGAAGGCTCTGGGATCTATAAGGTTGAGCCTTGCATCGTCTGTGATTTTCAACTTATCACAGGCTAAGACAACGATAGAGTTGATGGAATCTTTGGCAAATTTATATGAAAAACCCTCAACTTTGAATAAGGTATTTCTTATGAAGCAATTATTTAATTTGAAAATGTTGGAAGGTGGATCTGTTCATAGTCATCTTAGTGATTTCCATGGTTTGGTAAACCAATTAAATTCAGTCAATATTATTTTTGATGATGAAATTAAGGCTCTCTTAATCTTGTGCTCATTACCTGAAAGTTGGGAGAGTTTGGTAATGGCAGTTAGTAATACTGCGTCTGCTTCAAAAATCTTAAAAGTGGATGATGTTGTGAGTGTAATTTTGAATGAAAAAATTTGCAAGAAAAGCACATGTGAATCATCAATAAATGCTTTGAGTGTTGAAAGCAGGGGAAGGCAAAGAGAGAAAATCGAGCAAGGGAGATCAAGGTCAAAGATAGGCAGGAGATCCAAATCCAGGTATGGCAGAATAACCTGCTAGAAATGTGGAAAGCAAGGGCATGTAAAGAAAGATTGTTGGTTGGTTGAAGATCAACAAGAAAGAACTGAAGAAGCAGATGTTGTAGGTATTGTTGCACATGATGCTCTGGTATGTTCCTTAGATAAAGTAGAATCTTGGGTTTTAGATTCTGGTGCCTCTTTCCATGCATCCCCAAATAGAGAATTTTTTCATGAGTATGTCCAGGGAGACTTTGGAGAAATTTATTTAGGGGATGGTAAGCCTTGTCAAATGGTTGGCAAAGGAGAAGTGAAGCTGAAATTGCAGACGGGCAACACATGGGTGTTGAAGGAGGTCATGCATATCCCAGTCCTGAAGTGGAATTTGATTTCTGTTGAAAAGTTAGGTGATGAGGGTTGCACAGTAACTCTCATAGCGGACTCTTGGAAATTTTTCAAGGGTGCACTTGTTTTAGCAAGAGGTAAGAAAGTAGGTACTCTTTATCTATCTACTTGTATTACTGATTCTCTTTCTGGTTTATTTACTTCAGTTGTAGATTCAAAGATGTGGCTTAATAGGCTTGGTCACATGAATAAGAAGGGGATGCATGTTCTTGAATCAAAGGGTATGCTTTCGGATTTGAAAAGCATGGATCAATATTTCTGTAAATAAAAGAAGAAAGTGACATTTCTTGAAAAATTTGATGTTCGTGACAAGAGCAAGAAAGCCTTAGTTTTCAAGGAGAAGATGACGAACAGAGATCAGCGTAAGAGGCTAAATTTTTTTTAGCAGAGCAAGGTTGATATGGACAAGGGTTTGATCCAAAAGGAGCTCGCGGGTAGAAGTAATCTCTCATAAGTAAAACACAGAGACCGACGTCGATTAGAAAATCAATGTCGACATCCAGACAGGGACTGACGTTGGCTATGTGCAGCCTGACGTTGGTGACTCTAGACAAATAAACACTGGCATCAATCAGGGGTGAACCGACATCGGTGATGAGGCAGTCGCATGGAACTGACGTCGGTCAGATGCAGACTGAGATGTGACTGACATCGATTACTGAGATAGATTTTGGGCAGACAGTAAGCTGTCAAGGAGTCTCAAACGCCCATATGGAGGACTGAAAGGGTAAGTAAGCTTCAAATTCATCATTTTCCTTATTTACACTACTTGTTGCTCACTGATGGTCAAGAACCAGGAAGTTATTAAAGAAGCAGAGTAGGTTGAATCTAAGAAACAGTGGAAGCTTGGCATGGATGAGGAATGTGATTCCTTGGAGAAGCACCAAACGAGAGTTTTTGGTGGAGTTGCCAGCTGAAAGAAAGCACTGAGAGATGAATAGATTTTCAGGATAAAGAAGAGCGGGAATGGACACGTGAGATGAAAGGCCAGGGTATATGGTCTTGTGTTAGCTGCAAGACAATGGAGGTTTAACCATTGTGTTTTCTTTACCAAGTTGGATAATATTAGCTACATTATCTTGTTATTGTATGTTGTGCTTGTTGCAGGGTCACATATGTAGGGAGTTGCTGAACTAAAGGTAAAGGTAGTTCAGAGGTGTGTCATGAAGAATCTGGGAGCAACAAGATTCTTTGGCATGAGTGTGTTCTAGAGACATGGAAGGTCACAAGTTGATTTTGTCTCTAGATGATTGTGTGAAACCAGTTAGCACGCTGATGGTTGAACAATTTTATGAACAGTGACCTGATTCACATGATGAGGTTGAGTACATGTGTACTAAACCTGAGATTTCCCAAGCAGTGGGAGTTGTCAGCGAGTTTGGAGCCAATCTGGAAAAGAAGCACTGGAGGGCAGTTCAGTGGATTCTTAGATATCTGAGAGGGACCAGCAGCAGGTGCACATGCTATGCAGGGTCAAGTTCTTTTCTACATGGGTTTGTAGATGCGGATGTGGCAAGTGATTTGGATGACAGGAGGTGCACCACAGGATTTGTGGTGGTTAGTCTTCAAGAGTGATTTTGAAGAGGGATACAAAGCCAAGAAACAAACTAGATGATGTATAGGTATAGGTACAGTTGCAACTATTTATCTCCAAGTGGGAGATTGTTAGGTTGTGGAGCTAAGAGCTTCACTGATGCAGACATGGAGGAGGTTGCTCAGTTCCAAGGATACTGGTGTTGACAACGCAACCGACATCGGTCATCTACAGTGTAAAGGGAAATCGACATCGGTAGGCATCAGTCAATGTCGATCACCTCCAGTCAGATAGTGACCGACATCGGTCACTTGTGCGGTTCCAAAACTGTTCGTTGCATGAACAGTTAGTTTGTTGAATCGGTTGTTTGCATGTAAAAACTATTTTGAGTCTTGAGTTGTGTGTCTAATTATTGTAAATTAGAAGTCTAAGTTATTGTTTAGTATGGGATCTATTTATAGACCCATTGGCATGTATTGTAATTACAAGAGCAATAGAGGAAGGCAAGGTAGATCCTTCTAATTGTAAGAATAGGTTGATCTGCAGGTGGCAGCAAGATCAGAGGGAAGTTCTACATGTTAAGTAAGATCATTTGAGTTGTAGGTTGTTGCAAGTTTAATGGGAGATCTGCTTGAAGTACTTTGAGTACTTGTGTACTGGCAGTGTTATTACTGACTGGTTGGAGGTGAATAACAACTCTGTGTTTGAGTAGTGTGTTGGGACCATTTTTGGTAGGAGAGTGAACTCTTGAGGGAAACAGATCTATACATCTGAGAGGTGTGGAAGATTGTGGCATCTTCATTGTATTTCCTTCTAGCATGAGTATTAATACAATATTATGTATTGTCTCTTATATTATGTGCTATTTGTGAATTCTAGTTACTTGTTCATTCTGGTATAATTCTGTGTTTAGTTGCTTATACAAGGTAATCATATGTACTCTTATTGAGGAGTAGGATCCTGATAGTTGGTATCAGAGCATTTATGTTCTAGATTCCTTAACACTGCAGACTGGTTCTACCATCTGCAAGCTGGATCAATGACTGACTGGGACACACTTAAAGCCAAGTTCAAAGCAAGGTTCAAGCTTGCAAAAGATGCACATGCCTTGCTAGCCTAGCTCACATAGATGAAAAAGGAGCCCCATGAACCTATGAGGGACTTCATTGCTAGGTTTGATAAGCTGAGGCATATGATTCCCATGATCGCCCAACCAACACCTCAAAATCTCAAGTGTTTTTTCATCAACTCACAACTACCTAAAGTGAGTTTTTTGTTGAGACGGGCTAGACACATAGACCTTGTTGCTTCTCAGGACTTGGCTATTGAGCTAGAAGATGACCTTATCTTGGCAGGAAAGATAAGGAGAGACCCAAACAAAAGTAAACCCTCTTCATCTTCTGAGTATCCACCTTCTGCCACCACTGATCAAATGGTTCAAAAGCTAGAAGATGAACTGCTAGCCTTGAAAAGGCAAATGGCCCAGAGTATGTCTGCTCCTCCTAATCGAGATATGCCAAGGAGGACATTTTAGAACCAGCCATATCAAGGCAATGCTGCCAAAAGTCAAGGACAAACAAATCGTCTTCCTCCTCCACAGAGGAACCTTGCCCTTGTAGCACCTCCAACTAAATTAGTAGTTAGATATCTGGAAACAGAACATGATTTCTCTTTTCAACTTGAGTTTGAGCAAGAAAATGACGTTGATCTCTTCAAAGAGGATCAAGAAGAGTCAGCTGGCGACTCTCACATTGGTTTTCTTAGTTACCAGGATGAACCCAGAAGTAAAGGTGAAGCAGATGAGGGATCATATGCTGTGTTCACTCGGTCCAAAAATAAGTCAACACAACCAATTGATAAAGAGAAGACAGAGGAGCGACCTCAACTAACAATCTCAATTTCTAAGTGTGGAACCACTCTACCTTTCCAGCCAAAGAACCCAGTGGTTGCTAAAAAAGTAAGTACTCCAAACATTTCTTCACCTTCAACTTTAAATTTGCAAGCCAGTCCTCCCCCTCCCAAAAACCAAAAGGATGAACTCCTATCCCCTCTTCTAAGTCCATTTCAGTCATCTGATATAATTGATCATGTCAAAAAATCTAAAATTAAAAAGACTGAATTTGAATTCCTGCAAGCCAATTCTGAGTAGTTAAACATTGGTGGAGAACTAAGTGTGGACCTGTCTGAGGCAAAAATTGTGGTCACCCAAATGTCAACCCCTGCAGTTCAAATTTTGTGAGCCTTTAGGCAGGGGTAATTACTTCTTGACCAGAGAGGATGCTCATGTCTCAGCTGATGAAAGCCCCGTAGCTGGTAATCCAGAATTTGATCCAAAAAAGGCATCAAAAGAATTGGTAGGATGCAGTACAAATGAAGAAGGATCTTCCATCTCCAATGAAGAGAAATTTGATAGAAGATCAGCTTTTGATGATGCTTGGATCCTGGAATCTAATGGCAGAGATTCTTCCACTAATGCTAGAGCCAGGATTGTGTTGATATCTCCTCAAGCAAATATTCTTCCTTCATGGCAGTTTCAGTTTATCAACACCAACAACACATCTGGATGCAAATCTCTGTTGCTCGAATTAAAGACTACTCAAGATGAAGAGATCAAACTCCTTCACACTAAAGGAGATGCTAAGGTGATGGCTTGTCAGGAGTTTGATGTTGACAAACAAAGCATGTGCCAGACTGTACTAACAGAACATCAAGCTATGATGGTGGACCATACTGCTGTACTCCAAAGTTAGCAAAAAGAACTCTTTGCCAAGAGATCAAGGAGTTATGGTTTTCAAATTGAAGACCACGTCTTGCCATGGGGCAAGAAGAAGAGAAAGCCAAAAAGAGGAAGATGCAAAAAATTGGTTTCCTGGTGGAGAGTTCCATTCGCCCATCACTATTTTTGGGGACAAAATAGTTTCTTACTAGTTTATCAGGATGGCACACCATTTTCACACAGTGGGCGGCATCTGAAGTGCTTTAAATCTTAAGGCATCAGATAAGATCATCTGTACATATGTATATTTATATCATCTTTTATTTCTATTTCATTCTTTTGTTTTCATTTTTTGGAGCCTTTCTTTTTGGGTAGCGCAACTCCATAGCCCAATGGCACACTTCAAGGCACTAGAGATTCTGGTTTCTACTCCCCTCAGCTGTTCCAAGTTCTCATCTGAAGGAATTTCCCCAACTAGAGCTAGCTGTTGTCCCCAAAAATAGACTTCTCATTTTTGGGACATGTGAACTATTTTGGTCCTACAGAACAAAATCCTCTCTTCCCATTTCAAAAATTATTCTGAGCATTCAGGTTCTTCATTTTTCAAAGCTTTCTCAATAATCTACGGACTCGGTAAGCTTAAAACTATGGACTCTACAAGCTCATTTCTACATACTCTCTGAAGGCTCGAGAGAAAATTTAGAGAAAACTACAGACTTCATAGGTTGATTTCTATGGACTCTACAGGAAAGAAGCAAGCTGTTAGCACTTAGGCAATTTCAAGATTGGTTCAACACCAAGGTTCAACCAAAACGTCCATCGGCAAGATTCTAAGCAAGAATTGAACCATTGAACCTTGAACCATTTTAGTTCAACGGGTTCAATAGGTTCAAGGGTTCAATGTCATCAACAGGAGTTAAACACATTTGTCAAAGGTTCAAAGTTAAACTGCCTCAAAGTTCCATGGCTTCAAAACACTTAGCAAAAAATGACGCGTTGAACCATTGAACTGGTGAACCTTGAACCCCGTTGGTTCAACGGTTCAATGACCTATTGGTTCAACGTGATTGGTTCAAAGAGATAAAAAAGATAGCTAAATAATGAAGAATGAACAAGTTGAATCGTTGAACTGTTGAACCAAAGATGGTTCAATCAGTCGGTTCAATCGACAGGTTGAAGGGGCTGCTCCATGATCGAAAGAACAAATGCCATTGCAGAGGGTCGTGAATCAAGTTAAGTGCCCTTGCGGAGGGCCACGAGCCAAAATGAACAAATTGAACTCTTTCAGAAAAATGAACAAGGCAAAAGACAAAGTAGAGTCCTTCGGACAAATTGTCTGTAGGAATTCACCTGGGAAGAAAGCCTGATCGAAAGGAAGGAAAGGAGCGGCTAAGAAAATGATGAGCTTAAGCTGCCAAGTGGCAGCTGCAGAAGGTTTCAATGTCTTTTTCTTGACACAGTGGAATGTGCCATGTGTCATCTGCAGAGATTGGCGAAGAACGACAAGTGTTTGCATCCGTGTTCCCCTTTTGAAGTTGCTCAAGCAAGACATGTCATGGATCCCATTTTTTGTAAGTTTCTAATGAGTTTCATAACAATAGAACTTGCCACTTGTCAAAGACGCAGAAAGGACCCCCCCAAAGACTTAGACAAGAAGGGCTAGAAAGAGCAAAGAAGCGCTTAAGTAGGGAAGTGATGGACCAAAAGAGACAGAGTGAATCAATGAACCGATGAACCAATGAACTTTCAAATGGTTCACAGGTTCAAAGTTCAACACGGTTCAAGCAAATAGCAACCATTGACGGTCCCTCAGACGTCAAATTTAATGTGAGGTAAAATCCATGGAAATTTAAATAGAGCGCACAATTTAAAGAAAGAACCAAGCAACTAGCTGAAAAGGGAGCCCAAAGATTCAAATTGCTACAGGGGAGAGAGAAACGAGACCAAAGGACCAAAAATATCTTCAAAAGAGTTATTTCTAGTAGGTGAAATAGTGGATCAAGTAGACTTTTGAGTGCACCAAATCAAGGATGCAAGCCTATTTTTCTTCCATGAAGTAATGGTGAATTGGACAGCTACGCAAACATCAAGAAAAGGACCAGACAATTCATAGTAAGAAGAGACATATTAGAGGAATGTACATGCCATAGTTATGACAATGCATTATTCCCAGCATGGTCCTCTAGACAGAACTGAAGGTGCATTAAAGGCATTGACTGTAGTATGGGTCATCCCATGGGAAAGAACGCTAAGCCTTGCGTGGTTGCTATAAGATTTTAATTTCTCTCATTAGTAAAGGAGATCTTCCCGTTAACAGAAGCAAAACTCTACCCAAATTGAAAGGCCAATACTGAGACTTTGAGCTCAAATTGTATTTCATATTATTTTATCTGAATGAGAAAGCAATTGATTCGTAGACTTTGTGCTGTATAGCTTGTATCATTTTAGGAGATTATTCTTATGTCTGTCTTCTGAATGTGTTCTTGTTTATTTAATTTAACAAGCAGAGCTAGTGGAAGTGATAAGGAAGGTGTCCTAAAACTAGTTACTTTCAGACTTTGTGCTAACATAATTGTTTTCAATGTGTGTTTATTTTCTATTTTTGTGTAAAGGACCTTGGGATGACTTTGTGCCCCCATTGTTCTTCGTATCTCACTCTTGGGCAGTCGAGGTGGAGACTTTGTGCTACATCTCAGGTTGCTGGTTACTCTGCACCTTTGGTTACCAGTTACTTACGAAAAAGATTTTTGTTGTTTGCAAGAACAAGCACTTCTGAAAGAAGAGAAGTGCCTTTTGTCATTTCACCAGGATTTCTACTATCCAAGAAGGGATCTGGCTCTTGGCTGAATGTTACTTCTGAAAGAAGAGAAGTACCTTCACCAATCACCCAAGATTTCTCCTCTATTTGTTAACATCATCTCTGAAAAAAGAGAGATGGATGGCTTATCCGACCCTTGTGTCTTACTTTCTGGTTATATATATAGTATATAGCCTCTATATATTTAATAGGGAACCTCCCCTTGATGAGAGGAGAGATTTTTTCCCTGTTGATGTAGTAAAACTGTACACCTGGACGACCCATCTCCCTATGTTGTTGTGATAGGAACTATTTTGCTCACTAGTTAGCTGGTCGACAAAATATTCACCCAAGAAAACCAAAAATTTATATGGGTGATATCCTTTTGTTATTAGTTTTTGATGAGATTGGTATACTAGAGTACACACCTAGTGAATTGAAATGGGATTTCCCTCCTGAGCATAAATACCCTGCTGAGAGGTTTAAAGTGTTCACTTGCCCTGACATGCTAATTACCTCCCATAAGATTAAAATGAGGGGGTGATATGATGACATGAAGGAAACCTTTGGGAATGAGTGGCACATTCCAAAAGACTAATTTAGATAGCTTAGAAACCAAACCAAGTTCGTGTTTAAGCAACACTACTCTTTAGCATGCATCCAAATGGTTTCCTCAAGTGAATTGTCTGGATGGATTAAATTGCCATATGCCTTCACTATTAGATATTTAATGAATGTTGTAAATAGGATTTATTATGTGCACCTTATTCACATTAATGCTGAGAAAATTAATGTTGAGACACACACTATCAATTATATATTTACATAGGGAAATGATATACAGAGAGAAGCTAGAGTCTGATAATACTGACATTAATGTCTAGCAGATTTTGGTTGGTAATTCCATCAATTTTTTGTTTTATATGTTGAAACCATGAAAGAAATCATCAAGGAGTGTGGATAATAAGAAGGAAACAATTTCAGCCCCACTAAAGATAGGAAAGTAAAGGAAGCTGAAGAGACAAAGGCACACTGCCAACACCAATGCTCATCCAAAACAAGCTAAGCAACAAAGGATTGCCCCTACACCATTGAAGGATACTATGCCATTAGGTTGAATAGAAGGCTCGAATCTAGTGATGTAATTTATTCCTTCATAATATGAAACTTAAGTTCCTAAGGATGGTGACCTAGAACAAAAGATAAAAACCCTAAAGGTAACAGTAGAAAGAGAAACTTTTGAAGTAGAATAGGAGAAACAAGTCATCCTAACACAAGAGAAAACACCTTTACCAACACAACATGTAGAAACCACCTTTGAAGAACTATAAGTGAATATTGAAAATATCATTGGTGAAAAGAGGGATGGTTTAGACATGACCTTGGAAATGAATGGTCTTGATATCAAGCCCAACCACCATAACAAAGACATGGATGCTGATATACATGATCAAGATTCCTATAAGGGGAAAGAGCCAGCTGATCAATCCATCCAATAGAGATTGAAAACTAACAAAAATATAGTCATGACCCTACGCGCTTAGTACCAGAAGGGAGTGTTGGATAAGCTTTTTTTCATGTGGGAGCATTTTTTACCAGAGGACTTGACCAAGCAAAATCAATGATAAATGTCATTTTATAATGATATTTATAATGAACATAATTTTGAGCTACCACCATAAAGCCTAATTTTAGCACCAAGAGAGATGAAACTTCCAAACACACTTTGGGTAGATTCCTAGACGTGCATATAAACACAGACAAGTGCTATACTCTTGAAGTTTGCATATGAGGTGACTAGGTAGAATGCCTTAGCTAAATCTGATGGAAGATGACTCCATAAGAAACATTCATAAATAGTTACTCTATATTGCAATGAGTGCATTACGAGAATAAAACTTGAAGAGGAGTTGGCTGAGCTCAAGTGCCAATTAGAGATAGAAATAATGGATTGGGTAAAGACCCTGACCTTCTACAAGACAATTTTGAGCCAATATTTGGCTCTTGTAGATGTGGTATCCCTTATTAGAGAGGCAATTGAAAAATTGGTTACCGTAGTATAACTTTTGTTGAATAGATGCAAGTACTAGATTGGCCCGCAATGTGATCAAACATGGGTAACATAACAATTTACTGAAGTTGTGGAGGTATGCAATGGATTTTTGAATAGGGTTGGTAATACAATTTCCATTTTGGATGGGGTTTTTGCTAAGCTAGTGTGCCCTGACAAATTTTGGAAGCAAGGCTTCAAGCAGAAGAGCTTAACTGCTAACAGTTGGCTAAAAATTGCTTTAGTAATAAAAGACCACACTGAGCGCATCAAAGCATTTAAATATGTGAAGGATATGAAAAATAAAATAAAAACTCACTGCCAAGATATTATTGCAAGTTTCACAGCGCTTTGTAGATAGGTTACAACATAGGTCACCTCACTCGAAGACATTCATAAGGATGCCTCTACATCCTTTGATAGAAATTCTAATCGGTGATAGAAATTCGATTAGAATTACACTGCTAATCGATCTCTTCATAAATGTAATCATGGTTTTTAACTTGGTTTACAGTGCATTCTAAGAACAAGTTTTCCATACACCTAATTGGGGTTAGAAAGATGATTACAACTACCAAGCAACAAATGAATCTTTATAGACCTAATCAACATTTGAAAGTCGATTCAATCTATGCGCTTCAACCAATTTATACCAAGACATAACTAGTGTATATAAACTTGATTAACACAACAAAAATCATTCAACTTCCTTCAATACCTAATTAGGGTTGTGAAACCTAATTAACATTATTAAATAAACTTAGACCAAATTAGAGTTTGGTCTATGATAACCTTGAAACACCTCAATTATTTTTCATGTAAGTGTTAAAATGAAAGTTAATGACAATAATAGATCGATCCACTAGTGTAGAGAATGTCATAACATGAAAACTAATAAAAATAAGCTCCAAACCAACCACACCAAAATGAGATGACAAGCAAACAAATAAAATATGCATCACTCGATTTTTGGATTATTCAATATAACCTGACTACCATGGATGCTCCTACATCAACATTACACTAAGACATTATTAATATGTTTTGTAATTATGATGGGTTAGCCTATGAAATATATATAGGGCAAAAGCAATGTGAATTAAATACCTTACTTGCATAGCAAACAAGTGTTAGTACTTTTCTGCCCTTTTTAACCCTTTTAAAACCCTTTTGGAAATCAACATAAATAAATACCTAAAAAGAGATGTACCTAATATGATACTTGAACCTAATCATTTTAAGTTTTGAAATGAGTAAACACTAATTAGATAATTTTAAACTCCATCAAGAATTATCCCTTTTGACCATTTTTAGAAGAAATTGCAGGAGCAAAATTTCACTACTTGTTTTAGCCTCCAAAGTCAATTTGAAATCGACAAAAAATGTAGACATCCAATTCCTAACAATATTTATGTTGAAATTGTCAATCTTACTAGAATTGTACTCAAATACATAATTTAGGCTAAAATCATGTAAATGCGCTAAATGGTTCGAGCTTGTCACATACAAGTGCCAATTTAGGTCAATGTATCCCTAAATGGGGCAATGTATTTTATGTGATTCATAACTTTGCTTAAATCATTTCAAGTCAAAATGATGATTTCACATTTTGGTGATCTAGATCACTCTTTTCTTCTAATTCACTAGTACATATCACGAACCTTTGTTATTTTGTGTCAACATATTAAATGGTATCACGGTCGGTACACATCTATCATCATCTTCTAATTCCTTTCAAGTCAAATTACAACCCAATAATATGACTTTCTGACCATTTTGATTAATTATGCACCAATTGTCAAAGAATTGCACTAAAATTGTTAATCTTAGGTAAATTAAACTAAATTATGAGCTTAAATAAGAATTCCATGGAACAAATTGAATATTTATTTATTGGAAAATGATTTTGAATATCTGCATCACGTAATGACATGATCCATGGGGCGGCATCCATAAGCCATAAATGTATTAAATATCAGGTTTATGAGCACCCATGCCTCATTAATGTCCCTTACTCTCAAATCATTATGTGGATATTTATGGATTTAATTATTTATATCTAAGACAAAATGTAGTTTTGGATTACAAAGAGGATTAGTTCAAACATTAGTCATGAAAAACACAAAGAATGCATAATAACTAATGATCTAAGCCAACCTATTCAACGAGGTTTACAAATGACCATAAGATAGCAAATGAAAGAAAGTAAAACATTAGTTACCTTCCCATGAGATGAAACCATCCAAAAGCAGCTCCAAGCATGTTTTGCTCCTTGATTTAGTGTTCTTATCTTTGTCAACAATAGATGCCAAACTTCTCCATCATCTCAAGATCACTATGCATAACCTAGGCTCATGATATGAAATCACTAATATGCCTATTAATTGAAGCTAACCAATTACAAATAAAGCATGTATCAAAACACAAATGACTTGTGGAGAGAATCCTATATTTTAAGTTTACATAATTTGAGCTTAAAAATGATGTTCTATGCCCTTTTATTTATAAATTTTCCAAATGGGTCAGGATCAACCATGACCTTCCATCTCAAGATTGAGATGTGTGGCCATGAATTGATCTAATATTTTCAATTAAATCCATAAATATCCTCATAATGATTTGGGAGGAAGGAGAATTAATGAGGCATGGGTGCCCATAAACCTAATATTTAGTGCATTTATGGCTTATGGATGCCACCCCATGGATCATGTCATTAGGTGATGCAGATATTCAAAATCATTTTTCAATAAAGAAATATTCAATTTGCTCAATGGAATTCTTACTTAAGCTCATAATTTGGTTTAATTTACCTAACTAAAATTAATCAATTTTAGTGCAAATCTTTGGAAATTGGTGCACAATTAATTAAAATAGTCAGAAAGTCATATTACTAGGTTGTAATTTAACTCAGGAGGAATTGGAAGGTGATGTTAGACACATAAAGATTGTGATCTCATTTAGGATATTTCTAACACAAAATAACAAAGGTACATGACATGTACTAACAAATTCCAAGAAAAGAGTGATCTAGAGCACCAAAATATGAAATCTCATTTTGAATCAAAATGATTTAAGAAAAGTTAGGAATCACATAAAATGCATTACCCCATTTAGGGATACATTGTCTTAAATTGGCACTTGTATATGATAAGATCGAACCATTTAGCGCATTTACATGACTTTGGCCTAAATTGTGCATTTGAGTGCAATTCGAGTAAGATTGACAATTTTAACACAAATAGTGTTAAGAATTAGATGTCTACATTTTACCCCTATTTGAGAAGGCATAACGAGATATTCAGGTGAAGCAATGTATTTTCAAATAAAATAATTGTCAAGAAGAAATTGGAAATGACCCATGATGCCCCCTCGAGAGGACATAATATGATAAAAGAGGACTCTCGAAAAGAGAGAGAAAGTGAAATTAACTTGTAAAATAGATTAAATCTAGATGAGCTAATGCTTGAATGTATTGATTCCATCAATGATCAAAATATAATTAGAGGCATAATGGGCCCCAAATATGGGGGAATGGGAAAAGATACAATCCAAGAATAGAAGCAACACACTTTGAACACACCCAAAGCTATAGTGCAAGTTGTGCACTTTAGAATTGATCAATCCTGAGACAAGTTGCACACTAAAACATTGCCATTGTGGGTATAAGTGTGGAGAGCTTGGAATTAGAAGAAAAGGAGAATGTGGTATCCAAAGATAGAAGAAATAATAATGTGTTCCATAATAGCAAATATGATCATGGTAAACAAGTTTGCCTCAGTGAGGTAGATTTTGATCATTGTTTAAGAATGGTTTGCCCCTGTAGGGTTGATTTGATTCTTACGATAGGTTCAAATGTAGTGCCCTTGCATGGGTAAATTGGCAAGCAATAGCTCAAGGATATAACTTATTCCATAGATTAAATATGAGCAGGTGCAAACATAGATGTGATGATCCAATGGTTTCAAAATCCATAAGAAACCAGGCATAGTAGAATGTATAAAATGATGAAAGAAATGAAAAGAAAAATGAAGGTGGTCAAGCTGACCCGAGATACGTCATATATCCAAGCACTGCCTACATAGTCTAAATGGACCTCAAGCCAATGTAGTTCACCCAAAAGTGGGAGAGTATGGAATGAAGGATGATGAAAACTAACCAAGTGTTTGATTAGACTCATGATGTATGCAAAGAGATGCACGTCTAAGCATAGAGTAGGGTGCTAAACCTATTGAGCCTAGTTTATGCATGGTGATCTTGAGAGTTGTTCATCAGAATTGTGTTGATGTTGAGACTTGAGACCAAATCATAAAGTGCTTGTTATAGCAAAAGAAATTAGGCATCATAAGTATGAAGAACTTATGAGGACATGACATTTCAATTGCACAAAGCCGGTTTAAATGTGAATACTTATAAGTAAGGATAATGGTAAAAAATGACCAAAACCAGAGTTATAGTTATTTACATTTAAACAAAAAAACAAATACAAAGATAAAAACAAAACATAAATGAACCCAACTTAAAATCAAGGTATGAATAATCAGGGTTCAAGTAAGTACAAGAATGTTTAAAAATAAAGCAAGACAAAACTTAATAACATGAGATCAAGATATAAATAATCTAGATCTATGTGGACCATCAATATGTACTTGGAAAATAAAAAAAAAATAAAAAAATAATGGGATCACTCAGATTTGAATTTCCAAATGATTCAATCATGACAGTGGAAGAAGTGCAGTGTGAACTTGAGCAATGGAAGCTTTATTTTGATGGTTCCTTCACTTCTCATGGATTTAGAGCTGACATATTATGTATTACACCACAAGGGGATTTGATTCCCAAAGCATTTCACATTAATTTTCATTGTACCAACAATATGGCCAAGTATGAGGCACTTGTTGTAGGACTACATCTTGCCATTCAGTGGGATATTCAACACTTGATGCTTTATGGTGATTCCCAATTGATCATAAATCAGACCATTGATCGGTATCAAACTATAGATGACAAGCTTGTTCCTTACAAACAAATCATGGATAATCTCAAGGTTCATTTTAAATTTCTACGGTTTGAATAGTTACCAAGGACCAGTAATGGATCTGCCGATGCAATGACAACAATTGGGTCAATGATATAGATTGATGGCAGAGCTAAAGAATATCAGTTTCTAGTTGAGAATCTTCTATAGCCTGCACGCATTATGCTAGATTCAGAAAGGGTATGCACCATCCAATCCCCCACTTGAATTGCCTTGGTATCAAGCCTTTTATAATTGCTTTCATGATCACATTTTTCCACCTGACCTATCCAATAACCAACATAAACTATTCCATCACCATCTATCCTGTTATACCCTCTTTAGAAACATGCTTTATCATAAAGGCTATGATGGAACACTACTTTATTTTTTATCTTTGATAGAATCCAAGCTAGCGTTGAAGGATGTTCATGCAGGAATGTGTGGGTCCCACACCATCAATTTAGTCTTAGCCAAAAATCTCTTCAAAACATGCTATTATTGACTAAAGATGGAGACATATGCTTGCATTTATGTGAGAAAGTGTGTTCCTTGTCAGCAACATGGAAATTTGATACACGCACCTTCCTTACCACTACAACCAATCATAACGCCATGGTCGTTCTCTACTTGGGGACTTGATCTCATTAGAAAAATAAATCCAACATATTTAGATGGCCATAAACACATTATAGCTGCTACTAATTACTTTACTAAGTGGATTGAGGCCATTCCTCTCACTTACCTCACTAGGAAGTAGATTACCAAATTCATTAATTACCATATCATCTATTGATATGTCATTTTAGGTCGCATTATATCCGATAATGGAGGATCCTTTATAAATAGAGATGTAAAATACCTTTGTGAAAAATTCAAAATCAAGCACAAGAAATCCATGCCATATAACCCACAAGGCAATAGACAAGTTGAGGCATCAAACAAGACCATTATAGCTATTTTAGAGAGGATTTTCAATGATGCTAGTCGTAATTGGCACTTGCAAATATTTCCTACCCTTTGGGCTTATTAAACCAGTCATTGAACACCTACAAGAGCCACTTCATACTCCCTTGTTTATGACACATAAGCTATTATCCTGATTGAGACTGAGTTGCCTTCATTGCAAGTATCTTTGGAGCATATTGAAGATGACAAAGAGTACAAAGTTTCAAGGTTGCACGAACTAGAAATTCTTGATGGTAAGTGTTTGGCTGCCCTAGAAAACTTGCAATCCTATCAAAATAGATTGTGGAAAAGATACAAGTGTATTCTCCCTCGGGAGTTTGAGATAGGTGATTTAGTCTTGAAATAGAACCAGAAGAACACAAATGCTAAACACAAGAAAAAAGGTAAGTTTCAACCTAATTGGTTGGGACCATATGTTATCATGATGAACTATGGATCAGGGGTATATCGATTGGATAAACCAAATGGTGAAGAACTTGTTGTCTCCAAATCTTGCACCCTAGAAGAGAGTGTTTAGTCCTCTCCCAAATTTGGGCAATGTTGGGACATTTCCAGGCATGTGGGTGTGCCTATAGGTGGAAATGAACCTCTAGGTTTGAAGGGCTAGCTCCCTATATGTGTGTCTGCAAAATGACCATTGTTTAAACCAACTTGATGAAGGGAAAAGGGTCAGAAATGCATAAGGGAAATCTCATCTAAAAATGGTGATGCACCAAAATTGTCCTCCACATGAATGTCATACATGATTGCATGATACAGTAGAATGCAAATCTATTACCAAGATATGAAAAGTTCTACATAAATGTTTCAATATAGAGGTGAGATGTATGAAATAACACAATATAAAGAAACTGAAATACAACCTGTATAGTTCATAAAAGGTTATACACATGCAAAATCTCATACATTTGAACACACTCTACATGCCCTGTTAGACTAAAACTCCTAATCAAAATGTGAAGGATAAAAGACACAAGGATGAAACCATCACTTGTTGTCACTCTATGTCTCTTACACACTCAAGCAATTGTTTAGAACTTGAAATGCATAGACCTATGCTTGATTGCTTAAAGGCAAGAAATGAGAAAAAAATTTAGTAGGGCTTCGTCGTACTTTTATGGATGGATTTTACACTAGCCCAAGGGCTATATTTATAACAAAGAGAAGAGAGAGAAGAGGAGGTCTTTGGTGCTAGCAAGAAGAATCATTTGTATTAGAATTCTCCATCATCACCTGTAACTGACTTTGCCGATGATGCTCATTAGGGCATTCTAATTGATCTATGTCACCCTCCTGAAAGCCCTTGGCTTGCCCTCTTGGAGATGCTTTTCAATGGTTGCTTAACAGAATAAAGTTATGTGGAGATGGTACCAAAAAATGGTTGTTAATAATGGAGCCACCTGTTGGAGAATTGTTTCAGTGCCCAACTTCTTCTTTTTGGCTTGTCGTGATGCACAATGGCATGGAGAGAAGTTGTTTTTATTATGTTTGGCTTTGTATTTCCTTTTTGATTGGTGCTCAAGGAATGAATTGGATAGGTGATTTTGAGTCATTGATCTACTAGGCACAGATGCCTATGGTTCATCCTCCATCTATCTTTGACAAGCTGACTCTGCTTCAACTCATGCAATGTGGCAGCTTCTCATTTGTCTAAACATGACGATGGTACCAACTCACTAAACTAAGTTTGTTAAGCTAAGCAACCTTGGAAACCTGATTTGCACTTGCAGACCCATTCGAGTTCTCTGATTGCTTCAACTTGCTTGCTTTGGGGTTGCCATTTCTCATTACTTATAAAGTTTGAGTCTTCACCTTTGGAGAACCCAATTTTCACCATTCACGAGTTATTTGGGTTCATAAACCCAAAATACATCTACTCATAAAACCCCTTAAAGCCAAACACTAATGGAAACCCGATTTGCACTTGTCTTTGCTTTAAGTCTTTGGACTTTCTAAGGCTCCTTCAGGTTTTTCATGCTGCAAGTCTTCAGGGTTTTTGTTTGTCTTGGCTTTTAGAAAGTGACCCTTCATATGTTTTTGAAGGGCACTTGGTTAAAGAAAGTGACCTTCCAAAAAACTTTAAAGGGCACTTGGAGAGAGAAAGTGGCCCTTCAGATTTTTTTTGAAGCGCACGTGGCTTGGATTAGTCCCTTTGGAATTTTTTTGAAGGGCACTTTGGGAGGAAGTGACCCTTTAGAAAAGTTTGAAGGGCACTTGGGAGATGAAGTGTCCCTTTGGAAATTTTCTTAAGGGCACTTTGAAGAAAAGTGTCCCTTTGAAAAAGTTCAAAGGGCACTTGGAGGAGAGAGAAGGCCCTTTGGATTTTTTTGAAGGGCACTTTGGAAAGAGAAAGAAGCCTTCAGAACAATTCTAAAGGGCAAACATGAAGGAATGTGACCCTTCAAAACTTTTTCGAAGGGCACTTGGGAGATGAAGTGTTTTTCAGATAAGTTTGAAGGGCAATTAGAAGAAGAGAAGTGTCCCTTCAAAACTTTTCTGAAGGGCACTTTGAAAGAAAGGCAGGAGGTTGAAAAGCTTTAAAGAGTTGCTTCAAGAAATACTCGAGGAAGGATTATTTCAGACTTTTTGTCTGAGACAAAAGGTTGAATGAATTCAAAGGCTAGGGAGAGACAAGGAAGGCTTCCTACAAAGGCTAGACAAAAAACTTAAAACAAGAGAAAGACTTTGAGGAAGGATCCCTTGGGAAGGGGGCATATGGATAAAAAAGATTTTACTTGGCCAATTTTTGAGGGTGCAAAAATTAGCTAATAGTCTTGGCAATTTCCAAGGGAGGCATGCCTACTATGCCTAAGACCAGCCATCTTAATTCTTCCATTGGGCATGGAGTCACGTATATAGGCTGCAAAAGGAATTGAATAAGCTTTGGCCAAAGAACACACAACTGGGTGAACAAACACACAAAGCAAAGACACTCACTAAACAAGAGGAAGGAAAGACAACACTCATGTAATAATGCACTTAAGGAAAGCAATAGACAACAAAACAAAGGAAGCACACATCCAACAAAATAAAGGAAACACACCTAAACTAGTATTTACAAGGATACAAACAAGGGCTAGTATTAGGATTTCAAGTGTATCCCATTCACAGGGATAGGCAACTCTTCTCCATTTATTTTGGATAGTTGAAAGGAGTTATTTTGCTTGCACTTACTGATGATGTAAGGGCCACTCTACAAAGTGTTAAACTTTGTATGCATGCCTAGTTTTTCTCTATCTTCATCCCACTTCAAAACCAAGTCATCCTCTTTGAACACTCTTGCTCTTGTCCTTTTGTCAAAGGATCTCGTCATGAGCACTTGATGTTGTTCCATATCCTTGTGTGCATCATCCCTTACCTCCTATAGCTGCATTAGTTATGCCAACCTAACTTCCATTGGAGTGTTTTCAAGTAATTCCAGCTGCTGTTCAAGTTCCAGGGTAGGGAGTTCTTGGGATATAGACAACCTGAGTTCTCTCCCATAAACAAGTACAAAGGGAGAGTTATCAATTGATTTCCTAAGAGTAATTATATCTGCCCATAAAGATATCTCCAGCTTGCTATGCCAGGCTCTTTGATTATTCTCCAATGTTCTCTTGATTATCTTGATGAGGTTCTTGTTGGTAGACTCAGCCAATCCATTATTGTGAGGGTAATAATTGGATGAGGTACTCAAATGAACTCCATTCCTTGCTACCCAATCAGAAGTTTTAACACTTATGATAGCATGTGTATTATCAAAAATGATGACACGGGGAACTCCAAACTTTATCACAATGCTATCATAGAAATCCAAGATAGCATTTTCACTTGCCTCCATAATGCAATAGCCTTTACCCACCTTGTGAAGTAGTCCATAGCAGTCATTATCCATTTGTGTCCAACACTCGATAAAGGGTTGATCATACCAATGAAATCAAGGCCCCATTGCATGAAAGGTTGCTCCACTTGGATAGGATTCAATGGAAGGGCTGCAAGCTTTTGTTTGCCTACAAAGAAGGCACATTGATGACACACCTTAGCCCAATGATAACAGCATTTAAATAGACTAGGCCAATAGTAACAAACCCTCATTATCTTTGCAACTATAGTTTTAGGAGAGAAATGACCTCCATCAAAACCATTGTGAAACTTTTCCAGTAGCATATCAAACTAGTCATTGTCAACACATCTCAACAATACACCATTTATGTCCTTTCTAAAGAGAACATTATCAGCAAGGCAATATCGAATGGTCTGCAATCTAAAGTATCTCCTTTGAGACTTTCTCAAACCATTGGGACACTCACCATTTTGAAAAAAATTGATGATGTCTTGTGTCCAACTTTGAGCTTGCATTTGATCAGCTAGTTGAGGTTGAACTTGGTTGGCCAAGACTTCCTCCTTTGGCTCTTGAAGGTTTGAAGCTAGATGCTCACACAATCCTCTTCCTCTTACCAAGTTTGTCACTTTAATGCCCATGTCATAATCCATCACCTTTGTAATCCATCCAACTCTCTTTTCATTGAGGTCCTTGCTTAGGAGAAATTCCTTGGTGCTAAGATGAGAAACCATGACACGTATCTTATTATTGGAAACCATGTGCCTAAATTTATTCATCCCTCTAATCACTGTTAGAGCCTACTTATCAACAAAATAATATCTAACCTCATAATCTTCCAACCCTTGGAAGAATGCAATTGGCTTCTCAACCTCTTCACCATTCTTCTACATAAGCATAGTTGAGATTGTGTTAAGGTTAACAAAGGTGTAAAGTATGAAATCCTTGGAAAAATTAGGGTTTAGGAGAGTAGGAGATTCTACAATTGCTCTCTTAATTTCTTCAAAACTGCTTCTACCTTCCTTTGTCCAAGCATAAGCTGGTTCTTCTTGAGCATGGTTGTGATAGGCTTTACCACAGTTGCAAAGCCTAGAATAAATCTCTTTACAAAGTTTATTTTCCCAAGAAGCTTTGTATTCCCTTCTTGTTATGAGGTAAGGACATGCCTAGGATAGCCTCAATCCTTTCGGGGTTAATAGCCAAGCCTTCCTTTGAAGCTGTTGTTCCCAAAATTTGTCACTCATTTTTGGGACAACATATGAACCAGTTTTGGTCTTGCAGGCCAAAAATCCTCTCTTCTCTTCTCAAAAAATTGTTCTGAGCATTCAATTTCTTCATTATTCAAGCTTTTTCAGTTACGGGATTGACAGGTTCAATGGCTTCAACAAATGAGCTCTCTCAAAGGAGAAAGTTTCTAACACTTAGGCAATTTCAAGGCTAGTTCAACGCCTCGGCTCAACCAAAAATGTTCATCGGCAAGCTTCAAACAAAATATTGAACCATTGAACCATTGAACCCCACTTCCAAAAGGTTCACAGATTCAATGGGTTTAAAGGTTCAACATCGTCAGTAAGCTTAAAGAGTTAAGCGCTTCGGTAAAATTTCAACAAGTTCAATGGTTCAAAGGTTCAACGAGCGATTGGTTCAAAGAGATTGGTTCAAGCGGTCAATTGAATGAGCAGAATGCAAGATTGAACCGTTGAACCATTGAACCAAAGTTGGTTCAATCAATTAGTTCGAATGGTCGATTCAAATGAGTGCCCCAAAGCCCAAAGGCCAAAGTACCCTTGTGGAGGGCAGTGAACCAAGGGAAAGTGCCCTTGCAGAGGGCACGGAACATTTGCTCAAAGATCAAAGAGAAGGCTGAAAGGGTAAGGTTTCCTTTGGATTTTTGTTCAAAGAAATTACCAAGTAAAGGAACCAAAAGAATTCCTTTGGAAACATTTTCCACAGAAGAATTTCACAAAGACAAGGTGAATTCTTTCGGACAAAAAGTCCAAAGGAATTTGCCTGAAGAAAAGCGGACAAGGCGAAGGAAAGGTTTCCTTCGAACAAAATGTCTGAAGGAATTCCTTTGGAGGAATTAACCCGAAGACCACCCAAAGGACCCTGAAGGGCAGGTACCCTTGCAGGGGGCTCTCGGCACTAAGAAAATGGACCTTTCTCAAAGACCCGAAGGGACACCTTCCCTTTGGGGTGTTCCAAAAGCAAAAAGCTGAAGGAATTTCAAGGCTTCAAAGAGACTTAGAAAAATAAAGGAAGCAATGTAACAAAGGATGAACCAATGAACCGATTGAACCTTGAACCAAAAGAGTTCAAAGTTCAATGGTTCATAGGTTCAACAGTTTAAGGAAGGTCCAAACAAAGGAAGGAAATTGATGATTCTAGAGACTAGTTCAAAGGGATGGTTCCATCAAAGAGCAAGGAAGTGATTGAACCAAGGAACTGATCAAGACCACCTGAATCGTTGAACTATTGAACTGATGAACTTTCAAAGGTTCATGGTTCAAACAACCAACAACCATTGATGTCCCCACAGACGTCAAATTTAAGGTAATGAAATATCCATTGATCTTCAAATGTGGCATGGAACTTGAAAAATAAACCAAGCAACTAGCTAAAGAAGATAGCCTGAGAGCTCCAATTTCTACAGGGAAGAGAGAATAATATAAAAAAGATCAGATATATTTACAATGGAGTTATTTCTAGTAGGTGAAACAATCCACCAAGTAGACTTCTAAGCATGCCAAATCAAGGACACAGCGTATTTTTCTTTTAGGAAGTAAAGGCAAAAGTAGACAGCTGCACAAATACGAAGGAAAGGACTAAACAGCCTACACTTTGGAGGAGACATATGACATGAATTGGCATGCCACAGTTAAGGCCGATGCACTGTTACAAGCATGGTCCCTTGATAGAACTAAAAATGCATTCAAGACATTAAATGCAACATGGTCCATTCCATGGAACAAAGCGCCAAGTCTTTCTTGGATGTTATATATTGTAAACTCTTATTTTATGCAAGGAGGAGCTTTCCATTATAAAAGTGAAACTCTGCCAAAATTGAGAGGTGATTACTAAGACTTTGAGCTCATATTGTTCATCATATTTCTTTGTCTGAATGAGAAAACAAGTTACTTTCAGACTTTGTGCTATTATAGCTTGTGTCATTTTAGGAGATTGTTCTTATGTCTGTCCTCTGAATGTGTTCTTGTCCAGTTATTGAAATAAGCAGAACTAGTGAAAGTAATCAGGAAGTTGTCCTGAAGCAATTGTGGAGAGACTTTGTGTTGTCTAAAATTGCTTTTAGTGTGTTTGTCTATTTCTTGTTCCTATGTAAAAGATCTTGGGATGACTTTGTGCCCCCATTATCCTTTGTATTTCACTCTTTAGGCAGTTGAGTTGGAGATTTTGTGCTACACCTCATTCTGTTGTTTACTATGCCCTTGTGATCTATTGGTTACCCACCAGAAAGAACTCTTATGCCCTGATACAAGACCACTTCTGAAAGAAGAGAAATGCCTTCGGTATTATTACTAGGATTTCTCCTTTGTCTATGGATATCATCTCTAAAAAAAGAGAGATGGATGGTGTAGTCCTACCCCTGAGTGTTATTTTCTGCTTATATATATAGTATATAGATCCTCATATTTATAGGTAACCTCCCCTTCATGAGAGGAGAGATTTGTCCACCTCTGATGTGGTAAACTTGCACATTTGGCTGACCAATCTCCCTATGATGTGGTTGAAGAGACCTATTTTTATCATCAGTTAGCTGTTGACAAAATATTCACCCAATAGAAATGATATGACCCAAAAGCTTTACTTCATGGACAACAAAGATGCACTTCTTCAGATTAAGAGATATTCCATACTCCCTGCATTTATTAAACACCCACCTTAGGTACTCCATGTGATCAACAACATCAATTGAAAAAATGGTTATATCATCAAGATACACCAGTATAAACTTATTAATCAGACCTTTAAAAGCCATGTCCATTGCCCTTTGAAACTTGGCTCCAATGTTTGATAAAACAAAAGGCATCTTGTCATAGGCAAAGGTCCCTCATTTTGTAGTGAAGGCTATCTTGAACTGATCTTCTTCATTTACCAATATCTGATTGTAGCTTGAATAACTGTCAAGAAGTGAGAAGCATTGAGAACCTGAAATAACTTGCAAATCTACTCCATGGAAGGTAGTGGATAATGATCCTTAAGAGACACTCTATTAAGATCTCAAAGATCCACACATAGTCTGATTTCTCCATTCTTCTTGTGAATAGGTACAAGCTTAGCTACCCAAGTTGAGTATTTGATAGGAAATATAATCCTAAACTCAATCAGCTTGTTCAACTCTTTCATCAATTTTTCTATCTTAGAATTGATAGGCCTTTGCTTCTGCCTAATCGGTTTAGCTCTAGGTTCTAGCTCAATGGTGTGATGAGCTAGACTTGGATCAAACCCTTTCAAATTTTTGTATTCCCAAACAAAGATATCATGGAACTCTTTGCATAGTTCAACAAAGGCCTATCTTTTAGATAAGGAATAAAGCTTTCCAATCTTCAGGAGTTTGTCCTTGTAAATGTTGACTCTTTCATATTTCTCCTCCTTTGTTGACATGCTCACTCTTTCTTTCTTCTTCTGGTCATCCTCATTGAAAAAAATCTCTAAGGTAATCAGACCCCTAAGTATTTTTTTCACCTTTATCTGAATGATTTTCTCCTCATACTAATCATGAAATCTTCTTTGGTTTATTGAGGAGAAACCTGCCTCATCTATAAGAGGTGTGCAATGTGTTCATCACTTTCAAACACATACCATGACACTTCATTATCTGGAATAGAATGTCTCACAATGATCTTGATATGGGATTGATCCTTCTCTTATCCCACATCAACAACTATATTGAACCTTGCACCAATGGCAACCAATCTATCAACATGCTTGTTGAAATCCCTTGGTATGGGCTATATATTGAAGGCATCAAAATATTCAAACAAGTCCCATACCTTATGCTTGTATGATTTAAGTAAGGGATTTTTGGCTTTAATTTGACTTATTACTTGGTGGATGACCAACTCACTATCTCCAAATACATTTAGATTCTTGATTCCTCTTCTCTTTGCCCATTAGAGACCGTGGACTATGTTAGATACCCAACCAAAAGCTCTGATACCACTTTGTTTGGAAATACGAAAGCACACAATTGATTACAAAGCAACTTAACATGCAAAAATTACCCAAAATACACAAGTAACTAGAATTCAGAAATAACATAGAATATGAGAGACAATACACAACTTGTATTAAAACTCTTCCAGAAGGAAATACAACAAAGAAGATTGCCACATATCTTCTTCCTTACACACCTCTAGGGCTCCCACACCTCTAGGGCATAAATAGTAAATCTTCTCTCAAAGCTCTCTCTTACGGTCCCAACACACAACTCAAACACAGAGTTGGTGTTCACCTCCAACCAGTCAGTATCCACTACTGCCAGTACACCAATGCTCCACGCACTCCACAAGTGCTCCACGCACTCCACAAGTACTCAACATACTCCAAGTAGATCTCCCTTAAACTGCAATAACCTGCAACCCAAATGATCTCACTTATGGAAGGATCTTCCTTGCCTTCCTCTTTGCTCTAGATCGAGTACACACTGTACTCCAAGTAGATCCTACCTGATCCTGCTCCTTATTGTGTTGTTGTCCTCCCTGATCTTGCACACCTGCAAATAAATCTGGTTCTGCACACCTACAAACTTGGATCATGCACACACATACACCTACAAATCAATGATCTTACTTACCATGTAGATCTCCTAACGTAGCCATGCGCACCTGCTGACCAAGATCCTACACCCCTGAAGAACCCTTCTGATTCTCCAAAACTAGCACCCACACTTGGCACTGCTGTGGAACTAAGAGGAACACCCTTGCTCACCTCACACACTGAAGGAACTAACTTTGCTCAACTCAAACTAGAACACTTTACAATACAGCCTATGAGTCTCTTAAATAGATCTCATGCAAACAATAATTAGACATCTAATTACAATAATTAGATCCAAAGCTTCTAGTCTAAATTTGGCTCTTGACATGCAAACACTTGGTTCGTTAACTAACTGCCCATAAAACTTGCAGTTTTGAACCATACAGGTGACCGATGTTGGTCCCTGTCTGCCTGGAGGTGACCGACACTGGTCGATACTTGACTGATGTCGGTTGCTATTCCTGTCTAATCCTATCGACGTCGATTGGCCTAACCGATGCCAGTGTCTGTGACACTTCAGTAACCTCTCTGCAACCTCCTCCTCTGTTTGCATTAGTGAGGCTTTTAGCTCCACAACCTAATAGACTAGACCTTCAAATTTTGCTACATTACAAGTGCAGCTGAAGTGGAATTTATATGAGTAGTAGTATTGATTATTTTATGGAGAAACCAACATAACACCATCCCTTTCACTTACTTTGCTTCTCATAAAAAAACATTTCCCAAATTCTTTCAAGCTCACGATCTTCATTAGTGAGTAAAGGAACATAAACATCTTCCTCGTGCATGCAATAAACTCCCAAATTAGTCTCTTTAATTAAAGTATATGGATCAAGTTCATGTGTTTTAGTGCTGTATTTGTCAAGAAAAAGATCAAAAATACCTTCAAGAGGGTAAGATGTTTCACCATTTATGATGCCTTCTTCTTTACTGATTAGATAATTCTGAGCTAAATTTGTTTCCATGTATGGCTCAATATGAAACCTTGCTAAGGGTTGAGTCCTTATATTTACCTTGGCTCCATACCTTGTTTTAAAAGCTAGAAAAGACTAGTCAGAAGAAAGGTACCCTCCTATCTTAGTTTTAAAATCCCTTGACAAGCATATAGCAAAATGGGCTAGAAGGTCTACCACCATAATGTCTTGCAAAATTGGAAAACTTAGGCAGTCGTGTAGAAAGACCTTTAGACCTTTGATCAATCCCACTATTTTGGTAGGAATCTTATCAAGTTGAAATACACCCTTGATATGTGGCTCATATTTCAACCCCAATTTGTCATCCACCACTTTAGGCATGACAGTGGTACTTGTTCCGCTATCCATAATGCAATTATGGACAGGTTTGTCTCCTATAATGAGGGTGAGATAGAAGGGTGGAGGCTTTTTAGACTTGGTGGAGGGTTCTAAGATATGGCTTGGGTCATTAGTAAGGGCTACACCATTGTGATTTGAAGTTTGAGGGTTTGCATGAATGTTTTCAAGCTATTCCTATAACAAATATTTTTGACTAGGCATATGCAAGACTTCCCAAAGAGATATGATTATTTTGGCATTCTTCAAAGAATTAATAATGTTTAGAGAGGGAGCATTCAAATTTTCTTGGACATTTTATGGTAGAGAAGGAGTTTGAACCTACTATGTTGTAAGTTTAACAATCCTACCTGCACTCTAATTTTGCTGAGGAACATGACTTACAGCAGGTACATCATTAAGATTCACACTTTGTGGCCTTGGATAGACATCACTTGGAGTTACATGCACTCCTTGATCTTCTCCCAATGCTCTCTTCTAAGATCTTGTGTTGGTTGTAACTGACATGCTTTGATAAAACTCATAATCATCTTTAACTTGAAAATTCATCATCCCAATACTTTGGCCACTACCTTCTCCATGCATATCCCTTTAGTTGGGCCCTACTTCTTCTGACATCATGTAAGGAGTGGCCTCCTGTTGCATTTCCAAAGCTTGGCTAGATCCTCCATCATCATGTATGAACTGACCTTGAGGTTGTTTCCATTGGTTTAAATGATCTTATCCTTCAACTAGGTTAGCATACACTAGAATAATAGACTTCACAGAAGGAGTGAAATTAGGATTATAGGCATTAGGATACCTATTGTAACCTTTCTAACATTTTCCTCTCCCTTGGTAGTTGTATTGGGGTGGAGCTCTATATACTTGTTGAGGATAATATTTATGATTAGGTGGAGCACTCATCTGGAACTGAGCTTGTTTGAGCTGAGCTCACAATGATTGAATCTCTTCATATTTGTCCACAACATTATCCATCTTCTTTGGGAAGGAACTTGGATTCACATTAGCATTAGGAACTTGCACTATGCTCAGAGCTTCAACTGAATTATGGGACAACAAAGGCATGAAAACTCTTGGAGGGAACTTTCCAACTTGTGTTAAGCTATTCTCGACTTCAATGTCTAACTCATATGTGCCTGGTAGATTGAAACCTCCCATTGACTATAATATAATAGTGACATCAATCCCAATACGTTTAAGGTAAGTGGGGAACACAAAGCTTGGAGGGGGTCTCATGATAGGTGATAGCATATGCCATGTCCTCTAAAACCTTTCATTGAAATCCCCCATGGATTCATTAAGACCTCTTTTTATTGCATTCAAATGATGAATCAATGAAGTATGGCCACTTTTATTTTCAAATCTTGTTACCAAAAATTTCCCAAAACCATCCCAACTTGTGATGCAACCACCTTCCAACATTCTGTACCAGTCAAGTGCCTTGCCTTTCAGGGACATAGCTAGTAATCTAATGTCTATATTGGCTCAGGTGATATTATGGAATTTATATAAGTTTGAAATGTCTCTAATATGCTTAGATGGTGTAATATAACCTTCACCATTAAAACTAGGGAGACTCTTGGTAGCATTGGGAGGAATAGGGTTGTATGCAGGAAGGTCAATGGGATTTTGGGTGTTAAAAGCTATAAAAGGTTGATGTCTATCCATTTCTCTTCTTTCCCCCATTTCTTTTCCTCCCCCTTGATCTCCTATCTCTTCAGCTTCTTCAACTTCTTCAAATTCTTCCTCTTCTTCTCCAAAACCTCCTTGCCAAGGATTTCTTAAGGCTAGGAGTGGTTCAGGGCATTGTTCTTTAGGAAGAGTTTTAGCTAAAGGGGTTTGATCAGAAATCCTAGATGACCTGGTGAGGACCATAAAGTATAATTTGGAAAACTTGATCTACAATCAGGGATTCTCACCCTTTTGGATTCACCAAATGTTGTATTAAGAGTACAAACTCAAGATTGTTAAGACCAGCATTCACCTTGACATGTAAATAACCAAGAATTTGGGTCTCACTAGGCATGCCAAAACTATTGTCTCCAAATCTTTCATCCTAGAAGAGAGTGTTCAATCCTCTCCCATATTTGGGTAACGTTGGGACATTTCCAGGTATGTGGGTGTGCCTATAGGTGGAAATGAACCTATAGGTTTAAAGGGCTAGCTCTTTGTATGTGTGTCTGCAAAATGACCACTGTTTAAACCAGCTTGATGAAGGAAAAAGGGTTAGAAATGCATAAGGGAAATCTGATCTAAAAATGATGATGCACCAAAATTGTCCTTCACATGAATGTCATACACAATTTCATGATATAGCAGAATGCAAGCCTATTTCCAAGATATGAAAAGTTCTAACATAAATTTTTTAATGTAGAGGTAAGACATATGAAATCACACAAGGTAAAGAAACTAAAATACAACTTGTATAATTCAAAAAAGATTATACACATGAAAAATCTCATACATTTGGATGCACTCTACATGACCTGTTAGACTAAAACTCCTGGTCAAAATGTGAATGACAAAGGACACAAGGATGAAACCATCACTTGTTGTCACTTTGTATCTCTTACACATGTGAGCAATTGTTTAAAACTTGAAATGAATAAACCTATGCTTGATCGCTTAAAGGTAGGAAATGACAAAATAATTGAGTAGGGCTTCACCATACTTTTGTGGATGGATTTTACACTAGCCCAAGGGCTGTATTTATAGCAAAGAGAAGAGAGAGAAGAGGAGGTCTTTGGTGCCAACAAGAGGAATCATTTATTTTGGAAGTCTCCATGTTTAGTTGTAACTGACTTTATTGATGATGCTCATTAGGGCATTCTGATTGATCCATATCACCCTCCTGAATGCCCTTGGCTTGCCCTCTTGGAGATGCTTTTCAATAGCTGCTTAACAAAATAGAGCTATGTGGAGATGGTGCCAAAAAATGGTTGTTGCTAATGGAGCCACCTGTTGGAGATTTATTTTGGCACCCAATTGCTTCTCCTTGGCTTGTCATGATGCATAATGGCATGGAGAGAAATTGCTTTTATTCTATTTGGATTTGTCTTTCCTTTTTGATTGGTCCTCAAAGAATGACTCAGATTAGTGATTCTAAGTCATTGATCTACTAGGCATCGATGCTTGTGGATCATCCTACATCTATCTTTGACAATTTGACTCTGCTCCAGCTCATACCATGTGGTAGCTTCTCATTTGTCTGAACTTGATGGTGGTACCAGCTCAATGAACTAAGTTTGTTAAGATAAGTAGCCTTAGAAACCCGATTTGCACTTATAGACCCATTCAAGTTCTTTGATTGCTTTAACTTTCTTGCTTCAAGGTTGTCATTACTCATGACTTATAAAGTTTGAGTCTTCACCTTTGGAGAACCCAATTTGCACCATCCATGAGTAATTTGGGTTTGTAAACCTAAATTAATTCCACTCATAAAACCCCTGGAAGACAAGCACTGATGGAAACTTGATTTGCACTTTTCTTTGCTTTAAGTCTTCAGTGTTTCTAAGGATCCTTCGAGTTTTTCATGCTCCAAGTCTTCAGGCTTTTTGCTTATCTTGGATTTTGAAAAGTGACCCTTAAGATTTTTCCAAAGGGTATTTGGCTAATGAAAGTGACCTTCACAAAATTTTTGAAGGGCACTTGGATAGAGAAAGTGGCCCTTCAAATTTTTTTTGAAGGGAACTTGGCTTGGATTAGTCCCTTTAGAATTTTTTTGAAGGGAACTTTGGGAGGAAGTGACCCTTTGAAAAAGTTTGAAGGGCATTTGGGAGACAAAGTGTCCCTTCATAACTTTTTCGAAGGGCACTTTGAAGAAAAGTGTCCCTTCATAACTTTTTCAAAGGGAACTTTGAAGAAAAGTGTTCCTTCAAAAAATTATGAAGGGCACTTGAAGGAGAGAGAAGGCCCTTTAGATTTTTTTTAAGGTCACTTTGGAAAGAGAAAGAAGCCTTAGAATTAATTCCAAAGGGAAAACATAAGGAAAGTGACCCTTCAAAACTTTTTTGAAGGGAACTTGGGAGACTAAGTATCCCTTCAGATATGTCTGAAGGGCACTTGGAAGAAGAGAAGTGTCCCTTCAGAACTTTTATGAAGGGTACTTTGAAAGAAAGATAGGAGGAAGAAAAGCTTCGAAGAGTTGCTTCAAGAAATACTTGAGGAAGGATTCTTTCATAATTTTTATCTGAGACAAATGGTTGAATGAATTCAAAGGTTGGGGAGAGACAAAGAAGGCTTCCTACAAAGGTTGGATAAAAACTTGCAATGAGAGAAAGACTTTGAGCAAGGATACCTTGGGAAGGGGATAGATGGATAAAAAATATTTTACTTGGCCAATTTTTGAGGGTGCAAAAATTGGCTAACAAAACTTATATATCCCATGAACATTTTGCATCTGAAGAGGTTCTATGCTTGATAGCTTTGAACCATTGTCTACAAGACCCCTTACTTGGGGATAACTTGTGTTGAAGTATCCTACCATTCTATCCTATACTGTCCTCTCATGGACCATATTCTTTGGACATACCCTATTACTTTCATGACTCTAGAAAATGATGGCTTTTGGACCGTTGGTACTTTGAACACATTTTATCCCATCCTTGACTATTCTCTTTGAGAACCATATTCATTTTGTACCATCCTTTGGACCCCATTCATTTTGGACCATTCTCTTTGAGAACCACATTCTTTGTTATGTCTTGGGCTTGTTGTAACTTGAATACTTTTCTCCCTTGACCAATTTTAATCTTGGTTATGAATCATTAACATTATGAACACATTCAATGCCAGTTATACTAAACAAATCAGCATGAACAATATTTACAGCTTCTTCTACATACAAGTCAATATGAATTCACCTTTTCAGTTCAAGATTTTTCATTACTAGATAGTTCTTTAGCGTTATCTTATACTGCACATTATTCTATTATTTTATTGTTGCTTGGTAGGCATTTTTGCCTTATCAATATCCTCTCTCTCACCAATTTATGAGCATGTTCCATTTCAACCAACTTAGCTATTTATTGGAACTTCTACTCTTGGACGAGCAGCTCCTTCATTAGTTGGTTCCCCTTTGTACATATTTTATCCCAAAAATATCAAAAACATTAGAAAATGATCTGTAAAAGAAAAAAAATATTATCCAAGTACATCTTGATGGTCCACATAGATCTATATTATTTCTATCTTGATCTCATGTTATTAAGTTATTCTTGCTTTTTTTTAAACATTCTTGTACTCACTTGAATCTTGATTATTCATATCTTGATTATAAGTTGGGTTCATTTATGTTTTTTTTAAATCTGTCTTTTATTTTTTGTTTAAATGTAAATAGATGTAACTCTGGTTTTAGTCATTTTTACCATTATCCTTAGTTATAGGTATTCACATTTGAACCAACTCCGTGCAATTGAAATGCCCTATCCTCATAAGTTCTTCATATTTATTATTCCTAATTTATTTTGCTATAGCAAGCCCTTTGTGCTTTGGTCTAAAGTCTTAATGTCAACACAACTCTGACGGACAATTCTCAAGATCACCATGCATAAACTAGGATCAATAGGTTTAACACCTGACTCTATGCTTAGACGTTCATTTCTTTGCATACATCATGAGTCTAATTGAATACTTGGTCAATTTTCATTAACCCTCATTCCATTCTCTCCCACTTTTGGGTGAAATACATTGTCTTGAGGTCCATTTGGACTATGTAGGTAGCACTTGGATACATGACATATCTCAGGTCAGCTTGACCACCTTCATTTTTATTTTCATTTCTTTCAACATTTTGTGCATTCAACTATGCATGGTTTCTTGTGGATTTTGCAGCCATTACACCATCACACCTTTGTTTACGTCTACTCATCTTTAATCTATGTAATAGGTTATATCTTTGAGTTATTGCTTGTTAATTTTCTCATGCTGGGGCACTATATTTAAACCTACTCTAAGAATCAAATCGACCCTACACGGACAAACAGTTCTTTACTAGTGATCAAAATCTGCCCTACTGAGGCAAACTTGTTTATAATGATCATATTTACTCTAATAGAACACATTATTATTTCTTCTATCTTTGGAGACCATGTTCTCCTTTTCTTATTATTCTAAGCTCTCCACACTTTTGCCCATGATGGCACTGCTTTAGTGTGCAACTTGTCTTGGGATTGATCAATTCCAAAGCGTGAAACTTGCACTCTAGCTTTGGGTGTGTTCAAAATGTGTCACTTCTATTTTTGGATTGTATCTTTTCCCATTCCCTTAATCTTTGGGGTTGTTGGCCCCTAAATTTTGACTAAGTACTATCCTAGTTTTGGCACATGGGACCAACATGGCATGAAAGGATCATTGTCCCATTTGGCACAAGACCAACATGGTGTAGAAGGATCATGGTGTGGGAGAACCATGAAATGTAGATGATAGGTGCAGAATCATCATTTTACAAGATTTGATGGGTGCGAGAGGACAATGGCACAGGAGAACTAGCATGAGAGGAACCAATCAAAAGAGAGCACCACGAGGAACCTGAGAACATAGGATTCAAAATGAAAGTGGAAGACTAGGGGAGCATGTGGGAAGCAGAGCACATAAGAAGTGGGGGCAGTTAGAAGAACTATTCATATGGGAGATTTCAACCTTATCAATCAGATGTTTTATACCAATCCACAAGGAATGGAACACATGGCCACCAGGATATAACATAGAGCGACGATCTAGGGGGTACAAGAATATAAGTCTATAATAAGAACTTATTGTAAGAGCCACAACTCTCAGTCTGTTAAGAGTCCATGTGTCATCTTTTCATGACATTTATGATAAGTAACACTTGGTTAGGGAAAACCATGTATAAATACCCCCATTGTAATTATTTTTGTGTGTGGATTTTAGAGAATAGATAGTATAGCTTTGTCATGTAATTCATTAAGCATCTAATGAGAAATTAGTTTGTACCAGATTGAGTTATGAATGATGAAATACACTAAGTGTTGGAAACCAATGTTTAGTTATTTGTCTTGTTATTAGTATCTTTTTCTTTTATGAGTTACAATTGTTAAAGAATAATGGTGATCCTTGTATTAGTGATAGTTACATCCAGAATGAGAAGGATAGTAGTAGTATATCTATGTTATTAAATAATTCTTTAGAGCTGCATAATGGAAGATGAACAAACATACACTACTATGATATAAAAACTTTGGGAACCAGTCTTTCACTGTGTGCTTCAGGTGAGTGTGTGAGACTTAACTCTCCTTTGATAGGGCCAGTGCGCTATCTTGTTGGAAGAAAATTCAATGCTGGAGCTAGAATCAATGAACAAAACCCAACATTTTAGTTACAATGCTAGGAACTGAAGCATTTGAAGCACAAGCATGGGAAAATGTTTGAGTGAATTATGCTATAGAATATTGAAGAATGGGTTACCAGTGTCAAAGACAAATTTGTGGTTTTATATCTTGAACTAAGAATATCTACACAATAGTGGTTAGAGCAGAATATTTATAGTTCTCTATATGAAACTTTATTTTTTGAGGTCCCAATTCTCTCGCATGCTTGAATATTAGCATATGCTCAAGGATGATCTAGAAATCTTGGAAGAAGGCAACCTTGGACACTTGAATGGCAAAGGAGTTTAGCATGACTTGGAGTTCCCTAAATGTGAGCAATTAACTTTTGGTGGAGATGAGTTCAGAATACCTACATTTTGGAGTACACTATGACCACCTATTCATTCCCTGAAGAATAAAAATTCCAATTTCTTCCAGAGTCGAGGGGTCTCTATCTCATGCTTTTTGCCTTCAAAATTAATAAATTAATTTTTGACCTTGGATTGGAAACTCTACCCATGGAGGGATAAATTTTCCTATGCATGAGCCACACATTTGGAAGGGGAGACTAGGGGTTGATTGAATATTGTGGGTTTAACATGGTAGCAAGCCAATGAGCGTTACAAAAATGGAAGTAAGATGAAGCTTGGCAAAGGATCATAGAAATTAGTGGCATGTGAAGAGACTAAGAGACCTATAGGAGTGTTGTAAGGAGCCATAGGGAAGTGGACATGCTTGAAGAACCCTTCACTTTCGAGCCACATCCTTTACCACTTATATCCTATGAAGGAGAAATGAGTTGGACTAAAAGAGTCAAGGAAGCAAGTATAAATCAACTAGGCTCTGCCACCATAGTGTGTGCTCATGCCTTTGAGTTAGACAAAGTATGAATATGAAATTGGGATACAAATAATTTAGATTCAAAAACTGATCTAATAAGGGAGACTAGAACTAGGCTAATTGACACTCATCTAGAATCTACATTATCTTTCCCTCTTCAAGGGAATTCTATGGCACAAATTAGAATGCTTAGTGTATTTGGACCTCAAGACCAAAGTACATGTCTAAACTTGGGTAGCCAACCTTCTATCATGCCTCTTTCCATGAGCACTACTACTGGAGCTACTAGAGGAAGATTAGGAGGAAGTGAACCCCCTCCTCAAGCTACAAGAGTTGGATCTTCCCAACAGCCACCCACTCAACCACCATAACCCACTATGGTCTACTATGATATGACATTGTACTTACCTAAATATTGAGGATTAGAGAATGTAGCTGAGCATGTCCACAAGTGCAAACTGGTTTGAAGAGTGCATGGTATCACATCTTCTGAATGAAAGGCTACTCAGTTTGCAACTACAGTTTTAGAGTGCACACATAAATGGTATCAAAATTTTGACCCTCAACAAGCGGTGGTCAACTATGATCATCTTAAAATAGCCTACTATAGAAATTTGACATTCTTGAGTTGGAGCAACAAAGTATAATGGCATTGAAGGACATAAAGCAAGGACTTACGAAGATTGTACGTGAGTATGATTCATGATTAAAAACCTTGCTTTCTATATTATCATTTGAAATAAACCCTGCTCAGCATGCACAATAGTTTGTGGGAGGATTGTTATTACCTTTTTGATGGACCTTATCGCAAAGAACCTTCAACAGTGTGTGTGAGGCTCTCGAAGCTTCCCTCTACATTGAAGTAGTTGGAAGCATGGATACCAAAATTAGTCCCTCTATGGAGGCACTTATACAATCCATGGAATCACAACTTGAAAAGTTGATGGTAAGTAATGCATGTGAGATATGTAGTGGTGTCTGGTGTATTGACTGTGAAATTGAAGGGCATACAAGGAACAATTTTCCATGCAAGAACATTCACATGATACTAAAAAAACATGTGAGTTCTGACATGAAGAACATGATGTCTATTATTTTCTTCTTTTGTAATGGGATAAAAACACTAAGGTGTTTGAGTATTGTAAGATTTGTGATGCCTACATGCATGACACTAATGACTATCGATTGGTCAGTGATATCCATGAAGCTTGAATGTGTGGCACATGCCAAACCTTAGTCACTAATCCCAAGAAAATAGTGGCTACCATGGGTGAGGGAGAGGACAAGGATGAGGTGATGGTTAGTTTCCATGAAGAACCTATTAAAAATGTGGTTCTCTAGACCATTATCAAAGAGATTGCCTAGAGTACCTGACATGTGCATTTTGCAAAAAGGACCATCGACTAGAAGAGTGTCCTGATCTATATGGGCTATCACCAAGAAGCAAATTGAAACGGGCATGTAAGTCCAACTGTTATAATAGTGTAACAAGTAAATATCACCACTTGTATTAGGGGATAGACTCAATCTATAACCAACCCGATCGAAAAGGTACATTGATAAGAACCATGGGCTAGAAAGTATCTTGATGTTTAGCAATAAAAGGATGTCCTTTAGGATACAATGGCACTTGTATGAGAGTTACAAGGTGAAATTCAATACCTCAAAAATAAGGATGTGACACAATGTGATATGGTGTGAAGGGAATTTGAACCTTGACCAGTGGCATGAGATAATTTCCAAGAACTATGCAAGCATATGTTAGATGAGGACATTGTTCCCCAACTCAGTGCTTGTCTTAAAAGTTAGGACCACTTACCAAACGAACTCCACCCTTACCTCAATAAAAAAAGTGAAGACCACTATTTAAATCATGTTTGGTGTATGGAAACTCCTAGTTCTTCCACTCCCTTAAAATATGGAGAGATATTGGTTAATGTTGCCATCAATAGATGGGTAACACGAGATATTCTAGTAGATACTAGCATGAAAGAGAATGTTCTCACTAAGGATGTTTGGAGTAAAATGTCTATCCCAATGCTATAACCTTTAACTCATGTCTTATTCATGGATAATAAGACTCACACTCACCTTATTGGGGTCTTCAAGAATGCCATAGTTGGCATACTTGGCATACTAGTCAAAGCAGATTTTGAGGTTTTAGAGTTAGTCGAAGCTAACGATTACCCAAACCTATTAGGAAGGCTTTGGTGCTATGAGAATAATGTATACTTAAGCTTTAAAAAGTGCTACATTAGCTTTGAGAATGTTGATCAACACATTATAATACCACTAGATCAAACACAAGGACCCCCTTATATAGAACCTATCAATATGGATGAAGACATCAACCACTTGTATAATGTTACTGCTCAAAATGAGAAATAACATGATCCAATGCCATATGGTATTCTTTGATGGATGGATAACTAGTCTATCTCTGATACTACAAGCAATGCTTGTAACTATTGGGCCCATGGTGACTATGATCTCACTGAGAGGATGTGAAGCACCGTTAATAGAGGAGAAAACATCCTATGCTAGCTTCTTAAATGTCACAAGTTTGTGTGCCTCATGGGTTTAGAAATGGGAGGGCCACTGATAGAACCACCATTGGAAAGACTTGATGAAGCCCCATAGTTATAAGTATAAATGGAGGTGCGTGACTTTGTCTAATGTCTCTAAGAGTTTTATGATATTGAGAATGATTAGATGTGGTCATTATTTCACAATTTTTTATGGCACCATCGCTAGATGGTGGCATACTCATAAAGAGTGCCTCTTGTACTAGGATCAAGTACAAGCTATCATACACCATATATTTCATCATGATAATAAGGTAAGGGGAACACTTAATTATAGTGGTGTGCAAGCACCTAAGCCTCATATTGAGGCTTGTGAGACAATATAGTAAGCTGAGGAAACATTCTTACTAGAGTACCTCTAGGTACATGCATTCTACAGGACTTTCCATACTTGGGCATGGGCATGGTACATTCATAAAGAGAGGCACATGGGTACAATATTATGGTAGATACTAAAGGAAAACATAAAGTCGGTGCTATCTTATTCTTCACCAAGGATGGACTTGTGCCTCACTCTCCAAGCCATGCATGAAGTAGTACTCAGAGACCCAAGTCATCTGGAAGACCACCTGTAGAACATCCATTAGGAACTCAAGGAACATTTATACTTGTTCAATGAAACTTCAACACCTATAGCTTGCACGCCTACTCCAATCCTTGATGAAGCATGATGTGAATAAATTCACTTGAGAAAGCAAAAACTCATCTTTCAAGTTGATGATGGTGAGGGATCTACTTCATTTGACCCCTTAACCAACCATTTAAATGTTCCTACAAGTACTAGTTTATGAATAGTTTAGGACACAAGTTCTCCAACGAACAACCCCTATCATGGGCCTATTCAAACTATTCAACATAACATTGGCACATAACAAGAGCTAAATATGGTAACAATTGGCAACTATTGGAATGACACAAAGATTTCAAAAATCTTTGAGTTCTTAAAAGAATATCAGGATGTATTTTTAATAAATTACATCAAAATGAAGGGATTCCATCTATTTCTAGAAAATATGCACATTAAGCTAGTCAATGATGCTCGCCCTGTGAAAAAATGACCATACAAGATGAACCCCAATTTTTGAGTGCAAGTGAAAGAAGAGATTGATAGCATGCTCTGTGTCAAAGTAATTACTTCTATCACCAAATCTGAATGGGTTATCCCTATGGTAATCAGTATCAAAAAGGATGGGTGTATCTGTATCTATGTGGATTATCATGTGTTAAATGCATACTGTGTGATAGGCCTATTTTCAACACCTTTCACAGAGGAAATCCTAGAAGGTATTGTTGGTTGTGAAGTGTACTCTTTTATAGATAGATTCTCAAGGTACCACCAAGTCCAAATAGCTGAGGAAGACCAATCTAAAATAACTTTTACTACAAAATGGGGATCTTTTTCCTATACTATTATGGCTTTTGGGTTGAAAAATGCCCCAGCAGTGTTTTCACAGATAGCAGTTGAAGCTTTTAAAGATTTCATTCACAAATTCATCCAAGACTACTTAGGTGACCATTGCACTAATCTTTGAGTCATGCTTGAATGCTGTCAAGTGTTATAAATTTCCTTAAATTTGAATAAGTCCCTATTCATGACACCTTTTGGTGTACTTCTTGGGCATATCATTTGTAAGGAAGGACTTTTGGTGGACCTAACAAGGTCTTTATGATTCTTCATCTACCAATGCCCAAGACTTAGTGTGAGATGTGTGCCTTCCTAGGACATATAGGCTATTATAGAAAGTTCATTCAAAATTATGCTAGGATTAGCGTACCCTTAAAAGAACTATTAAAGCATAATGAACAGTTCATATGGACTCATTCTTGTAAGGCAACCTTTGAAGCACTCAAAAAAAAGTTGGTTATTGCTCTTATCCTACAATTCCCTGATTAAACAAAAGCTTTTCATGTCCATGTTGATGCATTTGACATGGTAGTTGGCATGATTCTTGCACAACTAGGCGAAGGACATTTAGACCACCCAATTTACTTTACTAGTAGGAAATTGACACCAATAGAAAAGAAACTACACAATATAGCATAAAGCTTTGTTTATGATCTACACTTTACAAAAGTTTAGGTAGTATCTTATAGCCACTCTGTTTACATTTATATAGACCATGAAGCCTTAAAGTAACTTGTTAGCAAATCAGTACTACATTGAAGAATTTGCCACTGGATTGTTTTGTTTCTAGAATTCCAATTTTCTATAGTAGTGAAATCAGGAAAGACTAATTGTGGACCTAACCATTTATCTCGAATTGAGACCAAAGAACCCCCACAAGCCATATAGGATGATCTTCCACATGTACAACTCTTTTAAGTTGCTCGAGTGACTGAAGAACTAGAATATATTTCTATATTTTTCAACACTGGTTTCATGTCTGACTCTCTCACTACGTAGGAGAAAAAGCAACTTGCGGTTTACATCGTACCTTATCAAATCATAGTAGGATATATTTATAAAATGGATCATGATGAGGTGCTTCAACATTATGTAATGCAACATGAGCACCCTAAGGTACTATGAGAAGTTCACAAAGGTATTGTTATAGGACATTCTGTTAGAAACGCTACCATGTATAAGGTGTTGCTTGATGGACTTTGGTGGCCAACTCTATTCAAAGATACTAGGGCATATGTTAGGCAATGTGATGTCTGCTAGCATGTAGGCAAACCAAATAGGAGAGATGTGCCTTTGTGACCCATTATTTCTTAAAAATTATTCAAAAAATGTGTTATCAATTTTTCTGGAACCATCACTCCAGTGGGACGATGAATGAGTTCTCAGTACATCATTATAGTAACTGACTACTTCACACACTTGGCTAAAGCAACTTCAATAAAAACACTGTACTATAACAACTAATGCATGATAAATCTGGGAGAACATTATAACATGGTTTGAATGTCCCCTAAGCTTCACCAATGATCATGGAACCCACTTCTTGAATGAGATGATTCGCATCTTGGTAGTCGAGTTCATGATTATGCACCACAAGATGAAACCATACCACCTGCAGGCCAATGAAACTGTTGAAGCTTTCAATAAAATCCTAGGTACCATTTTAACAAAATTCTACAATGTTGGCCAGACTAATTGGGTTGATCGGGTATCTGCAGTACTTTGGGCCTACTGAACTACATACAAGCGTCTCAATAAAAGCACACTGTTCAATGTAGTGTATGGAAAGGAAGCAATTATGCTAGTGGAATTTCTGGTCCCATCTCTTCAAGTAATGTGTATGGGAAACTTGAATAATGAGGCCTCTTTGAAAGCCCAACTACATGATTTAATGAAACTAGATGAAACTCAGTTTCTCACCCATTGGAGTCAAGATGTCAAGAAATGCAAACAAAAAGCATGACATGATCACCATCTAAATAATAAATTCTTTACTCTAGGCATGAAAGCTATGTTATATGACTCCAAGTTCACGTGCCACCTTGGAAATCTCTACATCCATTGGGATGGTCCATTCATAATACATAACATTCAACCTACCAGGGCTTGTCAGTTAAAACAAATGGATGATCAGTTCCTCCCAGGGCACTATAATGACAGTCAACTTTGGTAGTATTGTGATTCAGTTTAACTAAACTTTTGTAATCAACAAGACATAAGTCCATTAGGTTATAATTTACTGCTTTCAATAAAAAGTGTTGCCCTTGAGGTGTGTATCTCTTCTTTAGTGTAATCTTGAGTTTTTGTACATAATTTATTTTTGTGGAAGATCACAAACCCTTTTAGTGTGGGGTAAGGAATCATACATATGTTAATGTAATAACGATAAGTATGCAAGTTAAATAGGGCATGTAAGACATGTGGGCATGTAAGTACCAAAAATATGAAAGTCATTAAAGGCACAAAATTTATCTAAGGCATGCAAATGTTCAAAGATGCGTGAGTCATTTAATGCACTTAGAAATCACTTTAAGAGGTTCCCACCATTTGAGTAACAACTATCTTCCACTACACCTAAAAGGTGGGAAATAGTTATCTTACACTTATAAGAAAGGCATGAGAAAGGATGAGCCATTAATGCAATGAGGATAAGTTATGGCAAGAAGCGTGTGAATAAGATGATGGGACAAAATCATTAAGGCATTAAATGCATAATACAAGGTTCTAAATTTGGTGGTTGTTAAAAGATTTGCATTTATGACTAGAAGTGATGGGGAGAGGGAAGGAATTAATGAAGGTAAACCCCCTAAAGATCCTATAAATAAGATTGCTAAAGTCATTTTACACTTTACCTTTTGCTAATCTTCGAAGTGATAAGAGCAAGGGATGAACCAAAGAATCATAGACCATGACATAATCAAATTTCTTAATACATGAGCAGAGTAGAGAGTATACAAAGTTGGTGAAGTCATGAAGGTTTTTACCCAAGCAAGAAGAGAAGTTGTTAAGTCTATATTGGTGGAAAGGAGTGGAAATCTTTGGAGTTGTAGGTTTTAGGTATGTCATTGATGAAGCATGAAACTCAAAAAGCCAAAGTAAGTTGGTCTACCATCATGTATTCTTTTGGAAATATGGGAGGGCCATGCATTAACCTTCAAGTGCCACAAAAGGTAATGCAAACTAAGAAAAAGGCCAAATGACTCGAAAAGCTACCAACTATACCAGAGGAAGAAGAGGTGAGCAGAGGAGACTGGTTCCCTATTAGAGAAGAGGCTTCGAAGAACAAAGACAAGAATAAGTACAACGTGCAAAAAGAGAGGAAATAAAATGCATGAAAGAAGAAAGGGAAATATGGTGAAGAAAGGTTAGTAGGTGCAGCCATCATCAACATAGAACACCCCAACATCTCCCCCTCTATCACTTTTGATAGAGGAGATGCAATACCTAGAGTCAGTCTTGTGCATAGAGAACTATGTTTATAAGGTATCAACTACAAACATCTTTAATTATAAACACTGATAATTGGGGAATGATGTAGAGATACAAAATGACTACCAGGTTAAGACCACTAATACAAGAAATCAAGTGGTCTATGACTTATCCATTAAAAACAAGCTAGACCAAGCAAGCCTCTTCCAACTTTTTGAATTGTCATACTTTGGCAAACCTACATAGACAATATAGTTCCTCCTCTCGTACATATATGAGGACTACATCTACTTCATTGGGCATAACATGAAGATCACCCCAGAAAGGATCAATAAAGTCACAAGACTACAGTACTTAGGGATGAATGTGCTGGATGACTTCGCTGATATAGAGGAGATTCACTAGACTACCATGATGCTTATGTACCAAAAGCAAGGGCATGTGATGCATATCAAGAACTTGCTAGATCCTTCCCTTAGAGTCATAGCATGGAGCATTTACACTAAGATTGGAGGGATTGATTGTTGGAAGGAGGTGGACATGGCCCACCTATACATTGCTCACCAAGTCTCTCAAGGACTAAAGTACAATTAGGCATTGTACTTTGTCCACAAGACAATAGAGGATACAAAGAGGGCCCATAAGATGCCCAAGTATAGGTTTCCCTAGGGATCAATCCTCTTACTACTAATCTTCAATGAAATTAGGGTGATAAATTACAGCTTGGGTTCATTAAAGTGGGTGTACCCACCCACTCACAAGTCCCTCATTGATCACCTCAAAGTATTCACTTGTCCCCAACACATCATGCCCTTATACAAGGTAAATATGAGGTATTGGTTTGATGGGATGAAGGTGACATTTAGGAATGAATGGCACATTTTAAAGGACTTACCCCCCTTGGTCATAGATCAAGCATAGTTTGCTTTAAATCAACATTACTCTTTTGCATGCATCTGCATGAATCTATCGAGAGAGCTTTCAAGATGGATTAAGATTCTATATGCCTTCTTCACATGATACTTCATAGACTTCGTTAATCAAGTATATGACATGTAAATAATCACCCTATAGGTGGAAAGGATCGATGTTGAGAGCTACACCCTCCAAAAAATATATGTATATCCATGCAAGAAGGCCTTTGTGGAGAGGTCAAAGATGGACTTAACCGATATCAAGGACAAGGATATTTTGGTTGGGGAGCAAGTTCATAAATTATTCTATATGTTATGCACCCTCAGGATGGATACCCCAAAGAAAGGTTCCCCAAAGCACCACAACTATGGAAGAAGTGATCAAAGCCAAGCACAAGTTTGAGTGGGTAGCAAGCCTAACAAAAGCAAAAAAAGACAACATAGGCACAACCCTCCAAACCTCTTACTTCTGGCCCCTCCACACCTCATTTACCTCCACCTCGCCCTTCACCTTCACCACCTCATCCATGTCCATCCCCTCCTCACACTTCATCACCTCTTGCCTCGCCATATCCTACTCATTCCACTCCTCCCACCTCACCTACCCTAGACCCTTTATCTATTTATCCCACTCCCTTACCTTCTCGACCACCCTCTCCACCTTCACTTCTAACTTTGCCCCCACCATCTCCAAGGACTACCACATGATCTTCCCCATAACAACTTCCAAGGCAAGCACCCCAATAGGAGCGCCCTTAAGTATAGATCCATAGTTCATGATCAGACTCTAAAATGACTCCATCCTCAATATAGGGGGCCCCATCTGGTGATCTTCAAATCGATATTAATAGAGTGGTAGCTAGTGAGATGGACACAAGAAGCCATCAAGAAGCTGAGCTCGAATGGGACCCAAATTGGGGAAAGGGGCCAATCAAAGAAGAAGAGTAGGAATAGAGAGAGTTGACCAATGTGTGTGAACATTACCAGTTCGACATAGAAGATAAGGACCTATATCTTTGGTCACACTTCCACCCCAAAGACATGATTCTAGATTTCAGGAATCAAGTGTCCTTCCTTCTATAAATTTATAGTGAGGATCCCCAGTTTGACATCCCACTAGATAACATCTTTTTAGGCCTAGATGCTCCAAGACTATCGAACCTAATGAGGGTAGATCCATGAAGGTTCACCCCACAAATGGTAAGTGCAACATTTTTGAAACTTGACATGGAAATAATGTGCCAAAACATTTTTTCAAATTTTGATGCATGCATAGTAGAAAGAAAATATGCTAGAGTAGTTGACATGTATAATAAAGCACTTGTAAAAATCAAGCGCTCACCGAGGAAGTGGCCTCCTTGAAACAAAAGATCCAAGAGGCCATCAAGGCAAAAGTAAGGGTTTTAACCCTTTGTAAAATAATTTTGAAAGATGATCCGACACTTGTTTATGGTGTACCCTTAGATGGGGATGCAATTGGAAAATTAGAGACCCTGGTTAAACTATTGCTCAATAAATGCAAGGAGTGACCCACGTCAAGAGATGAGGGGAAATAAATTAAATAGTTCACTATGATAGTAGACATCTGCAAGCACACCATGGAGAGAGTCTGGGAAGTTATCCCCATTTTGGATGGCATTTTGCATGTTTAGCATACCCAAATAAAGTCTTAGAGGCTCGAATCCATGATGAAGTATTGAGATAACAAATGACAAATGGTACCCTTTTAATAAAATACTATGTTGAGCATGTGAAAGCATTTAGGGACATCAAAACGATGGAAGATGATAATAATAACCATCATAAGCAACTAAATGCAAGTTTTGCCACACTCTAAGGGTAGGTTGATAAGGAGGTATTCATATTAAAAGACATTTAGAAGGAGGCTAGCATAGCCCTAGATGAGCAGGTGAAAAATATTGAGACTCCAACCCAATTGGAGGAGTTGAAGGAATCAAAAGAGGCCATCAAAGGAATAATTGCGAAAGTCCTCAATGCACTATCCCATTGGGATGGTCTGAAGAAGGAGCTCAAGCAGAAGGGGATCAAATTTTTGGAAGATACTAGCATAACATAGTCTAGGATAGACTAAGGGAATATTGTGGGGTGATGTTGGCCCCTAAATTTTGACAAAGTATTATCCTAGTTTTGGCATGCAAGACTATCATGACACAGAAGGATCATTGTCCCATTTTGTCACAAGATCAATACAGTGTAGAAGGACCATAGCACAAGAGGACCATGAAACATAGATGATAGGATCATAAGCATCATAGTATGGGACTTGATGGATGTGAGAGGATAATGGTGCAGGAGAGCCAGTGCAAGAGGACCTGGTCAAAAGAGAATGCCATGAGGAACTCAAGAACATAGGACTCAAAATAGAAGTAGAAGACTAGGGGAGCATGTGGGAAGTAGGATAATTTAGAATAACTATTCATATGGGACACTTCAACCTTATCAATCAAAGGTTTTGTACCAGTCCACACGGAACATAACACATGGCCGTTAGAATATAGCATAGAGTGAGGATCTAGGGGGTACATGAATCCAAGTCTATAGGAACAACTTATTGTAAGATCCATGACATTTATGATAAGTAACACTTGGTCATGGAGAACCATGTATAAATACCCCTATTGCAATCATTTACATGTGTAGATTTTGGAGAATAAATAGTAGAGATTTGTCATGTAATTCATTAAGAATCTAATGAGAAATCAGTCTGTACCAGATTGAGTTATGAATGATGAAATTCACTTACTATTAGAAATGGATGTTTAGTTCTTTGTCTTATTATTGGTATCTTTTTCATTTTTGAGTTACAATTGTTAGAGAATAATAGTGATCCTTGTATTAGTGATAATTACATCCAAAACTAGAAGGATAGTAGTAGTATATCTATGTTATTAAAAAATTATTTGGAAATACATAATGGACGATGAACAAAAATACACTAATGTGCTATAAAACCTTTGGGAACTAGTCTTTTGTTGTGTGCTTCAGGTGAGCGTGTGAGACTTAACTCTTGTATGACAGGGCTAACACCCTAGCCTATTGGGAGAAACTTTAACGTCTGAGCTAGAATCAATTAATAAAACCCAATAGGGGCCCATTATGCCTCTAGCATGCAAGCATTAACTTGTCTATATTTAATCCATTCTATGAGTTAATTTCACTTTCTCTCTCTTTTCAAGAGTCCAACCTTCTCTTTCATCTTAGTATGTCCTCTCGAGGGGGCATTGTGGGTTATTTTGAATTTTTTCTTGACAACTCTTTTCTTTGAAAAGATGTTGCTTCACCTAAATGTATCGTTACACCTTATCAAATAGGGGAAAAATGTAGACATCCAATTCCTAAGACCATTTGTGTTGAAATTGTCAATTTTACTCGAATTGCACTTAAATGCACAGTTTTGGCCAAAATCACGTAAACATGCTAAATGGTTTGAGCTTGTCGTATACAAGTGCCAATTTAGGCCAATGTATCCCTAAATTAAGCAATACATTTTATGTGATTCCTAACTTTTCTTAAATCATTTCAAGTCAAAATGACAATTTTATATTTTGGTGCTCTGGATCACTCTTTTCTTCTGATTTATTAGTACACATCATGTACCTTTGTTATTTTGTGTTGAAAACATCCTAAATGGGATCATGGTCCATATGCATCTAACATCACCTTTCAATTTGTATTGATTCAATTTATGATCCATTAATATGATTTTTTGACCATTTTAATTAATTGTGCACCAACTTCTAAAGATTTTCACTAAAATTGATTGATCTTACTTAGGAAAATTAAACCAAATTATGAGCTTAAGTAAGAATTTCGTGGAGAAAATTAAATATTTCTTGATTGGAAAATGATTTTGAATATCTACATCACCTAATGGCATGATCAATGGAGTGGCATCCATAATCCATAACTGCAACAAATATCTGGTTTATGGGCATCCATGCCTTTTTAATGCCTCTTCATCCCAAATATTTATGAGTATATTTATAGATTTGTTATGAAATATTAGATTAATTCATGGCCACACATCTCAATCTTGAGATGTACAGTCATGATTGATCTTGACCCATTTGAAAAATATATAAATAGTAGGGCATATAACATCATTTTTAAGCTAAAATTGTGTAAACTTATAATGCAAGATTCTCTCAAGTCATTTGTGTTTGATTATTGTGATTTATTTGCAACAGGTTAGCTTCAATTGATATGCATATTAGTGATTTCATATCATGATCCTAGGTTATGCATAGTGATCTTGAGATGGTAGAGGAGCTTGGCATCCGTTATTGACAAAGACCAGAACACTAGATCAAGGAGAAAAACACACTTGGAGCTGATTTTGGATGGTGGAAGCTCATGGGAAGATAACTAGTGTTAATTTCTTTCATTTACTATCTTATTGTCATTTGCAAATCCCGTTTAATAGATCGGCTTAGATTGTTAGTTCTTATGCATTCTTTGTGTTTTTCATGACTAACATTTGAACTAATCCTCTTTGTAATACAACACTACAAAAAAGGAAATTTTCAAATACAAGAGTTGTAGCACAATTATATTCACTTAAAATTATTAGTTTTTTAATTAGATAAAATAAATATAGTTTTTTTAATTTATAGTGAGACAATTATGAAGCTAGTCTCATGAAGAATTTTGTGAAGCACTTTTTAACCGTAAAATTAATTTTAGAATGCTAGGTAAATTTATCAATTTATTCCAAATATAAATATTCCATTGTTACCTCTACCTTAGAAAACACATTCTAATTGTAAAAAAAAAATTATCATCATATACATGGATTAATTCATGGGTGTTTTTTGTACCCAATTTATAAACCTAGAAATTAGTGTGTTTAGCTTTGGTTAGGAGTAGCACTTATTATTATGTTTTTTTTAATTTCATAATATTCATAAATAAATCGATATTTGACTATCTTACACTCTTATATCATAATATACTTGTTTATAGTCTTAGTTCATGTTTTGTACCTAAAGTGCTTATGAATTATATAGACTTTAGTTGGCTTATGTCTAGGGCTTAAGAAGGTGTTCTATCAACAATAGAGTGTATTCTTGATTTAATTGTAGATCAAATTTTATAAGTTTAATTGTGATTTTATCACATTCTAGATACCTCTTCTAACTCTTGGTAGTGCCTAATTATGCTTGGGACAACTAGTGGTTATGATGTTACCCGTAAGGAGTAACTATGTTAGCTTAGTCTTATAATTGATTGATGAAGGCTAGATGCCTTTGCATATGATACAACACTTGTTTGGGAAGGAGTGAAATACAACTAATCCTAATTATGTCTATGAAGGTGATCATTGTAGATATGTAGGCAGTTTGGGGAGTGGACACTGACATAAAGAACTAACCTTTAAGACACTTTCCAAGTGTGAGTGTCAATAAATAAATTGTTGAGTACTATTTTGACTCGAGATTTATCCACCAATCCTTAGAGAAATTATGCAAATCATGGATTCTTAGGGAGATTTTCCTTGTATATTTGTATTTTTCTTGTTGATAATATCTTTGTATTCCTTATTATATAGTCATTGTGACTATAGTTAGAAAAAAAACTAGGTAGTGACCTTAATTTCACCTCTAGGAAGTGAAGTTTGTGTTCTTCCATCTTAGAAAACACTATTGAGAAGTAGAGCTTCTCCAAGTAGTGAAGGCCATAGATGGTTGAGCTTTCTATCTGGTTAGATCAAAGGAATGTTGGTTCTTTTGTTATTACTTTTGATCTCCATTTGAGTTCTTACATGATAGTGATTCATATAAGTGCACACACCTTGATTTTTCAACGTGTTTTGGGATAAGTGACATTTGAATGTGTCATTTAATTTTGAGTTTGACATTTAGAGCTTTATAATATTGCTTAAGTTGCATTAAATTTGTTATTATTGTGACTTAGAGTGCCAAATTCTTTTGGTGATGATGTCTAATGGAGGAGATCCATTACAAGTTCAAGGAGAACTACATCAAACCCTCATTTTGAAGAACAGATATGGAGGTTGCCCACTTGTGGGTGCATCACGTCTAGGTTATATGCTAGGTTAGGGGTGTGTCATCGTCATCCCTCACATTAGTCTTTAGGTTGTTAAATTATATTTATGAATAATAATAATTAAATAAAATTGGAGGTTGATCTTTGAGTGTTTATTATCAATGTCTAATAATTTTGGTTTAACATTATTTACTTTAAGATGAAGATTATATTATTATAAACTTCCTTGTTTTGCATGCCCTTGGGAGTAGAGTTTGTGTAGTTTTTACAAGGGACTCTCCCTTGGTCTGCCTTAGGGTGGTAACCCTATTACATAATAATTGTTGCCTTAGTTTTCTATTGTTTTCACTCTTGTGTGTTGAATTGGGATGTTTGTTTGAATTTACTCTTGAACTGAAACAATTAAGAAAATAAAATTAGGTTAGACCTTATTTTAGGATGTTATATTTACCCCTATAGCTTAATATGGATACTAAGTTATATTAGTGGACTCTCTTGTATAAATTTAATCCTAATAAGTTGCTTTGAACTTCACTCTCAATTATAGGTGTTGTTTTCCTTTATCTTGTAAAGTCTTGTTGTGGATCCAAAAAATTTATTTAAATCATCAAATAATTTTATGTGTCATAATCTTGTGTAAAGTGGTGAGAATAAAAACAATAGTTAAATAGTTAAACATCATTCACTTAATGAAAAAATTTACCATAATTTATTTGGGTTTTAGGACAATTTTTTTGGACATGACACATGCATTCTCACTTAATCCTATTGGAATATTGTCATTTATGTCAAAGGAATTATAATTAATGTAACATAAGTCAATGAAATTGTCAACAAAAATATCAATGGAATTGTCAACAAAAATGTCAAAATGTCAACAGAATTATCGATGGAAATGTTAATAGAATTGTCGACGAAAATGTCAACATCATATATTTTGGTGAAGAGGTGTCTCTTAGATGGGATGCCTCCTTTGTGAAGAGCCTTTGAAGGCTATATAAGGTGGATAGAAGGTTGAGAAAGATATGTAAGTTGAAGTGTGAGATATGTGAAGATTAATAAAGAAGAGAAGGAAGTGTGTGGAGAATAAAAATATATATTATACAAACACATGTAGATTTGAAGAATGGAATTAATTCTTTCTATCATTCAAGCCTAAGCAGATTTTTGTGAAAAAGAAGAAGAGAAAATTGAATTTTCCACCATTCGTTGATGGAGCAACAATATCAAGGTGAAAGACTGTTTTAGTAGAGGTTGGTGCCTCAAAAAAAGAGATTGGTGTCTTTTGCTAAGTTGGTGCTTAGCAGTGGGGATTGGTGTCTCTTGTAGGTTGGTGCCTACGAATTTTGTAAAAATATTATTACTATATGACTAAATTTGGATGGTAATTACAAGGAGCTATTTATTTGTGGTTTTCCCCCAAAATGGTTTTCACGTAAATCTAGTGTCAATCTGTGTCATTTTCATATGAGTGATTTGATTATGGATATTAAGTTTTATTAAATAAAATATTAACTTATACTGATTCACCCCCCCCCCCTCTCAGTATAAATTTGTACTTAAAAAATCCATTATCAACTAATAAACTATGTATGGGTTGTTGATCAATGTATGTTTGTATATATAAGGAATGGAAATTAAAATCATCATCCACTATTCACTATCATCGAAAGTGATCACAGGACATGGTTGTGAGGTTTAAATAATTGTGCCAATATTTTCATCTAATGAATGATCATATGTCTCAGAAGCTGGTTGTGCATTACATGTATGATGCACTACTAAATTATCCTTGTTTATCTCATGGTTTGGGAATGGCTCACTAAAAATATTAGATTTAGTATTTTAATTTTATGTTGCTTAGTTTCATATGTATAAATGATTAGCTCAATCACATTGTTATCAATAAGATCTTGAATATGGTGTTTGAGGTTGAAACATTTATTGGTAAAGTGTCCATTACATCTATGGTGATCACAATATGTATTGAGATTGAATTATTTACTTTGAGGTCTACTCCTGTCAACCTCTAGTGGTGGAGGTAGACTAATGAGACTACACCCACATAAATTTTATAGAGCTTTATGAAGTGGTTATGGTAATATAGAAAATTACCTTCTTGGTTGATTTGATATACAAGCTAGTTTGAAGGTTGAGATAACATTGATTGTGATCTTTGCATCAATTTTAGTATCTGTTGGCTTAACTTTATAAGATAGTTTACTTTGAAAATTTTGTATATAATTTTAAGTAGATGCAGATGTATTTTTGAGCTTGTTCAAAGTGATAAGTTTGACTTATATTTTTCTTATTGTATGAAAATATTTCTCAATGATCTTAGTTTCTTAAAATCGATTGACTAATGTAAAGGTGATATAGGAGAATATATTTAAAATATTTTGTAATTCATTATCTATGAAGGTGTCAATTATTTTGGTGAGCATAGTCTTTTAATGTAACACAGTCAGTAATGAGATCATAAGTTCCTTGCTTAAGTTTAGCTATTTGTGCATAAGAGAGATTTTTGTCAATGTTGATAACAAAATGATTAAGAAACTGATATGCTAGTGAGTTGAATGTTTTGAATGATTGGATAGGCAAACCATAAAACCAATCCAAGGCATAACATTTTAGGCTTATAGAAAATGAATTAACTATCAACGTGACATTGAAAGCATATTCTAGATATGTTGCATGAGAATATTGAAAGTGTTATTTTGGATCTACTTTACCTTTATATAGTGGAAGTATAGGAGCTACAAATCATATAGGTAAAGGATATGATACAATCTCATATGCTAATGTATTTTGAAGTAAGGCTTGTGAATCCACTAATTGTATAACTTTTGATATACCTTGCACTAACTCTAACAACTTAGCATGCAACATTGGAGTAGTTTGCATCAGGGATCGAGTTGTAGGCAAGGGATATGATGTATTATACATGGCTATAAAGGATTATGTACTAATCATTGGTTAGGCATGGGCATAAATATCTATTGGAAGCCTTGTGTTTCCCCTAGAACCAAAGATGCAAATGTAATGATAGTGTCAATAGTGGAGGTAGGAACACCTATGGTAGGGTTTATACAAAGTTGTTCGATATTACCAACAAAGTTTTTTTTCCTTCAGATGTGCTAGTGTAAGCATATATATATAGAAAAGAGTCAATTTCATCATGTGGGTGTCAAGATATTTAGTAAATTACTTTGCATCAACATGATAAAATTTGTTTTCCTTATTAGATTCAGATTCATAGGCCTTATCATTCTCTATGGTCATAATAAGCCCATCAAGAGGGTGTGTAATAATTGGTAAGAACTTGGATTGGATGTTGTAACAATAGGAAGTGTATAAGGCTTGAAATTGTTCATTGGTTTTTTTGTGCATATTTGAATTGATTTGTTTTATTACATGATTGTAAATGATGGTCCTTATTATGGGAATACAACATTTAATGAAAACTAAGAAAGCTTGGGGAAAAAAAAACACTGTGCTCATATATTATTTAAAAGTTAACAATCAAGTAATAGAAAAATAAAAATGAGGTCCTAGAAAAAAGTAAAAATTTTCTATATGGAGATTAATAATTTCCTTAAATTTCAAGGTGAAAATTAATCATTTTAAGTGTCATATATCAAATTTGAGGTCAAAAAAGTGATTTCAGTGTCAAATATTGAATCCAAGGTAAAAATAAAGTTATTTTAGTGTCGGATATTAAATACAAAGTCAAAAAAAAAATTATTGTCAGATATTCATTAATTTATCTAAACCCTAAGACAAAAAAATTAAGCAATGCTCAAATAAAATGTATGGGTTCACCAATATGTTTTATCATAATTGGGATACTAACTCTAATTAATATAAAATTAATTGAAGGGTAGAAAATGACATAAATGAATTGTAAGTAGCAGAATGAAAATAAAATACTAAAATGGACAAAGATCGAATGATTGAAAAAAAACTATAAAAAACACAAATATAACAAGAAGACTTAGTTGATTTCTTCCTAATAGGTTGACTATGGAAATTGAAAGATGGATACAAATGATCAACTTAGACCTAATTTTGCACATGCAATTAAATCAACAATTGTCACTATTTGGGTTAAAATCGACTAGAAATGGTTAGGATCAACTGTCGCTCTTGATACTTGTGGGTTGATCTTGACCTGCATGATAAAAAATAAAATTGATGGCAAAGTCACCTATGTCTACTTGAAATATGATTGCATGTGGAATCTAGATCTTCAACTTGCGTAGATGACCTGCAAATGACCTTCAAGGTTGAAACCTCACTAGGGCTTGTGATAGCTGAAAACTTGTAAAAATAAGGGGGAGTGTAATGGGTTAAGTTCACCCCAATCACCATGATGGTTGAACATTGTTGTAAAAATATTTTTGGGCATAATATGGATATCACTATGGAAATTCAAACTCAAAAATTAAACTACTTATGCAAAGTCTAGAGCCATTAAGTTATATTGCAAATATATGAACAAACTATTCAACCCAGCATTACAATCTTAAAGCTAAATGCTCTAGACCATGATAAAAAAGATTCAAAAATAAAGAGATTGGGATGGAGATTACCTTAGACTAAAAAATTTGGCATTATGATGGCATGATGATAGATTGTTGATAATGATGATTGGGATTGGTTTGGCATGAAGACTTTATAAGCTTCCTAGATTGCTAATTGGAAATGGATATGGCATGAGAATTCAAGTTGGCTCCAATGGAGGAGAGGAGTGGTTTAAATAGAAAGAGGAGGTAAAGATCTATGGTGAAGATTTGAAGTTGGGGGAAGGAGATCAAGGGTTGAGGATTAAAAGGAATTTAAAATTCCTTGAAAGCCTTTAGATTTAGAGGCTACTAGAGAGGAGGGGTGAGAATAGAGAAGTTTCTATATTTGGAGTGTTCTAGAATCCTTATTAGGATTAACGATGATTAGATGGGGGATTAGATAGGGATTAGGTAGGGATTATGAACTAGAGGTGTAGGAGAGCCTAGACATAGGCTAGTAGGTGGGCCATTAGGAATTTAAAACTCCCAAATAATAGGTAAATGGGATTAGGATGGGATAATAGGGATTTAAGATAAATTAATTAGTTGGTGGGGATGAATAAGGTTAGTGCATGAATAAGTATTAAGGGGGATGTCAGATAAATAGATACGAAAGGGGAGATAAATTAACATAATTAAATATAATAAATGAGATGAGCGAAATTAGTGTCGACTAATAGGAATATTAGTGACATTAAACAAAGTGAGTGGATTTAAGTGCATACAATTTCCTACATATCTATGGTATTTCAAAAAGAGAATCAATCATCACATAGTTATCCCACATAGAGTGCTTAGTGTAATAGTGCTTCTTTGCTACATGTATGCATCTAGAGATGGATTAAATACTTGATAATGTTTTGTTTGACTTGGATAGAATAGGCTCATGACTTGAATAAGGGATGTTTCAAGTGAATAAAATTTAATTCGAAAAGAATAGGGAATCTTTGCTTAGTTTAAAATAGTAAAGTGTGCTTGAATAATGAGATTTTTAAGTTGCCAAGTAATAGCTCAAGTGGCCTAAATGTGCATATATAGCAATCCAAAATGGGTAAACTCTCATGCTACTTATCCTTAAAAAATAGACCAACCTATAAGGAAGGGTTTAAATTTTGAAAAAAAGCCATTACTAGGTAAATGAAAAGACTGAATTATAATGATTGGGATTGACTAGAGATCATGACATATGTAGGACAATTCTAACCTGAAAGGGTAACATTCAATCTTAAGAATGGGAAATGTTCATACATATGCTTAAAGGGGTTTTTAGTATTTAAAAATATTTCTTTAGGTGTAAAATAACAAGTCAGAATGGATGGGCTCATTAAATTACTTATGTTATAGTGAGGTGGTGAAATATGACCAATTTAAGTGCTCAATTAAAGTAAGATAAATGTGGGTGAAAGTTGAAATTATCAAATATTCATGACAAAATTTGAGTATCTACAATAAAAACCCAAAATTCAAAACATCACAACGAACAAACAATACATATTAAAATTATGAAACAAAAGGCAATAGGTCCTAAAAATTACAAAACTTCATATAAAATTGGTTTGGGCATTTTTTTTTCATTTAGCATGTACAAAATTTGGACAAATATTAAGCAAATTATAAACAAAACTAGGCAATTTTAGTAGTTGAACTTTAAAAATTCATAACAATTAAACCGTATATCTTAAAATTAAATTGTAAATTATAATAGAACCCTGATTAACCTTTTTTTATATTAAAATTAAAATTATAAAAAATTGGTACTTTTAAAATTATATAAAAAATTATCTAAGTGACCCTTGCCTTTCTCGAACTTAACGGAATCCATTCAAATGATAAATTGAAACAATAATTTTATTTTTGATAACTATAAAAAAATAGAGAATGATATTTTTCATACAGTTTTAACAACTTGATTCAAGACATGAAATAATATTTCATTACATTTACTCATTCTACTTTCAAGTGACACTTACCACTAAATTAATGTGTGAAAACTCAAACTCATTACATCATATGTTCTTTCTTTTTTTTTTACATTTATAAAAATCGAATATTATAACAAATGGATTAAAAATCAACTAATGATAATTTTCTCTCAATTTACATTTTTAAGGCCACAAAAGATAAAATTAAACTCCAATTAAGTTCCTGAGTATAACCGTAAGGGCCAAGCCAAGGAGGGGTTCACCTCCTATCCTGTTACCATCATCAGGAAACTACCCTAGGCACCCTTAAGCCTAGAACTCTCATCTCTGAATATAGGTGATACCAAAGGTTCAAGGTAAGATAATATAGGTAAAGAAGGAGGTGGATACTGGCAAGGCAACAAACCCAACTAGGAAGAACAACTAGGTGTCTCAACCAACACTTCCTTATATAAAGTGGCTTCCATTTTCACCTAAAACCAAAATCCACATTACATCAAAAAGATAAATTTCATATTAAGAGATAAAAATACACATGGTAGACGCAAGAAATAAAAATTATTAAGACTCTACACTCACCTATTATAGATAAGAATATTTACTCCTTACACTATGGGGATGGGAGGAGGAGGAATTTGGAGTTTTCCCCTTGCCCAAACCCTTATCCATCACCATGGGAGGACCATGGAAACATGAGGGTTTTTATTTGCCAAAACCCCATGCATATGATTTTTTTAGGACTTTGAACTTGTTTCCTTTTACCAAACCCTACATACATAGACACATATTATAAAGAACAATTTAGGTCCATTTGGGCAACGTAACTGTACAATTTTAATTCTAAAAAAAAAATTGTAAAAATAATTAATAAAACATTGAGGTATTTTGCATCTCCAAGCCCAAAATAGGTAATAAACTACACATAGTGTCCATAGGCACAACCATGGAAAACAACAAAGAGATTTGGAGTAAGCCAAATGGCCTTACACCTCTTGAAAGCTCAAAACAAGAAATGGATAAAGATAATTATTTTAATATGTAAATTGGAAATAAATAGGTGAAAAATAAGCCTACATTGGATCCACCTCTTGGTTCTACACAATGAAATATCCTACAAGTTTTGGAAGCTAGCTCTCTTCCTCCTCTCCTTCCTCAAGCACACCTCAACTCTCTAAATTAAAAGAGAGAAAAAGTTTATTCCAAAGAAGGATTTCCATGTCCTTATAGATAAAATAATCCAATGCAATGGACAATGGGAAGGTGACACTTTTTTCCTTCTCATTTGTTGGCCCTTCTCCAAAACATTTTCTCTAACATTAACTCACCCTACACACCCATGCAGGAGAGCAAGACATTCACATACCTATTAATGATATCATTCCCAATGCCATAAATGGGCACATGGTTTGTCCTATGAATTTATAAATACTCCAAAAAAGTCAGCCCATCTTTTGGTCATAAGGGGCCTTAAGTGCACAACCACCACCTCTAAAACACTTTAAATCCACTTGCAAACATGGGTCCAAGTTCCCATTCTAATTTTGGTTAAGGGGGGCACTTAAGTGGTTTACATATTTACCTTTGCATGAATTTAATATTAAGGTGAATTTTCAGGGCTTTTAGAAAGGTAATGAATAGTGTCAAGGGATGTGAATAGTGTTAGGAGGGTTAAAGAGGTTCAAACTCAAAACTAAATTAAATGATGACACTAAGGTTAGATTTTAATCTAAGGGAGTCATGAAGCCACAATGTGCCATGAAACTAAATCCAATGGTGTAATTATGCTCAACATAGTCCCATTTCCTTTATTTGGCCTCCCCTATCACATGCATAACATGTCACACATAAAATTACACTACCCTAAATAACCAATTTTTTTGAATGTAAACATCTTAAGCAATATATAAAAATACAAAATACAGGGAAAAAAATCCAAAGCACATGAATTAATAATCCATGAGGGAATATATATATATATATATATATATATATATATATATATATATATATATATATGATATACTTGTAATCTCAAATCAAATGATAAGTCAATATTAGCCCAACTAATACAACAAGATAGTATGCATATCAATAATTAAATTAAATCAACCATAACCACCATCTGAACAATAATCATATAAGCAACAAATATCATCCAAAACATAAATTCCATTGTCTCAATAATAATGAAATAATAAACATATTATGTCTCAAATAAGATAAGGATCATTACATAAGAGTCCATGTGTACAATAACAAAAAGGTCTAACAAATGTATCATTTTGAAATTTGGGGCCTCACATACCCCTCCTTTTATGCAAACTTCTTCCTAGATGTCACTAAAAGAGGTTAGGATACTAAACCCTCAAAGGTACTACATCCTCCTAAGTGGCAACTATCTCATCATAATGGTCCCACTGGACCATAACCTGGTTTACCTCTTGACCTTGAAGGCCAAAAATCCTAAGTGCTATAATTTGAATGGGATTTTAAATCCAAACTCTCATCCATATCTACTTACAATGATGTCCAATATAGAACATGAACATTGTCAAGTATATAGTGATGTAAAAAAACATGGAACATGTCGTGAACATGTGAGAGGCTAGGTGGCAGGGCTAGATGATAAGCTACAGGGTTGATGGTCTCCAAAATCTTAAATGACCCAAAAAATAAGATTATAACTTAAAAAATTTCCATAATGGATAGGGATATTGTTGAGTCTCACTCTAAAAAACACCTTATTGCCCACTTCCAACTGTAATCGGTCCTATTTACATTTGCATACTTTTTTCTACTGATTTGGTGCCTCCTCAAGGCATCGTTAAATATGAAAAACTTACTGCTCCATGTCTTACAACATAGCAGGACCAATGACAACTCTATCCTCAATGTGGTCCCAACTAAAAGGGGTCACAAAATCTCTACTAGATAGTGCCTTGTAGGGTAACATTTTAATCAAATTGTGGTAACTATTATTATAATTGTTGGTGATCAACCAACAAACTTGATTTATGTAAGCAACTAAACATGGAATTGAACCAGAATAATAAGTAACTAGAATCAGAAATAACAAAGAATAAGAGATACAAGAAACCACCTTGAAAACTTGTATTAAACTCTTCCAGAAGGAAATACAATGAAGAAAATCACACTTTCTTCTCACACCTCTCAGATGTACAGATCTCTTTCCCTCAAGAGTTTTCTCTCTCAATTACAATCAATTCCAACAACCTGGATTGATACACATATACAATAAATGTCTTGTACTGTTCTTTCTTACAATAAGCTATGAAGATCTAATCCTATTATATAATATTAGGAAACATGAGCATGCATTCTCCACCATTAGATATACCTCTTAATCAAGGGTTCAAATCAGTCCTACCAAAAATAGAAATGCGGACTCAATACCAACAGTTAATCTAATCATGCAAACAATCTGTTCATCCACGAAAATAGACTTTCTGGATGCACAGGTAACCGACGTCGGTCCCTGCCTGTCTGCACATGACCGACGTCGACCAATCCATAATCGATGCCGACAGCTCCCAGTCGACCCCTGACCGACATCGGTCGCTCCTGACTGACGCCGGTGACTGTGTCACTCCAGCAACCTACAATTTACTTATTTGGTGAAGCTTTTAGATCCACAACTCAAAAATCTCCCACTTGGAGATAAACAGCTGCACCAGTACCTGTACAGCAACATCTTCTAGCTTCTCCATCTTCAAACTCAATCTTGAAGACCAACAAAAGTTGAATGAAGATTCAACTTCTCTTTTGTTATCAGCTTTGTTAACATATCAGTAGGGTTCTTATCTGTATGGATCTTCTCCAGCTTCAACTCACCATCCTCCAATACCTATCTTATGAAGTGGTACCTAAGTTGTATATGTTTGGTTCTTGAATGAAAGGCTGAATTCTTAGTCAAATGAATTGCACTTTGACTATCACTGTATAATTTGCAACTCTCTTGCTCCTTTCCTAGCTCTTCCATGAACCATGTCATCCATATAATCTCTTTGCTAGCCTCTGTGACTGTAATGTATTCTATCTCTGTAGTAGACAAGGCAACAACCTTCTGCAACTTTGAAATCCAGCTAACCACCGTTCCACCAATAGTGAACACATATCTTGTGGTGCTTCTCTTGCCATCTAAATCACCTACCATATCCGAATCTACATAACCATGTAGAGAAGTGTTTGACCCTCCATAGCACAAATGCCTACTGCTGGTCCCTCTCAGATATCTGAGAATCTACTAGACTGCTTTCCAGTGCTCCTTCCCTGGATTGGCCATATACTTACTGACAACTCCCACTGCTTGGGCAATATCCGATCTAGTACATACCATTTCATACATTAAGCTCCCAACTGCGGAAGAATATGGAACTCTACTCATGTACTCTACCTCATCATGTGAATTAGGACACTGTTCTTTACTCAATTTGAAGTGTCCAGCCATAGGTGTGCTTACCGGTTTTGCATCCTGCATATTGAACCATTTCAACACCTTGTTCACATAATCTTCTTGAGACAAAATCAACCTGTGATTTTTTCTGTCTCTCTTAATACTCATGCCAAGGATTTTCTTTGCTACTCCCAAATCCTTCATGGCAAATGTGTGAGCTAATTTCACCTTAAGCTCAGAGATATCCTGCATATGTGAACCTGCAACAAGCATATCATCTACATATAGCAACAGGATAATATATCTACCATTATCCAATCTCTTAAAATAAACACAATGGTCAGATTGACATCTACTGAAGCCATGCTCAGTCATAAACCTATCAAATTTCAAATACCATTGTTTAGGAGCTTGCTTGAGACCATATAAGCTTTTCTTCAATCTGCACACAAGATTCTCCTTACCTTTGACCTCAAATCCTTTCGACTAATCCATATATATTTCTTCATCCAAATCTCCATGAAGAAACGTTGTCTTAACATCAAGCTGCTCAAGATGCAAATCCTCAATAGCAACTAAAGACAATACAGTCCGAATAGAAGTCATTTTTACTACAGGAGAAAAAATTTCACCAAAATCAATACCTGGTTTTTGTGCAAATCCTTTCACTACCAATCTAGCCTTATATCTCATCTGTCCATTCTCTCCTTCCTTCAATCTGTAGATCCATCTATTTTTCAGTGTTCTCTTTCCCACTGGAAACTCAACCAAATCCCATGTTTGGTTCTTTTTCAAGGAATCAATTTCTTCATTCATGCCAAGCTCCCACTGATTCCTGGATTCCACCTGTATTGTTTCATCAAAACTCTCTGGTTCTCCACCATCAGTAAGTAATAAATAGAATAATGAAGGGGAATATCGAATTGGAGGTTTACTTACCCTTTTTGACCTCCTGATGGGTGTTTGAGACTCATTCTCAACACGTTGTCCACCCAAATTCTCTGACAGTGACCGACATCGGTCACCTCCAGGCCTATAACTGACTGACGTCGGTTCCTTCCTGACCGACGTCGATCATAGTCTGACTGACATCGGTTCCTGTATTGCCGACATTGGTTCCTTTTTGACTGACGTCAGTCTCTATGTTTTCTTGTCTGTGATTATTCTTTCTCGCGAGCTCATTTTGGATCGTCACCTCGTCCAAATCTCCATGGCCCTGATCAGAATTCTTCAACTTCTTGCGCTGATCACTATACATCACTTTTTCATTGAAAACAACATCACGGCTTCTAATAATTTTGTTAGTTTGTAAATTCCAAAACCGGAATATGAAATCTCCAGAGCCATAACTAATAAAAGTGCACCTCATAGATTTAACATCCAGCTTCTTTCTATTTTCCTTATCAACGTGCACAAAAGCTTCAGAACCAAAAACTCTGAGAAATGAAAGATCTACCTTTTTACTTGTCCACGCCTCTTCTAGAATTCCACCCTCCAGAGTAATAGAGGGTCCTCTGTTAATCAGGTAAACTATAGTATCTACAGCTTCTACCCAAAACTGTAAGGGCAAACCAGCATGCAGTCTCATATTCCATGCATGCTCCAATATTGTTCTGTTCATCCTTTCAGCAACTTCATTTTGTTGAGGTGTCCTTGGAACCATCCTTTGCCTGGGTATTCCATTCATATAACAATACTAGTTAAACTTATAGCTGCATAACTCACCACCATTGTCAGATCTAAGGCACTTCAATCTCATACCAGTTTCATTCTCAACCAAAGCTTTTCAAATCTTAAAAGTGTCAAAAACATCAAATTTCTTCCTTATGTAATAAACCCATACCTTTCTTGTAGCATCATCAATGAAAGAAACATAATACTGTGATCCTCCAATAGAAGCAACTTGAGCTGGTCTCCACACGTCTGTGTGAACAAGCTCCAACTTGTGCTTCTTCTTTGTTGACCCAGTCTTGAGAAAACTCACTCTCTTCTGTTTCCCAAAAATACAGTGCTCACAGAAATCTAGATCTATGCTTTTCAAATATGAAAGCTTACCTTTTGACTTAAGAATAGTCATTCCCTTCTCATTCATGTGGCCAAGTCTCTGGTGCCACAACTTTGCATCTACATCTGAAGTAGATAATAAAGAAGGAGAATTATCAGTAATACAATTACATAAATAGAGAGTACCTACTCTCTTACCTCTGGCCAATACAAGTGCACCCTTGGAAACCTTCCAAGATTCAGTTGTGAGAATTACTGTGCAACCCTCATCCCCCAACTTTCCTGCAGAAATCAGATTCCTCTTCAGGATGGGAAAATGCATGACATCTCTCAACACCCATGTGTTGCCATTCTACATTTTCAGCTGCACTTTTCCTTTGCCAATAATTTTACAAGGCTCATCATCCCCTAAATAAACTATTCCAAAATCTCCATGGACATAGTCACTGAAATATTCTCTATTTGGGGTTGCATGGAAAGAGGCACCAGAATCTAAAACCCAAGATTCTATATTATTATGCAAAGAGAATATAAGAGCATCTTGTGCAACAATGCCTGCAACTTTTGCTTCTTCTTTACCTTCATGCTGATTGTCTTCTTTAGGTTTTGACCAACAATCTTTCCTTGCATGCCCTATCTTTTCACAATTCCAGCAGGTTATCTTCTTGCCATTTCTGGATTTGGATCTACCTCTCATCTTTGACTTAGACCTTGATCTCCCTTGCTTGCTCTTCTCTTTTTGCCTTCCCCTGCTTTCAAAACTTAAAGCATTCCCTGATGTTTCCTCTGTGCTTTTCCTACGAATTTCTTCATTCAAGATTACACTAACAACATCATCTACTTTTAAAATATTTGAAGCAGATGCAGTATTACTAACTGCCATTACCAAGCTATGCCAGCTTTCAGGTAAAAAGCATAAGATTAATAGAGCTTTAATTTCATCATCAAAAACTATTTTGACTGAATTTAATTGATTTACAATTCCATGGAAATCATTTAGATGATTAGATACAGATCCACCTTCCTGCATTTGCAAAATAAATAACTGCTTCATAAGATATACCTTATTTGAAGCTGAGGGTTTTTCATATAAATTTGCTAAAGTAGTCATTAAGTCTACCATTGACTTTTCCTGTGATAAATTAGATATCACAGTAGATGCCAGACTCAATCTTATAGATCCAAGAGCCTTTCTATCAAGAACTTCCCATTCTTCATCTTCCATGTCTGTGGGCTTCTTTGAAACCCCACCTAACGGTAAGTATAGATCTTTCTGATACAGATAATCTTCTATCTGCATTCTCCATAATTGGTAATTCTTACCATTAAACTTCTCCATTCTCAGTTTACTTTCTTCTACCATTGCTTCTTCCACTCAAACAGAAACCCCTGTGAGTGACCTGTAATCAACAAACACTAACCAGATCTGAAACACCTGTTAGTCAACCTGAGCTCTGATACCACTTGGTGATCAACCAACAAATTTGATTACTTTTATGTAAGCAACTAAATACGAAATTAAACTAGAATAATAAGTAACTAGAATCAGAAACAACAAAGAATAAGAGATACAAGAAACCACCCTGAAAACTTGTATTAAACTCTTCTAGAAGGAAATACAATGAAGAAAATCAAAATTTCTTCTCACACCTCTCAGATGTACAGATCTCTTTCCCTCAAGATTTTTCTCTCTCAATTACAATCAATTCCAACAACCTGGATTGATACACATACAATAAATGTTTTGTACTATTCTTTCTTACAATAAGCTATGAAGATCTAATCCTATTATATAATATTAGGAAACATGAGCATGCATTCTCCACCGTTAGATATACCTCTTAATCAAGGGTTCAAATCAGTCCTGCCAAAAATAGAAACGCGAAATCAATACCAACAGTTAATCTAATCATGCAAATAATCTGTTCATCCATGAAAATAGACTTTCTAGATGCACAGGTAACCGACGTCGGTCCCTGCCTGTCTGCACATGACCGACGTCGGCTGATCCATAATCGACACCGACAACTCCCAGTCGACCCCTGACCGACGTCGGCGACTGTGTAACTCTAGTAACCTGTAATTTACTCATTTGGTGAAGCTTTTAGCTCCACAACTCAACAATAACCAAACTCTAAAATGTACAAATAACCCTCCCAATGGAACTAGTGGTCCATGTATACATATAAAGCATGTCCTATAAAACCTAAATGACTCACTCAGTCTGTCCACTGGTCTCAATATGATATGATGTACTAAAATTGAGATGAGTTCCCAACACCTTTTTTAGAGTGATCCAAAATTTGGATGTGTAAATAGGATCTCAATCATAGATGATCTTCTAAGGAATCTCATGTAGTTGAACTATGTCATCCAATAAAATTATTTCCATCGACGTGGCATTGTGAGTGGTTTGGATAAAATTGATCTACCTTCATCAACTTATCCATGAAAACCATGATCACATCATGATGATAGGATGAGGTAGGTAGTTTGACAATGAAGTCTATGAAAATGGTGTCCTATTTCATTTTGAGATCTCATGGGGGTATAACAATCCTAACATGTGGGTATAACAATATTAAAGGATGTTGATGCTCATCATTGACCATATTAAACTCAAGTAAAAGATCTATGAATCCTTTAATATAATGCCATAAATTGATCCAGTGATACAACTAATTTAACTTTGCATACATCTTCTTCATTCTTGGGTGTGCCTGATAAGGAAATTGATGACACTCTGGAAATACCAAATTATGCAAGTCACCCTAAGTAGGCACATAAATACACCCCTTATGATGAAAAAGACCATCTTCCTCAAGAATAAATCCCTCTTACTTTTCCTTCAAGGACCTCTTTGAGTCTAACATTTATCGCACCTCCTAGTATAAATTATCCTTAGGGAGTTACTTAAGGATTCATCTTCATAAATCAGTGCATACCTTCATCATTTACAACTTGTGGCATCTCCTGATCCAAGCATGTGAAACCACATTCTCCTTACCTTTAATGTACAAAAATTCATAGTTGTACTCACATAGAAGTTCCATCCAACACTGTTGATGAGTCTTAAGGTTAGGTTGATCGAAAATGTGTTATAGGCTTAAGTGATCTATCCTTAGTACAATGTGATGACAAATAATAAAGTGTCACCATCTCAAACAAGCACACACTATAGTTGTGACCTCAAGATTGTGAGTCAGATATCTCATCTCATAGTCCTTGAGCTTTATAGACTCATAGGCAATCACCCTACCTCCTGCATGAGGATGGCCCTTAACCCTACATGTGAGGCATCAATACAAAAAAATCCTCAAAAGGACTGGGTGTTGGTCCAACCTCACTAGGTTATAAGTATCATTGGATTACATGGTTGATCTAATCTCACTGTCGAGTGGTAACTCACTTTTGATCCAAAGTTGGGGGCATGTGCCTTCCAATATTCCTCTATCTCTATCTCCTTGGATATATGCACTTTAAATATTTATCTATATTTATCCTAATATCAATTTTCAGAGCCCTACCATGATGAAAAAAATTCAAAACAACTTACTAATAGGTAAAGAAATTACATTGACACACATGTGTACTTCTAAACCTTGCTCTTTCAATTTCAATCTTTGGATTAACATACATCAGTTTTTACATATTGAACAAGAGTCCAATGAGTTTGCTACCCACTTCCTTTTGAGGTGGTGAAAAGTAATTTATTCCTCTTCCACTACCATGTATATGGATCAAAGAGAGTTGTGTGACCTTTTCCTTCACTCTCTTTACAAGGAATTAATGGAAGACATTCAAAATTTTCCTTATATATCATATGAAGAATCACTAAAGATTACACTCATAATTAACTAAGTGACCATAGATAGTGGTCGTAAAACCTACAAGTCAATACCCCCAAATCACTAAAAAATAGGAAATGCAGAGATTTACTCAAGACTCACGAAACTCCCCTACCTTCCTATGTATATTATAGGCATGATTAAAATAACATTATTTTTTGTTAACTCAACTCTAAAAAGTGCACCCAACCTATTGGGGATGAATGGATAGATTTTTTATTTTAGTTAAGTATACATTCAGTGAACTGCACTCTAATTGGTACTTCTAGTTAATTTTTAACAAGTTTCAAAAAAATGTCCAAAATTTACCAAACAATTAATATATGACATATTTAAATTAAGTCACCTTAATAAACTAATAAAACACCAAATAAAATAAATCTAACATGAAATATAAAATGCCTATATTGGCATCACGTTCAACAATTGATGAAAATTCAAGGACTTATTTACAATTGAGGTTCTCAACTCTGTTATTCCCAATGGAAAAATAATAATGCATAAAATGGAGAGATTATCATAATTTAAATAATAATTGAATGTGTAGAATATTTTTAAGTAGGGTTTTTTAAGGGCCACTAGGAAAAATTCCTATGTAAAATTTTGATGAATATTAAAAATTACGTTTTGAATTCTTGGGAAATGAAGGGAAAGTAATTTCATCGAGACGGTGAACCTTAGGCTCCACCTGACCATAATGCTTAGGTGCCTCTGCTCAAACATGGTAGAGTGTGGATGCTGCCCAAACACTATGGATGATGAGCAAACCCTATGAATGTCGTCCAGACCTGTGAACATTGTCTAGAGTCCATGGACACTATCCATAGTTTATGGATGCCATCTAGAGAACTAGGTTATGTCAAGAGCCTCTAAATGGCATCCAGACATTGTGGATGGTGTCTAGACCTAGTGGACGTAGTCCAAAAGTTTATGGACATTGTCTAGATTTTATGGATGGTGTGCAGACCCTGTGGATCACATTTAGACCTTGTGGACATTGTATAGAGCCTTTAGACATCATTTAGAGGTTGATGATGTCATCTATAGGTTGTGGATGGTGTTTATAACATGTAGATAGCGTCTAGATCCTATGGGTGGCATCTATAACTTGTGGATGGTGTCTAGAGGTTATGGCTATCATCTAGAATTTGTGGGTGGTGTCTAGAACTTGTGGTCACCATTTAGTCTCTTTAACCTCTATTTAGTCCTTTTGGTCACCATTTGGTTGTCGTCCAACAAATATGCCTATAAATATACCTAAACCCTTACATATGCTCATTTTTCTCATTCACTAGGTTCAAACATCAATCTTTTCTTGAATTATTATCTCATCCTTATCACTCAATCTCAAAAATGGCTTCCCACTCTATATCTTTTGCCCCCATTCATAAATTTGTTTACATAAATCATATAAATGCTTGAAAATATTGAGATTGATAGAAGATAATGACATTTACAGTGACTCTATAGACAAATATTCTTTAAGAGGCCTTATTTACATGCCCCATTATAAAATAGACACAAACTTTCTCAACATTCTCATATCTAGTTACAAACCTGCCACCAGAGAGGTTTCTTGTACCCTTGGCTCTCAGACTATTAATTTTTGCACCTCACCTTCAGACATCGAGTGTTTGACAAGGTTGCCACATAAAAACATGGAAAATGTAACAATGAGATTTGTTTTGACTGAATAAGATAAAACATATCTGGAAAATCACTTAAGCTTGACAATTGATACTTCTGCCTCAGTAGGTAATGTTCTCTTTGTTAATTAATATTTGATGTTTTATGTATAAACTTCAAAAGTTAATAAATATCATTTTCAATTTGTAATTTTTGTTTTACTTGCATTAAAGTCAACCCTAATCATTCGAGAAGGGTAATTTTAGTCCAAAATATAACAAACCTATATCTAGAAGCCCTCATTGAATTTTTCCAAGCAAGGATTATTTTATAGGGAAGACTAGTAGGCATTCCCTTATGGGATTTAGTATACATTGTTCGTTATTTTGGCGAATAATAATTTGATTGGTGTAAATTTGTTTATAATAAGATTATAAATGATTTGGATTGTGATTTTCAAAGTGACACAAAATTTTCATTTCTAATTTCATTTTGGGTTTATACTACAATGCATATCATGGGCTAAAGGGAACACATTGTTGGGGTTATTTTTATCCTTAGTTTGCATTACTAAGTACTAGTCGTGTGCCTATAAGAAGGAAGAAGCCAACATGCTAGAGCACCATCATATCACATGAGTGACCTTGCGTGCTCACTTGAGATACCCAACCTAAATTGATTCCCGTCGGTTCTATCATGCGACGGTGGATAGATAATTATTACTTAGGTGCTTGAGTTAACACATTTAATCATTATTACTACAAACATCATTCTATATTTAGCCATTTAATACATTCACATGGTACATGTATTTATCTAGTATCATAAAATCAGAATTAACACCAAAGCAATTTAACATATCAAGATTCGTAAACAATGTTAGTTCCATTGATCTCATTTGATAATCTTACAAAGGTACTTCATTCAATACATAATATCTCCATATCTCTATCTTAACAACAATAATAACACTTTATAATCAAAGCTAAGGGGTATTTATACAAAATCTAACCCCTTCTCAAGTTACATCATTAATACATTATAGATGACAAGCCAATGACTTTTATAAAAATAAGTCATGGTGAGATGCTATAATTAAGTTCCTTTTGATTCGGGCCTAATAACCGCTATATACTCTTTCTATGCTATATATTTACTTTCATGCTCCTCTTCTCTCTTGGACTGGTGCTAGATTCATGCTTGAGTAATCTCTGATGTTTTTAGGATGCTCTTCATCTCCTATGACTCATTTTTCCTCTCTTTAAATTTCCCTTTCTTGGTTGGGGATTTACAAGTTGTTATCTTGACACATGGCCTCTTGACTTTCTTGGCATCATTGTATGCCATCTTAGGCTCCTGAAATCCATTTTTCATCTTGGTGATAATGATACTTAAGGATTAGAACTTTTTAAACTGTGCTCTTAGTCATTAGAACCTGTAACTTCATGTTAAGATTTGTCTGATTTAAAAGAATGTGATGAAGACAAGCCTATCTCACATACAAGGTCTAGTCTTTGCTTTAAGACTGCCACATCAACTTGTCAAATTCATGTAGATATTGAATAATATCATATCAAATTTGTCTAAACTTATAGATCACATTCAATTGAGTCTTCATCGCTTACTTGACAATAAGTTTGGAGAGGGTTGTAGGTATTCTTGCAATAAAAGCTCCATGTAGGTTTAAGAACTATATAGGGATTTTGTCCATGTTTCATGACTTACACACTAATATTTCAATTGTTTTAATTCCTCTTAGGAGTCTTCAAGAGCATGTTTAATATTGATTCAATCTTTATTAATTTATAGAGGCCTATTATGCTTATTTGAGTGTCCTCAACAACATGACTAGTGGATTGCCTATGAAAAGGCTCTCAAAATTGCCTATGAAAATGCTCTCAAACTACCTATAGGCATTGAAGTAGGCTTACATATAACCTATATAACCTCCCAAGGATGTCATTAAGTGCCTAAAATGGTTTCATGATATTTCTTGATGTGATTGGTGACCTTGAGAAGGTCTTCAAACTTAGTTTTCTATGCAAATATGAGAATGATCTTCATTTGTTTTAATTTATTTCTTAGAAACTTTCTATATCACTATGAGGGTTCTTTGAATGGCTGATTAAATGTCATTATACCTATACCCAGGCTTGGGAAGCCTCATCAACTAGTTAAGAAACTCAAATACCCCCAAACACCATGCAAACCAATCAAAAAATATAGTTTTAGGCCTCTTTACTATATTTTTCCCTCCACACATGCCTATATTCTTGATCCAACATATGCTTATGAGGAGTTAAGATGTCCTCCAAGTGTTTTAGACTTATTTATCTTCTTAACAATAATGCATAAAACACATCCCCTTGATTGATTTTCAAATGACATGAACTTGTAGGGCATAGATCTCTTCAACATTTCCCAATAGCATGTAGTCTCATGCATTTGCTCATTTAACTTCCCACTTAAGAAAATTGACCTTCATGAGTTTTGTAGGCCTGTAGGTGAAGGTCAAGATGACTGTTTGAGATAAAAGGGGTTCCAAATTATTGATTTTGACTTGGAAACACCTTATTTAGGCTTGATACATGAATTATGAGGTCTAAAATGGTTTCCAAAAGATTTGACCCTTTAAAACTCTTATCACTTTCTTTGACCCATGCCAAGGGTTTCTTGACAGTTTAGAGGTTTTGAACCTAATTTCCATATTTTGATTTTTTCTCCTCATTCCAAGGATTCTGATTATTGTATAAAATTTATTCATTGTTTCTCAAACCTTGCATGAATATCCAAAACTCAATTTCAACGCACAAAGGTAGTCTCTCTTTCATGTGTCAGTGTATAGGCTTGTAGGTACCTATTTCAATCTTAACACCCATTGCAAACTTGTTTTTTAACTTGACTCACCTATTTATTATGACCTTGGAGTATCTTTTGGATAATTTGGATATTTTTTTACTTGTGTGAGAATCTTCCCCCTTGAGAAAACCTATAAAATTTTCCAAGAACCTTTCCTTTTTGCCTGCAGACTTGTACAATCCACTTGATATGCATACATTAGCCATTTTCTTGCCATTTTGAACATGGATGATCTTTAAGGAGTTTTATGGATTTTGGTTGAGTTATTATCATCAAATGGACACTCAGGAATGCATTAATAATATGATTTTTGTTTGCAGGCTTGTTACTTGCTCGTTTTCCCTTAAAACCTTGTTCAAGAACATTGGACCAATGACCTTAAGCCTGCCAACTATAGCTTCCCATAAAATTTGATCATGGAGGGTGTACAAATTGGTTGTATGTTTCCTAAGTGCCATACACTTCTCTCTAAATGTCTCAAACTTTTCTTTAGAATGTATTACTCCCCAAACATCAAATTTGCTTGCCTAGAAGACTATATCTCTCCTATTTGAGGGTTTTGTGTTGAACCAGTACAACAAAAACACTTAGGAGGTGAATGAAATCTTAGGTAAAAATGGAATGGAGTGTGATGGGTTATTAAATATTCATTTCATACGTTTTAACTTCTTTCATGAACCCAAGACCTTCTCAACAATGTCAAACAACCATGAAACTTACACTCTTAAACCCTGTAGACCTATACCTTGATATTTGTCTCATTCATGTATTGAATATTTGATTAGAGATAATGTATGAAGTATTATTAGGTTTGTATAAATTTGGAAACATAATTTATACTTTTTTCACTCATATTCATGTTGAAAACACCTTGCAACTTTAACAAACCCTGCTTGTCATGTCCAAAACAACAAATCAATGAGTTTTTCTTGCTAGTACAACCATAACCACTAGGTATTTGTATCAAGCTTGATATTTCATGGGTCATTGGACCTCCAATAGACACTTTTACAACCATTTTCATGCATTCATCAAACACAAACATGTCATTTCAAGAAGAAAACCATGACAGTGGGGTTTAGTAAGGTTTAAGAGGATGTAAACTTATTAAAAATGATTCATAAAGCTTTGCCCCCTAATCCCAAATTTCCATGTATTTTAAGGGAATATGGGTGGTAAACATACCCTAAGATAATTTGTCTCGATTCCTCTCCCCCTTGATGAAACAACCACATCAAAATGACCCTTCTCTTGCAAGTGACCCGATGGACGAGTTGAATAGGTTTTTGTCCTCTTGGACCTATAACTTTCGTAATTTCACAGTTGTGATATTCAGGATGATGGAGAAGGTTTTGGGTAGTTTATAACACCATACTTAGTTTTAAAATCCTTTCAACGAGACCTTCTAACTGAGTTTGAGGCTACATAATCACTTTTGGACCTGTCTTCATCAAGAAAGCTCGCCATATTCTACCAAAATACCCTATTAGAGTTGCAAACCATATGCCCATGGATTTCCTCTTGGCTTGTATGATGGTAATGTAATGTACCAAGCATATTTTCATCTTTTTTACCTTACCATTTCTTCATTATTCTATGTTTGGATGCTAGGACAATGCGTAAAACAATTTTCAAGGTGAGTATACATTGGAAAAGAAGCATTGTAACACCTTGACTAAGTGTATAGACATAAATACATATAATATGATCCTCTCAAGTATAAAATGACTCGAAAAACCCTTTTTGAACCTCTACGCATGGTTTTAGACCTTCACACTTGATGTCTCCCAATGTGATTACATTATAACACTTTAACAACCAATATAAGACAAAATAATAAAAACCTTAATATCTCCAAAAGTACCTTAAACTCTCCAAAGACTTGAAATCTCAATGTTTCCATCTCACCAACTTTGCTCTTAGGTCCATTTATCCATCATGGAACATCATGCTTTCTTGGATAATCACCACCTCATTGTTTTCACCATGCATCACTCATACCTTGACTTTCACAAACTAACCTTAATCTTTTCAAAGTTACTTTAAACTTTGCTAAACTTCATTGCAAAAGACCTCTTCAAAGATCATGTCATAAAATTGATTAGACAAGTCACACATAATGGACCCTATCATCCAAAAAAGACACTATTTAGACCTTGAGATGACATCCAACACCAAACCATGACACAAAGACATGATTCTCAACAAGATCATTTCAAAGTTAGATGACTCAATTACCTGGTTTTGAACAATCATTGGTCATGGGTGACTGATTAGCTAACAATACTCTTGATATTTATATTCCATTTTTCTAGTTCTAGTTATCTGATAGGCTCTTCTTGCAAGAAGATCAAGGTGGATTTTGTATAAATTAGATTAAAATGTGGAGCTATATTCACATGGGTGCAGTAACCAATCAATGGTATTCGTAAAGCTAAGGGCTTTGGAGAATGAAAATTTCAATATTCTACAAGGAAATTAAAAGAAAGTTTGATGTAAATTATCATTTTGCACATTGAAGGAATTGGCATTTTTCTTACATAGGTAGCCTCAAAGTAAAAATAAATATGGGAAATGGACAAGCAAGAAGTCAAGTTAGAATTACTTATTGAAGACATCTTGAAGGGTCAATAGCAATGCATAAAATGGATTCATGTAAATATGGAGACCAAAGAGCTTTTGACATAGAGAGCAAGATTCCTCCAAAATTTTGTTGCAAATGGGAACCTTTCAAATATAAATATATAAATATATATATATATATATATATATATATATATATATATATATATATAAGATTTGACATGTGTTTCCATGCATTTAAGAAAATTTTATAGTAATTTGGGTTTAATTGGTCCACAAAAGGCTTGATGGAATGTTTATAATTTCATTTAAACCCTTTATTAATTTATATCAGCAAATCAGTGAAATTTCAGCTGTTGGGAACCAACATAACTCCTAGCAATCTCTCATCGACCATCTTAATGAAATGTTGTCTATTTAATGTTAGGTTGTGGAGCTAAAAGCTTCACTGATGCAAACAGATGAGGAGGTTGTTGAGTGTCACAGACACCGGCGTCGATCAAGCCAACTGACGTCGGTAGCATTAGACAGGAAGAGCAACCGACGTCGGTCAGGGATCGGCCAGCGTCAGTCACCTCCAGGCAGACAGGGACCGACGTCGGTCACCTGTGCGGTTCAAAACTGCAAGTTTTAAGGGCAGTTAGTTAACGAACCAAGTGTTTGCATGCCAAGAGCCAAATTTAGACTAGAAGCTGCGGGTCTAATTATTGTAATTAGGTGTCTAATTATTGTTTGCATGAGATCTATTTAAGAGACTCATAGGTTGTATTGTAAAAATGTGCTAGAGAGTAAGAGAGCAAAATATTAGCTCCTTCTGTGTGTGAAGAGAGCATTGGTGTGTTCCTCCTAGTGCCACAGTACCAAGTGTGGGTGCTGGTTTGGAGAATCAGAGGGGTTCTTCATGTATGTATGATCTTGGTCAGCAGGTGTGCATGGCTACGTTAGGAGATCTACATGGTAAGTAAGATCATTGATCTGCAGGTGTATGTGTGTGCATGATCCAGGTTTGCAGGTGTGCAGAACCACATTGATTTGCAGGTGTGCAAGATTAGGGAGGACAGCAACACAACAGGGAGCAGGATCAGGCAGGATCTACTTGGAGTACAGTGTGTACTCAAAAAGAGAGCAAAGAGGAAGGCAAGGAATATCCTTCCATAAGTTAGATCATTTGGGTTGCAGGTTGTTGCAGTTCAGGGGAGATCTACTTGAAGTACGTTTGTGTGCTTGGAGTGCATGGAGCACTTGTGGAGTGCGTGGAGCACTAGAGTACTGGCAGTAGTGGATACTGATTGGTTGGAGGTGAACACCAACTCTGTGTTTGAGTTGTGTGTTGGGACCGTAAGAGAGAGAGCTTTGAGGAAAGATTTACTGTTTATGCCCTAGAGGTGTGGGAGCCCTAGAGGTGTGTAAGGAAGAAGAACTGTGGCAATCTTCTTTGTTGTATTTCCTTCTGGAAGAGTATTAATACAATTGTGTATTGTCTCTCATATTCTGTGTTGTTTCTGAATTCTAGTTACTTGTGTATTATGGTTAATTTTCGCATGTTAAGTTGCTTGGTAATCAATTATGTGCTTCCGTATTTCCCAACATTTAACACTGACTTAGTTTTTAACATTGCATTAAATGTCTAATTAGTGAGTTGCATGCCATAGGGAACCGACAAGTTCCAAGCACCATTATTTTATTTGATGATCATTTGAAACCAAATACCCCCTAATTAGCCAATCTATAAAATGAACTCAATTGGGAACCAACTTGGTAAATTGAATAGGAAGACTTAGACACTTAGAAAGAATTTCAAATTGGAAACTCAAGGTGAGCCTTTTAGGTTAAGTTTTTATATTCAAAATTCATCATTTCGACTTGGTCTACTCAGTGGAACAAAAGTTGGGAAGCAATGATTACTTATTTTTTTCCTAGCAGGAACTTAAGTTTTGAGAAATAAAAACAACTTTTTACACTAGGTTTTTGTAATCAAAATTGATCATATTAACTTCATCTATCCATAAGTACGAAGAATGGGAAAAAAATGTAAACTTCATTTTTTTATGGCAATTATATATATTATCATAATATAATAATAATTATTACTATATTTTATAAATATTAAATATTTTAATGTAATAGTAAAAAAATCAAAACTTTATAAATTTGGCCCTCTTAACATGTATTTAGTGGTAAATGTTGATTGGTGGGGAATGTTGGTAGGGAATTTGTTTTAAGGTTTGATTTATTTTTATTTTTAAATGCATGCCAACACAAATAAATTAACAAAATAAAATTGATCCAATTATGAACAAGCTTCTAAAAAATTCTATAATAACACTCTAATGAGTATTACAATAATATTTCATGCCAAACTTTATAATTTTAAGAATAATATTAAGTGAAATCAAGCATTTTTACTGACTAATAATATAAAATATATATATTTGTGGATAATAAGTGCAATTAAGCACTAGATGACATTTATATTAATATAATTTATAGATTGTTTTGATCTCACATTGATATTTATTTTTTAACTTTTTTATGATTTGATATTGTTTTATAGATTTGTTTTTATCTCATGTCATTTATTTTTTGTACTATAGCATTTATTCTTTTATTTAGGTGAATTTATTTTAAAAAGATGCCAAATTTATAGAGGACAAAGTCTATCCAATCATGAGGAGAATACATTATAGAGACATGGAAAAAGGATTTATTGTTATAAATGTTAACAAGGTATTGGATGGAAAATTATAATTTCTATTTTCACTTAATAAATTTGAAACTTTAGCAGATGTCGAGAATAAATGATACTACATTACCTAGGAAGAGTGGGAATTACCAAGGCACACATATTCACCAATTGCACCAATTCATAGTGATCACATATATGGTGATATGGAGGATGATAGTGCTAACATGAAACTAGAGAGATATTTAAATGATGACACTAAAATCACGTGGATCAATACAAGGCTTAAATATATAACTAATTTTGTTAAAAATAATGTGGTTCTCAAAAATAAATGTTCTTACATAAATGAAGACATAGCCTAAAGGATTATAACTCATGTGCTAGAAGATCATAAAATTTACAAAGAGATATTGAGACCCTTGAAATTTTTGTGCGATGATTGAAAATGTGGTAAATTATTATTATGAATCTCAAACTTACTACAACCAAATAAATTAATATCTTAGCCAATTAAAATTTTGGTTTTATATGAAACAAGCACCCTAATGGTTAAAGGAATGATCAGTGAGATGGTCCATCCCTTATATATTGTGGTGAATATAATTTGAAGTTACGAGGTGTTGGTGTCAAATTAGTCCATTGGTGTTCATTTGCAAGAAAATATGTTGCAAAGGGAACAATTACAAATGTACTTGAAGGAGATATTATACAATTTAAATTATTAGATGTCAATAACTTTGGTGTTCATACAGATAGAGTATTCAACTTCACTTGTAAAAAAGACTCCCTATCTAAATGATCTTTCATATAATAGATTGCTTCAAAATTAGACAACATTTATGATTCTCCTTTGGATGTCAGATTCAAAGAAGCCCCATAATATTTTGAGGTCATAATGTGGGATGAATTAAAATAGTGACAACATTAGTTGGTATATCTAGTTTAATTTTATGTCGCTAATTAAAATCATTCTAAAAAAGTGATCAAAAGACCCTACAGTGCTAAAAAATATCAAAAATTGTATGCCACTTTACCCAATTCATTATTTTGAAAATTTGATGAGGATAAAAAATGGTCAATGTTTTTGTATGAAGTGCAAAATGTGGAATATCATTGCTGAAAATTAGACTATCTCAAAAAATTACCTATGGCTTTAGTCAAAGTTATGTGGCACAAAACTAGAGCCATGAATGAAGAGGCCATAAATAAATTTGTGTTAGATGCATTAACAAGAAATTCCATGTTTAATGTGGGTGAGGAATCTATGGAGGTGCATAAAATTAAATTTTAATGGATGGATGTCTCCCCGAATGTATGGCATAAAGCTTATGGTTACCCAAGGAGCACTTTCTACCGTTATAAATGTGATTGGATAAATGATGGCATGTGTGCAGTAAATGGTAACACTTGGAAAGAGAAACAAAGTTTGAATATTATCATAAAAATTGTTTGAATATCAAGAATGATTGAGATGAATTTAGATATTTCTCTATATTTGACATGTTATATAGGACACAATGGAACTAATGTTCCTTAAATAATACTTCTTACATTCTATATCCAACATATAATATGAAATAAGAGTAATGAGGAGATCAATTTTTTGAACCTTCTTTCTCTGCCAGAACCAAAATTTAGTAAGATAATGAATGAAAATGTTCAACATGTTTCAATTTCAAAAAACAAAATTCTTCACCAAATGTGACGAGTGTAAAAATTTGTGCAACAAATTTAGAGCTACCACATGCCTAGAATCACTCTCAAAACTTGAAGAGGAAAAAAATGGAATAATGAAGAGATTCAAATTTCTCATTCACATTATTATTCCCACAAATTTCAATCGAAGGAACAACCTTAAGGATTCTTAAAAAAATGCACATTATAAATAGAGAAAATTAAGACTTCAATACCAAGGATGAGAAATAAATCAAAGTCAATAAGTAGTGTTATGAGCCTCCTAGTTACTTTGACTAGTATGCTCAAATATGGACACAATATTGAGGTTTTTGGCCACTTTTACCTACCATTTGTTGAACATTGAGCAAATTACACAATCACGTAATTGGTTTTATGTCTCGAGAAGATCAAAAAACCGATCACTGATGAATATGAAGATTTATTGTATAATAGTAGTAGATTATCAAAACATCCATTTCATGATGCACTATTACTAAATGAAGTGCATGGAAAATGCAAAGGATAAAAATACAAGTTTGTCCATTTTAAATTAATTAGGTGTTGTTAGTATAAATAATTCATTCAAAAAAGAGCCACCAAACCTCTAATTGCAACTAGATAATGCTTTGAGTGGTAATAATAATCATACCCAATTTTCATTTGCATTCATACTAACAATAAAAAGGGTTATCAACATTGTGTATGTAAACTTCCTTCAAGTGGGACACACTAATGAGGATATAGATGGGACTTGTAGTATATTAGCAACATCATTATAAAAATTATACAAATGTTTTTTGTTGCATATCATGGAAACCTATAGAACATGTCAAGAGGGATCAAATACATTTACTCCTTACCTTATTAGGGAAGTATATGAATTTAAGACCTTCATGGAGTCACACTTGTTGGATGGAAACCACAAGATAGTGGGTATTAAAAAACTTAAAATGTTCAGGTTCCATGTTATGGATGGTATACCAATAATGGAATATAAAGCAAATATAAAGGATCTCCAATGGTCTTGTCCAATCTCAATCTGGTGTACAAAAAAAATGATGAGCCAGAGTTTCTAGAAGAGCAACCTCCTATGACACATTTTAAAGAACTCAAATAGATGTAAGATTTTAAAAATGGATTAAAAGCATATATTTAACATTGAGAAAAAAGCACATCAGTTGGAGTTAGGGAATATTGACTTCCAAAGATAATGTACTGGAAAAATTATTTATGTGCTTTGGGTAGACCATATGTAAATTATAGTAGGATGTCAAATGCTTGTTGTTTTCCAAGAAAACTCCAAGAAAAATATGTATATGACCAAATAGTAGCCAAATCCAAATAATTTTAGAGGGAAGACTAGATTAATCAAAATATCCCAAGCAATAATGATATTTATGTTGGGCATATTTGTAAAACACCTAAAAAAGCATTCAATTCATTGATGGATGTGTATGTGGGACATATTATTTTAGTATGATCAAGAAATGAATGTGAAAATATATGGATGGGAAGGGGAAATGTGGATATTTACCTTAAATCATAAGACGAGAATGTGGCTAAAAAGGTGAGGATTCAATATTAGAAACCTGCAAGGAGAGTAAAAGGTGCAACATTGTGTCATGGTTGTTTAAGGATAAATAATTCTTGGACCAAATAAGATAAAAGTAAACAAGAGATTGATGTGGATAGTATCATATGGGCATGGATATAAAACAAAACATAGAAAAGAGGATTAATTAAGATACCTGATAAAGGACATAAGGCCATTAAATTATACCTTAAACTACTTGAATAAGGTAATGAATGTTAAATTACTTGGTGAAACTATTGAAGATCATTAATTAATATGTAGAATCATCTTGGCTTGAGATGTGTGTTTATTACAAAACATGCTATGATAAGACCTTAGAAACAATGTACTATCAATGTTTAATATGAATGGAAGATTGATATGTATTTCATTGAATAATTTTTCATTAATAAATTTGTTATTATTGTCACTATCTCAAGTTTAGGGAATCTCACAAAATTAATAATTTAAGTCAAATATAGAATAGGTTAGGTGTAAGTACCCTCATGATAAAACAATGTGACTATGCTAAAACAATGGTTATACTCCCTTGGCAGTGTTGATTGCGAAGGTAAGAGGATTATACACGTGGTAAATGTTGGTTTAGCGATGTTTAAATTATTATATTAGGATGGAATTGAAATTATATATGCATTAAAGTGCTATATAAATATCACTTCATGACCTTGTAAATTACTTGGTAAGCTAATTAAGTTGGTTTAAATAAATGATCTATCATGTTATAATTGCAAGCTTCGATTATTAGGATAGCATATTTCATGGGTGTAATAAATTTACAGGAATAGGTCATTGCCAATGAAAGAATAAGGACTATGCCATACATAGTTGCATCATGTGTGATCCTTCCTCTAACCCAAATCTTATATAAACCTTAATTGATCTAAGTCGAATGCCCTTTATAACAATCATCCTTTTTTTTTTAACTTGGTGTGTCACAGTGGTTGTAATCTCTGTTGGGATGGTCGAACCACCTTTGGTTGGTCGTCTTCAATGCATGAGGATAAAGTAGATCAACGTCTATAATGCCTTATATCAGAATTGTAGACTTATCCACTAATTGCCTTTGCCTTGAGACCTACGTAGAGAGGTGGTTTGTCTTGTAAGCAACCATAAGACTCTGCTAAAGCCACCATGCATCATTATGTACTAGGAAAGAGAACATCCATTTATGAAAGCACAGGCTGGCAAGTAGAGTGGTTGATCGATCTAAGAAAAGAATAGGCACATGTTATATTCTGATTGGGTTGCAAGAAGGATAGAATGTCTATTTGAAGAACGTAGATCTCTTGGAAAAAGTTTTTATTCTCTAGAGAGAATGACCTTTATATGAAGAATCTTGTATCATGAAGGCAAGTGAGTTAGACTTTCTATGCTATGGATGATAAGAATAGTGTTGTTTTCTGTTGATTTAAATATGGTTATGGTAAACCCTTATATGATAAGGAATAACCTTAGTAATAAAAAAACTTATATGACTCTTAATTTATGTTAATAAGAATTTCAATGAGTTTTGATTTTGGATCTTCTTGGAAAGAATCTACCAAATGAGGAGTAACTCTTAGGTCTATATGGCTCTTTTGATAAAATGACAAACATTGCTTGTTGGGTTTAACCTTAGTGTTTTTAGCTCTTTTATGGGTAACAAAAATGAAATCCTTTCCCTATATTATCTATATCTTTTCACTTTCGAGCATCCGTTGTTTGAATCCCTTGCATATGGTTTAACAGATTATGCCTTTGTGTGGAAGCTAGAAGTTCTAAATTCTAATGAAAGGAACAGACAACTCATAGTTTGAGCAACATCTTGAAGGGCATTTTGGATAGATTAAGTTTCCTTTAGATATTTTGTTAGTCGACTAAACCAATGAGAATATTGGTTTAGTGTCAAGAGATTGGTTGAGCCTCGATGCCTTCCTTTTAAAAGATAAGTGTGAAGGTCAGTTCTTTTGAATGCTGAGTAAATTATTGGTGTTGTTATGTTTGGCCTTGGAACTCTATTAGATATTTGACTAAACCAGTTAGAGTATTGGTTTGGTTTTGATTCTTAGGCTTTGACTCAAACTAGTTCTAGCAGTCGATCAACTTTGTATTCTTGCCTTAGTTATTTTTTTTGTGTTTCTCTAAGTGTTTGATTATAGCCTTATTAAATTATTTTATGTAGGTCTTGGTTTAATCGACCTTTATTGCCTTAGTCACTTTTTGAACTAATCACAAACTTCAACTTAGTCAAATATGAATTTTTTCTTTAGTCATATTTTTCTTTGTCAATTTAATTTGTATCATCTAAATTAATTAAGGTTGTCCAAAAAGATTTTAGTATGAGGTTTCATGATGCTTCGGATGGTGATCTAAGACTAAAAGATAAAAAGTGAAATATAGGAGCAGAGTCAGCCAAGTACTGAATTGGATCGACTAAGTAGGATTCCAGGACAAAGAATCAGCCAAATGGTATAGAGTTGACCAGGTTGACTAAGTTTGGAAGGAAGACCAAAATAAAAATAAAATAAATGACATAGTCGAATCAGTTAACTTTATTCTATGGGAAAGCATTGAAGCCCAACCTATGAGAGACTAGGTCGAACAGAACGACTGTGTTCTTTGGAAGGGAAAATAGACCAGCCTATGAGAGATGGGGTCGAACAGAGTGACTGTGTTCTATGGAAAGAAAAATTGTAAAAGACACAACCAAGTGGGTCGATTGTGTTCTGAGGGTAGAGACAGGTTTTGACAGTTATAACTCTAGATGATCTAGTATTATTTAGCAAAAAAGTTGAAATAAGCACACATGCAACTAGGTCGAACTAGTCGATCTAGTTGTGATACACAACACAAACCTTGTACCAATGTTGGACAATACAAGTTTTGCAATACAACATACAATTGACAAAGATCAAGTAGTAAAAATAGAAATGCTAATCTATGCAGTGTTTCCTGAATGTTTAAAATTATAATTTTAGAAGTAAACATGATAGGGTGTTGGCTTTAGAAGGGAACTAGAAAGGTAATCTAAAGATAGTTTTAAGTTGTTAAGGTTGAAAGGAATTTGTATTGGTGATGGTACTAGCTTGGTATTGGGACCTACCCCCTCACTTCACAATCCCATAGTGATAAGGGTGTCAAGGGCTTTGTCAACATATACCATCAACCAAGTATTTATACTCGACTAGAAAACTAAGTCAGCTTCCCCCCTTAGTGATGAAATCCATGTAGGTAAACTTTGGATAGAATTTGTTTAATGATTTTTTATATTATGTGGTTTGGAAGTGTGTGAATGAAAGAGAAAACAGTACGACTAAATTGATAAATTAAACTTTTGTATTTAGTCTATGTGTGCTACTCTAAACAAGCAAGCAACAAAATGAAAGATAAGTTCATTACTAGCAATATGAGTTAATTCATTTGCTTGAAAAATATAGGGTCAATCAAATCGATCGAGTATGCAAACAATACAAAATAGAATCAACTGAGTTGATTTTGTTTGCTGAAGCAAGGGCCAAAGAAACACAGTTGAATAAGTCAACTGAGTCTCTCAGACAAGAAACAACTACAGAACTAAGTCGATCCAGTCAACTTAGTTAACTGTAGGGTTATAGGTTTATAGACTGAAAAATATGAAAAATATAACCGAAATGAAGGAAATAAATGACCGAGATGGTGAGAATGAACCTAATGAATTTAATGATATTGAATTTACTATTTTTATATTGTGTCGTACAAATGAATATTTTTAACCTACTAACAAAGTTGACTAGGTCAACTGAGTCTGAAAACTTGTATGTGAAGAAACGAACTGAGTTGAGTTGATCGATCCAGTTATATGTGGTTGAAGACGATCTGCACAAAGGAAAATAGAGTCGATCGGATCGACTGTGTGTTAAACCTGTGCACAAAATGTTAACTGAGTTGATAGATTTGATCCAATGATGTAAACATGAAATGAATAATAAATGATAATAAATGAAATCTTGAAAGAAAACTTGCAAGTGTTAGATGTACATCGGATTCACCAAAATGTATACAAGGGAAAGTGAAGCTGATCTACAAATCAATCCTAACTTGGAGAAGATAAATCAAACTAGCTTTTTTGTTTGTTCATGCATTTAAACAATCAGGGTCATGACCAATATGGATCTATTAGACCTAACTAAAGGGTCTCTTATCACACAATACCACTAGAGAGGGTTCCAAAGTCTCTAGTCGAGCAATACCACACAATAACCCTAGCTAGGTCATATGGTTTCTAACAAAGTAAATAACAAAATAAAACAAATATAATCTAGTGCTCACCAAAGCTTGTGGCACAAATAAGGAATAATAAATATAAAAGTAAACATGCAACGAAGAACTCTACTCAAGTCAATGTAGAGGTCATCATAATACATGGAGAGAGAAATACATTCAAGAGCCATTACTTATGCTACTTATATCTATCAAAATAAAGGAGTAAGAGTTAGAAATACTTACTTTGAAGACGAACCTGTCGAGGCTCAATCTCTCCTTTAGCCAATGGTATTTTGCAAGAGGTTATGGTTCATAAGGATCACAAAGATAGGTCAGCGCTAGGCTATAAGACTTCTATGCATCCAAGACATTTCCACAAGACAAGATTATTCTCTTCAAGTGTAAACCCTAAGCAATGACTCCTCAAGTAGAATGGTGGAAGAGCATATTGTAAAGAAGCACAAATGATTGATTATCTCTATCTCTCTTTAATGAAAATGGGGTGAAGGATGTGTTTATATATCCAGATCTAACCCTAAACCTTTATGAAGTTTTAGCCAACACAGTGGACCCAATTATTTGGGAAATAAAGCAATTAGGTTCTGGACTAAGTTGGTTGTGCCGACTTAATCCCATAATGTGCTCCTTTCCCATAACAAGGTCGGCCTATTTGAATGTGTTTGAAGGATGACAAAAAGAGGCTTTGGCTTAGGTATGGGTTATTTGAGGTGGTGAATTGCTTGGAGGAACGTGTAAGGGAGGTGTCAAAGCTTAAGAAAATATATACAAGATGTTCGTGTTGGTCTGAAGTGGTGGTATAGAGAACAACAATCTTACGAAGCACCAATGGTCCGCCCACCCCTTTCTCGATGCACCCTTTAAAGCATGCACTTAGAGAGATTGAGACTCGATGAGTTCCTACAAGAGAGAAAGCATCAGTAATTGATAAAGTTTAAAAATATTGTGTATACAAGTATTGCTGAGAAATTATAAGTGTCTTTTTCTTTATTAGTAGTCCCATGATTCTTTAAATTTTGTGCAATACATACTACTGATAAAAATTAACAACGAATACAAATGCACAGTTGGCAATAAAAAAAAGTAGTTATACAAATATTTAGCGCCCTATTACTTCCCACCCCTCAAATGCTTCTTCTTAAACAATAGTTGCTCATTATTTTAAGGTGCATATATTTTATAGATAAGTTTTAAACTTATGATAATGCATGGGACCGCTCCGTCCAAATTTATAGAGGCAATAGCCACCAGCATGGGACCCTTGTGTTAATTACAAGCACTCAATGAATAACTTAGGACCTTATAGTATTTTGTATTAGGTTGTAGTTAACCCTGTATCTATATTATGAAGTGAAGGGAAGACCTCTGTATCTATATATTATTTACATCCCATTAAAGAATTCGCCACGTCTTTGTTCCTCCTTTTTTGAATGTTAGTCTAAATAAGGATCCTCTTCCAGAAGTTGGAGAAATTGGAAGTTATTGCCAAATGACTAAATCATGGATTGAGAACTTGTTAGCTCATGGACTGAATATTTTCAATAAAGTTCAAAAATGATGAGGTTGGTGAAGAATTAAAGAAATGTGAAGAAGATATAACATACCAAAATTATTTTATTCGTAATTTGAAAGAAATGATGGAATCAAATGTTGAATTTATAGTCACAAAACATATCTTCCAAAGTGCAAAGGATGGCACCTCGTATGAATGGTTTGGGGCAGGAAAATTCAAAGTTGAGGTGTTGCGATTCAGATATAATCAAGATGGGATGTACAAGGTGAGAATATTGATGTGATGCTCGAATTTTAGGAGTTTATTGAGAATATTTCTTACACATTCCTTGATGATTAGGAATAATCAATGTCTTTAAAATAAATTAAGGATCAATTTGCTAAGTTGATTAAATAGTAGTCTTCTAAATTCATGAGCTTCAATGTTGATGTAATAGAAGAATCAATCAATGTTTGTAAAAAAAGAAATTTATTGATCAAGTTTTCGGTTTAGCGTCAAGGACCGAGGGGTTCCATTCAGTAATATTTACCTAGGGATCAAAACTGGCCTTGTCCCTTATAATGTTGGGTCTTTGCATTTAACAATAATTAGTCTCTGATAAACTCTTTGTAAACCAAATAACTTTATCAATAATCAATATTCGTAATTTAATTATTAAAATTGATAAAATATAGTTAAAACAAAGAATTCTACCCAATAAAAACTTTGACTTATAATCATTGGTTGAAAAATACACAATTAATAAAGTGAAGAGTCGAGATACAAGGCCGAATAACTTGACTTTAGATGATGGGTCTCATCCCCCCAAGGATCGATTGTCACTTAAAAGTGCCACTTCATAACTTGGAATCACAATTTCCATTTGTTTCTTTGTTTTTGTGTGTTTTCAAAACTCTTTTTATTTAGAAAAATGTGTAAATTTATTTTTCCTTAAAAAAGCAAAAAATTATAATTCACTTTGAGTTGTAAGTTGTAAATTTGTAAAAATAACTAGTATTCTTATTTTATTTTTTCAACAAAAGGAACATTTCTTTAAAAAAGAGATAGCTTTAATTTGCTTGGTTTTTGTAACAAGCGATCCAACTTTACCATTTGATTGACCCAAAAAAATCTAATTAATAAAGTTACAATTGGCCAAGCCTACAACTCCTAATTAGCATTGATAAGAAATTACATGATATAGTATATACACAAAATCCAGAATCTTTTTTTTTGTGAGGGCATTTTAAGGGGTGTCATAAATGTCTTCAATTTCACTGTTCTCCATATGTGTGAACCAATCCCAGACGATAAATCTTAGAAATGAACCATGCAAGAACAAATGCTCTAAATAAGTGATGTTTCAAAGTAAACTACTACTGACTCATATTCCCCACACAAGGTCTGCACAATATTGCCATGAGACCAATAATTTGTGTCCAAATTATAGTTGGAAACAAACCATATAAAAAAGAGCGATGAAGAGAATAAAGCCATTCCAGTGCTTTGAAATCATTAGACACTAGAGACCATAAGAGTGTACTCGGCCATTGAAGAAAGTAACTACTTTCAAATAGACACTAGAAATCATCAGAGTGGACTCGGCCATTGAAAAAAGTAACCCCTTCCAAATAGAAACTAGAGAGTCAATTCTCAGCTTCTAGTGTATTACACCTTACACTCCAATAAAAGGAGATCTTCACTACAGTGCCATAGGACAAAATGTTTGAAACCAAGCCTGCTCACAAATGTCCACCAACTCATTACCACATTATGTATAGCATGTACACTTAGGAACTAAAACAAAAATAGCATAGGTTTCATGGGAAAAACACAAAATAAAAAGCAAAAGTGCATTAAACTTTAGACAAAATAAACCTTCCTCTTAATGAATAAAGAATGTCAAATAATGCATTATATTTAAAGCAAAGCTTAATAGATTAGTTTAATGTTTGTAACGTTGATGGAATCATACTACAAAACTGAGTAATGACCTATGTTGGCCCATACCCATGGATCAGGGTGCATGTAATATGTAAAAGAGGTGAAAGGGAACACTAGAATGACCTATGCTGGCCCATACCCATGGATCAGGTTGCATGTAATATGTAAAAGAAGTGAAAGGGAATTGATACAAAAAAATAATTGAATAATAGAGAGCCAAACTAGAGGAAATGGGGGACTATGCCAATTCTTGATTAAGAAGAGGATAAATTTGTTTAATCATTGTGTCAGGATAGAGTGCTCAGCTTCTCTAAGGCTACTGGTTGTTGTATGATGTTCAGCAATTCGTGACAATGTGTGAGAGCCCTGAGTGTTATAGCCTATAATTGCTGAATTCGCGACTCGGTTAGCAACATTGTTGTGGTGTCATAGATGATGTTGAATATGCACCTCTTGAAACCAAGAATAGAATATATAGGACCTGTTTAAACAAATTCTCGAGATGCCAATGATGCTGTGTTTCCTCTTTTTCGGTTGACATTTTAGTTCGAAGGCCATTCTTTTGTTAATGTATTGATGATTAGGATAGAGTCACCTTCTATGAGTAATCTCAGAAGTGTATGCATTGATGCTTGTTGAATGCATGTATAAAGGGCCAGAAACTGCATAATTTTTGGTGTGATGACCTATCAGTTGGGTGAATGCTGTAATTTGCTCCCCTCTCAATCTCTTATTATACCTCCAATACTGCTGCAACCCAGGTTCCATTTGAAAGCCTCTGTCAAAGTGCGATTTATAGACTGATGGTGGAGGTGGGTCCCACATTGCTTTCATTTTCCCCTGAAAGTAAAGGTAGCTATAATGAAAAGGAACTTTCCACCCCTGAGGTAACTGGCAGTCTGTCATGTTGGCTGATTAGAATATATCCTTTTGCTTATGGAGGATAAGGATCATTTATCTGAGTTTGTTGGTGATGTGACAAACAATTTGGCTTCTTGTGTTCATGTTGTGTGTGAAGATGCCGGAGTTCCTTTCTTTCCGTATGTTCTAGATGACAAAACTTGAAGCTACTTTTGATAGAAGTCAAAATATCAGATGGTGATGTGACGCACAATTAGACTTGTTGTGTTGATTTTATGTGTGAAGATGCAGGCGTTCCTTTCTTTCCATATATTCTGGATGACAAAACTTGGAGGTACTTTTGTTAGAAGTAAAAAAAACCATCTCCCAGTTTTGAACTCCTCCACTTCGTTTTTTCTGATTGAACAAACCTTTGTATTAAGTTTAGTACATCCAAAGTTTTTAGCCATAGTTGGCCATATTTGTGTAGCAAAGTTGCATTGGAAAAAAAAGATGTCGAGTTGTTTCTCCTTCAGCTTTACATAAAGGGCAGATGGAGGGGCGTAGCCATCCTGTCTTCTGAAGATTATCAGCTTTGAGGATTTCGTTGTGGCAAACAAGCCAAAAGAAACATTTTATCTCATGCCAGATTGAAAGGGGACAAAATACCATTCCATTTTTATCTTTTCCCAAGGGAACCAAAGCCAGGTATTTGCAAGTTTTTTTGAGCAGGTGACACTCAGGGCAGAAAGCATGCGCAGGTTTCTTAACATCCTTTGACTTCTAACCGTGACCACCGGAGGGATCTACCACCCCACTCCCTCCAATGTGCGCCACCCCACCAGTTGCACCTGGCCTGCATGCGATTCCAACAACCCAGGATTTCACTAACACGATCGAGAGAAACTACTATAACTGTGCCCATCTGTGTCCAGTAAAGCCAAATTTTTGTCATCTCTGCGTACCTGGAAAGAGGGTTTGCCCTATCGGATGGGGCATTGGGTCATGCAATAGTACATTGTCCATCTGCATTGTGCATCCAAATGTTTTTGGCAAGGCTAGAGGTTTTGATATTAAACTATATTACTCAGAATTTTAGAACCCAAGTGATCTGAGCTTGAGAGCTGGAACTGGTAGATTTAATTTTGCTTTCATCTTAAACAATTTGATGAGAAAACAGCTCAAAATAGTAATACTTGAGTAGATACATACCTTGTGATTATAGAATGTTTTGTATTTCTTAAAGCTTTTGATGTTGCAGTGCCGAGCGTCCATCCCAACTGTCTTCCCAAAAGTGAATTGAGCTACCTTTGCCAACTGTCCATGTTAGCCTACTTTGTAATGTCTTTGCCTAATTTTCCTTCATGTTCCTGATAAAGTTGATCCGTGCTTCGCCTGTAGATTTCAATTTGTTTGTGATGAAAGAGATTTTTCCTGGATAATTGTACTCCAAACTAAATGGGGGTTTTTCCAGAGTCTCCAAGCAGTTCTCATAACAAATGGCGTGTTGAAAGTTAACAAGTTGCGGATGCTGAGGCCTCCGTAAGATTTAGAAAGACAAAAATTGCTCCATGCTTCGCCTGTAGATTTCAATTTGTTTGTGATGAAAGAGATTTTTCCTGGATAATTGTACTCCAAACTAAATGGGGGTTTTTCCAGAGTCTCCAAGCAGTTCTCATAACAAATGGCGTGTTGAAAGTTAACAAGTTGCGGATGCTGAGGCCTCCGTAAGATTTAGAAAGACAAAAATTGCTCCATGCGACAAGGGGATATTTATAACTATTTTTAGTGCTTTGCCATAGGAAGTTTCGCTCAATGGCAAGCATTTTTTCTACAATTGATATAGGCAAGAAGAGGAATTTGATGAGATGTAACCAAACTGCTTGGAGAATTGATTGGCCTAGCTGAATTCTTTCCGCAAATGAGAGCCAACGATTTGCCCAATGATTCATTCATTTATTTATTTTTTTGAATAGTTTCCCCCATAAATTGTTCTTTGTAAGGTGAAGTGGGTGACCCAAATAGGTCAAAGCTAGCTTACCTTCTAAAAATTTCAGAATTTTGAGAGTTGCTTTCTTTTTGCGGATTGGCACATTGACAAAAATCACTTGATATTTATTCTGGATTGACCCTTTGCCCCCTAGCATCTTGATAATTTTGCAGAATGAGATTTTACATATTTTCCTTCCCTTAGAATGGTGTTCGAGAATAATATCGTATCATCAGTGAAATGGATATTCGTTATCTCCTACCATTTCTGAGAGCAGGGAGACCATGGACAACTTCAGATTGTTTAGTATTTGCAATGCTCCTGCATAAAATTTCACCCATGATTAAGAATAAATATGGGCTGACTGGATCTCCTTGTCTTATGCCCCTGGAAGACAGAAAGGGGGTAACGAATTCCCCATTTAATGAGATGGAAAAAGTCAGGGTGCATATACACTTGTTGATCCAGGCAATGAACTCTGTGCTAAACTCAAAAGCTTGTAGAGGATTATCCAATATCTGCCAGTCACAGCTATCAAAAGCTTTGGTGATATCTAATTTAAGAATAACACAATGTCTCTCGCGAGCATGTCTTGAGTTTAGTATTTCTCGGACGAACACCATGTTATCCTCTATTTGTCTGCCTGGCACAAAAGCATTTTAAGGTGAAATGATTTTTTGAAAAAGAAGTTTAATTCTCATTGCTATAAAGTTCGGAGAGTGTTTTGTAAGCCATATTAAAAAGAGTGATTCGTCTATACTGGTCCAAATGATCAGCGTTTGAGGAATTCAGAATGAGGGTTAATTTTGAGGCATTGAGATGACAAAGCATTTACCTGTTTTTCCTTATTTCTTCTACTTCTAGCCTTGGGGTGAAAAATTCACATCCCGGAACCGTTTTTGGATGGCCTCTAGTTGAGTATTAGTGATTTGTGTTTTTTGAAAGATGTCATTGTTATTTTCCAGATTTTCAGTTTATGCTTGAGATATTGAAGTTTTCCCATGAACCTATACATTGTGTGCCCTTGGATATTGCTAGAATATATCCACCATTTGGCAATGTTTCCCGCAAGTTGAGGGTGTGAAAGCCACAGTTTCTATAATTTGAACTGTGATTTTCTTTTTTGGTTGTCATTGATACCCAATTGGAGCAATATTGGCCAATGGTCAGAAAGGGAACTGTCATAGACTCTTCCCTGCAGTTGGATATTTGGCTTGAACCACTGAGCAGCAACTATTCCTCTGCCAATCTTCTCTGCTATATATTTCATCCCTTTTCTTCTGCTTCACCAAGTATATAAGCCATGGGCATAATCTAGATCAGCCATTGACTCTTCCCTGCAGTTGGATATTTGGCTTGAACCACTGATCAGCAACTATTCCTCTGCCAATCTTCTCTGCTATATATTTCATCCCTTTTCTTCTGCTACACCAAGTATATAAGCCATGGGCATAATCTAGATCAGCCACTGAGTTGTGGAGAGCTAGATCTGACTCTCTGCAATTCTATGATTAAAACCAACCCACCCTTTTTTCTCATTCAAAGATTTTATAGAATTGAAATCTCCCATTAGAATGATATTATGCTGTTTGAAAGTAGAGATCCAATGTGAGAGTTGATCCAGCATCATAATTCTATTGTTACATTTGGTGGAATATAGATATTGAAGATTCCCCAGTGAAGTTGTATTTCAAATGAAAAGAACATAGCACAAATACCGTAAGGAAGATGTAGAGTTGTTTGGTGTAAATAACTTGTGGGATCCCGTTGGATCATGGTTCTGGTGGCGGTGCTAGAAATTGTGTGCTTGCTGCCCCAAATGTTGGCCATTGGGACTGCTTTCTTATAGTCATATCTCTAAATTTTCTAGAGGTGGACCATGTCAATTCTTTAATTTTTGACATTTTTCCGCAAAAAAAAAACGATTCTTGGGTGCACCTAACCCTCTTAATATTCCAAGAAAAGATCCAGACCTAAAACCCGGTGTCTGGGGGAATTGCTCCATTCCCCTAGTGTTGGAGATGGATCTTCTAGAGTTGGCTCTCTGTTCCAATATTTGTTGGTTCGAATTCCATGAGTGGAATGTTATTTTCTTCCTGGTCCATTATTTATTCATTAGAAGATTTCCTTTTTTTTATTAATGTTTACCGAATTTATAAGCTCCCATAAAAATTTTGGGGATGAGATCTCTTATGTAATGTGGATTATTACCATTATTTTTTTATTTTGACCGAGTAGAGGTGCTTGCCTTGGAAGAAAAAAGTACTGGCATTTGAGTTTTACCTCTTCTTGTTATTGAATGAATTGCAGGGGCTTGTATAGTGTTGCCTGTGGAAGTCCAGGACACTCCATTTGCATCTCCCAGTACTTCAAATGGATTCCGCTGGGCAATGGGAGCTGATTTGTGAGTAGAGCTTTTCCCTTGCTTGGAATATGCACGTTGGAATTTATTTTCCTCCGTATCCCCATACTGTTGACCGGAGGATAATGTTGTGATGCCGCGGAGGAAGGTTGTTATTGTTTCTACTCATTTTGATTCTGATCTTGAATTGCATTTTCTTGTGGTAGATCTGGGTACCATTTGGCTGGTGTGTTGTTACTTGTGAGGGGCAAAGACAGGGGTCCCATGTTGGGGGCTACGGCTTCTATAATTTTGGGTATTGCAGTCTCATGCATTATGAAAATTAAAAAAACTGCTTACAAAATATTTGCACCTTAAAATAAGGACCAGCTACAGTTTAGGAAGAAGTTTTAGAGCGGTGGGAAGCAGCAGGGGGCTGGAGATTGGCATGGCTGCTCCTATTTTTTAGGTTGCCAACTGTATATTGATATCCAATCAATTTGCTTTTTTTGTTTTTTTTTAAATTGTTTTTTAATAAGATACTCCTAATTTTTGAAAGCAGCATATATTGCAAAAAATTTTAAAATGCATGCAACTGCTCATCAGGAAAAACTCTCCTATAATTTCTCAGCAGCACCCCCTTAAAATAATTAGCTATCCCATAGCATGGGACCATGCTCAAACCCTTGCCAAATGGCCATGAGCATGATAGAGTCAACACCGGAAGGGTATGTTTTCATTGTCAATGGACTGTACCCATTCTATTCCCCCCATATCCAGGATCATTTCTTCCGACAATGTTTTGCTAAGGATCAGATTGACACAGCCATTCATGAAATCGCAGGCTGTAATATATTGTTCTAACATGTTCCGATCTTCTATAAGAGTTTGTCTCGTCAGTGTTCACTTGGAAGGAGGGGTAGGCGGATCCAAACATGAATTGTAGTGGGGAGGTCCTGTAGGATAGAAAGCTGGAGACCACTGTTTCGTGAAGAGACCAGATTTCCTCATGAACCAAGGGCCCCCTTGAAAGATATGATATCTTTCTTGCTTTCAGGAGAAAATATCCATGAAGCATCCCTTGGGTATCATCAATATTTCCACTGAACCCATGGTTCTCTAGTTTTCATCGGCCCAAAGTCCAAGGGTTTGTCCCTCCTTTAGCACCCATACCTGATTTTTCATCTCTTCCACAAGGGAGACTTTTGGGGTTGTCTCTAACTTGAGGAAGCAGCTATTTTCCTTCTTAAATGGGAAGGTGGGCCTTGCGATTTTCTTCTTTGCATGTATTTGTAGAAAATGGTGTTGTTCTTACTTACAGATCTGATTTGGATCATTCTAGACAACAATTTGAATTGAGAGAAGGATCCAGAAGGGGTACAAATGGGGAAGAGGTCATGGCCGCCTCGAGAAAGATGTTTTTTAACCCTTCAACCCTTAGTTGATAAGGAAAAGTTCTTTTTGAGATCTAGTAATCGAGGTTGGATGGTAGAGATCAGAGGAGATAGTATGGGAGAGCATTACCAAGTCCTAACAAATTCATATTCAACCATATGGAACTTCACGGGACAGTCAATGTGCATGTCCTAATTCTCATCTTTAAAACAATTATATTCTTAAGCTCAAATTTTGTTGATACCATGTCTACATTAACGTGCAAAACAAGGATATCTTGGCATCTTTTAAATATTCGGTGTTCATCATGCATTTTTCGATTGATACAAAACATGCTGCCACATTATAGCTTGCAGCCACAACATTACTAGAATGGGTAGGGTGTCAAATAGAATTTTCTATTTCCGAAGTATCAGTTATTTTTCATGTGTTATGCATTACCTAGTCTAAAATCAGCTGCTAGACCTACTAATACACTTTCCTATGCCATTGTACCAGTACAGGTTTCATGAGAACTTCAGTACATTTTTTCGTTGTGTTGGTATGCATGGTGTGGGTACACAGCACCCAGGGTGAACCACAAAAATTAGGGTATGCTGGTACAAGGGTGCAGGGGTTCATGTAATTGCTAACTCCCAAAAATTGGGTATGCGAGTTAAAATTAAAACTGAAAACATCAACACCCGTTAATGGGTCAATTGTGAACAACGTAAATAGTAATGAAGTCAAATGGCAGCCACCAAAAGAGGGAATTCTCAAGTTGAATTTAGATGGGGCTTCCCAGGCCAATCCCAGTCTCAATGGACCTAGGTGTCTTATCCATGATGATAGAGATTTCTTCAAGGTCAACACATCCATCTTCATACCTATGGGAACAAAAAATGAAGTTGATGCTTTTGCCCTCACCAATGGGCTCCAAATGGCAGTTGAGATGGGAGTTAAAACCTCGAACTCAAAGGAGACTACCAAATCATACTGACAAGCAATGATAAAAAGGAACGACTCTAGCTAGAAATTCCAGCTAGCGATCTTAGCGGAGTTCATCACCTCTTAAACAAATTCAACTCCATCTTTAATCACTGCTATAGAGAGGCAAATAGACCCACAAACTGCATAGCCAATGCCAGAATCGACCAAACTCCGATTTCGTTTTCTTATAGCACAAACTGTGAGGATTGGGGAGATTGAAGATCCTCGTGGAGGAGAATATCACACATCCCGTTTGGCTTAGATTTGGTTGTCATAACAGATATGCATGGAAGGTATGGATTTTTGTGGCAATTTCGAGAAATTGGAAATAATAATTATGTTTTGATGTCTTGGGCAGCAGCTTATTATCACTGATATCATATCCAAGATAGGTTGTCAAGGGCAATGGGCAGAATAAAACTTATTAAGAAATAGAAGGCATTTCATTTCCCTATATATCTCATTGTGGTGGCAGTTGCGTATGCAAATTGATTTGGTATGGCATTTTTAGAGGTGGCTTGTATTACAGAAATGCCAGCGCTCCTCACACAAGCCACCTCCCTCTATCGTCAACTACTCTTTGCTCATGTTTAAAAGTTCTAGAATTTGTTTCCTTTTTTCGTTGAGCATAATTTATACAACATATATTTTGGCTCACTATAGTTCAATCCAATATAATGGAACGGTGAAAGACTTGGGGGTGGGGTCTTCAGGCTTTTTACTAAACTCTCAGATACCGTAATCTGGTATTTTCAATAATGAAAACACACTTTTATGTATTTCATTTGTATAATTTTGGTCCTTGTTATTTAACTAAATTGCTTTATTTTTTAAGGTTGTGAAATCCAAATAAAACCCTCTTTGACCTAGCAATAAAACAAAAAACTTCAAACTTGAACAATACTATCAGCTTGAAAGATGGTAAAGATCAAATATACCATAGATACCATTAGCCAATCTCAATAATAAACAAAATATCCAAAAACTTTTATACAAAGCCATGTCGCGATCACATGAGATTAGGTTTCAACAAAAAGAAAAGTAATAAAAGCATCATGAATTCAGTTCAGTCGGTCTGATTTAGCTAGCGAAAAATATGTTTTGGCTGAAGCCCTTGAATCTTGGTTTGGGAATGGTTTCCGAGAAAGTTAAGTTATATGAGTAAAATGATAATACATATTATATAAAATTTGGGTTGTGATTTGGCTTGTTTATGTTTCTGATTTTGCTAGCGAAAAATATTTTTTGCCTGGAAATCAAGCCTTTGAATCTTGGTTTGGAAATGGCGGTTGAGAAAGAGATAAGTTATAAGTAAAATGATAATACATTTATATGAAGTTTGGATTGTGATTTGGCTTGTCTGTGTTTCTTATTTTACTTTTTTGGTTTTTGCAATTTCTCTTTATTATAGATTGTATTTTTAAATGGCGTGTGTACCCTAGGATAAAGGGACAAAGCATTGGTCTGCACCCAGTGCATCTAGGGTGTAGAAAGAGCCCTAACAATCTTTCTATTAAACCTTGAGTTGTGAGCTGCAGGGACAATGTTGTGTATCATAAAAAAGGATTGTTTACGCTTCTTGTTGTTGCTGGTAAACACTTTAATTTTTTTCTAAATGATGGTTAAATATATCTTGTACATTTGGGAAATTATAGGTGGCCTTATTTTATTCCTGCTTGGTGAAAATCTTGTGTCCAAGCTTCTGGATTCAGGTATTTGTTATTTATGTCTTCATAATCTCTAGCTCTTTAAAATGCCCAGAAGATACCCATATTTTGCTTTCTTCCCCAAAACGTTTTGAACTGCTCTTATTTTATGTGACAAGAAATTGTTGTCTTCCAAGCACTTAAAACTTTGAATTAATAAGGAGGCCAACTGAAACATAAGATACTTCTGACAAACAGAACTGATTTCGGGCACACCATAAGTGTCCCACTATTTTTCTTACAGCTGATACTGTTAGTTGACATGCCACGTACTGGAATCATGAAATCATGATTTCAATACTGTTTACAAAACTGAAAAAATTGTGAATAAGACAGTAATGCAGATATGAAGTACAATCCATCATAACTGATGCTAAAAAAGAATGAGTCACTGGAAGAATATAAGCAGTAGCACTTTGTGTGGGCATCCAGCCTGCAAGCACAATAAATGTTTACTCCAATGCTCATCATATTTGTATTTGTGCTCTGCTATATGCAGGTATTTCTTCACCATTAGAGTGGCAGAACTCTATTCTCTGATAATCTCTTTCGCATACCAAGTACAGGAATCGGCAAGCTCCGAATATCAATTATGTTACATGTAAAAATAAATAGAAACTCTATTTCACTCAACTCATCGCCAACCTGATCTTGAGTGGCCGCTCCTTCCTGTCCATGCCCAAGGACCTTGACGTCGTAAATTGTCAGGTTGATTGGAGTGGCCCAACTCTGTTGTCCCATGAGACAGATTACGTGCTTGATGGAATAAAGACGATGGAAGATCGTCTCTTACATTTGATGTCCCTGTATTTCTAGGAGCAATGATCTTGGCCTTAGGCATAATAGATCTGTGAGAGTAATTGCTAGGTCTTCTTGAGTGAAGCCATTCAACAGATTCTTGCCTAACCAAATTTGGTTGAACAGGTGGCAATACATTGTTAGAATAATTTGAAGGTTGTGACAAAATATTAGACCTCAAATCATGTCCCCGACTATTAGCAGAAAAACTGTTTTGTGTGTGTTCCATTCCAGTGTCCCTTCCAAAATCCATTACCAAGTTCCTTATGCGATCAATGTGATCACCTCTCTCTGAAATCCCACCTTGCGTAAATCCTGCATTATTGCTTGAAGAAGTTTGAATACTTTCAATGACTCGCAAAGCAGGACTAACTGGAGCATTTGGCGCTCTGATGTGCCCTTGATGTCTATGACCCTGTCTGACAAAAGACTGACAGCTTGACAACAAAGATTGAGATGTACTTCGTTTTGGAGGTTGCCCTGCTGGAATCATGGTGGGCAAGGGCCCATTGGTTCCATTCACTGGACCGTGCTTAAGTGTGGGCAGAGCATCAGACAAGGTGCCAGATGGTACTTTATTAATGTTTATTTGTGAATCATGTTCTGCAACCACTGAATTGATAGTTGAAACTCCAAAGCCATGCTTCCTTATATTTCCATCATTGAGCTGGTTTTGTCCAGTAAAAAGAGGCCAAGTTGGAGGTTGGGAAGTGCTATAAGTCTTCAAATATTCAGATCCTAGGTCTTTGTTTGCAAACAATACAGGCCTCACCAGTGGAACAACAGGCGGTGGCTTAGCAGTTTCTTGTTGTGACCAACTGTTTTCAGTCCTATACGGTTGTTCTTGTGGCTCTCGTACTAAAGTTTGTTCAGTATCCTGAGAAAACACAAAAGCCTGTGATACGCAATCATGGGAAGGAGACAACTTTTGCTTCGTCTTTAACACCAAGTCAGAGCTGCCTCCATTTTCATTACATTCTCCATGCCCCTCTCTATAAAAAGAATTTGTTGGAGTCTTGTAATTTGGTTGCAACATATAAATGGATGAAGCCGCAGCAGGAGTGGATATCTGTTCAGCCTGGAAGAAAAGCAGATTGAAATACAATCATATAACCATTGTTGTAAAATTTGACGAGGACAAATTTAGTAATTAACAAATACACCATGCAAAACCTGCACAATGTACAGCAAAATACAGCAATTTTTTTTTCACAAATGCAGAAATATCTACACACTATTATACACGCCATCATCATCATCATCATAAAAGAACTCAGCAAAATATGAAACGGAATGTCTGTTTTTTTCACCCAATCATGATGTTCATGCCCTCAGTGCAAGCCCAACTCACATATGATCTGGCATAGATTGATGATGGAGATCCCCAAACAATTCAAGACAATTCGTACATGTAGGAAAAGGAGGTAGTTGGTATGACAGTTTCCCACAACGATCAAGGTAGTGGACCACCCCTCATAAATAAAAATTAAATTAAACATGCTAAAGTACCTCATACCATAAAAAGGTTATGCGACACCTTTATTAATTCATATCTTGGTGTGGTATATACAATGATGACCAAAACTATTCTCTGCAAGCTTGTTTTGTAGACTAGAAACAACTAATTTTATCCAACATGATGGATCCAAAAGTATCTCTTTCAAAGATGTGGGATTCTTCAGCCATATATAGAACTGTCATAGCATATCATGCTTTCTTTGTTGCGATATTCAGTTTTCAATCTAGATTATTACTTGAAGACATTACACGGACTAACATATGCCACTGTTCCTTCAATAATACTTCATTACGTAGGCTTATTTTTGTCAAAATACACATCGCATTCAATGCATATATATATAAGCACCAACATCCATGCAATATGGAGCATTGTTTTAATATTATAATTTTTCTTTGCATTATAAAGCCAAATGAAGTCAAGGAAGTATAGTTGATTTGACTCCCTGAATCCGATAAGTTAAAATATAAAACTGTAAGTGTAATGGTTTGTGACTTTGTCTGATATATAAAATGATTTCATAAAAAATATTCCTCCTTCCAAAATAGACACATACTATTACAACAGATCATAGACCTATGCAGGTATCATACAGGCAATTTCTGCAAGTTCAGTGCTAATTAAATTTTTAAATCCAGAAAGTCAGAAACCCAAAAGAACGATTCTTAATCAGCGATACAAATCAAGGAAGAGCAGTGACTAATTAACTGACTTAAATATTTGGGTTTGATATTTGCAATTTCCTGAATACAAAAACAAAAGAAAAAAATAGAAACCGGAGGTCCTGCCATACAAATTATTGATAGATGTGAGCTTACTACTTTTTTGTAGGTGATTCCTGTAATCAGAGATCCTTATTTATTTAAATAGAATTTCCTCAACCACCAAAGCAGAGTCTGATAAAACGATTCTCAGAATTAGATACATTAATATCCCAGAAAACATTTCGTCAATATTTACTGTTTTGATTGTTACTGCAAGCACTAAATTAATAGCCATTAGCATACAAGACCAGCAAAAGTATGAACCCACCAATCTTTGAACAGAGTGTACACTGGATGCTGAGGGTGTACTATCCTCCATCAAAAGTTCTTCATATCTTATAACATCACCATTGGAGGAGCCTGAGCTAGGAAAAACATCCTGTTCGTTTGAAGCAAAAGTCGAAACTCCACAAAAGCTTTCTTGTTTAGAGCCAGTAGCCTTCAAAAGATCAAGCAGAGCCACCGTTTCTGTTTTATTGAAGCGTGCACCTTGCTCTGAAGTCAGGGCAAACACCAAATCAGGATTCTTCAGCAGTATTGCCAACAATTCAAGGTCAGGCCCAGGTTCACCATTATTTCTTGTAACTTGCTTCAAGGAATCTGAATCGGGCTCTGTATATAAAGAATCAACCATGGTACCTACAGAGTTATGCACATCAACACCATTTTCCCCATTAGGAACTCCCCCAAAATAGTCAGAACCTTCAATTTTCAATTCATTTCCGATTTCTTTAAGTTGCTGCCTTTCATCATTTCCTACAGAATATAATTTGGAACCATCCTCTGTTGCAATAGGTTCTAATAAAATCTCAAGAGTTAAACTATCATCATAATCTAATTCAATATCCCAAGGCTCCTTAGGTTCAGATGGAATCAACATTTCATTTGGGTAAACAGATTCCTTTTCCCTCTTAACACGGTCAGACTGAATTTCCACTTCTTTACTTTCTTGCCCACTGGCAAACCTCCAAGAAGGATCAATTATAATTTCTGCAAAAAATATCAACTAGAATATCAGATAGATATAGGATATAAACAAAAGACAAGAATATAAAACTTCAATTCTACTCAACAAGAAAAACGTGTTTGGAAATGTTTTTCACAAGCATGAGTAATTGTTTTGTAAAGGATGTTGTCATAGTTAAAATCCGTGGGCACCTGGAGGAGTCTTCCAAGGAATTTGAATATCTCCAAACTGTTTAGTCATTTTCAATGATGGCTCATCTGAAAGATTCTCTTTGGGAAATTGAATCGAACCAAATTGTTCAGTCATGGTCAATGATGGTTCTTCTAACAGCAAGTTTTTTCCTGTCTCCTCTGCAAGATTCTCTATGGGACTTTGAAATGCTCTTAACTGTTCAGTCGTGGTCAATGATGGTTCTTGTATCAGCACACTCTTTCCTGTATACACTACAAGATTCTCTTTGGGGATTTGAATCTCTCCAAACTGTTCAGTAATGGTTAGCAATGGTTCTTGTATCGGTACATCCTTTCCTGTCTTCTCTACATGATTCTCTTTGACCGTACTATCATTTATAGATTGTTGATTACCTTGGCAAACTTGTAAAGGAACCCCTGAAATACTTGATTCTTGTGGAGTGGCTTTGTTACAACCAGCTTTGTTATGATCTTCTTTGTGACAAAAAGAGGGTGCAATGGCCAATTCTGAAGGCTTTGTTTTCTCGAAATGACCATCATCAAACTTCAAACTATCAATCTCACCATTCCTATTCTTCAACAACTGAGCTTGTCTTTTTGCTTTCTGAATATCATCAGTGGAAAGTGGACGTGAGCAAGTTTTGGAAACTGCTCCAGTATTTACTTTTCTCCAGCCCATTCCAGTGGTAGGCTCTTCTACCAAGAGGACTTTTCTGCGTTCTTTTGTTTCTATCACTGTAGTCAAGGAGGCACTATAAAATGCTGAAAATAATAGAATAGGATTGTGTGCAAAAAGAAATAAGAAGCAATTCTTATTGAATTCCAAAACACAACTTTTATTCAGTAATATTTTCTTACAATTATTTTTTAAAGGTTAAATAGGTAAATGGAATAAATTTAAAGCAAAAATATTCCACATCGGAGAGAACATATCCACTTCTTTTGGACTATCTACTGTAAATCCAAAAAAGACCAAACAGAAAAGCTAGAACTTCTACCACAACCTTATACAGGATTTTGGAAATGATACGGGTACGATACAGGGGTTTGCCTATGTTTTTGGGCACCCTGGGTTCCGTAGAAATTGGGAATATGGGGGTTCACCTATTTTTGGGGGGACCCTGGGTTAAGAATGGTGTGGGTATGTCTGTACAAAAAAATAATATAAAATATTAAAAACATAAAAAACATAAACAAAATTAACCATAATACTAATGGTATATGAAGACAATAAACCAAAATAGAACAAAAAAACACTATTGACAATTAATAACTCAAAATATCAAATGAGTCATGACATGATATATCACATTCATTTATATTACATCTTCAAATAAGAAAATAGTATAGGTTTAGTTAATTGTGTATATATTTTTTATGTTTTTTATTTTTTTTGTTTGAATTTTTCACATTTATATTATGACTGTTATTTAACGGTTTGGTACACCCCGATCCTGCCCTAATACAACATTTCCATACCCAGGATGTTCCCAGACAAGACCCAAGATCATAGAACCACCAGGGCATACCCAGACCCATACCAATACCAGAACCGTACCGGTAAGGGGTACAGGGGCCTCCAGGGTGGTACCTGGTAATGTAGCTTTTAGAAGAAAAAAAAAACAAAATCTTGCAACTATCTTTTGTCATAATATCTTAATAGACTCATATGTAACGTGGACAGAACTTATTATTGATAAACAAAGAATTGTTGGCATCTACACTCTTGTGAGATACTACCCACCATCTGAAATACATAATGAAATACCTTCAAGTTCTATGAATGAGCCTGATTTTGCAAACAGACACGATTACCACCAAAGTAAATAACTTGAAACCATTTCAACGACAGACTTGCAAGATGCCACAAATAAGCATAACCACTCTAAATATCTTGAAGCAAGTGTTCTAAATGCTTTTGATATTGATAATATAGGTTTTCCCAAGCCGATCTGTGACCCTCTGCATGTTATGTCTTCTCCTGATGATCATTCTCCACTATTCCATGAGGGCAAGACTTCTAGAGATGAGGCAACAACGCCTCTATAGGTTCAAAACAGGGTTCAGATCAGTAGGCACAAATACAAATCTTCCAAGGACTAGGAGCTATAAGGCTTCCTATGCACTCAGAACCTGACTAAAGGATACTAATGATCCCCAAATTTGTGAAGATGGTTGTAGCAAACCAGACTCAGAGGACTCCTTGATAAAGGAAAATATGAGATTTTAGTATGCTTCCCAAGGGCAAGAACGCGGTAGGTTGCAAATGGATTTGCAAGACCAAATACACGTCAGATGGCCATGCTAAGACAAGGAAAGTTGGTCGCTAAAGGCTTCACGCTATTGAGTATATTGACGCATTTTCTCTTTTCCAAAATGGATATAATTCCGATAGTACTTGCTTTTGCTGCTACATTTAAATAGAAAGTTCATCAAATGGATGTTAAGAGTTTCTTTCTTAATGGTACTTTGAAATCGAGAAATTTCTTGCTTTGAAACGGAGAAATTTGAAATTTCTATGCAACGATAACCTGAATTTGCCCAATCAAGACAGAAAAATCTTGTTTGTAAGTTGTAGATATACTCGTATGGTCTAAAGAAACTTCCCAAAGATACAAAAGATAATTGATCATTTTCTTCGTGATGGTTTTTCTTGTAGTCGTTGAATCCAACACATATATCCAACATGCTAATGAGGACATTTTGATTGTAGTGTTGCATATTGGCAATTTATTCATTCTTAGTAGTCACATAGTATGATTCTTACCACTAAGTTAAACTCTAAATGAGCACTTTGACATGACAGACCTGAGTCTCTTTAATTATTTTTTTGGTTTGCAAGATTGACAACTGGATGATAGAATTTTTCTTTCAAAACCAAGTATGCATTGGACTAATTGAAAGGTTCGACATGGAAGATTATAAACCTTCGTTGTGAATTTGAAAATAGGGATGTCACTTATACTAAACTAAACATTTAGAATGTTTTTGGCATAGTCTCCAAATACATGTTCGATCCTAAAGTGTCTGGTCAGAAATCAGGTGGTGATATATGTTTGAGTGCCTGCACAAATTTGGACTGGCCAGATGACCAGGATAATCAGAAATCTATCTCTGAATTTACATTTCATTGGGGATCGGGCATTTTTTCTTGGATGCATAAGAAATAGTTCATTATCGCACTTTCCACTACTGAGACAGTATACAAGAATACCCTATGACAAACCTCAGGCACGTGCATGTTACAAGTCCCTCCCAACTTGAAATATATATATGGAAAGAGTTGCCATGTGAAGTTATTCCTACCAAAGAGCCCTGCAATCAAAACCTGTACGAAAGGAATTAATGTTGGAAACATCCATGCCTATTCTGAACCATATGAACCATAGAAAACAGATCATCTAGCCATCTGTGAATATGGATAGAAAGGTATCTATTCAAGATTCAACAATTCCAAGTAGAAAGCATACTGCTAATGGTAACTTTTGGCTGTTAAATAATGATTAGACATGTCCAATAACCAGTCAGAAAAACTTTATTTAGCTTCTTGTTCAAGCAAGATAAATTTCATATCTAAAAATGTGGCTATGATCTTTTCAAGGCTCTAACAAAAATTCAAATATTAGATTTCGAAGGCATATATAGATTTTACCATAAATCTTATTGATGAAGGTTTCATGCTATACAGTTTTCTTTAATTCACATTTCTAATTCCGTTATTATAGCCATCCCCCAATATACATCTTACATCGTACTCCCATGTTCAAATACATTCTGAAAAAGTATACTGACATGCAGCATGTACCAGTCTTATATGCATTGGTAGAAGGATACGATCAAGAGATATCGAATGAGCAGGCCGTTTTTTAGGAACCTCAAAGTCCAAATTCTGGACAGATCTTTGCAATAGCCTTGACTGCCTACATGATGAAGAAACCATAGAAATCTTTCATTTTTAAAGGATTGAAGTATCAACAATATCAACTAGCAATCAAAACATTTGATAGGCGTTAATACAAAATTAGATTTCAGCAGTGCATGTATCTTTGTATAAAATTCCCTAGACTAAACTGAATGTATGTTTTTATTTACCAACTTTTTTGGTCATACTTCTTGACCAAATTACCCTGATGATGGATCAAGAAGTATGACCCAAAACATTGACAAATAAAAACAAACAAAAACTGTCCAGAAGAAGTTTATACATAGAATCCCTTGTTCCATTACTTGTTAGTTGTTACATATTCAAAGGACATTTGTATAGAAAAGCTTACCTCGGTGACTTGGCGCCTGTAAATGTGTGTGCCAACTTCATTTTCATACACTCTTGACGATCCTCCTAAAGAGAACAAAACAAAGATCACAAACAAGCAGTGTGTGCTGCCTCTGAGTTGATGAAAATGGGCATTGCAAAATATTTTTGAAGGTCCTTGCTAGAAAATTTAAAGAACAGAAATAAGCAGGCAGTTGAAGCACATAATATGAGGAAAATCAAAGTTTGTTCCTACCTACATAGTGTCTGATAGATTCACTCATTATGAATGTTCAGAATTATTTAGAAGAAAGTTAGAGACATGTAGATCAAGCACTTATCACACGTTTAAGAACCAAAAAGATAATGCAGATGGTTGGGTGTATGCATGCCATACTAGGTTTCACCAAGGTTTGCATATGGGAATACAGAAGGTCAATTTTTGACACAGGTGGACAGTAGAGAATACCCTTGAACTCCACATGGTGACAAGGAATGCTGTGCATGAAATACTAATAACCATTAGTTTTCCCAGAGTTCATTGTTTAAGTAAGTAGCAGCTGGATATACCAGATGAAAAGTATTATTTAATCTTGATGTTTCAGGCTGAACCTTGGAACCCATCAATCATTAAGAGAGAATTGTTTGCATTGTGAAATCTCCCAAAAATCAATACATTATATACAATCAAGGCTATGGCCGTTCACTTTCAAGAGAACAAGGAATCAGTGAATTTCAGAAATTTCAAGACTCTCAGAAGCTTGTTAGACAGAGCCAAGGACCCCAGGATCTGCAGTTACATAACGGGGTTTATGTAGTTCCTTGCTAATGTGGAAAATAATATATAGGAGAAACAGGCCATTATATGAAGACCGGGGTTAAATATCATGGTAGGGATATTGAAAATGATAGGACTGAAACCTCAGTACTAGGAGAGCACATTGAGTGGAAAAAACATCACATCTGAATTAAAAAGACTATACTTCTGGAAAAAGTTAACAGTTATTATGAATAAAAGAATTCAAGAAGCCCTTAAGATAAAGAAGAATCATAATGATTTAAATAGGGGTGATGGGATAAATTAAAGTCATGGCAATCTCATTCAATTGATCAATATTCAAAAGTAAAAATCAGAAGACAATAATAGGTAGACATGGGAATAGGAATTGAATGGATAGAAAAGTGAAAGGCCGTAGCTTTGGTTGTATATAATGGTCGGTCAAATATTTCTTACTTTGGCAAAAATCTTATGTTTCTCAACAGTGAAGGAAATGAAAAGTCTCTCCTCTATTCAGTGGGGACGTTCCCTTTATTGAAAACAGAGAAAACAGAAATAAATCTATTTACAATATTTATAGGTTGAATGGAGTATTGGATTTTAATACTTTCAACCAAAAAGAATAATAAAAAGAAGGAATGTGAAGGGTCATGCATGAATGAGCAAGCACAAATTTTGTCCCCTAAATGACAAGAAAGAATTCTAAAAGTAATATGCTAGTTTGAGAATAAAACATGTATTGCTTAAGAGTCAAGAGATATGTATCAACATAAGAAAAACATACATCCACAAAGAAATCACTAGACACAAAGTTACGGAATTTCCTTGTGTTCCTCGTTTGAAGAATGAACATAAAGTTTCTTTCTCCTTTTCTTTCAAGCAAAATTACAATGAGCATCAAAGAAAGCTTGTACAATGGCCATTTTTCCTAGTTATAGAGATATGAGGAAATGAGCATCAAACAGCCCTTGTACAATTGCCATTTTTCTCTTCATTTTCCATTGTGACTTTTGGCATTCAGAGTTTTGTCCTATTCTATTTTTCATTAATATTCAAATTTATACAAAAGAAAAGTACAACTTTCCTGAAATAGAAAACAGAAAAAAATGGAGAAGTTTGTGATCATCCTAGGAAGCTTTTCCTGGAGTAGAAGCTGTTTTGGAGGTGGACGAGCTGCTGGATTGGCGATATTCCCCTTCTCTTTGGTTGTTTTGAATATTCTAAATTTCCTCACAACTTCAGCAATTGAATTTCCTTTAGAAACTATCACATGTTTGTAGTATCTATCAGATATTAGCATCACCGAAATAGAAAACAGAGAAAAATGGAGAAGTGGTTGTGATCATTCTAGGAAGCTTTTCCTGGAGAAGAAGCTGTTTTGGATGGTTTTGGAGGTGGACGAGCTGCTGGACTGGCAGTATTCCCCTTCTCTCTGGTTGTTTTGAATATTCTAAATTTCCTCACAACTTCAGCATGTTGGACTACTCCTTGAGCAAAGGCAAGATACTGCTACATAGTATTGTCATTTAGTAGAGATGTATCCCCGAGAGGGGGAAAAATGATTGCAGCAACACTGACTTTTGAACTTGCAACTTTTTCCCAACCGCAGGACCTCCACAAGTCTTGCTCGGTTGTTTTGTTTGTTTTGGGTCTTCATCACCTCCATCACCCCCTGAAGTGGCAGATGGTTGGGTTGTGGTGCTAGTACTACTTTTCCCAGGTACTTTGGGAGCTATGGCAGGGACCTGTTTCGATGGTGCCGAAGTTTTTGATCTCTTAGAGCCACCTACCCCAATGAATTCTGCAAGTTTGGCATTGAACCATTGCATGGATCAGTCCAATAGTATCTTGGTCCTTATCTACAAATCTGTCAGTTCCCGAGCAAAGCAATTGATTATTGGCAATGGTTCCACCATAACTCTCTCAAAGTAAGATGGATCGATCAGCTCGTTCCCATCATCTATCATGCCATCTAGTACCCATGTCTCATTAAAAGTTTTGATTTGATTCAGACTCATTCTGCTCCAGTCACATCTCAACACCTCGTATTCATCTAAACAATCTACCCAATAGTCTTCTAGATGTGGTTTATGTTTATAGGAAGAACCAATTCCGAGGTGAGTCTACACAAACCCCTTGTTGTCAAAATAAATTATGCTTGTATGAGAATGCATCGTGAATTGAACAACTGAAAATTTGCTATTTTGAGCATCCATGGCATTCTTGCACATGAAGTGACCCAAGGAGATAGGAAAGGCAACACCTAAAACATGTTTTTACTAGCAAAGTTTGTGCACTACAGCCAACTCTCTACACAGCTCAATCGACACTTATTTGTTGTTTGCCAACCTTGGCAACCGCAAGGGACAACCCTCAAATCCTCCAACTCTTATGTAGGAGGATTTTTGGAACTGAATGAAATAACTGCCTATTGCGAAATTAAATTGGTTGCTTCATCAGAAATCCTCTTCCCCCAATCTTCCTCCAATACTTGTACCACTCTCATTGTGAAAGCATCATTAACCTATCTCAAATGTTTGTTGCTCTGCTCCACGATCAACTGAGAATAAAATTCATACACTTTGGTGGATGAGTCAGCATTGGCCAATTAAATAAGGCCAGGGAATGCTCTTTGAGATGCCAACGAATATACCAAGTGGGATGTCATGTAGAATGTCTTGGTTGCTTCTACGTTGATCAGCTATTGATGAAGAGCATTGCTGATCAAATCACCCCCAATCTGTGTATTGTTTTCCGCTACAGATGATGCTCATGGCAATGAACATCCATGGGTGGAAATCCATGGTGGTCCTGTTACCTACCGCCCAGTTGAGGAGAGTTATCAAATCAGACAGCGCCTCTTTGAAATCTAGGATATAGAATTTCTTCGAAAGCTTGGAGAGACCTTTTCTTTTGTGCTTCAACCATCCATCATTGATAGTATAGAGATGGTTATCCGGGTTTTTGTCCCATAGCGTTTTCCGACTTTCACGCTCATTCTTGCATAAGTTTCCTTGACTATGATACGTAGAGGTATGCCCATGACCATGCCATTCAATTTGGCAATCAAAGAAACTCCGCTTGATCTTATCTCTCTAATTTCGAGATCGTAGTGTTGGGCACAAGCGAACACTAGGTCTGAACATTGCATTGAAATGGAAAAACAAGTTGCTTCAGCGAAACCAATTTCAGAGAGCCGATCACTTACAAAGTTTGGTTCTTCTGCATTAATTCTCATGTGGAATTCTTCCAAGTCCACGTCTGATTTGAGAATCGCCAATTTCTGAAAAATCATTTGTAAGCACCAACATGGGTTCATAACACAAGTATTTATACTTCATCTTCGTTGACTTGGTGATCTAGAAGGCCACTTCGGCGAGAGTTTGTGAATTCACGCATAAATCTAGAGGCAGAAAATGTTTGTGGTTGCAGAGAATAGGCTACAGTGGTCATGAAAATGCTCGTCGATCCTCCGAATTGTTTAACAGGTGACAATGGCAAATATCTAAAACTTTGAAGAGCCTAGGGTACTGAGAATCTCCCTACAAGCAAAAGTTGTCAGAAAGGTTTGCTAAAATTGTTGAAAGTCACTCCAACATGGAGCACTCGGAGATACGAAGATTTTGACTATAATTCGGCAAAAAACCGTCTCCTTGAGCTAAAATGGTGGAGGGTCAGAACTTTGGAGGTGCATTGGAACTGAAGCTAAGCGGAAGCAATGATGCAAATAAGCTAGTCGTGGTCGTTTTAAAGAATTTTGAGGGGGAATTGGAGCACATAGGGTACCGACCTTCCTCCCCACACGTGCAGCACGCCCATGCAACAAGGTCCATCCGACCCCACTAGCGTCGCAAATGCGATGTCGCAACACAGACAAGGCTTTGCATCTGCGAGGTCGGGTGCAGTTGGCGCAAAAGTATGGTCGGTGGCAATCGGGACATGTTTCCACTTCCCGCATGCCTAGGAGGTCAAGCAAGCCCAACCTCTTAAGCGGGAAAACACGATCTACATTTTACTTAAAGCTCTTTTTTAAATATTTACCTAGACTTAAACATTTCAAATATTTCCCTCTATGGCACCAACTTCTGGACTTTACTGAGGTTTGACAAATTTGACAAATTCAAGCTGACTTAATTTCTTTGTTGTTACCATGAGAGAAAATTTCGACTTGACAAATTATGGAAACAACAATAATGTATTGATCTTTGAGAGATTTCTCAATACAACAAATTTTCTCTCTTGAAAATGGGGGTCCCAAAGTTGGGCCCAAAGCGTTGAGATTTTTTAGTCCATTTCAAGTTGTATCCAGAGGCTACTTACTCAAACTAATCTAAAAAAACTAAAGAAATACCAAATACATTTCAATATAAACAAATGAATCACAATAAACACAGGCATGACACTAGAAATTATTAAAAACATGCAACGCTAAGTTTTTAGACCAATAAAAACACAATGTCTTGCCACTCATTTTCCCTGCACCTTTTATTTTCATGTCTGCTTAGAAATGACAAGGGTTTCACTTTTTCCTGTCTTAAACGAATACCATTTCAGGGTATTTAGGCGTGAGCTAGTCATAAGTGGCAGCCATGTGTCCTTTGAAAACAGTGGACATCCAGCAGTCCCCTCTTGGCCATTGGAGATGATTACACTGTGAAATACAAAATACGGTTTCTAGGGATGCCCACACTCCAGCCGTTCACTCTTATTTCCGAGGAACAAGGACCCAATGGGAATTTAGGTGTAATAGTTGGTTGGCTGAATCTGTGTAACCCTTCAAAACTTAGCAGCTGGGTGAGTTCAAATGTAGGTTGGCATCTTTAGAAAGTTCATTTTGTCCTGATCATCCCCTAACAAGGACTTATCAACATCAAAGAACATACAATTTAAGAATTTAATTAAAACTTTGAAAAATCAGACACCTAAGTCTCAAAAAGTTAATTAAGCCATATATAGAAGGAAGATACATGCACGATGCTCAACTTATATGTTTGTAGATTATGAAATATTGGACCCCTTACAGCTATTTGCATTTGTTGCGCACATTATGGGCAGGTTAGTTTCACTATAGAAGGAAATGACAATTATCTTGAAGATCCCTTCAAGTTATTACAAACAAAACAATATCACTTTGAGATTTCAGCTGTATATTTCAACAATAAATTTCTAAATTTACCCCATTCTACAGTCGCCAATATAACACTAGCACTAAAACACCATATTCAGAGAAATATTAATCTAGGAAAATCAAGAGGATAACAACTTACAATGCTACTTGACTTGACTCTCTTGTTATTACTATCAGTTTCTTCTCTTAATGAAACATCAGACCTGCAAAATTACTAAGGAATTCAGATCTACATAGCATATAGCTATCCAGAATACCAAAAATAAAAGGCAACTCAAGGAATAATAAAGAAACTGCCATACTAATAACATCAAATCCATGAACAAACAACCTTTTCTTTGAAGGAAAATCATCTCGTCCTTGCACATCTGAAATAAAGAGATGCCATTTTTAGAAAATCACAATTTTCTTCATAGAAATTGAGACTGCAACCAGTGACATTAAGCATGCTTGAATAAATACCTCCTTTGTGTGTGTGGACTTGACTGATTGAAGATGAAGCTTTCCTTCCATTCTGACTCCTCACGAACAACTTGCTCCATCTTGTTAAGAGTATTCTCGCCCTGTTAGAGATGTCTGATCTTCAACCCACATCAACAAAGTTGTGAAGGTCAAAAATTAAAAAAATAACAAGTGTCCAAACCAGTAAGCAATTTTGGATATGCTCAACAAGCGTATCATATAAGGTAGATACAATAAGTCCTAAGTTCAATTCCTTTCTTTGGAATTGATGACTTGAATATTATATAGAATGTTTAACATGTTCATTCAATAGTTTATGTGAGATTCTACAAGAAACAAAGAGTACATTTAACAAAATCGCACCCTCCAATCCACAAATTTGATGTCAGAATTCTCATTTCAAAATTTAAAAACAAAATTAGACCCATAGAGAACAAGCACATGACACACTCACATATACTAAAATTAATATTTGTTCAAACCATAGTAGCATTAATCATCTGAGAAAAAAATCGTTTTTTCAAAAGTGTAAGTGTTTTTCAAAAAATCGTGATTAATCGGAAAACTTAAAACTGCCAAGAAAATGTGTAAAAAAAAAGAAAAAACTGTTTTTTTTTAAATTTAAATGCACTTCCATTGCATCGAGATACATATTAAGCATTTCAATTGAATAGAGAATAGATACATCATACAATTACATAATACAGAATATGTGAAGAAGATAAATGAAATTGTACGCCATCCAAATCAGTCAACTATTTTCTTTCATTATTTTTCTGAAATATCAAAATTTCATTACATTTGCATTTCAAAATGCATACTATTGTCATAATGGAACAAAAAAAAGGGGAGGGGGCAAATGGTAGCACGTAGACTATGGTTCAGCAGGTCTACACTTAATAATATTTTCAGGGTTCTTGCATCACCTAATTTGAATCGCGATTACCACAAATTGCATAAAATATGGTTGTATGAACATCTTTCGTTATAATGTAATCATATAACACTGTTCAACGCTAAGTCACAAGGTTCGAGATCGACGACAATAAAGTTAAAAAAAAAAAACATCTTTAAGTTAAAAAAAAGAATATAAAATAATAAAATATAGATTTTTATAAAAAAAAACTCAGTAAAACAAAAAACAAAAAATATAAATAAAACTTATTAAAGATAAATATAAAATATAAATAGATTTTTAATTTAATTAAAACAAAAAAATAATTAAAATTACTAAAAAAACAAATTGTAACAAATATAAAGAAAACAAATAGAAAATTGTAACAAATAAACTACGTTACCGAATACACCTTGCAAACCCCGTGAGCGCATAGGGAGACGGCTACGGCGACGGGAGCACGGGGAGACGCCTAGGGAGCATGCCTGGGCTGCGGATACGCCCGGGTATGTCTAGGCGATATATCCAGGGGTATCCACAACCCAAGGCGTCTCCCAGCACTCCCAAGTGCAAAAAATGGGATTTATTTTTTTTTTCAATTTTGCCTTTAAAAAAGACAAACGTGGACTTCAAAATGCAATTAAAAACAAAATAAAGTGGATTCCCAACCCTAAAAGCAGCATTCATACTCATTTTATAACACATTGCTATTTCATTTCATTTTTCACTCTCATTGCACATTTGCTCACTCTTGTTATTTTTTTCAGTTGCATAAGCTTGAAACTCCTTCCTATTTGGTGCCAAGAGCTTGAGGAGCTTGCAAGGAAGAAGATTTGTTGATTTAAGGTAAGTTTTTTAGATTTGTGATTTTTTTTTGTTTTGTTTGTAATTAGTTTTTATTTTAATTTTTTTTTGTTATTCTTTTAGATTTTAACTGTTATTTCAACAAATACCAACTGTAATGATTATGTTTTTTATTTTATTGCTATTAAAATAATTTTAATAGCAATTGTTTTTTTTTAAGTTTTTACAGTTTACCATTAAATTTTAATAGCAATTTTTTATTTTTTACCAGGGGCTATAGGGATTTGTCAGAAATTAGAATGTCTCAAGGTGCAAGTGCTAGTTCAATGAGGCAAGGGATAGCCCTTGAATCTAATCGGCGAACGCCTCTTTAGAAGTATGTGACAATATTAGAACAAATGCCCGGTGGAGGGTGTTTACATTGGCTTTGCTCAGAGTATAACGGTAAATTCAAGAGCTTGTATAGTCGAGTGAAAGCTCATTTGTGTGGGATTTCTGGCACTAGAATCAGAGTTTGTGGTGGGCCAAGCATAGGTGAAGGCCAGGGAAAGGCTTGACACAGGAAAATATCCTTGCATACATGAAAGAGCAAGAAGAGGCGGATGTCGTCATGGTGCAAAAATAGAAGCATCCTTTGAGAAAGAAAGGATCACCCCCTGTTGATCCAGATTGTGCTAATGTGGTGACCCCATCACACCCCTTTCTTGCTACACCCATTGCAGCTAAAGAGGAAAAGGATTCACCTCTTGGTCGCAAGAGAAAAAAAGGATGCAGGCTCATTGGAGAGAGCATTCCATAATGAATCCAAGATAACGGAGCAGAGCATTGTGCATTGTATTTACGCATGTGGGTTGTCATTTAATACTATTAGATCACCATATTAACACGAAAATGTGAGATCCATCAATGTTGCCCCTAAAGGGTTTGTCACCCCAGGTTATGAAAAAGTGTGCACCACCTTATTGACAAAAGAAAAAAACACATTGAAGATGCATTGAAGGCCATCAGGGATTCATAGATCGGAACAAAGGTGTCCATTTCCGATGGATGGAAAGATATGGCAAATAGGCCATTGATTAATGTCATTGCAGTGAGCCCTAAAGGGGCAATGTTTTTGAAGGTCGTTGATTGTGAGAGGCAAGTGAAAGATGCACAATTCATTGATGACATCCTGATAGAGTCCACTGAAGCAGTAGGGCCTCAAAATGTTGTCCAAATTGTAACGGACAACGCTAAAAATTGCAGAGTTGCGAGCATGTTGGTTGAGGCAAGATATGGGCACATATCTTGGACACGTGTCGTTCATTCCCTCAACCTTATGTTGCAAAAGTTGGAAACAAAAATTGACTGGGTCAAACAAGTCTATGAGGAGGCAAATGAGATCCAAATGTTCATAACCAACCATCACATGTCCCAAGCCATCTTCAAGACCTTCTCAAAATTGCAATTGTTGAAGGTAACTCTTAATTTAATTTTATAAATTTGTAATTTGTAGTGTTTTTATTTTTGAACAATTTTTTAAGTTTATTAATTACTTGTTTTAATTTTGTATTAGGTTGTTGAGACTCGATTTGCCTCACACCATCGTCTTGAGACGACTTGTCAAGGTGTGTGAGGCATTAAGTAGCATGGTCGTCAACAACCTTTGGGGTGTATGGAGGCAGACAAATCGTGAGAGAACCACAAAGGTGAAAGGGTGGATTCTTGATGATGCATTGTGAAAATATGTGGAGTATTTGTTGAGTTTTACTGAGCCCATCATCAGCGTGTTGAGATATGTGGACATGGATTATCCATGTTTGGGTGATATTTATGATGGAATAGACTCAATGATTGAAAACATTAAATCCATCATAAATGCCAAAGAGCAAGATCCCATGGAGAGGTTCTTCAAGAAAGTGCAGTTGCATCTCATTGAAAGGTGAAACAAAATGACCACCCCATTGCATCTTCTTGCTTTTGCCTTGACACCCAAATACTATAGTGCAAAGATTCTTTCTTTGCCCAAGAGGGTCGCACCATATAGGGATGTTAAGGTTGCCGAGGGATATAAGACAACATTCTCTATAATCTTTCCTGATCCAGAGGTAGAACACCAAGTTAAAGAAGAGTTTATGCATTTCATATCCTCGATGTGTCACTCCCTTCGTGCTATCCGTGACAAGTACAAGATAGACGCTCACTTTTGGTGGTACCTCCATGGGCAAGCATCTACCCACCTTCAACCACTTGCAAACAAATTCTATCACAAGTAAGATTTTAATTTTTTTACTTTACCCTTTTTTTGACCTTTTCGATGTTTTGTTTTAAGTTTTAACTTTTAACTTTGTCTTTTAATTTTTAATTTTTTATGAATTATAATTCACTTTGTGGCTTCAATAGGTTGCAAGTTCCTCTTCAAATGAGCGGAGTTGGGGCAACTATGGCTTTATCCACTCGGTTAAATGCAATAAGTTGGCTGCAAAAAAGGCGGAGGATTTGGTTTATGTGCATTCCAACTTACGTCTTCTCTCACATAAACAACCTCAATACAAAGACGAGCCAACAAAGTTGTGGGATGTGAACCCAGAGGCTGTTGATTTAGATGCCTCCCTTGCCTACCTTTCTTTATTTCACACGGAGCTAGACAGTGCTTCACATGACTTGCATAGTGGAGCTAGTGAGAGTGGCACTGTTGCTGCTTGTGGTTCTAATGAACCACATGATGATGAAGACATTGCAGGCGAAGAAGAATATAGTGAACAATGAGAATGTTGATGTCTTTAATTTTGTCCATACATTGTAACATTTGCACCATGTACCTATTATAAAACTAATATAAGTTCAAGTATTGAATATTATGATATTTGGCATTGAATTATGAGTATATATTTTGTGGTTATTTAACTTATTTGAAGTTATTTTGTTTCCTCTATGCATATTATGTGGTTAATTTTGTTTATATGACTATATTTTTATTTTTTTATTTTTTTATATATATTTTTGTATGGCCATATCCAAACCCCCAAAAAAAAATCGTCGTATCCTCGTATCTAATACTTGTACCCATATCCATACCAGTACCCTTACCCATATCCGTATCGGCAACTTAGCAAATAAACAATAAAAAACCAATTGTCAAATAGTAAGTTGTAACAAATTAAAAAAAAAATCAAAAAACTAAATAGAAAATAAATATAATTAAATCCTAGATGAAAAATTTGACATTGTAATTAGTTAAAACATTAATGTAATGATGCTCTGGACTCGGCTCCACACTCTGGAAGCTCACAACTTGCACAATAAAGTTTAGCCTCCAGTACAAGCTCCATGCTCAGCGAGTCCCTCCGCTTGAATGAATCTCACCTACAACAGGGGAACAAAATAGAAAAACGGAGCCTAAAGATTGCAAATGCCACAAAAGCTGCATAAAACAAATCCTTCAGCGTGTGCACACACGGCGCAACAATGAAATTAAACACTCCCTCGCTGCCCTAGCAAAGTCCTAACCAAGAAATCAAACAAAAGAAGCTTTCTCGATTTTTAAATCGCGAGTTTCAAAAAATCACAATTTTTTGGTGTTTAAATCGAATATTCCACGTATTATTCGCCACAGTCAATCGTTTTGAGCCTTGCAAGGGTTGACTAGGTATTAACTACGGTTAATTTGACGAAAAATGCTTTTTTGGGGGTGATTCAAATTTAATCACGATTTTTTCGTGATTTTGGTAACTATGGTTCAAACATTCTTTGAGCTCCTAAATACTCTTAATGATTAGGATACATTACACAATGTGTGCAATCATAATAGAAATTCAATAATATACGTGTTGAAATTAAACACCTCGTTTTTGTTATTTTGGAGCATTCATCATTTTCAGCATTCATCCATGGGAGGTACAATACCCATAAGTAGAGAATACCAAGATTTTGAAGCTTTGCTCTAACACTACAACGCTTTCTTATGTCCTCAAGGAAGATGCTCTTGACTAATTTGAGCAAAGCCTCAAGTTGTTCCATGTAAACCTCCTTATTAGGAATTCCAATTAGAAAGACAATCTTCACATTGATTTGAGTGTAGACATCTTTGCCACTGGTGCAAACGTTTCTTCCATGCCCACACCTTCAGCTTGAGAATACTTTGGCCACAACTCAAGCTTTGAACTTGAAAATAGAACCATCAAGGTTACACTTATCTCTATATGCCCATCAATAACCAAATGTTCTTTTGTTTGCAGGAAGTTTAACAAGATCAAAGTGCATTTTTCAAGATAAATAATATTTCATGAGCCTTCTTGTCATAGAGGCCAATTTTGTGTGTTATTGTATGATGCAAGTTCATGAATGCTTAAAGCATTGCAAATTAATCGATAATCAATTTTATGCATAGTTCTTGTTTGAACACCACCATCAAAAATTAAGTTTTCAATTATTTGTCTTTCACAGCATGCAAGTACCATTTAAGGAGCTTTTACTTTTGAGAACACTTCTCTCTTCACTTTTTGTCATCACTCTTTACATCAATCACTTCTTCACACTCTCTATCACTATTGACATCATTCTTTATTTTATTTGGCCCATTTTTGCCATTGGCATTGACAATAGGAATAATTCCTTCGTCACAATCATCAAAAAAATATCTACTAATTACAAACTTATGCTCATAAGGATTCCAAAGGCTCTATTCTTTTTAAGGCATGCTATACCCAATAAAAACACATTTGAAACCTTTAGCACCTGATTATGTCTCTTTGGTAGGTATGAATGCATATAGAGTACATCCAAAAACACAAAAACTGAATTGTGTGTTTCTAACCAATCCATGTTTCTTCAAGAGTAATAGTAAAAAGTAGTATGGTAAAACTTTTGTTCAATAAATAGACAGTTGCATCAGCGACTTTACCCCTAAAGGCTAAAACCATTGAAGACATTTTAGCTAGCAAAACACTTCTTACCATTTCCACAATTGTGTTATTACGTTTTCGGGACACCCCATTACGTTATAATATGATGTGAATTGTTGTTTAAACCATGATCTTTGTAAAAATTAAACAAATTCATCTCATTTGTACTCACCACCACTGTCAATTCTCTAATTTCAGATTTTGTTATTTGAGAATTTTTCAGTTTGGATATTGATTTCTTTGAATTTGATGAATGCCTCTTTTGGGAAAAGAAATCCAATTTTTCTAGTTAAATCATTAATAGATATTATGAAATACTTTTTCACTTCAATTAAAACTGTTGAAACAGTCCACACAAGTCACCATGAATAGTTATAATTTGATTTTAGATTTATCATTTTGAATTGAAATATTTTCCCCATCTTGCTTGCAAAGAACACATGCTTTACAAGTTCTTTCATGCTTAGTTACTAAAAGTAAATCACACACATACCTAATTTGCTCAATAATTGAAGATTGATCATGCCATATGGCATTTTGAGAAACAAATTCTATAAGGCCACATTCGAGCTTATGAGATAATGTGTTCAAACCATCTTCCGAAGCATCCTGCCCTAGTGACATCGCCATTTTGCCTTATGGCACACCATATTGTATTAAACACCAACTCCAAACCCAGCTTAGTCATTTGCAAGCATTTGTTACAACTAGGGAGGTTCATGATTACAATTCCTTTTCCAACAAAAGTATTAAATATTTTGTCACCAAGTACCAAAAATACATCACAACTGTCCACATTTAATATTTTTCCTTTGCCAGCAACATTATTAGATCCATTGTCACTAAACACCACAAATCCATCATAGCTATACACAAAACACATTGCTTTTGCCAACAACATTATTAGTGATTTTGTCACCAAGTACCACAAATCAATAATAGCTATTAACACTTAATCCAACTTTGTGACGCATTAAATGCTAGGACCCAAAATCAATGGCCCAAGCATCATTCTTTTTTACTGTTGAATCATTTGCCATGAAGATCTCAGCCTTCTTTTTCTTGGTGACATAATTTACTATAAATAGTTGCATGTGATAAATTCATATTGCTTTGCAGAAGATCATTTTACCTTTTTATGTGTTGTGTTTTTTTTCATTTTTTTAGCAGATTTGTTGTTGCTTTTAATTGGTGATGCAAGTGCAACACTGCCACAACCATTGTTCCTATAGCTATCCATCCTTTCCTCTTCATGCAAGAGCAAACCTTCCAACTCGTTACAGGCAGGAATTTTTTTTTTTTTTTGTGAGGCATATGCTAGTCACAAAACGGGGGCCTTAATATATGTTATTCAAAATGATAAGGTCTATATCTTCAAGCTTCTCTCCCCTACTACAACCAGTTGATCTCTTACCTCTTTCAACTTTTGAAGATGAGATGGCAGCCACCAATGCACACATTTTTCCCATGATAAATTTCATGTATCAATTCTTTCGGGAAAAAAAAATATTTATTACGTTCTTTCTTCTTTCCTCTCAAATATTTCATTTCCATCTTCTCTATTCTTCATCTTTTACACTAAGAATATATGTTGCTCATTCTCAAACCCTAATATATTTGAATCCTTCAATGTTTTACATTGTTTGGGTATTCTATTCTACACTCCCTGTATTTCTTCCCTCAGTTTCTCCTCTTCTTTCCCAACCATGGGGAAGACTTGGAAATCACACAACTTGTACCATTACTTCTGTGAGATTAATCCCACAGGTCCACAAGCAAAAAAGATAATACATACATGTCACTACCATGGGAAAGACTTGGAAATCTGTAATGTCCCCTTCTCAAACTTGATCTTCACAGTGACCGTTGGCCTTTTTCTGGAAACCCGAAGGCTAGTCGAAAGGTACAAATTAGGGTTTCCTAGTTTTGAGGATGTCTTTGCTCGGAGTTGGTGATTTTGATGGCGGATTCTTTCTGGGTTTTCAAAAAGCTTCGCAGGGGTATGTTTGTCTCGGCTTTCTGAGCATTTCCAGGAATTTACTATTTTTAGTAAATTCTATTTTTGGCAGCTAACAGGGTTTTCTCATGTAGTTGACTTTCCCTTTCAGTTGACTCATTCAGTTTCGGGCTTCTGAATGCAGTGTTGGAAAAATGAGATTATTTCACTTAAAAATAACATTATATTTTAAATGTTATTTTATGACCTTGGCCTAGTCGAATAACTTAATGTTATTTTTAAAAAGGTGGACTTGAAGGGTGGCGCCATCATTGCTTGGAAAGGGGCGCCATTACTTGAGATTAGGGTTTTGACCTTGGAAAAGGCGTGAGGGTTTCAAGGAAGGTCAATAGAAGCCTATAAAAGACAGCCTTGAGTTCTCATTTGGTATCTTTTGTCTACGACATTGTTATGCTGCCGTATTGGCTCTAGAATCGCTTCAAGGAATGAAGGCCTCCTAGCTCGGGCATGGCTTCATATTTGCAAGATAACATCTAGTGGTGATTCAGTCTTTGTGAGTTGCATTTAGTTGTGCATTGTTCTCAGCTTATTGCATTGTTAGTTTTATTTGGCATATTAGTGTTTTCAGCGTATTGCATTCTTGGTACAGCAGATCCGTATTTTAATCAGAAATCAGAAAAAATACCAAAAACAGTGTTCTAGGTAATAGCTCATTGTCTTTGCTAGGCTTGGGCGCCACTATCCTCAAAGTGGTAGAATTTATAGAATTTGCATTAATTTTTAAAAGGAAATCGCCCCTTTCAGCTGGCTGTACATTTCAGATTTGCATTAAAATTCGTGCATTAATTATTGGTTGCACTTTTGAGTCTGTTTTGGGTGTTAGTTTGGGCGCTATCATAAGGACAGTATTGTGCATCAGAAATCAGGGCAATTGAACAAGTTTTTAGTGAGATATGAGCATCTGAGCAATTCCATAAGTTGCTGGTTATTTCTTTTAAGAGCAGATTTGTATCAGAAATCAGAAATTATTGTATTGCTCTTTGAATGAATTATTGTTTGGGCATGACTATCCAAGATATGGGTAGTACTCTATGATGTAATGCTAATCTTTCAGCTTCTTAAGACATTGGCAGGGGAATCCTTCTTATTTTGTAACGCTGACAGTAGTACTGGCAGTCATTCTTTGCTTATTCATACATGCATGTGTTATTTCAGATTATTGGTATGTAGGCAACTCTCTTCATAGTGGGGTGTTGATGATGTCTAGCTTATCTTACTAATGAACACACTTTTTAGCTCATGCCTTACTTGCAAGGAGGATTAGGGTTTGCATCATAAATCAACTATTATAGACACAATATAGAGTTCCAAACTTTCTGTGCACAAGAACAAAACCTATAAGTTGATCTTCAATGCATACATATATCACACAACATTATTAGGACATTACCAAAAGATTAGGTCAATGTAGGGCATTACCTCTAGCTTAGCTATTACATTATGAAGGCCAATTACTTTGATGGCTAGGATGTCATCATTATATCTAAATATAAAAATATAGAGTTGTTCCTCTTCTTTATATGGTTTGATGTAATTCTCAGTTTCAATTAAAGTCATTGTAATAGTTATAGCTCCGCCCTATGGTAGCTACTTTCCCTCTTTGGGTTAGCAAGCACATTCTAGGTGTTGAGTAGTTCCATCTTTCAGCATTTCTCTTTCAAGCATTGTTATTGTAATACTCCGCCATATGGTCGCCTCAACTCCATATTGGATTGGGTAGCACATACTTGGTGTTGAGTTCTTTAAGTACTGTTAATTTTATTACTCCACCATATGGTCGCCTCAACTCCATCTCGGATTGGGTAGCACATACTTGGTGTTGAGTTCTTTAAGTACTGTTAGTTTTATTACTCCACCATATGGTCGCCTCAACTCCATCTCGGATTGGGTAGCACATACTTGGTGTTGAGTTCTCTTTCAGCACTTGTAGTAGAAGACCCTCTGACCATATGCTCGCCATCATCGGCGCCATTCTTGGTTAGAGTTCATTCCAGTTCTGTTTCTGCATTTAGATCCTCTGACCAATGCTCGCCATCATCGGCGCCATACTGGTTAGAGTTATTTCAGTACGTATGGGTTTATCTTCTAACCTTAACGGGTACTTGATTGTAATGTTGTAATCTGATAATTGAAAATCAAAAAAAAAATTGGCTCGAATTATTTCAAAATCACACAACTTGCACCATTACTTCTATGAGATTAATGTCACAAGTCCACAAGCAAAAAAAGAGAATACATACATATCCCTACCATGGGAGAGGCTTGGAAATCACACATGCACCATTACTTCTCTAAGATTAATGTCACAGGTCCAAAAGACACCAAAAAAGAGAATATGGACATGTGCAAGTGTCAAAAGACACCAAAAGAAGCATAATCACAATATAAAATGATACTGGAATATGAATGACTTTGACGAATAGATGGGAGGCATAGCCTCTATTTATGCACCTAAACAACACATTACAGAATGGTAGGCCGACTCATAAAGGCACTAACTGCAACACACAAAAATATATTATATATATGGCGCATAACCCAAAGGAATACCACAATCAACAATAACTCAATGGGACCCGAAGGGATGGGTTTTACACATCACGCACCCCCCCCCACACACACACAATTTGGAGTACCAAAGGAAGGTGGAATAATGTTTCCTACTTCCCCCCTGATGACAGTTCCCGAAAGCCAGAGCAACTCCTGAAATGTGGTGAACTTCACCTCAACAAGTGGCTCAGTGAATATGTCTGCAATCTGATCATCAGTCCTCAAAAATCTGAAATCCAACATCCCCTCCCGAATCTTCATCAAGGAACTGAGTTCTTCCTACATAATCTTGTCCTTGTCTTTTGTGGATAGGATTGTGAATCATGGGTATCCACCACCATAGTCATGAGAACAAAATTGGCCCACTATTTTTCACTACAAATCCTCCATGAAGTACTCAAATCCACCTATCTTCCTTAGCTTCTTCAGGTGCACTAGATGTTCACTTTGGAGGCCTAACTTCCCCACTAGAATAAGTCTCATATGTCAGATTTGCCTAATGTGTGGGCCGTGTTAAGCGAGTACGCATCCCCTAGATTTTTGGCTTTAGGGACTTGGGGGGGACATCCCCAATTTTTATTTATATTTTTAAAAACATTATGACACTTCTACTTTAAATCAGAACCTCCGGCCCCAAAAACAATTGTTATTTTTACAAAAACATTTAACCTTTATCCCAGAAGTACCTTAAAAAACTATAAATAAAGTTTAAACTCCTAATTTTCATTGAATAAAGTTAAAATATTTGAATATTAGAATTTATATATTATTTTAATAGCCATTCCCCCACCATCTCCACAATATGGGAAGTATTTTTCCATCTTAGAAACCCCATCCCCATGTCCTATCTTATCTTGCAACCCCTTCCCCCTACTCCACCACGACCTTAAGACTTGGGTAACTATTTGTGTGGGCCCATCCTCATTCAGCACAATGTGGTCAACATTCAAACCTCTCTCAATTGGAGCCTCAATTGATGTAGAATCACCTAAAACAGTCTCGTCATCCCCTAAAGAACCCAATAAAGTCACAACTAAAGGAACCTTCAAACTAGAACGAGGTGTCTCAACCTCATCTACATCAAAAGAATTTGGACAATACTTGAAGAATCAATGCATTGTTGTGCATCAACAAAAGGAGTCACCTTGTCGAAAATGACATCTCTACATGTAAAAATCTCGCTCTTAGTTGGATCCCATTATCTGTAGGCTTTAAATTCCCCCGAATAACCCATCATGATGCACTTATGGCTCTTAGGATCAAGCCTATTCCACTTCTCACTTGCAATATGACCCTGTGCAACACTACCAAACAACCTAGAGTGTACAATAGTAGGCTCCCTGCCGCACCATTCGCATATGGTATCACATTTCAAACAATATAATGAGCACAACAAACAACTTCAGCCCAAAATTTGTAATGTATACCTTTGGCTTGGAGCATACAATGTGCCATCTCAACCAAAGTTTTGTTCTTCCTGCCTCTACTACATCATTTTGTTAAGGAGTATCACCAGTAGTACACTGCCAAATAATACCATGCTCGGTACAAAACTCTTCCAAACCACAATTCGCACACTCTCTTTCTCTATCAAATCCCAGATGCTTGACAGGATGTCCAAATTGTTTCTACCCAAAGGGTTTCAACTCAAAAAAAATCTCCAAAGCAACGGACTTGGCTTTCACACAATAAACCTATGTATATTTATAGAAATCATCAATGAAAGTCAAAATATACCTCAATCCTCCAAGAGATGCAAGATTCATAGTGCATAAATTGAAACGATCAAGCTTAAGATGTCCTTTAGCATGCCATGAACCATATCCTTACAGCCCATCAACTGCATGCTTCTAAAATTCAGGAATCCCAATCTATCACGCCATAACTGGTTTGCATTATCAGGCTTAGCCACCAGTGCATAAAGACCTGATTCTTTGGAACATCACCAAATCTAATAAACTTGTAAGCATGTGCTTTCTTATCAAGCATATCACCAACAATCACCTGAAATTAATTGTTAATATCCTTCACAACAAATTTGACAGGACAAAATTTAACTTTATTCCCTTGGTGAATTAGTTGGTAAAAATGCAGCAGATTCAGACTCAAATCGGTTCCATGGTAAACACCCTTACAATGCAGCATAGCAGCACCACTACCAGTCATTGTAAGAGAATAATCATCCGATATATGAACCTTCTCATCATCAACTTTGCCAAGCTTTTGGAACAAAGTATCATCTTTGGCCATATGATGCGTACATCCAAAATCCATAAATATGAGCATGCGAAAAGCTTAAGAAGTATGTGCAACAAAAACATTATTCTTTAACATTATCATTTGACTTCCTTTACTGATTAGATCCTTCATCCTCTTGATCCTAACTTGTCATGGTAGGTACGCTCCATGTGCTTTTTCTCCTTGCACGTGTTCACACTTGTGAACACCAGCATGAGAACTACTCTTTTTCCCATTATCATTGCCTACTCTGTCTTCCTTTATATGTATGTCCTCTTGGTTTACCTTGAAATTTTGTTTTGCCTTTCCAGTTGCACATGACACAGTTGCCTCAAACCATGCATACCCAACATTGTGAATTTCTCTTGTTTTGCAACCAACAAGACACACAAACCTACCGAAAACAGTTTTTCCTTCTTCCTCCATCATGGCTCTAGTAGGGAAATGTTGAGAAATACATAATATGGCAGCCTTGAGCTCTCAAGGACGATCTCAATGATTTCACCATCCTTTTTCTTATACTCTTTACCATACTCCAACATTAATAAAAAATCCTTCACACGGGTTATAGATAATCCTCAATCCTCTCATACTACAATAGATCAAGTGCACATAGCTTGCAATTTAACCTGTGCACCCTTGTTTCGTCAATTTTGTTGAACAACTTCAGGTCATCCATCATTTCCTTCAGAATCTTTCACCCCTTCAGATGAAAATGACATTCAAATGCAATGTGATTTTCCCAATTATAATAAGCATCCTTTTCATCAACATAAGGAACCTTTTTAGTTCACTTAGTGATCCACTACAATCCCTTTGTCTTCAATGTAAATTCTGTGGATGACACCTAAGCTTGATAATTGTGTCCCATCAAAATAGAAACCCCCAATATCAATGCAAAGAGCCCTGAAAAAGCTTTCCAATGAATCAAAAATGGGCTCAAAAGGAGTCTGAAAAAAAAAAAATTGGCCTTTTGAAATTCAAATACCAAATCCACTTCCTCCATGCCAAAAGTTTGATATTTGACAATTCAAAACATCCAAATTGGGTGGGAAATCGCGTGATCATGCCATTTGTCACTCCGAGATCTGTTGATTGATTGTAGACATTAAGTACCATTACAAAATGAATATGCAATTAATAAAATAGCATAGACACAAGTATGACACACGAAATAAGGTGGATGCTAATAGTATCAAATATTCAAAAAAATCCACAAGAGTGTAATGCTACAACACATGAATCCAAGATAACCATAATGAGAGGAAGAGCTCTCATTATATAGACTTGCACATCAAACATGCACAAGCACAAGTGGCGGATTCAATAAGCATGCAAGTTACAATTGGAAGACTTTACAATGCATACAACACATAGGTGGAAGCATGCAAGTTACAAGTAAAAGATTCCACAAAGCATGCAATTACAAATCACAAGTGGCAAAACACATAAGTGCAGGCAGACAAAGACATGTAGAAGATTCCTCATATGAGGTTAAAAAGGAAGCTCTACACAAATTAGGTAGACATAGTAAACCTTATAATGGCTCCTCATGCTAAATATTATCACCAACAAAAATCATCCCCATTGACTCTACACAGACTACACTACTCTACTAATGTGCCAATACCACTTGCACTTCACTAATTCATTAATTTGTCCCAAAAATGCTAACTGAGCAAATAGCATAAATACGCAAAAACAATTGACCCAATGACTGTCAACCAACTCAACCCAAATTTGGAATTTTTACATTTTTGCCAATTTTTCACACCAATGGTACTACATGTACGAAACCACTCAGAAATCACCACGGGGCAGTGCCAAGACACAATACCACTTAGCCACCACCAAAAACTGCTAGCTATTTTCAAACCCACCAAGCAAATTGCTAAACAAATACCGGCACAAACAACCAACAACAAAGCTAAAAGGATGTGTGCAACGGGGTTCAACCCCAAGACCTATGCACTAAACAAGTAATGGGTCCCAAGAGGTTTTCTCAAGCCCTTCCAAGTCTGTCGCCTAGGCACAATTGCTCAACCCCAGTCATGTGTTGCACCTTCCACACAACCACCCATTTTGGCTTTGCTCCAACCCTTGCTGCTACAATGCTTATTAGTTCACACAACCACCTGCTAGCCCCTAGGTGCGAGAGGCCGCCAAACTTCGAAGGAAAATTTTATGAGAAAACAAAGGAATTTTCCAACAAACAAAATATGGACCTATGACAATTTTTTACAAGGAATTAAAATATGCAATTAGATCTGGAAAATGCCACACTTGCACAAAGATTACTTTAGAACAAAATCTTGCACTGGAAACTCAACAAAACCAATTCTCTTGAAACGAGTTTCTAATGTCTCGAAACTCCGCAAGAAACTCAAATTTGAGATCAAAAATTGTCCTTTTCCTTCAATCTCACTAGACCTCCTCTTCTTTAGAAAAAAACAACCTGTAACAAAGGGAAAAATTGCAACCCAACCCCTTATGAAATTTGGTCACTCCTTTGCAACAACGAAGGACTAAAACACAAGGAGTTTTAAGCTCTAAGGTCTGATACCATGTGAAAATTATGAAAGGTCCATAATTGAATAAATAGTAAACTCCACGAGCAAAATAGAGAACACAATATGTGGGCGTCTCAAAGGGCACCAAAAGAAGAATAATCACAATATAAAATGGAATTGGAAAATAAATGGCATTCGTGAATAGGTGGTCGGGTTAGCTTCTATATATACACCTATCAACACGCTAGAAAAGGGTACCTATATATATAAATGTAGTATTCCTAATCGGAATATTATACAAGAATTTGGTTTGCTCAGAAATTCCTTGAATTAATATTTTATACATGTAAACTTGTACTTGAATAATATTTTAAATAATAAAAATGTAATTGTATTAATAATAAAATATAAATCCTCAAGGGGTTTCATCCTTGGGATATAATGATTACAAGGGTTTACATCCTTGAAATCAGATTACAAGATTAAGGGATTTCGCCTTAAAAGTGGTTGTAAAGTATGATGCTTGTACAAGTTGAATGTTTGAATGTTTATGATTGAATGATTTCCTTCTCATCAATTCACTGAATATAAATATCTTCATCGCTTCCCATGCAAATGAAATATTTTCTACAAAGATTGTGACCTTTCGTCAAATGAATGCTTAATGACTAATTAATTAATTAATAAATAATAATTGCTATTAATGACTTTAATAATTGTTGTTAATAATATGTAACTATTGTTGTGTGCGCTCTATCCAAGGGCAATTTGTTTATTAATTCGCAGCGCTCCTTCCATGGCGATTTGCTTAATAAAATGGGAGCGCTCTTTCCTCAATGATAATCAATTTAGTGGAGGGAAAATTACAATCCTCCCTTCCCAAAATTGCTTGTCCTGAAGCGACTGTAAGTTGGGATGCTCTAAAATGTGGCATCCTCAATTGGCAAATTTTTCCAATGGATCAAGTATTCTTTGATACTTCGGTTTCTTAACTTCCTTTCACGGACCTCAAGGATGTCTTTGAGTATTAAGATCAACTTGCCTTCTTCATCTAATGGAGGTAGCTCTATAGAAGGGGTAATACGTTGTCCAAGTGCCTTTTTTAGGCACTAAACACGGAAGACATTATGTATTCGACTACATCCAGGTATTTCCAATTCATAAGCAACCTCCCCTACTCTCCTCATGATTTTATATGGACCATAGAATTGGGGTTTGAGTTTCTTAGCTTCACTTTGTTTGATTGAGGATTGCCTATAGGGCTGCAATCGCAAATATACCATGTCCCCTACTTCAAATTTTCTTTCCGTTTGATCGACATACAACTTTTGTTGATTCTGTGCTTGTTGAAGATTGTCCTTGAGAGTTTTAAGGATATCTTGACTTTGTTGGATCATGTCTTTAGCTCCCGAAACTCTACAATCAAGAATGACCAAATCCACAAAAGACTTTGCATCATACCCATACAAAGCTTTGAAATGTGTCATTCCAATTGACATGTGATAAGAAGTATTATAGCAAAATTCTCCTAAATGCATTTGATTCATGCATTTTGTTGCCCTGAAATATAACTCTTTAGATACCCTTCAATCCACTTATTGACAACTTCTGTTTGACCATCCGTTTGGGGATGATAACTTGTACTCGAGGTCAATTCAGTGCCTACTAGATGAAAGAGTTCTTGCCAAAACGAACTCATAAATCTGCTATCTCTGTCCCTAACAATGTTCTTTGACAACGCATGTAATTTATAAATTTCTCTAAAAAAATATTCTAACTACCAAGGGCACATCATACTTAGTGGGAAGCAAAAAGAAATGAGCATACTTTGTCAAACGATCGACAACTACAAAGAGGCAACTCTTTCCTTGAACCACAGGCAACCCGGTAACAAAATCCATTGAAATGCCTTCCCATTTTTGATTTGGAATGGGCAAAGGCTGCAACAATCCTACTGGAAATTCATGCTCTATTTTATTTCGTTGGCAAGTAGGACACTCCTAAATGTACTTAAGAATTTCACATTTAAGCCCTTTCCAAAAGAACATTTTTCCTACCTGTTTATGTCTTAAAATAGCTTGGGTGGCCCGCCAATGGGCTATCATGAATAGCTTTTAACATTTTATGCTTAATCTTTGATTCTAATACCAAGAAGATTCTATTTTTATACAAAATGAGACCTTCTACCACCTTGTAACGTTTATCCTTGATCTTTCCTTCTAAGACCGCATTAGAGAACTCATTCTTTATATATTTGGCTATTATGAAAACCTTCCAATCAGCGGCAATCATAGATATGGAGCACAAAGATGGTTTTCGTGATAACGCATCTACCACAATATTATTTTTCCCTCTCACATATTCAATGTCAAAATCAAAAGCTTGAACCTTGCTCACCCAATTTTGTTGTCTATTGTCTTTCTGACTTAAGAAAAATTTCAGACAATTATAATCCATTCGTACCACAAATTTTCCACATACCAAGTATTGGTGAAACTCAACCAACGCATGCACAAATGCTAACATTTCTTTGTCATATATAGAGCACTTATGCTCATGTTCTTTAAGTTTCTAACTTTTGAATGCAATCAAATGACCTTGTTGCATTGTAACAACACCTATTCCTTCACCTGACGCATCACATTCTAGCACAAAGGGTAATGAAAAGTTTGATACAACCAAAACTGGACATGAACTCATTTCTTGTTTAAGTTTCTCAAATGTTGATTGCGCAATTTCCAACCAATGAAAGGCTCCCCTTTTTGTCAAATTAGTCAAAGGAACAGCTATTCGAGAGAACTGTTTAAAAAACCTATAAAAAGTGCATAACCCCAAAAACCCTCTCAATTGAGTCATGGTAGGAGGGAGCCAATCTAATATAGCTTGGATTTTTTCTTGATCAACATGCACTCCCTACATATTGATGACATGCCCCAAGTATAAAATCTCCAACATTCCAAATTCACATTGACATTTTAGCAAAAAGTGATCGCTACTCCAATAGTTCTAACACTATATCTAAATGTTTCAAGTGTTCCTCCCATGACATACTATATATCAATATATCATCAAAGAAAACCAAAACAAATTTTCTCAAATGCTTACTGAATATGTGATTCATGCAAGACTGAAAGGTGGCTGGAGCGTTGGTCAATCCGAAAGGCATAACAAAGAACTCGAAATGTCCATAATGATGTCTGAATGTCATCTTCTAAACATCTTCGTCTCGCATCCAGATTTGATGATATCCTAATTTTAAATCGATTTTGGAAAAGAAAATAGCTCCATAGAGCTCATTGATTAGTTCATCAATTCTTGGTATCGGATATCTATTTTTTATGGTCTTCTTATTCAATTGTCGGTATTCTATGCACATTCTCAACGTGCCATCTTTTTTCTTGACTAGTACTACGAATGAAGCAAAAGGGCTTGAACTTGGCCTAATATGCCCCATTTCCAACAATTCTTTGATAGCCTTTTCAATCTCTTCTTTATAGATTCTAAGATCGCGGTATGGTGTGATTATTATCGATTTGGTACTAGTTTCTAAATCAATAATATGTTGAAACCCTCTCTCTGGTGGCAACCCACGTGGAATATTTTAAAAAACCTTAGCATGTTTATCAATTATGGGCTAAATATCATCATGATGTCTCTACGGCTCCGATTTTGTAAAGCACACAAAACATTGTCGCCTATGAAACTTGGCCTTCCCTGAACGTTCTTTCTATCCTCTTAGTTGTAATCACTTGGGGAGATCCATTAGCCATACCCTGAAGCACCACTTCTTTCCCATCTACTTTAAATTTTAATTCCATGGTTTGATAGTTTTGGGGGCAAATTCCTCCAAAGAATGTAGCCATTGAACACCAAACACCAAATATGTTTCACCAATGCCCTACGACATAGAAATCATCATTTATTTGATGTTTTCTCGATGTGAGATAGAGTTGTTGAATTTTTCGAGTGCATGGAATGGTAAAACCATCAGCAATTGTCAACTTAAAACCTTGAAATTATTCGGCTTTCAAACCCATTTTTGTTACTAGTCCATCATCAATGAAATTGTGGGTGGCTCCATAATCTACCAACACGGTGATTTTATACCCTTGCAAACTCCCCCTTACTCTAAAGGGATGGTATCTCGGAACTCCTGATAAAGTCGCAAGGGTACTCACCAATGTCTTTTCCACTTCTTTTGGTTCAAGTATTGTTTCTTCAACTTCAACTTCTTAATCATCGAGTTCACCATCGAAAACAACTTCGATGTAATGGACTTGCCCCTTTCCCAAACAACGGTGCCCTGGTACCCAAGGGTCCTTACAAGTGAAGCATAAGTTTTTCCTCAGCTCATTTCTTGTTTCCATCTCTTTACCTGATTTAGGTGGATCCCTTGGTTGGAAGCCTCCTGATTGAAAGGGTCTTCTTTGTTGGCTATATGGTGTTGTCCCTTGCTGCCCTAAAGGCATGGTCTGTGACTGTCCGCTATTGGTTATTCTTGTTTGTATAAATGGCACCGTTTTATTTCTTGGCGTTGATTTCTCCAAAACCAATGCCTTTTTTATTGTTTCTTGGAGGGAGGGATTAAAGGCTTTGACTAAACCCTTGAGTGGCTCAATCAATCCTTCCATGAACAATACTATAAGCCACCTTTCAATGACGTCTTGAACTATCATGAAGTCTCTGAAACTCCGCCACGTAATATTCCACATTGTTATTTTGTTTTAATAGGACCAATTCTCGAAAATGAATTTTGGGATTAATTCTATTGAACCTTTCAATCAATCTCATAATAAATTCGTCGTATGATCTAATGAAATCATGCCCTTGTGTAATCCACCCATCATACCATAGTACCACCATTCATGAGTTGTTCCTTCAAGATGAAGGGTTGCGAATTTGAATGCTTCTTCCATCATAGGTCGAAGAGATAAATAAGTGTCCAATTTTTGTATCTATGTCAATGTTGTGCATTTGTTAGAGCCGTCGAAAGACGACAAGTTCAATCTACCCAACACATGTTGAAGACCTCTGAGTATTTTGGGTTTTACGCTCCATTCTGGTACCATTTCGATGGCTTTTCATTTCCATGAATTTTGTGAGTGGTACTTCCCTTCGTATTTTATCTGAAAGGTCTCTATATTCTTCAAAACAAGATGTAAAGACCTCTCACAATGAAGTTTGGGTTTCTTCTTCCATAATCGATTTGTTTCTTGAAATAAATTTAGGCTGAAAAGGTCTATTTGAAGAACTCATGGTTGTTTTTGGCGGTATTTGATTATGGCTAGTATTAGAATGGCTATTTTCGCCATTTTGATATCTAAGATTTGTCATAGATTGTAATGTGAGAGCTAATTGAGTCATTGTATTAACCAATTGTTCTTGGCCTTGGATAAGCCTATCCATCCGTTCATCATCTTGGTTCCTCTCTCCCATATTTACCCTTTCATCTCCCTTTTCAGTTTCTTCCCTTTATTGATTAGAAACTTTAGATTTATTTTTCAAATAATATCGGATTTCTTTATCCTCGCCTTGTATGAAGTTTTCGTTCCACAGGCTGACAGGATAGAAAGCTCTGATACCACTATAATATTCCTAATCAGAATATTAAACAAGAATTTAGTGTGCTCAAAAATTCTTTGAAATAATATTTTATAAATGTAAACTTGTACTTGAATAATATTTTAAATAATCAAAATGTAATTGTATTAATAATACAATATAAATCCTCAAGGGGTTTCGTCCTTGAATATAATGATTACAAGGGTTTACGTCCTTGCAATCAGATTACACGATTAAGGGATTTTGTCCTTAAAAGTGGTTGTAAAGCATGATGCTTGTACAAGTTAAATGTTTGATTGTATATGATTGAACGATTTCCTTCTCATTAATTCGTTGAATATAAATACCTTCATTGCTTCCCATTCAAACGACATGTCTTCTCCAAGGATTGTGACCTTTCGTCAAATGAATGCTTAATGACTAATTAATTAATTAATAAATAATAATTGTTGTTAATGACTTTAATGACTGCTGTTTATAATACATAACTGCTATTGTATGCACTCTATCCAAGGGCGATTTGTTTATTAATTGGCAGCGCTCCTTCCATGGTGATTTGCTTAATAAAATGGCAGCGCTCTTTCCTCAATGGTAATCAGCAATTTAGTGGAGGGGATATTACAATAAATGGCATTGGTGAATAGGGGTTGGCTGACCCATAAAGACATTAACCCCAATGCACATAAATATACATGACACATAACCCAAAAGGATACCACAATTAAAGATATATTTTGAAACTCTAAAAAAACTTAAAATTTGATAAATTTTGCGACTACTAGGAGGATAAATCATTTTCCCGCACCCCTCTTCCTTCAGCCAATCCTCAAGGCATCTCCACTAGTTCATTTCCTAGACATACCCATTCACATGCTAGTCCTTCACCTTCTCAAAATATAGGAGCTTGGGCCCAAAACACACCCCATATTCCACACTTAGTGACTCTCAACCCCGACTGATCACAAAAATATGCATGAGGAAAAGGCAAATTAGTGTACCATTACCATTTTGAAAGCCTTGAATATCAAGAACAACACCCTCAAAATTCTTAGTGATAACACCAGGCTTCATGGAATCAACAATCCTCAGATGGATGCTAGTATTAGCAATATGGATAAGTGTATTGTGTGTTTATCAAATGTTTTTCAAAAATATCATACAAGGATTGACACTTTTGCAAGGCTCATGCTTGGTGAATTGGATTGTCAGCATCTGGAAAAGGAGAGTTATCAGAGACAGTATAATCCTCCCTCCTAAAAGTCAGGCTTTTCAAACTGCTGGTAATGGGTTGCAAAAGGAAGCTGCAAAACACCCTACTACACTTTCATTAACCAGGCCCAGGCATCCACCTCCCCAATTGGTTAGCCTCTGAACTTTCTCACAGGCAAAACAAACTGGACATAGCAAATATCATGCAACAGGGGGCGCTGCTAGTTAGAATAAATCTTGGTTATGACAGCTTAGTTCATGCTCTTCAAAGTGTTATTTATCTCCCAAAGTCACATAGCTGGTCACAATCTTTTAGGAAAATTTTCAGTAATATAGTCTTATGTAAACAACAGTAATCAGCTGATGAAAAGATATTACCAGCTTGTTGCTAATTTGTTTTCTAAGTAAGGTTCTCTTTTTGGCTGGTGTTCTTTGTTCCTAGGTCTTTTGGGTGCTTTGTTTCTCATGGTTAAATATACTTTGTAGTTTCTTTGATGCTTCTACTATACATTTTTTCCCGAAACTTTAAAATATTTAGCCTCTTATCAAGAAGAGAAAAAAAAGCGACAGACCTTATGGGCTCCACCAAGGAAGGGAATCATAAAGCTCACATTCAGCGGAGCCACAAAAGGACATCTATGCCTTGCTGGCAGAGGTGGCATCTTCCTAAGACTCTAACAGCCAGTACAGCCTTATATACTCTCTGAAGTCTGAACAATGGAAGGGTTACCAACACTAGTGCAGAAACTATGGCCCTGTTGAAGGGCATTCAATTAGCAGTACTGAAGTGATCGAAAAAGTTAATAAAAGCTATGAGGGGTGGATCAGCTAAAGCTTGGCGCTTGGAAAAAAAATGGTCTCAAAGGAAAAATAGTTGTGCAGTGAATTGCAATCAGTGGAGATTGGGCATATAAAGATAAGGGAATCAGGGGGCAAATTAGGCAGCAAATATGGGTGTTGGACTGCGTAGAGCATCAAATACCCCAAAAAACACTTGGCTCCCTCTCTTTCTGAGAGAACTACAGAGCTTGCTGGTAAAAGACATTGCGCTCACCATGGGGTTGACACCCAACTCCAGAGGCAATAAATTCCCCTTATGAGGAAATGGAAATGGAAAAAAGGGGAAATTTTTAAAATAAAGAAAATCAATTAAAATGCGGTTGAGATGGAATTAATGTATCAAGTTAAGATGGAAATGCTATCATTGTTGCAAAGTTAGGAATCGATCTCCCATGTGAAGCCCACATTGTAATCCCCCCTGCAGCCCTGCCAACGACTGAAAATGAGAAAGATTTGAATGTTGAAAAGGAAAATGTAGATGCAGTTGCTTAGGCATGGTTGAAAGTGTTAGGCAAGCACTGATGGTGGAGGTGGGTCGAAGTAATTTCCCCCCTCCAAAGACTTATTTTGACATATGGTTAAAAATCTGGTGAGCTCTATAATTACATCTGTTAAGTACATGGATTTTTGTGATAAAAATCTTCCCATTCCCTGAGGACTATCTTATTTGTGGATTTGATTTTTCGAAAATAAAAATAACAATGAAATGATTATGGGATTTTCAATTAATATGGGTGTGGACAATGGAAGCTATGAAGAAAATTCTGATTTCATCTATGAAATGTTGAAAAATAAAAAATAAATCTCTTCAAGTTTATGTTATATTATACATCCATCTGGGAATGGGCGACTGATATAGTAAATTTGGGAGGAGAGCTAAGCATTAAAGAAGTTATTCTCTACTTTGCATCTCCTTTCTATGTTTATAGACGAGCATTACTCAACATCTCCAGAGTTTTTGTGGTAAAGAAAATGAATGTTGATGGAAAGGAAAGTTTTTGAGGAAGTTAGAAAAACTATGAAGACACCCACAAATCTATGCGCCCACATCTGAGCATTTTCATGAGTTCTCTCTTTTAGTCAATTCTAACAAAACAGTCCACTCAACAAGTAAGATGAAAGAAATCTAGCATGCATTGAATCTGCTTTCTATTTGATGTCACCCTCCAAATCATAATGATCCCAATGGAAGTTTTCACTCTGCACTCTTCGGTTGTGCTAATGAAAAAAGTCTACTCTGCTTTTCTGATAAAGGTGGGACTGTTCAGTAGATTCTGTGTTCAAACCAGAAATTAACATGGAGGTAGGTATGGGATTTTCCTTGTTCATTTAATTAGGAAGGGAGTGGATAATGAAATCCGAAAAAAGTAAGTTCTGAAAATTTTAGTAGCCTAAATTGTCAGAACTGTATCATCATCTTTTGAATTCTATGTTAAAATCTGCATTCTTCTAGGAAAGTGTGGGATAAATCAAATCCGGGGGGGGAGCTGAGCATTGGGATGAGGAAGATGTGCCGTTCACCAATATCTTTCATTCATGATGAGTGTCAATTTCTTCTCTGTTTTGTATCTCTTCTCTATGTCAATATAAGATCCCTATTTTGCATCTCCTAAGATTCTGTGAACAAGAAATTTAATAATGATGAAAATGGAAGATCTTGAGATTCTGTGAACAAGAATCTAAATAATGATGAAAAGGGAAGATTTTTGTTGAAGGTAGAAAATCTATGGAGTCACTTTTGCACTCACAACTGTCCATATGCACGAGTGAATTATTTGCATTGTGGCAATGGAATCCAACATAGTAAGAAGAAAGGAATTCAGCAAGCATTGCATCTGTTCATACCACCCTTCAGTTCATGACAGCCCTAAAGTCAACTTATTCTCTGTAATCTGTATCTTTTGTCTGCATTAATGAATTAAGCTACCCTGCATTTTTGGCTAAAATTAAATAAAGTTGGGGCTGTTTAATAAAAGAAAGATTCAAGTGAAACAAAATTGTGAGCTTGTGCTCATAAAAGGAGTTCTATCCAGCTCCTTTTAGGGTTAGCTTACAGATTGTAGTAGCTGGGACCACACAATGAGGTAAAGAGATGATTTAAAGAAGTATTGTTTTGCAATACTTTTGTGTTAATGAAACAACCCTCCAAGTTGTACTTTTAAAAAATGCAATAATTTTTTTTTAAAACTAAATATTGAACATTCATTAGTCAAACATATAATCAACAACTTCAAGAAGTAACAGATTCAACATTAGAATACTGCCAGCAATAGAATAAAAAGTATGATATAGAAAGTTTACTATCTTGCTAGGGACATTAGCACAATCCGAACTTCTATACTAAGTATTGGTACTAATTCAACCAGCTGCACGGATTGCTATCCAATCAAGATTACTCTAACCTAGCCTAAGGATCTAGACCCGATGCCCGCACCACACTTGGGCAGCCTACATCTCCGCTCCTCGGAATAAGGGTCCGATATAGTTCTCATTTCAAATGTCATGGTCTCCTTCACAAGACGTCACCACTGAAAGGGTTGGCACTCTAAGTCAAACAGGGAACAAACTACTCGTGAAAGATGAGCTTCTAAAGCTCTAGTCTACAATCCCGTAGCTAAGTGACACACTCTACTGTATCACCTTACTATCCAGCGTTGCGTACTCACCCAACACTCTCACATAAAACCTAGATAATAGCAATGATAATGGACCATGCATTCCTAGTTCCATAGAGAATCATATGCTAGGCATAGAAGTAAGCTAAGTATACAAAACAAGGCAAGCCATACTATATACAACATTCAAACCTATCATTCGTTAATACTCTCAAGATTGTGTGCATGCACACATTTTGTCCTACTAGCTGATATAAACATATTGTTCAAATAATAATCATAAAATCGTTTGAACAATCAATTTAGATAAGAGTCTATATATACAACTACAATATGTACCACCCAGGTATATACATCTAAGTTGAAGGATCCTATGATTTCTCATACTATCATAGTTCATGATCACTCTACCCAACATTAATAACCATAACTTATATATTAATTTAGGTATGTGTCAAGATATAACGAATACAATATGTACCAACCGGGTACTTTTCGTACTGTAAAACTCTATGACATCCCATACTGTCATAGGTCTTTGTGCTTGAGCATCCGACTCAACACCAACAACAATCTTACCCCCAACCATAATAATAAAGCAAGTCAAGATTATACTATCCAAGTATACCTTCAATAACAACCTGAAGAGAACAAAATCTCTAGATTTACCTCACGATGCATTATGTTATTATAGAAATGTCTAGCCACTTGCACAATTTAACTTTCTCACAAAATATACCGCATACAGTGTTCATCTTACAAGATGCGACAAACTTGATCCTACCGACAAGTTTGCATAACAGTACTATACTATAAAAAGGCTACTTGCTTTCACTAGCATTTAAAACAAATGTCACACTAAGGAATACCTATCAAGGTGAGATCATATGACCGCGCTCACTTCTTGCGCTGCCATACATATCTGTGATGTCACCTACATACGCAGAATCAAGGCTAAATGTAGTTCTACCAAACTACTAAAGGTATAAATATTTACTCAATAGTTTTCTCATACGAGCGCATACAAGGAAAAGGTATAAATACATTCCTTTATTACAAAGAGAAGACTCAAGGGTCCTTACAACCCTATCACTTGCATCAAATAGGTATAAGCTAGGACTATTGATGTCCAACATCTTTTTCGTGTCCTCCTATATTGCCACACTATGAATTTTAACTACATACAAAAAGAGTATCAAATAGTTTGTATACCGCTAAGTAAATCCAAATCATAATATTTTCTCAAGCATAATATCTACATATAGATGGGTTACAAATCCATAGAGTAACTATTCTTTGGTTCTTGATTCGAGAGTCCTTACATAACCATACCGTCTGGGTATGCATATCAAAAGACATTAACATCATACATGTAATATCAAATATCAATAAATACTGCTCGACATGCTAATACACCCATGCGCTGTAAGATTCTATTACATAATGTGTATTATAAAGAAAATACGTTTTAACTATGATATCGCACAATATGCAAGTCATACATATGAATTGACAATGTTAAACTAACATTACTTTGGCTAAAGATCATCCGGATCAGTCAAATTCATAACACATCACTCGATTGGGTTATCCATACCCATCATTGATGAGAATAACCAGGTTTGAGAAACCGTCTCATTGCTTGGGTAGTATCATCAATGTGGCCCCATAATATTCATAATAGATAAATAATTCAAAGCATAAGCTCACCATCCGAATAAACTAATGTAAGGATCATAATCACATACATGCAATATCTGATATAAATATGCATACATTGGCAAAACCATGCCAGCTAAAATGACAACAAAATTCTATATTAACTTATCTATAATAGATATTTCAAGCATAATTCCACTATTTCTACAGAAGTACATCCAGATTGGTTAAATTTGATTTCCCCTAAAACCAATAAAATTTATGGAAGGCTTAATTGTTCATTTTCTGAAATAACAAAAATGCGTATTGTCACACCATATTCTGTTGATTTCTTCATAAGCTTTATACTATTTTCATTTCACATAAAAACCCCTAAATGTTAAGAACTGAGATAAATCACCTGCCCCTACTTGATTTAATCACAGAGTTTTAAAATAATAACCATCAAATTGCAGGTTTCCATGGTATTTAATTTACTTTAACAAATTTCATGTATAATATATTTAAAATACTCGCAAAAGATTTTTAATAATATTACTATTATTATTAACCCTTACGGGAATTAAAGGAAGCCAATTTTATGATATAATAGTTTATTAATTTATTTATATACATTATTAATAAAGTGAGTTATTAAATGACTATATGTAATTTTTTATTTATATAAAAATATATAACAAAATAAGTTTATTTGCCAACTAAATAAATAAGTCTCCGTTTATTTATTTTTCTTTTATTTTTGTTACTAATCGACTCAAACTCATGTTGCATGAAACGGATGGAAAGGCAAAGCATTCGAAAGGTCCATTCCCGACACCGTCAACAAAAACCAAATCTGAGTGGTAAGGGGCGGCGAGATCCAATGGATTCGGAGAACATCTCGAGGGATAGTCAGAAAAAGCCAAATTATACTTAATATAAATAGTTGCTGCAAAAGCTAAACGCAGAAAATAGTCATAATACGACCTGCACTCCCTGAAGAATCATGACCTCAGCACATACATATATATATATATATATATATATATATATATATATATATATATATATTATGTCCGAGCATGGAGATAAATGCATATTCATGGTCTGTTGGAAGGCGCAAAAGGTTTTGACTCTGTAGAAAATCTTGACTGATATGGAATGCGTTTCGGCTAGAATTGAAACCGCTAAGATAAAAAAAAAAAAAAAAAAAGATGTGGTGGCGCTGCTCAAGGGCTGAATTGGAGAGAGAACGATGCATTGCAAATTGGCTGGTAATCTTTACGAAAAGAATATAAACAGAATTTTGCAAAGGGTTCAAAACTGATCACATAGAACACGGTCATGTTTAAATTGACAAAGCTGAGATAAAATGATGGTGGCGGCGCTTATTTTGCTTTGAGTTAACGGAAGGAGAAAAAGCGACACTGCTCATGGGCCGAGTCAAAGAAAAGAACAGAACTTGATATGGTAAAATATTATTTTTGTTAGATCCCTAGACTTCTTCCGGAGGTTTTAAACCATGATAAGATAATAACAAGAATTTTGGAAGGAGGCAATAACTATTGTTTACAAATACTTTATATGATAACATCAATACTCCCAAACAAAAGGCTACTACGGAAGATTTGATCCGGGGACGTTGATAAAAATTATTGCATGAAGGCAATGAGGTAATGAGGGCAAAGAGACAATGAGAAATGAAATAACTATAGCTTACAAATACATTAAAATATATTTAATGTGCAAGAAGTAAAAATAACTTTAAGTGTATTTAAGGCAAAGGGGAAGTTCTGGGTTTGTTGAAAACATCCTTTTTAAATTGAAAGGACTGGGATTTAGAAAAGAGAGTGGTAATTGGTGAGGCAATAAAATAGAGAAAGACAACTAATATTTTTTCCAGAATTCACTTACGGACTTTCAAGATTTTTCCCAATTTTAATGTATATATATTGTATATATGTGTGTGTATGTGTGTGTGTGTTTAAATTTGTAATCCAAAATTATTTCAAAGCAAAATTCATCATTAAATTAAATTACAATACCCACCTAGAATGCTTTCCCTTTCGTTAATAGTGAGATTTCTCTTTTTGCTTCCCAAAACCTTCTTTCTTCTTCCAACTTCCCAATTTCTTTCCCGTAAATTTTTTGTGTATCCTCATGTGTCCAAAATCCTTCTCCTTAATACCGTTTTCTCTAATTTGCATGCCACTTGAAACCAAAATTGTGGATTTTGTTTCAACTCATTAACTGGGAGTCCCACAAGTAATCATTAGATAAATTTTCAATTTATCTCCCTTGATTTCCTAGTTAGTATTAAAATAACTCAACTTCCTTTGACAAGTAAAGCCATCGTAAGATTTCATGCATTAATATTAATAATCAATTCCACTTAACTAACCCCAGATAATAGTATATGTTCATCTCAGTGTTTAATTAAGATTTATCTACATTTAATTAACATAATATGTTAAATATCATAAATCACTAGTTGCCTAATACAAAGATTAAACAATTTAAGATTATAATAAATCTTTATTTCGACAAATTAAATATAGCATTACTTCCTATTTTAATTTCCCATAGAAAGATGTATTAATGATACAATTTATTGAGTACAATATAAAGCATCTCACAACATAATAATCATTATAACCAATTTCAAATCCATGGATTTAAAGGCAAAACTATAGGGTGAAATCGGAATGTGACAGCTAATGCAATCAACTTGGTGTTTCAAGTGTATTATTGTGCATGATTTGTTGGATAGACACTTCTCCACTGCCCCTGCCCCTGCCCCTGAAGTATTCTCAAGGCTGATAAGACCTCACTATTAACTTCAAGACACCCAAATTTGCTACAAGTAGTATTTTGCATGATAATATGCATTGGTAATTTGAGGTCCCAATGAGTTTGTACTATCAATGACTGGTTTTCCACTCAAAGTTTTTGTGGGTCTAGGGTCCCTAACCCTACTTAGCTTTAGCAAAAAAAAATTTACATTGAACCTCTTTTCAAAAGAAAAAATATAGAATGCGACTATGTCAATCTATATCAAATGAAAAATAAAATAGCATATGATGCACTTATGATTGTCACTTAATGATATTAATATATACTACTTATGACTGTCACCAATCTGACCAATCAACATTTCACAACATTTAGTGTTGGCATTAGATGTTAAATCAACTTTTCAATAGGAGTAATTACTAAATTCACTAAATCAATTCAAACATGTTTCAAGGGAAAAAAAAGAATTCCCCCAAACATTTTCAGACATCTAAAATTTCATATTTATTTCCGGATATTTAAAATTATTGAATTATTTAAATAATATTATTATTTCCAATTTCCTGAAGCACACCTGGACCATTAAAAAACTACCTTTACCGGAAAATGAATAAAAGGAATGTTTTCACCAAGACGATTTCCTCCAGCCTGATGATTTATAGGACAAATTATATCAAGTCTGATACGGCTCATTCCCTTTCTTGCCGAAAGTTACTCCTAAGCTCACTAAAAATTAGAACATATGACATTTCATTCATAAAAGAACACTATTGTAGAATAGACTTGGATTTTACATGTGCTTTCGTTAGAAGACATATACATCAACAACAACAAAAATTTAGTGAGCTAGCCACTATATATGCTAGAAAATCAGCCTAACACTGAACTGCCACCCTATTTGACCAAGTTACCACCCTTCAAAAGATCTTAAATTAACAAAAGATTTACTTAACCTTTATTATCAAGCTGTAAATATTACAATCAGAGTGGCTTATTATATAAGCCATGAACAAACAACTAAGCTCATACATCCATGGAACAACTTCACAATGGATGAACAACTTACGCTAATAAAAGCATAAGCAAACCAAAAAATTATGTGCTAATGATAGCAAACAACCCAAATTACAATGTACCCATACAACAATATATTGTTGACATTATTAGCTAATTATTCTAATACCCCCCTTAATGACTAAAGTACATACAATCCAAATGATTTAGTCATTACATCTTGAGTATAATATGCGGCTAATGGTTTTGATTAAGTCCAGAAATGAACTTAACCAAAGTGTAATCCCACTGCCAACACATCAAATCTTACCAAATGTCCCTATGGTCGCCATTCCATCTCACCAAAGTACATGGGTAATTAGCCATTGTAACCGCCAAGTAAAATAGGAAGTGGCACTAAATACTAAGTTCACTATGCTCACTTTGTTGTACCTTGATGTAGCGTCTTGTCTTGAATGTTTCATTCTTCCCCTATTTATTGTTATATAGATTAATTCCAACACAAAATATTATCATACCATAGACAAGACTAAATAACAATATAGTGCCATGTTATATCCTCTAAGGGATATTCTTGTGTCGATCTCCTAAACATTGAACACCTAATGCTCTCGATCCTTGAAGAATTTTGAGACATATACTAAACAAAAAACTATTGTGCCCTATCTACATGCCCCTACCACCAAATCCAACCTTCATGGCAGCTTCCCTTGCAAGTTTTCCTTTGGCCTCTTCAAATGTGCTAGGTTCAAATCCCTACAAAACAATGGTAACAACAAAATTTACCTGCTTATCACCTTGAACCATTTGCTTTCCTAATCTTGTATATCAACCTTCAATTGACCGAGGCAATACACCTCCCCAAACATCCTTCAATGTGGTATAATACCACTTCAATATCTTTTATTGACTCGATGGATATTGCTTTAAAGACTGAGAATCACTTTTTCCTTCACTAGATCCCTCTCGAGAATTTGACTCCTCAAACGTTTCCCTTATGGATTACAGACTTGCCGATTACTAGCCAAGTATGCAAATAATCACCGAGAAATTACCTGGGCGAGTCTTCGCCATAAAAATTCGATGGGTTTTTTTTTAAATCGACGATTATGATGCAATGCTCATCGAGTACTTGCCATTATTATGCTAGTACTATGTACAAACTCGCCAAAAAAGGTTTACACAAACAATAAACTCCAAAAATGAGAAAGCAACATTGTTGAGTATTGGCAAGTAGTTATCGAGTAAACTTTTTTTTGCTTGGGCGAGTACTCTTTGAGTACAAGTATGCGAACTACGGTTTCCCTCACTAAATCAATTTTAACACTAGAACTTGTTCAAGAATCAAAAGTAATTACTCATGCACTACTATCTATAGATTTACTATCAATTGAAAAGAATGGTATTTTGCATCTACAACATCTCTATTTACCACAATTTTGTTTGTGGAAACATCTAGTAATCTATATTCCTTAGACTACTAACCATAGCCAACAAAAATATATGTTTTGCTTTTGGCATCTAAAAGAGTTCTCTTTTTTTTTAAGAATCAATACGAAAACAATATAGCCGAAAACATGAAAGTCACATCAAATGTTCTTCCTAACCATGCTTCCTTGAGAGTAACATTCTACAAGTCTTTACAAGGACTTTTGTTATAGATGTAAACAACTATATTCACAACTTTTGCCAATACCAATAAGGTACATTCCGGTTGTGCACTATGCATTATGACATCTCCATAACTATTTGATTCCTCCTTTCCACAACTCCATTTTGTTGTGGAGTGTATGTAGTGGTATAAAACTTACATATACCTTCCTACTTGCATAATTCTTTAAACCATTTTGAAACGAACTAACCTCTAATATCTGATCTAAAAGCTTTGCCATGTCTACTTGTTTGTTTCTCTACCAAAGCTTTCCAAGCAACAAAATTAGAGAACAAATCAAAATTTTAATTTAGAAATAAACCCACTGATCCGAGCAACAATTTAGGCGACAATTCGGGTGATAGTTCCACCCCAATTGATGATGGAACTTTCGGGAGCCATAACTTTTGCACCGTAGCTCCAATTGACTCGCCGTTTGAACTGTTGGAAAGCTAAGAATGAGGAGAACATCGTGAAATGGCATTGAGCTCCGCTCCATGAAGTTTGACCCCCGAAAACCCAACGAAAGTGCCTCAAATTTCAATTTTAATAGTGCAGTCTAAAAATAGTAAGTTTCTAAAAATAGTAATTTCTTGAATTCTGTATTGTTTTAAATCTTGGAAGTCGAACCATTTAATCTCCCTCGAGATTGGTGACCTTCCACATCCTCCCCATGCTTTCAAAATGTGTATAAATGAAGTAACCCAAAATGTGAAGACAGACATCTCTTCCCAGAGATAAACATATATTTGTATTGCAATCTTGAGTAATACTACATCTCTTCTCAGAGAATTCATTGTTACTGTGTTATTTCTATGCTATTGAGATATTTATCAACCAAAACTTTTGAGTTTTGGATCACCCACATTTTCCTAGAAAAGTAATCAACTAACAACAATAAATATTGTGCTCCAGACATTGTAGGTGTCTTCATTGGACCATGCAAATCAGCATGTAATAGATCCAAGACTCCTTTGGCTTGCCATGCCTTATCAGTATCAAATGGATGTGAAATTTCTTTGCCCATCTGACACCCTGTACACACATTTTGACTTGCCTGAATGGATGGAAGTTCATTCACCATATTAGTCTTAGTACAAACAAATACTAATAATTGAGGTAACCATACCTCTCATGCCAAAGTACGCTATAAATTTGAATCGCTTGTTAGTGCATGTGCTTTTGCTTTTTTTGGGATCAACCAATTTAGTGCATGTGTTAGTGCATGTTAGTGCATGAAGCGCTGTGACCATACATTTGCTTCCTTGTAATTTTACACAAATTAGGATTCATTGTTATCTCACTTATAAAAGATTTTTGTTCATATATCAGGAACATACTGTAAATTCTTAAAAGGCTAACTAGCAAAATTGTTAAATGAGACACAAACATCTCCACATCCTCTAACATAGTGAGTCCAACCATCAACCAAAGAAACAAATTCACTACTAACGTTATCATCAATGAAATTAACATACCAATCTCTTTCACACGTATAGTGTTGAGATGCACCTAAGTCAAAATACCAAGTTATAGACTCAACAGACTGGTTCCGAGATGCCACCAATGTGAAATCCCATGTTGCCTCTTATTCATCTCTTTCAGCAACATTTGCATGTTGTGAACTCTTTTGACCATTTGCTAGATCATATTGTCTCTTCCAACAATCCTTTTTAAAGTGTATGCGCTTCTTACAATAATGACATTTCCATTATGACATGTTTGATGTGTTACCGCCTTTGAAAGAATCATCATTCAATGAGCTACTAGCATTGTATTGTTTGCCTCTACCTTTGAACTGTGCACTAAATGCGCTCTTATGCCTTTGAACCGTGCACTAAATGCACTCTCTATATTGAATCAAGGTGATGCTTTTGTCTGACCTTGCCTCCACACCTCTTACAAGAGAAGTGTTGATAACTTCTCAAAACTTATCTCTTGAGTCTTCGCAATCAGATGCAAGGGATCTGTAAAGGATTTGAAAGATGATGGCAAAAAAACAACCATATCTTGATTATCAGCAACCGACAATTTCGAAGGCATTAAAGCCTCTATGCATTTTTTTCAATCTTCGAGATCATCTTCTGGTCTTTGTTCTTTGGCTAAAACAATCAAGTCAGTATTTTATGACACCATAACTGTAATTCTTTCCAGTCAATTTCTGCAACTCGGGTAATAACAAATGTTGAATACCACCCCCTCACCGCAAAAAAGACCTTTTTGACCACTAATACAAGTAAATTTGAAAACCAAGAACTCTTTAGACTGGACCAACACCATAAGTGGATTCACCCTAAACCCCATATGGACACAATGGCAAAATTTTATGAAAAACTACCCACCCAATCAAAAGTTATGGAATAAATCCCTTTCCAAGTAGACTTTATAGCAAATATTTAAAAATTTAATGAAGTTAATAAATCATTAAATTTTAAAAACAACATTAAAAGTTTTAAATAAAGCTACTTTTAAATTGGAATTTTGCCCTAGATTTATATAGTTATAAAAGCCATGTGTCAAAACTTTTTTAAAAAAAATTGATGTTTTATTGCGCTATGGACATAGGGCTGCGTATGGAGACTACCCCGGACTTCTTCATTCACGTCTAAGACTTTGTCCCCCACCCCTTCACGCTTTCTCAACAAACAGCTCCTTCTCCATCTTAATTTAACGCCTCCTCAGGATTCTTCAAACACATACGTTGTTGTAAATGTTTAACCATTGCCCATAGGCTGCTTCATTCACAACAAGTTGTGCCTCCCTTTTGCACTCCTTCAAATAAAATCACACCTCTAAAATGCTCCAAACCATACAGAATACTAAATACAAAACAATTGAAATGTCTTTATCACGCACCCCTGACTGAGACGCCTCCTTCAACAAAGACATAGGCCAAATAGGTTCACAACTGCACCTCCTTCACACTTTCACTAAATATGCTTCACTCATTAGTTGGACACTTCTTTCAACAGCTTTTTTATTTGATTTTCCAGCAAACTTCCTGTTTCCATGTGCTTCTCCTTCACACCACCTACAACCAGACCATAGAAAAAACCTTCAAACAGACAATACGACAAGCATCACTCTCACACGCTGTGATTATTGATGAGGCTTTGATTCCTTGGCAGAACCAAACTCAGAGTGTGACACACACAAATGAATTTAACGCTTCCTCCCTCACTTTTTTGCTCTCAAATACCTCAACAAGATTATCTCACTTACAAGCACTATTACTTTTTGACTCTCTAATTAACAATGTCTAATACCATATAAGCTTTAATATCAAGTCATAAATACAAAAATTAGAGAGGCTTGCTATTTAAGCCATGAGCGAACAATTGAGTTCCTACATCCATGGAACAACCTCACAACAGATGAACCACTTACACTAATAATAGCACAAGTGGTAAAAAAAATGTGTTAATGATTAAACACAATCCAAATTATAATGTATATGTACAACAATATATTGTTGGCAATATTAACTTATTATTCTAATAAATTTTGCTTTAGTTTCTAACAAAAAAAGATAGACCTCTATACAACAATATACTGTTGACGATATTAACTTATTATTTTATAAATTTTGCTTTTGTTTCTAACAACAAAAGATAAACCTTTAGGTTACCGATATATTAGTTTCATGCAAGAAGATATGTAATATCTCTTGGGGTTCAAATTATTGTCCCATGCTAGCATCATTCACATAGATTTTGCCTTCTCTGGCAACACAACGCTCGTCTTGTGGCTAACGATCTGTTTCCAACCCATAACTTCTCTTTATGGCTATGAAAGTAGGCGTCTTGTAAACAACTTGATTTGATTTTTGGAATCTTTGGGAGGTATAGATAGATGTAATTTTTTTGGGTCCCATCCTAGCAGACATGTTCCCTAGACATATAATAATCCCCCTAAGAATGAGGGAACTATTTCACTGTACCTTCAATCTATTGCTCAAATTTTGTAATCCATAGTTTAGAACTCATGACCAAGCTTGGCAATAAACCAAACCTAAGTTCTATGTTGATTTGCAGTCGTTGGTCTCAGCATTGCTTCCTTGATCCAATTTATCATGTAATCTCTCTTGAAAACTAATTAATAATTTTTAGGGTCTCCTTGATTGTTTTATATGTCAGCATTGCCTACACACTTATCTTTTGTACATGATATTTGGTTATAACATAAGTTGGATGATTTCGTAGTTTAAGAAATTTGGTGATGGATGGGCTTCCATATTATAATTATTGTTCATTAACATGGTTAGTAAGGCCTTAGGAGAGGAGTTCCAACCTTGTTTTGACTCATATATGCTTTCAATATTTATTAATTTTTGATACAATTACTATTCCACTTTAAAAGACTTCCATGGCCAAACTAGCTTGCTCAATCAAAGTGTGATTGATTCGCTGGAATTTAATATGTTGAAAACATTATATGTCATCAAACCCCCATCTCCTAAATTTGGGGATCTTAGAGCACCTCCAACGACTCTTTTTATAAACTTTGATGCCAATTCAATGGGTTATGGTGTCATCACAAAGTCCTTCATGATGTTAGTAGAGGTTGGCAAAGGGTCCTTGTTCCTAATTGTAAATTATTTACCTTTCATACATTTGCGACATAATTGAGTTATAAGCCTAACCAAGGTCGTCATTCTTTAAACAAAATCACCCTTCAAGAAAATGATTAGCATTCTACATAATCACTAATTAGGTCATTTGTTTTGTTTATCAATTTTTTTAACATTGTCACATTTCAAGTTAGTATTGCTTCCAATTGTCAAGGTATCAGTGGTTGTCATTGTTGACTATTAAAATCTCAATGGTCATGACTTACGACTAACCTATTCTAAGTGTCCATTACATAAGACTTGCTTGAGATGTTAAAATTACACTCCAATGTCTCTTCTTAGACATTTAAATATCAACCATCTGTAAAATAAAACCATAGTTCAAGGATATCATTAATCTACACCATCAATCAATGGATTTGTTTAGCCAATGGAGAATTGAAAATCTCGTATGGTAAACCAAAATGGCATTAAAACCCCCAAGTGACTTTGCATATGAGAAAACACTTTCATGACCGTTTTGCTTTTATGTGCATTTCCTAATGATTGGATCTAATAAGCCAAATAAGCAGTAGATATGAATCATCAACTATTGACTCTTGATAATGATTCTAATGACAATCAAAAGTTATTACACATCAATCATGCCAATCATTCTCAAATCCCGAAAGAATTAAGATGTTTCGTATACTTAAAATCATCATTACTTGTAAATGTTTGGTAAAGTTAAGCAACATATAACATCTTAAAGTGAAATTAAAAAAAATTTAGGGTTGACTTTTATTTAGTATTTTAATGTTATTATTAAAAAAATTATTGTTATTATTATTATTGATGATGATGTTTTTTTAGTAAATAATCCCCTTGTAGCCCATACTTGAGGCATACCTTCAACTTAAATGTCAACACAATGGTGTATCTATTATGTCAAATTCACAAGACTTGCACTCAACCTCGTTTATTTAGGCACACCAAACTCCATTAAATGCAGTGTGTTACTCAATATTACACATCAACATGTCTTTGGGTCTTTACACCTATATATTTGCTACAAAGGCAATCAAAAATGGCAATGATGGTATGATATTGAAAGCAAAGAAAATTAACTATTTGTTCCCTATAATTATTGCTTTAAGCGTCAAAAAAATGAATGCAAATCCCCTTTAAGTTCTTATTGCAATTGCACTATTTTGAAGGCTCCTAAATGGAATTTGCAATTCCATGAAGAAGTCTTCATTCTTGTAGAATAAAACAGCTTATAACAGTAACTTGAAAAGGTCAAAGATTATAAACAGCACTAAATATGATACTTAAGTCTCACTATAATATATAAGGATACCATTGAACATTTCTTACCCAGATATACAATGATGATAGAATCACCAACATAATCTAGTTACACTATTTATAAAACCAAAAGAATTTATTGCCGATGTGCCTCATTTGAAAATCACATGCACATTTGTCATTGACATCACAACCACACTACATAGTTCACAAAAGTCATTCATTGATATGAAAATTTGGTGTCATTGCCAAAATGTTATATCATATTGACATTATCATTGAAATAGTATTTTTATGATATGCAAAAAAAAACAATTGTTTAGCACTTATATCTAGTTGGGTGGTTCTAGTTTTTGTTTAGTACTTAATTTCATCTAACATTTAGAAGTTACATTTTTCCATCCTAATATCGTATATAGCTCATATTACATGATCTAGATGACTTATATCTCAATCTTAAAATCACATGGAACAAATACAAAAATGGTGATTTACGTATATAGTGTCCTAAATCCAACATTAACAATTATGAAAGCAGAATGCATGAGAAGGTCAAGTTGTTCGTGTTGTAGATTGTTCTTTTCCATTCATTTGAAGGAAAAAACATGGTCATAAAAAAGATCAATAGTATTAAACTAAAAATATGCTCCCACATGATGCTTATTGTCTCTTGCATCCTTAAGAATACAATATCCACATTCTATTTATTGATTATCCATCAGAATCACTTTTCAGATGGAGTAAAGTAGCTACTTGTGCAAAGCAGTCATAAGCTTTTGAAATTCATGAATTTCAAAAATTTAAAGAACATTTGCAAGCTACTCCATTATTCCAGAATTGGCCTATTTGACCGATTGCAAATATATTTAACTAATTAAATTTTTAAAGACACAAATTCAATACATATCCGTTGCATATGAGTCTACATACAAAGGAAAATTTGATGAACTTGTATCCGAAAACACCAATTAACTCCACATAAAATGTGATTCAACGATAACAAGTTAATTCTAAATCAATTTCAACCACTCAATCCCTTGTTGATTTATCCTAGGTGATATGCCAAAAAAGAAGAAAGAAACACCAGTACATGTTATTGGCTAGAAGAACAATAGTAGGAAACCAAATGACAAGGTTAAATACAACTGGACTAAGTCTCAATCAATATCCCTTTTTTGATTATCCTAGGCCATATACCAAAAGTGATGCACATTAACAGAAAAGAAAATTGCACTGTTAATTAAAAGATAAGGCAAATATAAGTTTTGTTAATTTTACTAGAAAATTAAAGTTTCTCAAAGAGCAGAAAACACATTCCGGAATTGAAGCATTAAAGCCTCTATTTTACCTAATTCGATAGAAAAGAATGCTAATAAATAATTATCCATACCCTTATTTGCCACTTCACCATACATCCGAACTTGGAAACAAAATATTTGAAAATTGGAAACAAACATGTCATGAGTTTCATATATCTCAGGTCGAAAACTAATGGTACTAAAAAGTATGCAACTCAACCTAATTACACAGGATATTGTACTGATAAAGATAGTAAACAATGAAAAGAGTGTAACAATAAATAAAACCGTTTCACTACAAATAAAGGCTTTCTTGTCAAAAGAGACTCTCAATGCTTATTATAATCAAAATTCTACTTTTTCATGTTACAAAATTCATTTCACTACCAAAGCTTGTTTATGTTAAATGACAAACAAGATATCATAATCATCATGATTTGTAGGAAAGGATATTAAAAACTCAAGTCCAAAGATATAACACATAAGCTTCCTGTCATAATCGTGACACCTCAGTCAAAAATTACTAGAAATCTACACTGAACAATCCCAGAATGTGGGGAGAAGGTCTAACAATAAAATGAGCGCTCTGACAAATATTATAACCCTCAATAAGCATCAAATTTCTTAATTTAAAACAGTTTAAAATGAGTACACTAAATTCAAGCTAGAAATACAGAAAAAAAGCAAGGACACAAACTTCAAGCTTCTCAAAATAAACATCTTCTTTGAAGGAACGCTAATGCATTCACTAGAAAAAACTATTACCATAGTAGAAAACAAAAGAGTATGTTAGTCCATGCAGATTTGATATACCTGATGTACGATAAAATCGAAGTTTATTTACAGTCTGCAGTATAGTCGACATTTGAACAGGCAAGGCTTTATGTAGTGGCACATGACAAAGAACCTGCATGAGTACTGAAATCTAAGCTTATGTTGAATCTCGAACAAAAAACCTGACTATTACAAGCGTGTTTATCACAATTAATTATATATTAGCAGCTCCAAAACACCTTGAATATGACTTGTAGCACAGTTGTTTGTTCTTCAACTGACGCCTGACTCAGCCATTTTGCAAGAATTGGTATGCCTCCTTTGGTTACAAACCTGCCAATTGTTCCGTATCAACCTGAAAGTTTCTCCCGACTAAAAGCATAAACAAGTGGTGCACAAGATATCACAAAGTCACAAAAAGGAAGAATCTTTATCTATACCAGCACAAAACTGTCGAATCATGTATCTGTAGAATCCGCTCTAATAGTTGGACCTGACCAGAAAACGTGCCTTCCTTTCTCATTAAAAAGAAAAAACTTTTTATGAAATTTGTATCGAATGATTCTCTATCTTCAAAGGCATTGTCAGTTAACAGAGAAGACTCTTTGCCAGCAGTCTTAATTCCAACCCCACTTTGGGAATGCAACAAAGTTGTTACACAACTGGACTGTTTTGTGGCACTTGGAGCACCATCATCATCAGTGTTGCCAGCTTGTATATTGTTTGCTTTATTGTGTGCCTGCCGGGCAAGCCTCCGTACTCTGGACCGCTGCCCAGAGAAGAATTCTCTAACCTACAAGAAAAAATAATAGTCATTTTGTAAGGAAAAATAGCATGACTTGGATAGAAGGATGTAAAACAAAGGCAGAAATGATATGTATACAAATACTAATCAAATGCCAATGATATGAAGAACCAATGTCACCGCTTCCAAGGAAGAACCAAGCAACATTGCCTGGTAAACATTAAATAAACATGAATATGAAAACATCAGATGGTATCAACATGGAGTTTAATTTAGATAATAAGATCAGTTTTTCAACATATAAGTCAAACCAATCATCCTGCAAAGGGTTGACAGCTGGGAATGTACAAAAAGATTGAAATTTTTCATAAACGCCATATCTTAGATTGGGAAAAAATATATGATACTCAATGCATTTGTTTAAGTAACATAATGTGGGTCAAGACAAGCTATCCAGTGTCCCAAACACAACGAAATAAAGCACAACGAGATCACTGACAATAAAATCTGTAAATTAGATACAACCAATGGCAAGTGAGAATCAACCACAGACAATTAATATTTAGAAATATGAGGGATAAAGCCAGAATACCTAAGAAGTAAGAAAAGACTCAGAAAAAAGGGAAAGATGCAAGTCCATAAGCATTAAAAATGAAAGAAAATGTCTTGAAAATGACAAAAAACTCACATCCAAATCCTGCCTGACCATATTCTGGAACACAATGGGAGAACAGTGTGTCACATGAAAATAAAAGGAAGTTGCAAATAAAGAACGCAAAGACCTAATTAAGTTTCCATATCATGGAATACAAAAAAGGCAAAAATACTTACTAAAAAATTTACGACGGCTTTCAGCAACAAAATTTGGAAAGTATAAAGAAAAAACATTATTGAATATGTACACTGTACAAAGGTCCAGCTGACCAGATTGACAGAGAGGAACAATTACAAGATGAGAACATTTAAGTAATCCAAAGAAAGCAATCGACACTGACAAAATTCATCAATTTTTTTGAGAAATCCACATGGCCACTTCAGTTTGAATTCCTTAAAATATTTGATGCGACAAAGGAGAGCAATCTGACCCTTCAATCTAAATTTTTATCACAACATAGAAATGTATAACTCGACATTTAATTTATCTCATGAGTGCCTTAAGAGTCACTCTTATGTGCAAAATTCTTACTGTCTCATAGTCCATAAAATCCAATAATCCTCTAATGGGGTCATTCCTACACGTACTAATGCTACTAAAACAATTATAGAATCCATGCGACTTAAGCAATGCAGATTAAAATAATCGGTCCATCATTGATCATAAGATGTGCAAAAGTTTTATGAGGCAATAAGTTGTGCCTGTATCGCCCATCAATTCAACAATCTCATCTAAAAGGTGAAACTTAACCATAATTAACTGTTTCAAGCTTCGGCAGCGGAAATCAATTGAAAATGAAATTTCTGGAGACACTGCATATGGAGTAAGAGATCTTTAATTCCATGTGCAGTGTCTCAAGAAATTTCATTTTCAATAGCTATTATTAACACATATACTAACATATGCATATATCGTGAACATGGACAGGATATTTAAATATGGTTTAGGTGTGTTCCCCAAAATGACAAATGCACTCAATCTGGTTTTGTCATTCCTGATTTTACTGCTGACTGAATCATGTAAGGATCCTCAATTTCTTGTGCACAAAACAAACCAGATTTGTGTTTGTGCAGATAGGGGTAAGATCTCATAACTCTTAAGTTGAGATTCACGAATCGGAGCTCATTTTTCAGCCATATGTCCAGGGTGAAAAATATCACTCAAGGATAAAATGTCATGTAGGGGATGATATTTTCATATCCTAAAGGAAATAATAATTCTACATAAGACCAAGAAAAGTATGGAAATGTCATGATCCTCTCAGAAAACTATCAACGTTTTGCAACTACAACAGATGTCTCCATATCTACATTAAATACACATACTATAGGATTTCTCAAGTTTAGCTATCTTATGACAGCACTATGCCCACCATTTGCCTGAATAATAAGCAGAAAATAGAATCTAATGCCTTTTTACAGCTTTTAGTATTTACTAATATTCTGATCCCACTTTCGCCCTATAACATATTCTCTAATTCCATCTCAAGTTTGTCAAAGTGAACCAGATTCTCTGCTTCTACCGCCTTCTTAGTTCTCCAAATCAATAAATGTTTCCTAAGCACAGATATGTTTCAAGAATTTCGTGACGTGCAGGTAAGGATAAATTCAAAAGGCAACTGCCTTAGATATCAACAATGGAATCCCAAAGATTTTGAACATCCAGGATGCATTTAAAATTTAAAATAGTTTCTGATGAGAAAACAACTAGCAAATTAGACTTGCATATATTTCCTGAGCACAGACACATTTGAAGAATTTCATGATATGCAGGTAAGGATGAATTTAATATGCAACTGCTTTGGATATCAACAATGGAACCTCAAAGATATCAAACATCCAGGATGCATTTAAATTTTAATATAGTTTCTGATGAGAAAATAACTAGCAAATTAGATTTCCATATGCCATTTAGAAATTATTGCAATAAGCTTTTAATGAACCTGCCTGTGTAATAGTAGCACCACAAAGAGCACTAATTTCGCGAGCTTCTCTCTTTGTTACCGTGTCTTTAATTGCAAAAATTCCTTGTAGACATTTGATAGCTTTAGGGGTCAATAAATCCCTTGGTCTCCTACCTGCAAAAGTACCATAGAAAAATATAATTTTGAAGTGCTTGAAATAAAATATGGCATTCAAAAAACATTAGAAAGAGGTGGAATGACCAATTCAAAGTTATTCAAATTTAAGCAGCTTTCTTCCATGAGACTACAGGATCACAAACGCAATCAGTTTATCTCTGGCTGGGATCAAAAAACCTTAGAAAAGTTACACCCACCATCTACCAAAGTGTTAACTATTCATCAGGGTTCTATATTTTGTATCATTATCAGTATCTATTGTTGGCAGGAGTTTTTACATTGTTTGATTTATGGTGTTTGTTGAAGCAATTAAAGAGCACATAAAACTAACCTACATCATAATAATCACCTTGTGGAGTTCTATTCCCCATGACGGTTTCTCCACATTAAAATATTCTGTAGTTTTTTTTGTGCAGTGGTGTGCTTCCTTTCTTTATTGCACTTTGCTCAAAATAATTTCCAATGCTTTGACTTGCACATGACTAAGACCTAACTATTGTTTTTCTCATGCAATTATGTGTTTCTTTTCCTTTCTTTCCACTTTCTGCTCATATTGGTGTTATCACGTTGGTACTTAAAAAAAAGTATGCCTCTTCAGTCCATTGGCATCTCTATCATTATTGATTGGCTTCCTCCATTCAGATGCTCATGGACATTTACCGATAGTATATACACGTCACTTGGACCTATTACCCATAGCCTCTCAATCTCAAAACAGCATTATACATTGAGTGTTTCTTATAGATTGCACCATCGTCCCGCCTGAATATTTCTAGCACCATTGGTTGCATGGCTTGAGGATTCCTTTTGACCTGCTGAAGGTTTGCTCCCACATGTTACAAATTGAGTCAAACTGATTTGTGCGCAGCCATGCAGGTCCACACACTATTCCTTAGGACATGGACCTCCCCGTCATTGCTGCGTCTTGTGCCACACAAAGACTCACAACACCTTCATGCACTAGCACCTTGCCTTCCGGAACACAGCACAGCCTTGTTTTGTCATGCAGCATCTCCTCAACCCCACATCATGTGCACAGCCTTGTGGCATACCTGGACATTGGCGCCATGCTTTGCAACATACCATGCACCGACATAGCACCTTTCAACACTTCTGCAGTACCACATAGCATCCCTATGTTTCCCAAATGTCTCTGCACTCTACAGCTATGCAAAAAATCTCTCCCTTAGTGGCATGCCAAGTTGCACTTTCCAAGTCTGCACCATGTCAGAGACTCTGTCAAGATACCATAACACTAGAAGTTCAATTGTTGCACCTGCAAGAAGGTGAACCGTTACTAGGTGAAAGATAACTGTTTCGTAACCACTCTCTTTGGTAGCCACCTTTGATCTATGCATAGCTCCCGCACCACGTACAATCCTCTTTGTACACTTGCACAACACGTGCACCACTCACCTTGGGGCCCAACTCCCAGTCCCATGCAATACACCCGCACTTGCTCACAATCCCGCATGCCACACTCGCACCTCTCTGCACTGAGCTTGCCCTCAGTCCCACACACCACACTTGCACCAAATCGCCAAGTTTGCTCAGAGTCCCACATGCCTCATTGGCACTTGCTCACAAATTCACGTGCGTACACTTGTCTCAGCTCCAACACATCCATGTGTCAGCCTGCTCCGATCATTGGCTTACCAAGTAACACTTCCCAGCCTGGAATCTATCAGTTATCCAGTTGGACAGTTAGTCGCCACGTACCTGGAAGCTCAACTGTCACCCAAAAAGGAAGACGAAACGACTTGTAATTGTCTTCTTTGTAACCAACAACAATTATAATTGCTTCTTGTATTTCATGTATAAATATGTATCATATCCATCCGGCCAAGGGTCAATGCCATACACAGTTGCAGTTATAGCTAGCATGCTCTACGTATCTACTCTGCCATACACAAATTGTACATCAATGTATTATTTTCCCTATTCAGTCTCATTAAATAGAAGTTGCATTTCTACAAGCATCAGACTTCCACTCCATTGAATGTGTCTCGATTGTTCTATCTAAATATATCTATGTGCATTCACTCTTACAACTGTAAGTTACCTCTAGCATGCAATTGTCCCTAGCACGCCTAGTCTTGGGCCCCTATAGCGTGGATCAGCGTTTTTGTAATGATGTATATATATCATAAACGTTTGGCCCTTAAGGGATCAAAGATAGATCCATATGGAAGATTGTTAGCATGCCCTAAGTAACTAGCATTTACACACATCTATAATTCCCCTTTTTAGTCTTGGTAAATCAGTCGGACGTATTTATCTGTCTGATCATGGGATCATGTACTCCCAGCTTTACTGAACATTGTACACATTTGTACCTTTTCCTATTCTTTACATTGAATAGAAGTTGCACAATTCTGCAAATATTTCCACATTCAAATGTGTTTTGGTTTACTATTATGTTAGTTTTTCTTTGCATGTTCTATCATGTAGATTGCAAGCCAATACTCCAAGTTTGTCCACTGCACCTACTAATGAGAAGCATTAAGGAAGCTAGAGCTAATGATAAAGCAATGACGAACACTCAAAAATCTGAAAATCAGATTTGAAAGGGTGTAGAATCAGGTTCTAAAAGTGAAGGGGTAAGAAACCCTAAGGTTAGATGATCGCAAGATCAGGTTAACCAATTTATTTGGACACCTGCACAACATGCAGTCAAGGAGCTCAAACAACGCCTTTGCGCAGCACTTGTTCTGGCAATCCCTGACATTGTCCATCCCTTTGAGATCCAAACCAAAGCATCTAACTATGCACTCAACGCAATACTCAAATATCATGGAAATTTGATTGCCTATCACTTAGAGATATTCAGTGACATAGTTTGCCATTACTCTACCCATGAAAAATAGTTGCACACCATCGTGTAAGCAATTAAGTAACGGCACAATTACATCTAGGGTAAGCCAAAAATCATCCATTATGATCATAAGCCACTTCAATTTCCACGTAAATAGAGCAAGCTGAAGAATGTGTGTCACGTGAAGTGGACAACTTGCAACATTTCCATTTGGTGCTCATGAACAAGAAGTGGAAGGATAATAAGGCAGCAAATTGCATCGGTTGTCCACCCATGCAAGCACTCATCACGGTGCTTAACACGTGGCTGACCAGGTATCTCTCTACTAAATAGACTGCGACATCGCATACACCTATACCACCCTTGCGCATGGTGAACAAGTTCGCAAATTCCACATCTGACAAGCTTCTCTAAAAACTTGGACATCTCTATGTTCCTGATGGTGCATCTCACTAAAGAGTCATCTAGGAAGCTCACTACACAAAAACAACAAGACACTTATGCATTACCAAGCCATTGGCAATGCTTCAACAACACTTCTATTGGCCTCACATACACACAGACATTAAGTGCCACATCAAGTCTTGCATTCCATGTTGCATTGCCAAGCCCACAAACAAGAAGCTAGGAAGCTACGATTTCACATATCTTTGTTGATTCCATCCAGGGCTTGGGTATCCATCAGTATGAATTTAAAGACTGGATTACATATGATGAAACACCAAAATGATTGTGTTTGTTGCAGTGATAGATTCTCTATGATGGCATCATGGTTGCTTGCAAGAAGAGCATCAACGTGTAGGAAACTGTGCACTCATTCTCCAACTATGTTTTGGTTCATTTTTTACTAACAGCATCCTTTGTGTATGACTGCAACCCACAATTTGTAAAACCACTTCTAACAATCTTTGTGAGATATGATGGATACAAAATTGGACCAGTCCACAACATTTCATCCTCATACAAATGAACAAACAGAAGTTGACAACTTCACACTTGTCATTTGTTGTGCATGTACAACAATGTACAACCACACACTTAGGATGATAATTTACCTTACATCTGACATGCCTATAACAAGGCTCTACACAACTCTATGACGCAAAATCTATTTCACACGTCTTGGGTTCCAACCAACAACACCACTAAACATAACCTACCATGCACCATCCGACACGGTGTCACGCTAACATGGAAAGAAAGTGAAAATAGTGCAAAAGTTTCTACAGCACATCCAACAAGTTCAACAGATACTCTCACACCAACAACAGAATTACAAAGAGCACCATGATGCACATCACACACCTCATGAGTTCAATTTGGGCAACAAAGTCTGGTTGCATCTTCAAGAGGAATGCTTCAAGGGTCCACATAGCAAGATTAAGCCTTTGTGCTATGGTCCATACACCATACTACACAGTCAAAGAGAATGCATTTGTTCTTGACCTGCCATAGTTTTTGGGTTTGCATCCAATCTTCTATGTGGAACTCCTTAAATTTAACTTCCCACCTTTGCTTGACCCAACAATAACTCAACATCCTTCTGACTTGAATCCTAAACACCTGCTCACAACACCAAAGGATCAGATCATTGAAGTGACAACAACACACCCCTGCCAAGGCACACATCAATTGCCTGGGGTAGTCAAGGCAAGGCAATATATTGATCATGATAAGTGGTACAACCTTTAGCAACTTTAGGGTCGATTTCCACAGTTGAACGAAGATGCCATGGGAACCATTTCTCCTCAAGAAAGGGCAACAATTGTGCAAGTCCACGCACTTTTCCTTGAGATTTGGATCCCAACGCCTTGCCTTGCAGACTACCGTGTAGTTTTCTGGAGTCATGCAGCTCTTCCTAAACTCCATGTCATGTGTGCAACCTCATGGCATACTTGGATACAGATGCCATGCTTCACAGCCTACCCCACACCAACACAATACCTTGCACGACTTTGTAGCACTGCACAACATCCCTACACTGTGCAGCGCTTCACAACCATGTGGAAACTTTTTGTTGCTTCACAACATGCTAGGTGGCACTTTCCAAGTCTACATCATGTCAGAGACTATGTTAGCATACTACAACACTCAAAGTCCAATTGTTGCCCTTGCAAGAAAGTGAACCGTAACTTAGGGAGAAGATGAACCATTTTGTAACCGCTCCCTTTGGTGGTCGCCTTCTTGTAATGATGTGTGTGTGTGTGTCTATCATAACCATCTAGACATAAAAGAATCATATAAAAATCCATATAGTGGATTGTTAGCATGCCCCGAGTATCTAGCATTGACACACATTTATGATTCCCCTTTCCAGTCTAGGAAAAACAATTGGAATTATTTCCCCTTTTGATTACAAGTGCCTGCATTCCCGGCCTTTTTGAACATTGTACATGTTTGTACCTTTCCCTATTCTTTACATTCAACACAAGTTGCACCATTCTGCAAATAATTCCGCATTTGAATGTGCTCTCATTTACTGTTGAATTAGTAGTCTTTTGCATGCCCTATAACTAGTAGTTTGGTAGCCAATACTACAATGTTTTCCACTGCACCAGCATCCCAAGCCCTGTGGTGTGGTGTGGATCACAAAACAATATACCCCTCAAAGAAATAGGATATGTTCTCTTTACACTCCACACGGTGGTGAATGAGAACTTTATTTTCAGATGTCTCATTTACTCTTATATCCATCAAAGGTATTGTTATTTGTATGTTTAGAGACTTAAGATTCTTTACCTACATTATATGTTATCTTGACGAGAGGTTCTTGGCCCTTTTCCTTCAAGCGGTTGTCAATGTCTAATGTAGGGAGCTTGCAAAGGAGATCTAAGTAGCATATAATAAATTATGAATGAACTTCCTTTAGAGGTGCATACCTCAAAATAACTTGTCAAATCTAAAATTTTATGTTGGAACTAATTACGAAGGACATTGACTTTATCCAAGTCATAATGTATTCCATACTAATCAATGAAGATCCAAGTACTTGCCTAAGATTTTCCCCAAAGAGGACGACTTCATCTTGGCTTGTAGTTGATGTTTCTAAAGAAGACCCATAGCCATATGCACATGGACTAGGTGATTGTCTCAGGTATTAATTTAGAATCTGACAAATGCAACCACCAATGGAGTCCAAGAATCTAACACAAATAGAATGAAGAGAGCATCATATGAAATGCCTGAACCTAGAACTGAAGTTTTAGGTGAGCGACCTGGAAAAATGGATATTGTCATAAGAAACAATCAATCTCATCCTCCGGAACAAAAATTTGACTCATTATCCTAATTTTGGGTAGGAGGCCTAATAAAATGTCTCATGTCTATTAGGCAAGGGAGGCTTCCCTAAAACTATACTATAAATGCATACAGCTGCTGCAAACACCCTAAAGAAGAGAAGATTTTAGAGACACACATTTTACATGCACAAAGCTATTTTGGATTTCTGAATACTGGAATTCCTTGTTGACAAAAAAGACCTAGACAATACTAGGAAAGGAAATTGTTTTACCCCTACAGTTAAGTAGTATTTCCCCTGAGCTTTATCATGAATATAAGCTGTATTTTGTTATGAACCTAACTACACCATTAATTATGAACAATTATGTCCTAACGAACAATTTATCAAACGGTAACCTAACGATACATCCTTTTATACATAACCCTATCTATGTTCGTATATATATTAATTTTGTATTCCTCTTTTGTATCATCTATAATATATGTTTGTGTGTGTATACACACACATACATATTTATATATATACATATACATATATATTTGTATATGTAAATTTATACATATTTCTCAACATACCTACCTTGGGATGCTACATATTTAAAGATGTAAAACTTCTTGGCATTCATTCACCAATTTGATAAGCTAAGAGCTGAAAATAATTATCTCATCAATGGCCGGTGTAAAAACATGGAATTGAAATTGAAGGCCTCTGAACATGCATCAAAACAAGAAGCTAAATTTTGAGCAAGATATGTATAGCTTCTCATTCACTCCAATCTTCATATAATATTGGCACTAATATTTATACTTCAAACACCTAATTTGAAATTAATCACTACTAACTACTAAACTTCTAATAACTAACAATTTAAATGATACAACTGATCAAAAGTACTTTTCCTTGTCTACCTATCATCTACTAATACAACAATATATACAGTCAATTATTTTATAGTTACAAAGCAATTCAATCTTCGAGTAATAGGGAGAAGGCTCAACCAACAGCCCTTAAGGCTTCAAACCCTCAATCTCCTCTCCCTATCAGTCAAGTGCCTAAAGGCCCTAATGTCAATTGAGGGATCCCCTATATCTCCGTGACCTCTTTGATCTATTGAGTGAGCCCCTAAAGGCCCTAATATTGGTCAATTGCCTAAGGGCCCTAATGTCAATTGAGGGCTCCCCTCGATCTCCGTGGCCTCCTTGATCTATCAATTCAACCTCTGAAGGCCCTAACATTGGTCGATTGCCTAAAGGCCCTCCCAAACCTCGATCCATTGATTGAGTGCTCTCTCTACTGGTAGACTCCGTCAATATAACTATTGCAAAGAGATAGTTGCCACTTTACATCCTCATCTTTAATGTCTTGAACATATTCACTACAAATATTGTTCCTATTTGCAGACCTCTTTGTACAGGGGCTTGTGCTCTAGCCTCAACATCCTTGTCGGCATGCAAAATCCAATAGTTCCTCAACTTTTCTATAGTATTTGCAATTTCAATATCTAAATCTTTAATTGCTTTACCATTATATCATCCTACACTTGGATCCCATTGAACCTAGCAATATCATCATCAATTTGTGTTTCTATTCATTGAACTCTTCAGTCTCATTCACTTGCAATCATGCTAACAATAGCATCAGTGTTCAAAGTGTAATCCAAATGCTCCAAGTAATTAATCTCCAACAAATCGTCTACTTCCTTGAAAACAACCTCTCATTTCCAAAGTTTTATCTTCAATAACCACAACCCATTCAAAAAGCTTTTGTTGTCAAAAGCGGTTTGAGTTGCTACTAATATAATAGGACAAAAAGCTTCCCAAAAAGCCATTGAGGCGATCCTTTGTTCCAAAATAAGGCACCATTCACTAATTGCCTCATTTTTGGTCTTCACACCAGCTTCGTTGAGTTCATTACAGGATACTATCCTCGTCTGGCTTAGATCAACTCCAATTTCATTAAACTTACAAAAATCACCTTTGTTCCTTTCTTCCCATTCAATCATTGTCTTTCGAGAGCATCCTATATTCTCCATGGTATGCCAAGCATCCTAGCATGTTTTCATTCTTGCATCAAGGATAAAGACTCAAACATTTGTTTGCCAAGCATAATATCTACAAGAACTTGTTTTGCACTATAATCCTCCTCCTCCCCACCTTTACAATTGAGGTAATATCATTGAAATTGACATGGCAAATTACAATTGGGACAATTGTCGCCTATAATGATAAACAAGGGGCTCTTAATTGTTTGCAACCTTTTTCAACTTTAACCTAATTGTCATTGAATCACACTTCAAACATTCAACATGCCATCTAAATTTTCGTCTTAATCTTTCTTTTGAGTCCCATTTTTTCTAAATTGGTCACTTGTGGACACTGATACAATTGTTTTAGTTTCTTTGCAAGTAACTAGGCTCTGACTAGTGGTAATATCAAGAACCATTTATGGTGCTATTGCATTTTCTCGGCTTCTCACAGCATTTGAGCATCTTTAGATTTGCTAACATATTTTGACAGGATTTTTGGGTTTGTTTCCTTTGCCCTTAGAATAGTTTCTTTGGAGGTGGCCTTCCTTTTACTAGATCTAAAGTATTCCATTTGCATTGTAGGATGCTTTCCTCCCCCTACTGAGATCAACTCCAATTTCATTGAGCTTACAAAGCTCACCTTTGTACCTTGCTTCCAATTAAATCATTGTCTTTTGAGAGCATCCTAAATTCTCCACGATATGCTAAGCATCCTTGAATGCTTTCATTCTTGCATCAAGGATAAAGACTCAAACACTTTACAAACACAATATCTTCAAGAACTTGTTTTGCACTAAAATCCTCCTCCTTCCCACCTTTGCAATTGAGGTAATTTCATTGAAATTGACATGGTGGACTGCAGATGGGACAATTGCCTAGAATAATGATAAACAAATAAAGGTTCTTCATTGCAACTTTTTTCATCTTTATCCCATTGTCATTCAATCATGCTTTAAACATTCAATAGGTCATCTATCTTTTCATTTTCTTCTTTCTCTTGGGTCCCATTTTTATAAATTGGTCACTGATGGACACTGATATAATTGTTTTTCTTTCTTTCTTCTTGCACGTGATTAAGCCCTAACTAGTAGCATTATTAACAGTCATTTGTGGTGCTATTGCATTTTCTAGGCTTCTCATGATATATGAGCATCTTTGGATCTGCTATCATATTTTGACAGGCTTATTGGGTATTCTTCCTTTGCCCTTAGAATATTTTCATTGGAGGTACCCTTCTTTTGCAACCTTTTGGCTTTTTCTTACTAGATCTTAAATATTCCATTTGCATGAGAAATTGCTTTTTGTAGAAACATTGGATACTAAGCCTTGAGATATTAATTTGCACCTAAAATTGTGGATCTTCTAAAATTTTGTACCTTTTCATCTTATCTTTGTTTATTTTCAAGACCTCTTCTATATTTTTGCGTTGTGAATTTAAAAATCTACAAGCAAAAGAAGCCTTTAAGTGTAAAAAATATTGTTTCCCAAAAAAACATTCTTCTTTCCTTGGTAGCATTTTTTTATGGTCTCCTACATGGACTTGTTTAATGCTACCATATTTAGTTTTCAAAACAAAATGTATACTCTTCACAAATGACCTCTTCTTTAATGCTACCATATTTAGTTTTCAAAGCAAAGTGTATACTCTTCAAAAATGACCTCTTCTTTCTTGTAGCATTTATAATATCCATAACTTAACATTTGCTTTATAATATATGTTTCTTCATAACAAAAAATGTTAAATTTATTGTTTATTAAAAACAAAGGCAAAAAATAGTTAATGCTTTACAAAAAAAATGTGAAAATGCTTCAGTTTTAAAATGCTAAAAAGAAAGAATAAAAAAATTATTTAAAAAAAAAATGCAATGAACACTCCATACTTACAGGTTTGATCCCAAAACTAATCAACCTTAAGAAATCACAAAATTTGAGGGGCTGACTGATCAAGCTACATATCATTCACTCTTATGTTGTGGGAGCAAGGCCAAGCATGCTAACACAACTTCTCATTGCACCCTCCCGAGTCCCCAAGCATTTCCTAGATGAGCTCTCGAGACTCCATATTAGCGCATGACTGACCAACTGCCCTCACAAGCATTGTCACTAATGCCATAAAGTGTGGTTCTTGGCTGCTTGCAACTAAACCATAGGCATTAGGGTTTCAAGCCAATTTTCACCTCAACAATTCTTAAATTCTTAAGGTTTGAAAAGTTAAAAATTACAATTTAATTCTTTACAAAAATTTGAAAATGTTATAGATTTTAAAATGAAAAAAAAAACAAAAGAACACTTTAGCAATGGACTATTGGGTTTGATCCCAAAATTGTTCATCCTTACATGCCATTCAAATTTGAGGGTTGACATGATCAAGCTAAACAGTGTTCACACCTAAATTGTGGGAGCAAGGCCAAGCAAACTTGATACAACATCTCATTGCCCGAGTCCCCAAGCTTATCCTAGGTGAGCACTTGAGACACCATATTGGCACATGACCCACCAAATGCCCTCATGAACATGGGCACCAACAACGCCATCAAGTGTGGTTCTTGGCTTTGTTGTACCTTAAGCATAAGCATTAGGATTTCAACCAACTTTTCAACTCAACAATTCTTAAAGTTCTCAAGGATTAGAAAAATCAACAATTAACATGTTTTTTTAACAATTCTTAAAGGATTGAAAAATCAACAATCAATATATTTTTTATAGGTACACTGGCATCCAACATGGCATCCTATATAATATATGCATCGGCTTCCCTTTTCTATTATATTTTTTTTTCCTAGTATCATTTTGCTCATGATTAGAAAGAAATTACCATGATTTTGTCTCAAATCAATCAAGTGGTGTGGCAATAAGTGGTCAGGTTTCAAGGGGGAGAACAATGTAGGGTCGTGAAAATCTGATATTGCCAAAAGTCATTTATTTGGGATCACCCATTTCACATTAGGCCAGTCCCTACATAGCTAATCACCATTTTTGCTGTTTTGGGGGGTATTCTTCTTTTGCACATATCTCATTAGTCATACCTCCATTTTAAGCTATACTTTTCTCCAGCTCCATTTTCTTTTTGTTTAAGCAATCCAATCTAAATAACTCACACTGCTGGTGAAATATTCGTACATTATTTGCATGTATTTTCTCCTTGTTTTAAGTGTATCTTCCTCACTCTACATCGAACTTTTGCATAGATTAGATTGATTCTTTATATTTTCCAACAAGGTCTTTTGATTCGATTTTAGTGGTGTCTTCTCATATGCCTGGATATTAGATTGACTTCTAGCAACCTCTAGCAATAATTATCATGAAACTCGGGCTTCATATCCGTACATTTAGGCATATTTATAAAATATAATTGATGCCTATCAAGTGATCCTAGTAATTTAGAAGACCATTAACAACCTTTATAAACTTAAAAGTGATGCCCCATCAAGCGTGATCTTAGGGATTTAAAAGACCATAAAAGCTAATCTTCTCTAGAAGACCACAAAAAATAATCTTACATGAGGATTTAGATTTTATAAGTATATCAATATTGCCAGATTAAATCGTTGGCATTAGTAAATGTAATGATGGCAGAAATGAATCATACAATGTTTGGAAATATTAACAAAAAATTATGAGGGGAGAAATGAATCTAGCATATTACTACATGACTGACCCAATGAGCTTAGATAATATTATTAGAAAAAATTGGATGACTATCTCACTACATTCAGTATTATTTCTTCTGACGATGTTGTGTAAGGGATTCAACTTATTGATACAAATTTATAACATAATGAGATTTATAATAAAAAAGGGTTTTTCCTAAACCTTCCGTCCAATTTATGGCCAATACTTTGATCGCAATTACCATTTCCTTCTCAAGCCAAACAATTACCATTTCCCTCTCGAGAAAATCCAAAAATAATATTAATTAGGTCTTAAGATTGATGAGCATGCATTTCACCTTAAAATAAGCAATTTGATAAATATGTGAAAAATAATATTGATCCTTCCAAGAATGACCCAAAAAAATAAACTGAATCAAAAATAGTTCGTTCATGGTGGAGGACATCTCAACATCACTGTTCTAAAAAGCAACGTATCTTTAAAAGCTAAGCAGCAAAGCCCAAAATAATAGAAATGTTCTAAAGAGTGTTTTATATACCTTGTTATCTGCTGCTTATTCAACAAAAGAATAACTGATTGAGTTACTATTCAACATATGCCCTCTAAATAATCTAATAGCCAAGTGTTTGGTTCTTTTGATCTCAAAACTTTCACAGAATAATTTTCCTTGGAGATCATATCGCTTGTAATGTAAAAGTCATAGCAAATTTTAATGTGCCTAATGCCATTTGTCGATCTTGAATTACAAATAGAATTGTTTCTTGTATTTTAATTTTGCAAAGAAAAAATTAAGTTAATGATTTCTTTGTTAGCACAAATGCTTGCTTAATTTGAATTATTATGTATCATGACTTTTTATCACACTAGCGATCAACAATAATCGAGGATTGGATCAAGAGAGACCCTCCCCTATTATTAAATTGCATCTCTATATAGAGGGATCATTCATTGTGATTCATTCTCTTGGATTTTCTTCCAAGCTCTCAATGCCTTGCACCATTCTTGAAGACTTGTACCATCGAGGCTTACATGATATCATTCAAGTGAAATTTTCTTTCACGCTAGGGATTTTCCACATTAACATCTTCAATCATTTCTTATCATGTGGTGATGTGTTTAATTTATTTTTTGCTCGAGATTACCATGCTCATATTCACTTCTCGAATTATGGCTTGCATTTACTTTAAACTATTGTGGTTGTAATATGAATTGTGGTGTTATGTTTTCTATCCTTCTTGAAATCAAACATTTATGAAATCCCTTTGATAGTTGGATGTTTTAATAATTTTAATATAGAGCGCTTGGATTCATAAACACTAACAAGATACTCAAGAGAAAGCACATGCAAGGTGGTTTTATAGTGCATGCTTGATATAGAATAGCAGTGTTTAATGATTTAAACAAAATACGGAACTTGTCTTAAATTTCAAAACATAAAGATGTTAAGTTGAACCAGTCGATAATTGTTTTGAAAGTCTAATTGTGAAAATAATGGTGAAATGTTGCAACAAAGAACAATTGCTTAGAGTACATTGAATTAAAAAATGAAAAATATTTTCAAATTTCATCAATGTAATGTGGAAGATAGTGATTTTGCCTTTAAAGAATGACCAACATCATCACAATAGCAAATCAACTTACTGGTGGCAGGCAATGATTGAGAAATCGCATACAAATAGTGAATCAGCGATGTATTCCAAGAATAGGTTGATGCCATGAAATGGTATGGACGTTGCTTGCAAGAATGTGATTTTTATCACTGGTGATAGTATAATTAAAGATTTTTTAAGCCAAATGATTGACTATAGTAAGTTTTAACATATTTCATACAACTAGCAAGGATGGGCATGGTTTTGGCAAAGAAACAGGGATTATGTTTTAATATGTTGTTTACTATAAGTGAATCATCATTTGAAACAGGGATTATGTTTTAATATGTTGTTTACTATAAGTGAATCATCTTTTGAAACAGTGAACATATTGCTCCACTCAAAAGTCAAGAAATTAAATTATTGCACCTATTTAAAGGACTGGAAATCCCCCAGTACTTCCAAGTTCCAATCTGGATAACTACATTATGGAGATGAATAGCTTGATCACAATCATTGATGATGGTTGATCACCTTAGATAGATTTTTACCCACTTTTATATGGTGTTCAGACAATAACTGATTGTTGCTATAAGTCCTACTTTGCAAGTGCTCCTCCATAATAATGCTACAGTTACTGGAACTGTAACCAACCGTTATGCTTATTACCGTTCAGATTGCAATAAACCTTACAATTTTTTTTTCTTTTGCTGATGCTCTTTTGAGGATGACCACATGGAAAAATTTCACCTATTATTGCAAGGTGTCGTGACGATTTATTAAAGGATCTTGTGATCTGCTAAAATTTAAACCACAGTAAGATTACAGGCAGCTCATCTCATCTAGATAATGTCAACTCAATTGAAATATTAAATGTTGCCATCATGTTTGCTACACCGTTTTCTCTTACAAATGAATGTTGTTGCTGATTATTTTCTGTGAGATCTTTTCAATAACTGTTGTTGCATTGATAACATTAACATACATCTATAAAAGTTGTCCCTGTAATTGGTTGCAAAACCTATTGCTTTTGCATCGAGCCTATAACTTCAAAACTTTACTAAGACAAGGTCTCAAGAAAACATATAGATCTTACCTTCTTATTACAATACAACATGTAAAGCATCATAAAATATTACATCTTCAATTCATTTTGATTTTTAGAAAAAACTTATATCTTCCACTCATTTCAAACATCTTTTACATATTAACTTCTTCAGAAACACCATGTTCACAATCCCCAAACAACCACCTTATAACTCCCTGCCAATAATTGGAAAATTTTACCTTAGCCAAATAAGCACCAAATTACTTAGCACCTCAACCATATCATCAACATGCGATCAAAATAATAAAGGACAAACTACAAATGGGTTTGAAATATGCCTGTGTCACTTTAACTTCGGAAAAAAAAAACATAACAAAAATTTAAACAAGGAACTTTGTTCATTACTAATTTCGTATCCCACAGTCCACCCCAATGTCTTCCAACACACCTCCTATATTAGTACTTACTGAATTTTCCAGCACCACATCTTCACCATGCAACTTTTAGTACTTCACTGATTTCCACAGTTTGATACTACTTGAGTCACCTATAATAATTTATAACCAAGCCCGTCATTTTTCCATCCTCATCACCATTATTCTCACATTATCTAAGTCATTCTGCTAATTACCATATCTTCCCTGTATATGTCTTTAATTTCAACTTAGCCTTCAACTCGAAACACATTCTCCTATGTTTATCAACATATGGCTTCACAATTCATCAAATCCCCAAAAAGAAAATTGCATTCTTATTGTCTCAACTCCACTTTATTCCAACGAGAAATTACTAATTAACTAAAATTTGGCCCCTGATGGAGCTACTGCCTTCCAAATTGGCCTGAACATCTGTCCCCATGCACAAGAAAAAATCCTCCTTTTTGTTTTCAAATACTCTCCACAAGACCATCTTCACTTTTTCTACATGTCAGTCGTTGCCTACTTCTATGCCTTTTTTACAGGCCATCGTGTTCTCTAACATCTCAAGCTTTTTTATCTTGGTTGCAGCACATCTTTAACTCTCCATTCATTGTCACCCTCTTTACAAAATCTTCTACATAGTCCTAGTGGCTTCAAAAACAAGTTGGCTAGTCGTTGCCATGACCAAAGCTGATTTTTGATGAATCTCAGCAAGCATCGTCATAAACAACAAACACTTCTTCAAACAATAATCAGTCACATCTTCATCTTTTCTCATTATTCATTATTCATAACTTCAGGAAATCTACATAGACCCTTGCAGCCAAAAGTATTAATGAAGTTTTGATACCATGTAAGTATTTTGCGGGTAGCATCAAATTAATCAGTCAACAATCTTTATTGATGAAAGTTCAGCTGGTTGATATGAAACATCACAAACTTACAACATGAGAAACATGGTGGAAATAGAAGTTAAAACTTAACTTCCATTTAATTTGTTCTACTGCAGGAATCTAATAACTCAAATGTTCCTCCACAAGCGTTTTCACATACAATACAATAGCTTTCACACAACTCCATGATTTCATTTTACAGCACTTCACATTCAAAAATAAACCTTCTGTTCAACTGCATAGCTCAAGGCTTTTCTATCTTCCTACAAACAATTTGTTTTTAATATTTGACTTGTAACAACACATTTACACACACATACAACTTCAGTACATTAGCTACAATCCTTTTGAACATGATACTTAAACGCATGTTTCATAGCAATAACATGAATTAAAAAATTCAATAGGTCGCCCATTTTATATATAAACACAACTCAACTAATTTCAACACAAACCTAAAACATATGACCTCGAACACCGATTTGTATAGGATGACTTTCTCAAATAAATAGTAGTTATGTAAGGTATAATGCCATAAAATAGTAAATAATATTAAATAACCCAGCCAGATAACTAAAGGTGTCGTGATTTCTCATTAATGTTGCATAAAAATCCCAAATCTTCTATAGAAAAGCTATAAATATCTTATCCAAAAACTTGTCCCTGTTCCCTTTCAACTGCATCCTATGCTCTTTAAATGACAATATTAAGATGAAAATTCAACACGTATTTGATATCTGTCTTTGTTCGTGACATCTGATACACAATTAATTTGTCTAGAAGTGGGCATATGTATTGCACCACAAAAAAAGGTGGTAATGTAGCGCACAATAAAATTTAAGATACACGGTGGTGCATTACGTATGCCCACTTCTAGACATATATTAAATAGTTTTCTTGTTTCTTAACTAATTTTAAAACAGTATTTATGATTTCAACCTTTTTCATCTTAAATCACATAATAACGATGTGGAAAACATGAAATACATCAAGTGTCTCCAATATGTGATGGCTCCAATCTAGAATAACAATGTGGCACATTTTCTATGTTCATCATAGCCCTCACAATTCTAATAACAAAGTGTGTATTAATCTTATATTTATATAGATATATTAACACACAAGAATACACACAAATATATGTGTATGAATGCACATACATCTGCACTCTTAACACTATATAGACAGGACAGTAAGGACGCCTAGATGAGCAAACAAGTTGACATGTGTAGTACCAAAGAGTCAGATATATTCCTGATATATCACTGACCTTTAAGTGCAAAAATGATAAAAGGCAATGAGACTGCCCTAGGTAAATGTTTTCACCAAAAACATTTAGCACAGGTAAATCTTTTATCATTAACTTTTAAAAGCTAAAGCACTAGGTATTTTTTACTAATTACCATCAGCAATGTATCCTATAGAAATGTGTGACTCACCTAGAATACGACTTGAGGCAGAAGTTCAAAGACAAAATGACTATAACTTCAATTGTACGTTGGGATTGAGGATATTGTTTTTTGAAGGCAATGAGACTGCCCTAGGTAAATGTTTTCATCAAAAACATTTAGCACGGCTAAATCTTTTATCATTACCTTTAAAAAGCTAAAGCTCTAGGTATTTTTTATACTAATTACCATCAGAAATGCATCCTATAGAAATGTGTGACTCACCTAGCATACGACTTGAGACAGAAGTTCAAAGATTGAATGACTATAACTGCAATTGTACGTTTGGATTGAGGATATTGTTTTTTGGGACATCCTAAGTTTTAAAAATGCATTTAATACCAACTTTTTACTAATAATATTTATCTATACAAAGCTAAAAAAATAAATAAAAGCAACATCGTAATAAGCATGACAGTATTACTGTAATGTCAAGGATGGTGCAAAGCAATCACACAATAGAAATTTCGGAGGTAGATTCAGTGAGAGAGGTTTGCCTTTGGGCAAATAAAAAACCAGCCACTACTACCAAAGGGATACTGTTTGATAATAATTATAAGCATTGTAGTTTGGAGTTTTCCGCTTACAAATGCTTCCATGATGCTCCGACAATCTGTTATTTCCTATTTATTTTATGGTTGGTCTTGCAAGCTCTTTTCAGCCCTTCTAATAAGCTTGTATATAATTGCTCTTTAATGATGCAGGGTGCAGTTTATGTTCCTTCAAGCGGTCTCTTCATATACTTGACTACCTTGAATTTTCTATGATTTCCATGGCAGGGTTATGAAGTGCCTCATAGTAAAGGAAACAGTATCAAAAAGAGCTGAAAAATCAAAAATGAATGAAGTTAATTGTTCTCTCCAACATTGAAGACATCATATAGCTTACAAAAAAAATATGCATACACAATTCATTTTTTTCCATTGTGTTATCTCTGGGTGTGATTTAACAGCTAGCCTACATGTTAATTCTACATGCTAAATTGTAAAGCCAGCCTCACCTATTTTTATGGAAAGTGCACCAGCTGCCTGCAAGCATATAAAAACTATGAATCAGTGACTTGTTACTTTGAGAAGAAAAAGTTCTACACTAGAACTAGGCTGGGTCTTACTCGTGCTAATAATTTATATTTGAGACCACACCATCCAATAAAAAATATAAATGTACCAAAAGATGTCAATGGTATAAGCATCTAAATAAAGAGAGATGTAAAGCATAACCTTTCTAAAGCTGTATATTCTAAATCTCATCAAGCAGAATGTCAAAACAAGCATTTAAACAGTGTTGTATTACCTGAGCAAAATACATTGCAGAATAAAAATAGTACCAATGAAAGACCATCAATCAAACAAAGACTAATCATGCCTTACATATTTATGTCTCTGACCTCAGTTAAATATTCAATCCAAAAATTAAACAAAATCAGAAAATGACCCGCTATTTTTATGAACCATTAAGGAGCACTGTAGAAACCTGTAAAAACCAGAGAAAGATTTTCTAAAAAGAAATCCCATTTGTCGTTCATTTTTTATATCTTGGTTTTTAACCTTTATTTTTTTATGAAAGTTTGTCTTATGGCCTTCTAATCTAAGTGCTAGACTCGTTATTTCTGTCTTATGGCCTTCTAATCTCAAGTCTCATTTTAGGCATGCTTATTGCATATAATATATAGTTTAAGATTTATGTATGCAAGGATGCAGAGAAAGCTAGGGTAACAATTGAGCTTATTCAAGTAATTTGGATTTCCATTGGAAATTTAATTTTGCTTCAACCCTATTAACCCACATAAAAACAATGCATGTGTTCTGCCAAATACTTAGAATCTTCCAAAATTCTTGAAATGTATTTCTAATCAGATACTAATTAGAAAGCATAAAAGACAAACACTAGGGGCATGTCTTCAACCTAACCTCTTCAATATTTAGCCTAGTGTTCACTTGTAAACATAAAGTAGTAGCCGGTCACTGAAAACTTCTTTATTAGCATCCCTGGATTTGCAAACGGTTGATGACTTGTAACAATGCCATGTTCTCCGTTACAACTCAAATTTTCTAATGTCTACACCCCAACAAGTTAGAGTTTTGTTCCACTATTCATCCTGTCATTGATTATCACAATGTAGATTCTTCCCTCTGGACATCTGACGAATCCTTTTCCTTATGATTCGCAGCTCTTGCTTCTGTCATGGTTGGAAATTTCCAATTATTTCAAGCAAAGAAAAAAATCAATGTTTCTTGAACAAATATGATTTCCTTTCGCTATTTTCTGTAGGAATATTTTCAATATAGATAGGTCACTACATATCTTCACAAATGATCTCCACACTTCCCTATTTAGGGCATTTCAAAACCTTCGTTGGCAATTGCCAATGAAGGTCATGTCATAAATGCCACAGGTTTGCATTGTTTGCTGCAAAAAGAAGAAACAAAAATATATGGGAGCTAATAGAATCATGGTTATGCAGTGTACGCCCATCAATTGAACCTGAGCCCTATGCAGAACCAGGAAAGAGGCAAAGACCACTGGCCATACCCTGAAAATGGCACAAATCACATGCAGGAAACTGGCACAACTTAATGTTGGTCAAGGAACACCCTAATGGGCCAACACAGCAAGAAGAGCCCAGCTCAGATCAAGATGATGGTGAGAGCAGGAGGAGGTAACATGTCTAGTCTGAGGTCATGCATCATGTTAAAGGAGAGAATAAAGAATAAGCATGCACCAATTCCCCAACACTGTAACATTATATAATGCATCTAATGGCACATTACAAAAAATGCAAATATGATTGTACTACTCATCCCATCAGGATATCACATCACAATGGTCCAACATAGTTATGGTAAAGTCCTTATTGGTCTCATCAATTGCTGGAACATCAATCATTGGATCAGAAGTGTCAGATCTTATCATCAGCCAACAAATGTCAGTTGAAAGAAATTTCGGATTTTGGATGGTTTCAAGAGAAAGCAAAACCCCGAGATCAAGCAATCAGTCATGGTTCAAGACCAACCAAAGGATGCATCATTTCAATAGACTGCATAAGTGTAAAACCGCGGACAAGAATTTCAAAGAAGCATAAGTGCACTATAACTGAAGTTTCACACTACCTTGGTACTCTGAGATACCACCACATGTCATTGCTCCGACATAACCTCAGTCATCTGATGGTGCAACCCAGATGAAAGGAGAATGTGTGACACATACCTCAGAAGGTCCTGCATTGTAGCATTTATACTTTCTATTACAACTACGGATGTGTCCCTGCGTCCTAAACATTATCCTAGTCCTCCAATCAACAAGCCAATGACTCAATCTCATGATGACACTTATATGGTCAGATGTCAAGCATATCATGGAAGAAAAGAAATTAAAGACCTAGTGTCATCTTTTTGTTACCACAAACCTAAGTTATAGTCTAAATGTCAGCTTTTATGTTACAATGAGAATCTTTCTATAGTTCTCTCTATTGATTGATGATTAAGGGGCCAATGATACCGTTGTGCTTCCCCCTCACTTCCCTAACAGGGTTGCTACTCAACAGGGCAGGAGTTCATTTTTTAAAGATTTCAAAAGTTTTTGCTTTCCAAAAAAAACTTAAGTTTCCTATTTATGCTTTAATATATGTTACAAAAAGCCTTCCAATCAAATGCAAAAGTATTCTGCCTGAATATGGTAACATGTGAACCATCTCCACTTGAGCAAGACATACCAAGAAGCCTGCCGCATGTAAAAAATAATTTATTGCATTATGATGGCAGAATACAGGTTGTGAGGAAACCAAACTGAGGCTTAAGTTGAGAGATGATGGATGACACTCATTTTCTACAAAATAGCAAAGCTTGATTTGTGTGGCACTGGGGACAATACAAATTGATGACTGTTAGCATCCAGATTCAGTCCAAAACACCCCATGGAAGTTTTCCCAAGTGTGGCAACAAAGAACACATAGATCATTAACACTAGCAGTAAATGGTGTAATAAACTATCCCATCTGCATAGGGAGATCTTACAAAACCTTAATAAAGTTGGAGATGATATGCATGTAGAAGCCGTGGTGGCATTTTAGAAGATCGGCTGAGGCATAGTCCTACTTCTAAAGCCCTTTGTGGCCACGGAAAGTTCCGAATGATCAGATCCCAAAGTGGTAAAAGGATCAAATCAATATGATGTCCCTGAGTTTTAAGTGCTCTAAGCTGCAAAATGGGTAAATGACAAAGTCCCAAACCATTTTGGAGCTTCAAAAGCTCGTATAGCTTGGAAAAGAGGTAGTAAACCTCAAAACAAATGTCAAGATCATGAAATCTTCCAGATATCACCAAGTTAATGCCACAATCAAGCTTTCAAATGTCACCACATGTCTCATTCAATAAGCTGGTAAAGCCTACAATCTAGAGCCTTGAGAGATCAAGATTTGTTTGGTCCCAAAATAAGGCATGAAGCTTTTACACTCTGAAATGTACCAATGGCATCACGTCTTTCACAGCAAGACTATCCAGCATTGCCATGCATCCCAGCCTTCAAAATTTTCCATGCATCAAGACTACCCAAGCTTAGTTGGAAATTGAAAGAATTATGAAACATGATACAAATGCCTCAAGTTCTAAAGTGCTTTGATACAGTCACCTGTACTCTCTTTGGAAGCTACCTAATAAAGTGGATGCTGAAGCAAATGTTGTTATCTGTTTGCATGTGCTCCTAAAAACAAGATTGTTTGAAATAAAAATAGCTAAGCATTAATTTTGCTCCTCTCTATTTTATTCTCCATTCATTCCCAAGGAAACTTTCAAACTTTGCAAAGCAAGCATTACAACTACAGGTTTAAGAATCATTAAATCGGACCAATGGCCCCAAAAGCTTCAAGAAACTCACCGAGCATGAAGAAGAGATTCTCCTCTTCCTCGGCATAGCAACCTAAGTCTGATCAAAAAAGGCACGTAGCTAATCCCTCAAAATAAATTCATGACACCAAAATGCCACAGATAATCAAATTAAATTATATGTATCAAATATGCAACAAAGCGAAATGGGGAAAACCATGACGCTATAATTTGAAACAGTGGATTGGTGAAAACATTGACTATCCAAGATGTATATCTGCCTTACACATGTTGAATAGAGTGTTGCACAATTGGACACTCGAATCCAGAATCCAGAACCAAATGATCCAATAATTGTGCCATAGTCTGCTTGATTGATCCCAACACCATTCAAGTCATGCTCTTAACTCCCTGCACCTAATCATAATTTTCATTTTTCATGGGCAACATGTGATATGGATAACCATAGTTGCAATTCCTTCCAAAAGTTTGGAAGAATGTGAACACTTATCCACGAGAAAATATATACCATTCCAAAGTAAATTGATTCATGTGGTGTTGGAAAGCATACACTGCCCTATTCTGTAAGACATTCAGTGATAAAGATTAGTATCTACAATCTTAAATGAATCCTCCTCTCTTAGATTTATTTATACAAGGCATTTGCTATTACTGGAAAAGACACGTTTCTTGAGAAATTGGCATTGTATGGGTTTAGAAAAAACAAGTTGTATATTTCTCAAGTAGCTTGCACAAGCTTTTACGAGGCTGAGCTTTTAACGGGAAAAGAAAAGTAATAGTAGTGTTGTGAACATTTTTGAGTTCATTAAAACAAATCCATAGAGAACTATTATGATGCGGTGGAAAATTTCCTATTTCATGTTTTGAAGCAAACAACCACCGTGTCCCATATCAGCCTTTCTTTATGAGTATACTTGGCAAGTAGCAAAACATTTGTTGCCCGTAAGAAGAATTCACTATCCAAGTTTCCCATCAAGGCATGGGATTTTACAATTGCTAAGGCAGCAAAGGGAGATCTTTGTGAAATTGAGCAATTAAAATTGATGCATCTGCCTACTAAATAATTTTTTCAAAACCCAACAGATTTTGAGATGGTCTGACTGGTACTCTTAGGAGATCGAGTTAAAAAAAGCTGCAAATGGAAGAGTTAGCCACTGCTGGTATCAATCAAGGCAAGTCATTTGAAAGTAAAGATCATGAATGAGAAAACCAGTGTTCCATTGGGACACATCCCAATTCCTCTGGATGCCTTGGAGACATCCCCAATGTGTGTGTATCCCATGTCCCCTGTCTTCTCTAAATTTCAGAAAAACGAAGTCATCCCAGAAAAATATGAGAAAACCCACTAATGCCAAGAGAAATCGATGCCCTTATCCACCATGGAGGAGTAATATCAGATCACCAAACCACAACGTTTCAAAACAGGCAATCACAATTATGTCCCAAAAAGCAGAAGAGGGAATAACCAATCAACCTGAGGAGATTATCGGCAAAGGGAAGTTCAACTTACTCTAGACATGTTCCATGAGAAACACAAGTAGGCCAAGGTATTGCTGCTCCCCAAACATCTCAAAACCATTGAAACACTGTAAGACCAAAAAGCCCTAGTGCCAACAAAGAAAACTGGGAGGATGGAGATGGTGGTGGGAATGAAAATGTGAAAAGTATTATCTCAAGGTTCTTGTGAGCCAAATAAATATGGAACTATAGGTACCTAGATAGCCAAAGTAGTAAGAAAGATCTTAACTCCACGAACAATATCCACATATGAGGCCAAGGACGAGAAAGACTATATGAAGCAACAAATGAAGATTCAACTCACAAACAAGATTAAAATCTTTCAAGCAACCCCGAGGGACGAAAGCTCAAACAAGAGATGACAAGGAAGCATTCACAGATTTATAGGCAACCCAAATTGACGTTCTCAAGACAGTGACAAATAGAAGCGTGAAGGTACATGCCATAACACTCAATATCATGAAGCAAAAGGTTGACAATCAAACAAAGGATGTTAAGCTGTTGAAGCAAGAAACCAGGGAAATGAATGCCAAGCTTTAAAAATATGTCAAAGCTCTAATTCCAACCATTGTACAAACCATGTAGACTTTGCCACAAACAGAAGAAATGAAGAGAAAATCCCAAATATTACCTTTGAATGATCTCATCATACGTGCATTGTATCGAAGGACCAATCAGCAATAGCAAACCTATGGATAAAGTCCTATAGAAGCTCTCAATCAGAAAAAAAACCCTATACTTCGTCTATAGGGAAAACTTGTTCAAAAAGGTGACAAAGCAAGACAGCTCAAGCAAACTAATCCAGCAAGTCGTTGACATCAGCATATCCCATTTTTGATGATCAATATTCCAGATTTAGTTGCCAACAGATTTTTACTAGGTTGTTTTGGTACTGAAACTGGTACATGTACAGGTATGTTTTGGGTATGCGGAAACGCCATTTTTCAAAAACCTTGATTTGGAACCGCCATGGGCACGTCCATACATACATACATACATATATATATATATATATAATCAATGCATGTTACTCATTTTTTCAGTAAAACACTTGAAAATACATAGTATGAAAATATTTGTTTATAAAAGATAAAACACGTAAAAACATATAGTATTCATTCATTCATTACTTCAAAGACAAAATGTACATTCAAATCTAGAATAAATAGTCTAGGTTTCCCTAAAAATCATGAATGCTACTCCCACTATTTTTCAACTTTATCATTTACTGATGCTTTCTCTCGCAGGGGCTTGTCAGTGCATTGAATCTCCCAGAGTGCATGCCTTAAGGGGTGCACAGGGAATAGGGTGGGATCAGCTTGTGGCACTTTGCGAGAGATGTTCTCATGCTATTCTATCATAACTACATCCCTTCCTGCAGCCTTCATACCTCCTATGATGTCTCCTTGAAATCTTGAAACCCTGAAATATGGCTAAGTATGAAACCCTGAAACCCTGGAATCTAACTAAGTTTGAAATATGATAGGATCCTCTAAAACCTAGAGGTCCATAACCACTCTCAAACTTCGACTTTTTTTCCTGCCGGAAACGCCCCAGTGCATCATGGAAATGTACTATACATTTCCAACATTTACTCAGGTATTTTTGGTATGTTTCTGGGGCGTACCCGAAGCATTTCTAGGGGGAAACGTGGGCGGGAGGGGCGGGGGTTATTGCAACCTTCGATTTTTAAGAAAATTTGACCCATTAAACATTGTTGACACCTTGAAAAATAAGATTCAAACATGCATTTGATCAACTAAAGAGCTAAAGTTGGTTACCAGTAAACTAGTGGCCCTTAACTAAAGAGCTAAAGTTGGTTACTAGTAAACTAGTGGCCCTTAACAATCCAAGGCATTGGATTTCCTATTCAATAGACTAACAAGTATGTTTTGATTGACCATAGCTAATATATAGCCATAGTGACCCAACAAATAGACCAAACACTAACTAAACTCTAGGTTATAATTGAAAAAAAGTGGACATAATGGAGAAGCTTGTTTTGGAGAGTTACTCCTCCAATTGGCCGGTGGAACAGTTTCATCAAAATACTTTCTGATGTCCTACCCTACGCTATAAGGTTATTCTGCTCCGAAGTCAAATGCCTACAACCTCCGAGCCATTCAGATTGAGAGCAGAAGTAGAATGAATCAAAAATTACAAATGAGATCAAAATCCCTGCTGACTGAACAAATAACATCATAACCTAAAGTGGTTGCAGGATACAATCATTGTTGTAATAATCTCCCAAGTGCTATAGATTGTACTTGGAAGGTGGAAAACATGCAAGAATTTTTTCTGTTTGGGTACACACTTACCTCAATGTCTATGCTCTCACGTGTTTCCTTAGTTCCAGCTTCCATTTTATTTTCTTAAGTTTTTTCACTTTTTATTTTCAGGTATTCGTTGCTCAAGTGAAACGGTCCAGTCATTTACTCTCACCTGTCTCTCTTGTTGTAATTCATTTTATGTTTGGTTGTATAGCTTGGCATTCATATAAGTTTAAAGACTTCTTTGAAACTATATTCGTTGAGCCTCTGCAAGCTCTAATGAATAAATGTTTGTTATTTTGTTAAAATTATGAAATTACATTGCTTTATACGTGCTTCAATTCATGATGTCTATTATATTTATTTGTTGAGATGCAACCTGTAATGCCTCTTCAGATAATTCTTCTAGGCACCTCTCCATTACTTTAGCAATACAACTGGTTTAAAGTTCAGATCTTCCATTCCATCCGATCTTATGTTTTATTTCCCCCGTTGAACTTAATGACTTTTCCACAATGAGAGCAAGGTGCATTGGGTAAGGCCCAATTCATATTTAGTTATAGTTATAGCTTTCTCTTTATTTCCTCAGGCATATTTTACTTTTGCATTTCCATTAAAGCCTTCGAGAATTTGTAAATAGCATACATAATTCACATTTAGAGAAATGAAAAGCTATTGTAATGGCTTCATTTTTTTTTTTTATATCATACAGCTCATTGTATGTGTTTTGAATTCCAAATTTATCATGTTTTTGTTGATTTCTTGCCATCAATTTTATGTTTAAATAAAGAAACTACTGGGAAAGACCTCACTAAGTTAATAAAAATTGCCTTGAGTGGAGGAACCTTTGTCCCTTGAACTGCAATGTCTCCCACCAGATCAATCAAATCATGGGTGGAAAAAGTTGCATGCAACATTTGTAATGCTCTTCCCAGGAGTACATAAAAGTTTTGCATACTGCATCCTAGAATTTCTAACAGTTTCCCTCGTTTTTTACACCATCTCCTACCGACTCCCCATTTCCTATTATTCCCTGAAAGAGTCTACCCCAATGTTTCTGCCGCATCTTGACCCCAATGTTTCTGCCATTTCCAATACTAATGTTTCTTAGGTTTACAAGTACATTATCCAATTCTTGGTGCAACATAGGTTCATACCCATTGTCTCTAGCAGAAGAATTCCATAAGATAATAATCAGACTCGAACCACGGGCATATACAATTTTAAAGCTTTCACATTTTGAGTCTTGTAATGTAATACTCAAGTAAAACATAATAGAACATGCGCTACATGTAAAATGCAAATGCCACGGTAAAAATAGAAACATAGATGTTTCTATCTTGCATAAGAGAAGATTTTAAAGATCCAGCCACCTTAAATATCAATTGGCATTCATGTCGGACATGGGCAACCAATTCAAAAAAGATAGGAAGAAAATCTCACTCTAAATAGACATTTTTTCCAGAGTAATGCAAACAGGGACAGGGAGTCCAACGAAAAACAGCCTTATCCTTGCAGCCTGAGGACTCGACACTCTTCACTGGACACACACTTACACAAAGATGTACTCAACAAAACCAAGAACCCATCTTTATTCAATTCTGATTTCAAATCATAGAAATCAACACACACTCAGCCTTCCTCTCCTCCCAAATCTCTCTAAACAAACACTCTACTTGTTTATTGTTGTTGCTATTAGATGAAGAAGACATACACATGACAGTCCCACAATGGACTTATACAACTCTCTTCACTCTCAGTTCATGAGAAAAGTCTTTCTTTTCTTCCCTCAGCTGGACTCTCTCCCAGCCACACTCTCATCTCTGAATTCTCCTTTTAGAGAACAAACTCCTCTAAGTCTCTTCATCTTCTCTGTTGAAGCTATTCCCAACTGAAGAATCCAAATCTTTCTTGACTACCTCTGAATCCTAGAGTACCTCTTCTACTCCCAAGCATCTTGACAATGCTCAACAACTGACAATTCATCATTCGGGGCAATTACTTTCTTTTTGCATTCACATAGGGCGAAACCACCAATTAATGCATAGTAGTGGTTGTATATCCACCCTGGTAGTTATGAAACTGCCCCGGCAGTTGCAAAACCACAGCCTAATGTAGACTGGCAGTTTCTTCGTTATGCAAAACCCCAAATTTTCCAAAAGACATAATTTTTGCATACGAACTCAAAATGAATTGTCATTTTTTTAAAGTGCATAGCATTTCAAGGAGAATCAAAATATGCAATCACATTCTAATTTTGGTGAATGCCACATGATGTTTTGCCTCTACACCAAAACCTATCATTTTCAGGGCTTCATCAGATGCAACTACTTCTTGAATGCTACTGACAGTCGAATAACTAAACCAACTTAGTTGGAACCATGTTGGTGACTGAAACTTATCATCTTTGATGTACTTGATGCCCTTGAAGTGTTGAAGTGTTGATGCCTTAAAAGTGTTGCAGTGTTGATGCTTCCCTTGGATCAACTTCTAAAATGCCAAACTGGCAAACACGTTGACTAGTCTACACAAACACATTGCTACATGTTATTGGTTGATGCAAGATTGTCGGTAATCCCTTGGATGCTCCTACATCACATACACCCAAAATAAACATGTACACAATTTGTTATGCTTATACATTCATACAAAACCAAAACAATAATCCTGAGAACTTTCAAAAATTCAAATATTTTATATAAACACAGATCCAATGCAATGTACTTGAAATGTTGCCTAACAATTGATATGTCCATGAGAGATCCAAAAAATGATAATGCTCTAAGTATAAGGTTGCAATATGCATCTGTTTTCAAGAAACCCTAAACTAAACAACTTGCAACTACATCAGACTTCTTTGCTTTGTTATATGAAGCAACCTGAGAGTCAAGATATCTAGGACAAATCAAACTAGGTAACCAACTCCTAGCCAATTGCAATCTCCATGCCTGAGACTTAAATACTAAGATTTTGGCTCCAACAAGCTTGTAATTTCACTTTTTGAGAGAAAGAAATAAATTATATTAGTAACCATGAAAGACCAAAAGTAGGTCAATGAGACTCAAGAATACATCCAACTACAATAAAAAGTCCTAGGGTAAAAGGACCTTAGGATCAACGACTAACTAAATTAAAGAAGAAGAACAAAAGCACTGAAAATAAACAATGCAGTAAAGCCCCCAACAAAATGTGGTTAGGGTACCCATATTAAATATCCATGTGGGGGAAGCAAGAACCCCCAAAGAGCATGTGCTGATGAAAGTTGAAAACACTCAATGGTAGTCCCATCAAACATATCTGACCTTTCTCGGGATAGAGTAATCACTTGTATTATCATCTATCACTATGAAAGGGCCAATGCAGGTTTTGATAATGCTCATCAAGGAGTGTCTAGCGCTGAGGACTAAATTGGGCAACCCTAGGAGGAAGCAACCAAAGCCCCTACTAACATCCAAGGCCAAAGAAACTCTCATGGCAACAAGGAAACTGATAATGGGTGCTTGTCCTCGTGGCTCGAGAAGTGGTCGCGAAGGAGGACATCCATAACATCAAGGAGTAGATCCATGACTTTGAGTAAGGATAGATCCCTTACGCCAAGAGCCAATGTACTAAGGTACCTTAGTAGTAGTTTTGAGCAGAGATGAGCTTCACCTCACTAACCTAACCCCCTTAGTGTGCGAAGCAACAGTATCTACAGGGCACTTAATGCTGCCAGCCTTTGTGATGGGCTAAAAGAAAGAGGTCATCAACCTGGGGGCCCAAAGTTGCAATCCTCTTTGAAGAACATAAGTCTAAGTATGGATACCTCCCACAACCTGAAACTGAATCCCCCATGGTTCTAAGTCTATATATGAAGAAAGTAAGCCTAAAGATGGTCTCAAAGTGCAAAGGTGGGGCAACAAACTCAAGTTGGACAATGAACTAAGGAATAGTCTGTTTGCAAGGATCGTACATTGAATCATGAGAGTCTAGACCCTCTTAATACGAGCCCAATCAACAGACACATACGAGATCCCCATACCTTGGACCCATAAATAACTGTAGGCTTGATGACTGTATCAAAGAGGCACATCTTCGACGGGTATCCTGGAAGCATAGTTACCAGGGTCGGAAATCCGAATGCGTTCAAGAGGCGGAAAAAATGCGGAATGCAAAATTTTTGAAAAAATCCAGAAAAAAATCCAGTAAAATCCAATTCAAAAAATAAAATTATATATATATATATGCAAAATATTTCAATCTACTAAGGATTGAACATTAATTTAACACTTGCAAAAATGAGAAATGCATAAGAATTTCAAACTTGAATTACATTAAAAGATAGCAAAATATTCATAGTTTAGAGCCTAAGCTCAAAATTGATATAGAACTTAAGTTTCAAACATTTGCAACATCAAACCCAGTTTCAAAATCAAAACTAGCAGTAGCACTAGCACCATCAGCAAATCCTCCATCCAGCTCATCAACACTATCAATATTTTTCTCAACTCCTTCAAACGCTGGTTCTCCAAGATGAAGATTGTCATCTTCTTTTGCAACATTGTGCTCAAGCAATCTTAAATTGCTATGAACAAACACAAGATCTGACAACTTTTTGGCTCCTAGTCGGTTTCTCTTATTAGTATGGATCAAATCATGCGTGCTCCAATTTCTTTCGCATGCAGAAGCACTGGCACATTAACTCTGGAAAACCCTGGAATCCGACTAACTCTGAAATATGATAGGATCCTCCAAAACCTAGAATTTGCATTATAGCTCCTAGCGGTCTAAAACCCCTCTCAAACATCCTGAAAGTATATAAATAAAATATAACTTAAAGTACTAGATTTACATTTTCTAAATTTTTTTGTTGACTTCCATTGTTTCTCCCTGTCGATACCTTTTCAAACGCCTCCCAGACGTACCGGTACCTGCAACACAGTTTTAATGTTGAAAAATACGGCAAACCGAATTTATTAATCCGGAAGCCCGCAAAAATGCGGAACGTTTCGAATTTCGACCAGATGCGGCCGAATCTGGTAACTATGCTTGGAAGTGGATCTAAAAATGTTAGCTCTCCAAGACAAAAAGGAAGGCACATCCCTTGCAAAGGCATGATCAAGAGAAAGGGTTCCTATTAATAGTAAAAGATAGTCCAAAAAATTGGACCCCCAAGTGCGTGTAGGCCGATGTGATCTCCAAAGCTTCCCCTTTGTAGGAGACCTTGAATTGAGGAGAGAACATTTGAAGGTGTTGAATATCATGACCTTGATTTTGCAAGGTTGACCACCAACTGATGAAGCTCGCAAAAATGAGCAAAGACATCAAGTTGTCGCTATAACTTGTCAGCAGAGTAAGAGAGGAGAACAACATCATCAACAAAAATAAGTATGGCTATCACCAAATCATGTAAAATGCAACCATCATCTTCATGGGTATGTTGTTGAATAAAATCCTATAGCTCATTGATGTAAACGCTAAAGAGGGTTAGTGAGAGAGGAAATCCCTACTTGACCCAAACGATACTCTTCAAAAAGCTAGAGCAACCGCGAGAAGTAAGAAACTGTCAGACAACTATCTCATAGAGCCTCCAAGCGACAATAATGAGAGAATCTAGAATGTGAACATCACGCAACTTCTAGAAAAAGTTGAAGTCTCAAAACAGAGTCAATGGCCTTCTAGAAGTCTACAAAAAAACAAAAGACTTTGGAAGACCAGACGAGCCTCCTCTATGACAATATAGTTGTACACAACATAACTATCTTATTAATAGAAGGTGTGAAGAAATGTCCCCACACAACATAATCAACAAAATCACAAACGATCAGAGGTGGACTAAATTGATGGGTATATGCATCTCTTTATGCAACACAACAAAAAGTACAAACGATCAAAAATGGATTATCCGATCTGATCTTAAGTGACATTGTTAATAATAGATTATAGAGTGCAAAGTGTGAATGCATAAGCTAGCATATTTTTTGTTGGAACCACAATATAAATGAAACACTCTTGCCTTTCCCACACACACATAGAGGGTAGCTCTAGATCTAAGATGAATGATAACTTTATATTTTAAGCTGGAGAGGGTTGGGACTATGTTAACCCACACCCTTCGGAACACTAGAGTTCAAATCTCGCTTGTGACAACACTAAGGACTAAAGGAGGAATCGCACCCATACCACAAAAAATTAGAACCCAAAAAACCAAAAAAACTCACCTTGTGCATGCAATTGATAAGGTGACCAACTAGCTTCGTATAACATAGTCCTATATATGTTGTAGTGCCACAATGCTTCAAAACACAATTGTCACCCTATACTATTTTCATATACCAAGGTATATAAATCTAACACAAAAGTGTTGTAAAATAGTTCTTGCATATGTTGTATTGCCACATTGTATACAAAGCACAATTAACTAAATAGTTCTTGTATATGTTGTATTGCAACATTGTATACAAAGCACAATTAACTCCTAATGCTATCCAGTGGACCATGGTCCAAGGACAAAGCAAGGCAATTACTATGATGCTGACCCAAATTCAAGCCTCACTAGACATTTTTATCATGTTAATTCAGTCATTTTGTAGGCCCCCACTTGGACAAGGCTAAGTATAAGTCCCAATACTGTTTGACAAAATAAAAACCTCTCGAAGGACAAAAGGTGATCTAAGTAGGAGAGTGTTATGGTTTACCTAGAAAAAGGATTGTCTACAAGTGCCATTGTCTTTTACAAGTAGTATCTGTTAGGAATTAGTACTCACATAATGGTAAGTAGCTATTTGTTATGCGATTAGTTGGGTGAGTAGTTATTTTTTATGTGATTTATTAGTGCCTCAAGAGACCTATATATGTGTAACCCACCATATTGAATAAATGTATGATGATGATTTCATACAATTTGAGTATTTTTTGTCTCGCATCTGGAGATTTTCTCCAATGTGTGGTATCAAAGCAAGTTTCGTGAGAGGCCTCTCTAAAAAATATTTTGATTTGCAGGGGGGCAAACAAAGGCCATGCAGTGCAGACCACATGAAATCCATGTTGTTTGTCAATCCTCCATTCTTCATTGCTTCTATTAACAACTATGCAACGTAGACCACATGCAAACCCCATTCTTGTTTATTTGTCACACTTTGCAAATTCATGTCCAGGCAATCAAGCAGTGGCGAAGAATTAATGCAATAATACAAGCTTAGACCTGCACAAAGACTTTTTGTGTATGTTTTGAGTCCATAATGTGAAGCTGAGGAGAAGAAGGCATTTCTTGCACAAACAAGATGGCTGCAAATGGTAAGAGGTGTCACAAATCAAGATTATTCTACGTATTTTCGACTATTGCAGTCTTGCATGTCCAAGAATTAGTGTTTTGCAGTCATCCTACACCTATAATTGTTGTTTTGTGCTTTCACTACAAATATCCAAATATAAAGACTCCATATCTTTGTTGTTATTTGTATCATCACTACTATCTTTTTCTTGGTCGTTGTTTCATGGGGCGTGAGCATTCTGATGAACCGCGACAAATGTGTAAAAATAGGATACCATGGCTTACATGAGATGTCAAGCGAAGATCGAATTGCAACCTATGCAACACCCTATTACGAAAGTCCTTCGATGAACCTGATTATGCTCTTATTGATACACTCTTCTTTCTTGGTGAAGCCTATTTCTTTGCTCAGCTTGTTGATTTGAAGGATATATATCCAGAGAAACTTCCTCCAGGGAGTGAATATGGCCAAATGTATAGAGATGTTCAAGCAATAATTGATTTGTGTCGTCGAGATGGAACTATGAAGCAAGGATGTAGGGCATTTCAAGGAGGGAACGTTGATCATCTTCACCAACTTATTTCAATTGATGCAAGTTTTCAGGTTTTATATGTTGGAGACCATATTTAAGGTGACATACTACGCAGCAAGAAGCAGTGTGGAAGCGGGTAAAGTTAAACTTGGGCATCTGGTGCAGCGGCTGGAAGGAAAGGACTTGATGGGATTGATAGCTATGGGAAGGCAAAAGTTTACATCAATTCCATCAAGAGCCAAGGTGGGGGTAGAGGTGATTATGGCAGTGGCAACGGAGGAAGCTGTTACAACTGTCGTAACTACCACAACGGTGGCAGTGGATGTTTAGTTTAATTTTTATTATGTTTCATTTAGACTTGATTTTAGGTGTTTAGATTCTTATTGTTGTTAAGTGTTTTTAGGATGTTTTTAGTTTATAGGTTCGTATTAGATTTATTTCATGTAATTTATAATCTGATAAGTGTCCCATAGAGTTTGTTTTTATAATTAAGTTACAATGTCTTATTTTAATAAATACTTTTGTAATAGGATATTTTGTGCCAATAGATGATCTTTTTAGGTGTGTTATGTTTAGTGGTCATCTTTCGTCTAGTTGTTTTGTGTTATTAGAGTATTATTTATAGAAATCCATATACTAAATTCTATCTTTAATTGGATTTTGTAATTGTCGTCATGCCTCTCTAGTGTCTAGAGTCAGCCATCAAAGTCATTATCAATAAATGTTTGTAGATGCACGCATTATCGAATGAACCCAACATCCATTTTGTGAGGACTTTTATTGAATTCACCCATGTGATCACTAAGAGGGGGCATGTTAGGAATTAATACTCGCATAATGGTGAGTAATTATTTGTTATGTAATTAGTTAGGTGAGTAGTTATTTGTTATGTGATTTTTTAGTGCCTCAAGAGGCCTATATATATCTAACCCACCATATTGAATAAATGTATGATGATGATTTAATACAATTTGAGCATTGTGCTCTCACATCTGGAGATTTTCTACCAAAGTACCCCTAGAGCCAGCACATAGGGAAAGTATATGGACACAAAACAAACCATTCCAATACAAGCAAGAGGCATAAAAGGTGTGTTTTAAGGTCCCAACCTGGCCAGTGTGGCTACTTGGTGAATGGAAAAACTTTGCAGGAGCTGGAATATGAAGAATCTTTCACATTTTAAAATATAAACAACTAAAAAACTCAGAAATAAAAAACAATACAGGGTGAAGACATAGGAGCGCTGCTAAGAAGCCTCAAAAAACAAAACTAAATACAAACTATCCACACAACTGTGGAAATTTCCTAGCATTAACATCAACAAATCACAATATTGACCATCTAAAAATTTCACCTAACCACGCATTGACTCCACTATCCTACCTCTGTTCCCTGTGTAATTTTCTGTCCCCTGTTTACAAGATTCTTTCTGCAATTCTGACGGCCCATCATCATCCAATGACTTTTTCACTTTACATTACAAATTGTTACTATTCTATTCCTCCTTAGATTTTCACTTTTCACAATGCAACAAAGTTAGGGCCTAATTAAGACCTTGCCAGCAATCCTATGCCCTATGAAGAGGGTATTGTGTATAATGTTCATACATCTGCAGGTTCCTCATATAAAGGTAAATGAACGTATAATGCTACAATGAATAATTTACGACTTGGTAATCAGACAAGAGCTCAATGCATGTCTTTCTGCATCAGCATCGGACAACTTTTTAACTTAACTATATACGTATTGTTTCAATTTCACACCTCAGTTTTTGACTTGGAAACAAAACCAGGGAGAAACTTGGGCCTTGCCAATTCACCTACACCCTCCCTGTATATGTATGTATATTTTTAAATAAATCTACAGGTAAGGCATGTAAAATATATGTATGAATAATTGTGCATAAATTTGCGTACATTAAAAATATGTGCAGAAAGCATTAAATTTTTCGATACATAGGCATTAAATTTTTCGATACATAGGCGTTAAATTTTTCTTATTTTCAAAGGGAAGATATATATATATTTGCATACATGAAAAGTATGTGCAGAGACCATTATATTTTTCTTTTTTTCAACAGCATATATACAGGCATTAAAATTTTCATTCTTTTTGAGATATATATGTATGTATGTGTGTGTGTATATATATACACATGTCATGTAATATTTGCAGACATGAAAAGTATGTGCAGTGACCATTTTATTTTTCTTTTTTTCAACAGCATACATACAAGCATTAAAGTTTTCATTTTTTTTGAGAGCATATATATATATATATATATAAGTCATGTACTTTCTTTTTTTCAAGGGAAAAATATACATATTGGCATACATGAAAAGTATGTGCAGAGACCATTATATTTTTCTTTTTTTTCAACAGCATTTATACAGGCATTAAAATTTTCATTTTTTTTTAGAGCATATATATATGTCATGTAAAAATATATGTATGGATAAATTTGCATACATTAAATTATGTGCAGAAGGGATTAAAATTTTCATTTTTCTCTATGTTGTTTGGTAACAGAAAAGGAAACATGGAAACACTAATTTTCAAAAACCTTACTTTGGAAATGCCATGGAAATATCCGTACTATATATATGTATATATTACATTTTGTCTTTGAAGTAATGAATGAATGAATACTATATATTTTTAAGTGTTTTATCTTTTATAGACAAAAATGAGTAATATACTCATTTATGTCTATAAAAGATAAAACACTTAAAAATATATGGTATCATTTTGGTCTATAAAGGATAAAACACTTAATAATATATAGTATTCAATATATATTATATATATGGTATCATTTTTGTCTATAAAATATAAAACACTAAAAAATATATAGTATTCATTCATTCATTACTTCAAAGACAAAATGTACATTCAAATCTAGAATAAATCATCTAGAGAGCCCTCCAAATCATACCAAGGGATGTTATCATACTATTCTATCATACCTGCATCTCTTCATGCAGCCTTCATACCTTCTATAATGTCTCCTTGTTATCTTGAAACCCTGGAATATGGCTAAGTCTGAAACCCTGAAACCCAAAAATCTGACAAGTCTGAAACCCTGAAACCCAAGAATCTGACAAGTCTGAAATATTATAGGATACTCCAAAACCTATAATTTGTATTATAGCTCCTAGAGGTCTGGAACCACTCTCAAACATCCTGAAAGTGTATATATATATATATATATATATATATATATATATATATATATCACTTAAAGTACAAGAAACTAGATGTTCTGATACTTAAATGTTTATTTTATATAACAACTGTCAGGTTCGAGCTGGTTTTACATTTTTTTATTTTTTGTTGACTTTGACTGTTTTTTCCTGCCGGAATCCCTTAAAAATGCCCAGGGAATGCCCAGAAACACCACGGAAACATCTGGAGGTTTCCCAGAAATGTCCTGGACATTTCCGGTATGTTTCCTCGGTGATTCCGTACCAGAAACATTTCCGGACAGGAAACGCGAGGTTGAAGGGGACGTCCCCTGTAACACAGATTTTTCTTCAAGGGCATAAATCTGAATGTTTGTGTATAGTTTACACAGATCTACAGGTGAGGCATGTAAAAACATATGTATATATAGTTTGGCATATATTTGTATATAAAAAGAAAATGCAATAATGGTATTAAATTTATCATTTTTTCATGATAAATGATGATGGTGAGTCGGGTGACTACTTTTGACATCCTTGAGCCAATTTCCCAATAAGGAGACATGTAGCATGTTCATGAGGGACAATAGGGAATTATTAAATGCATCCCACCACCACCAGGGGTTTAAAAACTGAACTTTGATGGGACCTGGAGAGGCAACACAGATCTGTCAGGTGTTGGAGGATTATCAGATGCAGCTTGGGTGTTTGTTGTGGTGCATTTTCTCTTTTGCTTGGGGTGGAGACCAATAATCGGGCTGAGGCAGTGGCCCTGGTGGAAGGTTTAAAATTGGTCTGCCATATGTTATTAGTTTAAGGTCACTCTACAATAATTACTGGACTTAAGCTTCATGGTCCCAGTTCTCATTGGTGACCAAATTCTACCCTCGGATACGCAAGAGATTTGGCAGCAGATTATGGGAGATTACTTGGGTTCATTGTTATCATGAAGGGAACAGGGTAGCCGATTATATGGTCAAACAGAGTGTTGATTCTGAGGATCTTGTTGCTAGCCTATCCCCATCGGATAGGAACAGGACTGATCGCCTTACATCCCAAGATGCACTTGGAAATATTTGAAATGTCTCTTACCTCTCCTATGTATAAAAGGTGACAGACAGTGTTTGAGTTTAAAGTTTGTACACTCAAAGGATTTATGGAATTCGTATGGTTGAATAAAATAAATCTCTGAAATTTTGAGAAATGAAAATAAAACCCAAACACCTCCGGGAAAGGGATTTGCACCTGTGAGACTTTTTCTTTGATAATTTTTCATGGCGCTGTCTATAAGGGGGTACAATCAAAGTTTGAGGCTTTAGATTTATAAAAATCATATAATAAAATAAATTAAACCCTTAACATTTTTGAGAAAACATAAAAAAACCAAAGTGAAACCTTAACATGGAATAGATGGCTGTAGAGTATTCAGTATTTCAATTTTTTCAAAGAGCAGCCGTATATTGAAAGTTTAAGGCTTGAGATTTATAGAAATTATACAATGACAGCTGATATTTTTGGGAAAACAAAAATGAAACCCTAATATTTACTGCGCAAGGGAATTTGAGACTGTAAGGCAGCCAGTTTTTTTATTGGTGTTGTGTACAAGGGCGTACGGTCAAAGTTTCAGGCTTCCGCTTTAAGGATATCCTATATTTTCATGGTCGTACGTTCTAAGTTTGAAACTTCAGATTTACAGAATTCGAATATTGAAAATTAATAATTTTACAGAAATCAAAAACAACATAAAAAAATGAAAAATAAAACACTACCATTTCTTGAGCGAGGGGATTTATGCCTGTAAGTCGGCATTGCAAAAGTACAATCTTTTGCAGCTCCTCGATCTGTTTACCAATGAGCTCTCTCTGCGCCTCCATCACACCCTGCAACGAATTTTCGGTTCTAAGCTCCACATCCACGAAGCCATTGAAACCCTTCGTTTCTTTTGACTGCTCCATGTGAAATGCCCTTAATAATAATGATGAGGATCGTGATGGGCGTTTAGAGAAAAATATACAAGGGCGCAGGGCCCTGCATTGTTGTGCCGTTTAAAGCACATTCGGGGCTTTTAGGTGGAGAACGAAGAGGAAAGTGGAGTTGGTTGGCTGGCCTGCGACTCGATCTCTAGACCTGTGATAGATCTGTGAGCGCAGAAAAGGAGCATGTGAGGTTTGGTTCGGATGTTAAGTGGAATAGGGAACGGTTGGCTCCTGCGTTGACGGACGTGACCCCATTGTTCCAATCGAGTTTGATTTATTTTTATCAAATCAAAATCCGAGCTCGCTCCGTCAAAATCGAGGAAAAATTAAGAAATGAATTGGTCAGTATAGAAGTACATATTCCGGGTTATTTATGAGTCTGTTATTTATGAGTTGTAAAATTGTATTATTTTAGGGTATTTTTTGGATTTTTTAATTAATATTTTAGATTAGTGTTTAGTTGTAAAATTAAATTATTAGTTTCGAAGGGAGATATTATAGGAATCAATTTTATTGAATCGGTCAGTCAATTAAATTATTCTTTTTTCTTTGTATTAAAATATATAATTTTTTTGGGAACGTAAAGTGAAGGGTTTTTAAGCGATTAAGTATAATATTATTTTTAGTTGTGATTGGTTCAAAAATTATATGTTATTGGTCACGAGATTAGGTTTAATGCACTAGATTGCATATTTGTCTTTTCCATTGCTTTGCATGGTGGAAAATGTACGAAATAAATGATAAATGCGTGATTTTAGGTCTACGTTTTATTAGTCATTATGACCACTAGAAAGCATTTGGAAGAAGGGACAAAACTGTACATTAACTTGGGCGATCTATTCAATAGTGTCTCTTTGATATATCCTTATGGATACGTTGGCAACCACTAGGCTTTGATAAGAACGTGAATTGATAATAATAATTAGCCCATCACTTTCAAATGTTAGCTTAATCCCTGCACATGATTGCACCTAGAGTTACATAATTATTTTTAACCCTGGTGCACTCTTAAAATGAAATTGAATTTGACGTAAATTTGGTTTGGCATTTGGATTGCATTTAAAGTTTAATAGGTAATGCCTAGAGCAAAGAAAGGGAAAAGGGCATTTAGGCTACAAAATTACTACAAAGACGAAAATAAAATATGTTGCTCGGAATCCATGTCTGTTGTCATGCAATTTGTCAATGGCTTAAAACTCTTCCACTCGAAATGACTAGGTCCATGCACCAGAATAAATAAGGCCTCCAGGTTCGTTTATTACAAATCTATCTCAACTTGCTTTATGTGCTCATAAATGCAACAATGCTTAGCTTTATTTACCACTTCTTTTTCATTTTTTTAATCTTATAAACCACGTTTATTTACAATATAAAGGATTTTTAAAAATCCTTTGAATTTACTAAATATAAATTTGATCGCCCAAATTTTTACCTTTTAGCTCAACTAGAGTTTTTTTCTAAATTTTTTAATAAAGTTTATTATATTATTATAGTGGAATTTGGACATGTGGTGGGCACATCTACTACATGCAATATGCAAGATTGGTTTTTGAGAATGCCAATAACATATTCGAATAAAATTTATTTTTATCAATAAATTATACCACCAAAATTCTAACCAAAAAAATAATTTTATTTTACGTGATATATTGTTGTAGTAAACCACGTATGAGTTATGTTTGACTAATGTTTTTTCGGATCTGCTAGTGCAGTAAACTACATGTGAGTTATGCTTGACTAACCTTTTTTTTTGCATTCTGATGTAAAAAACATCACATCAAACCTTAAAAGCATCACATATGTGCTATGTCTACCCCACAGGGACTTGGCGCATGGCACCCTTGTTTTAAAGTACTTTTTTATTTATTAAATTGGCTAGTATGGATCGAAGATGCACTGACATATAGTAAAAATCAAAATTCATAAATTACAAATTTTATAGATAGATAAATAACTTGTAGTACTGATGTTCTAGAAAATGATTTGGTAAAATGACATATTTATCGTCATACCAGTAATTGTAGAAAAAAATGTAGATACAATTTTTCACAAATCCTAATGAAACAAACAAAAATACTTAAACCATGTGAAACAAGAAATAAGCATTCATTTGCGCTATCAAATAAAATTCACTTGCTACTAGGCACAAAATAATATAATGTTTCAAACAATTTTGATACTTTTTTGGTGATCTACAAATACACAAGTGTCAATACATAACAACAATACAAAATACAATTGAACGACCCATCATTTTATTGAACATAAGTCATCTTAGGTATGGAGCAATACTTCTATAAAAAGCATGCCATACTTGTGACCAGCCAACACAGACATATAATTTATTTAAATGCATATGTCGTAGCAACATATTGTAGTTCATATATGACAAAAAAAATTCTAAAAATTACATGTGATTTTAAAAAGATATGAAAGCATCATGCAATAACAAATATATATGTTATTCAAATGTTGCATAGCCTAGGAAATGCAATGTTAAATTATCAACAGATGTCTACAGATGAATTAGGAAGAAGGATGTTCCGGAGGAGCGAAGCGTGTGGACAATATTTGAAACTGGTTTTTTCCTGCCTGGTTGGGCCCCCTGAGTGCGACAGGCGGGACCACGGATCCAATGGAGGTCACTGCAGGTAGCGATAACTCTGGGGATCTATCCAAGAATCTATTAGGGGATAGTCCATCCAATGGATGGAAGAAGGCACTCGTAGGTGAAAAGACATGTCCATCGAAAGGCATGTCGAGCCTCCATATTCTCTCAAAGGGCAAGGCGTTGAGTATCCCAGACGATCTGGTGGAGGAAATAGTGGCATCCATGGACCTTACGCTGGTTGGTAAGTTTTTTTCTTTCCGTCCTAATACCGAAATGCTTAGAAAATGGATTATGTCTAAGTGGAAAGTCAAAGGTAGTGTTTCAATCACAGACATGGCTAGAGGTCTATTCCTTTTTAGATTTACGAATAGGGAGGACATGATCGCTACCCTTGCTGGAGGTCCTTGGCTGCTTGGACCACATTCTCTAGCCTTATGCTCATGGAAACTAGGATTTGATCCTAACTTGGACCTCAATAAGACAGCACCTGCTTAGGTAAGATTACCAGGATTCCCTTTGGAATTATGGGATGAAAAAATCTTCACTACCATTGGCAATTCTATTGGTCAATATGTCACCTCATATCATATAACCAAAACTAAGTCCAATTGTGTGTATGCTAGACTTTGTGTTAATGTTGAAATAAATAAGACTCTCCCTACGTCCATTGAGCTAAACTCTAAATATGGAACTTGGACTCAGCCAATTACTTATGAGAATGCTACCACTTTCTGTCAAATATGTAAGAGGAAGGGACATCTAATGACACAATGCAAAGTGAAGCAAATGGGGATGAAAGAGGATTCCCAGAATGTAGAGGAGGAGCAAGCGAACAGCAAGCAGGAAATAGAGAATAATGTGGAAATTCCTGACAATACAGGAAAAGGAGAGGAAGGGAAGGGAAAGGATGCTACCCCTAACAATGAAGGTGAAGTTGTCCCAAAGGAAAATATAAGATTAGATGATAGTCAGAAGGCTACAAAAGAAGGAGAGGAGGAGAAGAGAAAGGAGGATATCATATATAGTGAGGGAAAAGAGGTCCTAAAGGAGAATATAGTATCTGACGACAGTCACAAGGCCACATTTAACACAGTCTACACTTTAGAAAAACAAACTAATATGTTTAAGGAAGGGGCAGGAGGGGACCTTTTGCTAAAGGAAGTCAATGAAGATGACATAGTTTCAAGGATTAGACAAGAAGTAACTGTTGACGCTGGAAAGTGCACCCTGTGGCAGGAAAACAGATTCCTGCCCTCTCCCTGCAACATGGAAACCCCTCTCTTGCCTGTGGGACGACGAAGCAGGAGAGGAGAGTCTCTAGATATGGGCTAGTTCCCTCTGATGTATCTTGTTTGTTTCAGGTAGCGCAAAAATATAGGTATATAGATATACTGGGGGGATGAAAAGGGAGAGAGAAAAAGTATGAAAAACAAACAGCCTACTCTAAAAGAGGTGATACACCAAAACAGGTTGACCTTCCACATCCACTCTCAGAATCAAGAGAAATGCAGATATACTCTACACATCTGGCAGAAGAACCAGGCTACTAAAACTAACAGGGAGGCTATAATGGAAAATACATAACAGAGGTTTACCAAGGTGTTGTGGAATGCACACTTATAAGCAACTTACTCTATCCTGTCTTTCTCAAGTATTGCTCTTCTCCTTTCAGCGGCAGAATCGGCGCCTTGTAGATAGTTGGTCTGTTGGCATTACCTGTGAAAGCATGGAAGATAATGACTAAACACAAATAATACTCATGACATACACAGCAAATCAATCCAAGATGGAGGCAAAAATTGTATTTTATTGATTCAGGTGGGGAAATTGTAGAGCAGTGCTCTTTACAAAGGTCGAGAAGACCCTGATAAATGACTAAGTTTGTGTATTTATATGGGAAGAGCCAAGAGGAGTCTCATTGGGAAGAGTGAAAAACACTGTAGCTGATGTCACAAGTCTGCCAAGACCATGCTTGTTGCCTCGTTTTGCGTGCTAGGCTTCTCCTCCGGCTGTTGGGCGGGCTTTTTCTTGTGCTTTGCAGGTGTTTTTTGTCGCCTGATGTCGTGGGCAGCAAATTTGCCACCCGCTGTCATGGACTTCATGCGAGACTTCTGTCGACGTTGACCGATATGCTGCCGTCTGCGGCAGTTTTGCCGACGTCGGCTAATGTAAGATGCCGACCGCGGCAATCCTGTCGATGTTGGCCGATGTAAATGGCCTTTTTTTCTCCGCCCGCGTTGTGGGCGGTGATTTTGCCACCCTCTGCATTGCGTGTAGGGGTCATTTTTACCTGCCCGTGTTGTGGGTGGTGATTTTGCCGCCCTCTGCATTTGTCTGCCCTCTTTTTTGCCTTAGTGTTAAAATGCCCCAATTTTTTCCCTCCCCTTGTGTGAACGTTTGAAGACTCTGCCTTTTGCTACTGTGAACATCAACGAATGAGGCCGATGAACCATTGCTCTGAAATAGAGCTGTCGAATCCTGAAGACGGACCTTGCAACCCGTAATGACTGGCCATGCAAAGCAGGTGTAGAAGATGACCAAGATTTTGCCTGAGGGGCAAAATTGGGTCAACAAATTGGTGACTCACAGGGTAAGCGTACCTATTATGCTTAGAACCCAATTGCCTTACATTCCATTGGGTGCGGAGTCAGATGGTGACTTTGAAGAAAGTTCACAACAGTGTTGAGATCCCATAATCAAATACACAGAAATTACCCCCAAACAAAGGGAAACACACAAAGCTAAAAACAACTAACTGTGTAAACTGCACTTAGGGAAAAATAGGGAAAATTATGTACAGTCAAACCCAAAAAAATCAATGGCAATGCTTTAGATGTATCCCGTTGACTGAGATACGCAATTCTTCACCGTCCAACTTGGAGAGCTGGAATGCGTTATGTTGCTTGCACTGATTAATCATGTAAGGACCGCTCCAGAGGGCATCAAATTTTGCATGTTTTCCGGGCTTAGCTCTATCTTCGTCCCATTTTAGGACAATGTCTCCTTCAACGAAATTTTTTGACGAAGATCTCTTGTCAAAATGTCCTTTCACCTGCTGTTGGCGACCGATCATAAAGACCATGGCCAGATTCCTTACCTCTTGGAGCTCCATTAGTTCACACAATCTAACCTCCATGCTGCTTCCTTCTTCCAACTACAGCTGATGAGCGAGGTCCAGTGCTGGCAATTCGAGTGAGATAGGAAGCCTTGCTTCCCTTCCATACACAAGCGTATATGGAGAATTTTCGATTGATCTCTTCGGAGTGATTCGATCGGCCCATAGAGCTGTTTTCAACTTGGCATGCCAAGTTTTCTGATTTTCTTCCATGGTCCTCTTTATAATCTTGATCAAATTTTTGTTGGTGGACTCAGCCAGCCCATTTCCTTGCGGGTAGTAATTTGACGAAGTGCTGAGGTATATACCATACCTTAGCGCCCATTCACTAGTTTTGGTTCCCAGAAAAGCCAAGGCGTTATCTGAGATTATGGTGGCTGGGACCCCAAAACGTGTCACTAAGTCCTCATAGAAATCCAAGACTGCGCTTCCATTTACCTCCTTCAAAGCAATGGCTTCCACCCACCTGGTGAAATAATCCGTAGCAATCAAGACTCACTTGTGTCCGGCACTGGAGGGAGGATTGATCATCCCTATGAAATCCAGGCCCCACTGCATGAATGGTTGTTCAACTTGAATGGGTTGTAGGGGCATGGCAGCCAATCGCTGCTTTCCATCAAAAAGTGCACACTTCTGGCACTTCCTTACACAGGTATGGGTATCCTTGAAGAGAGTGGGCCAAAAATAGCCAGCTCTCATTATTTTTGCTGCTGTGGTCTTAGGGGCGAAATGGTCGCCTGCTGGCCCATCGTGAAACTCAGCCAATACCTTGTCAGCCTGACTGGAGTCAATGCATCTCAAGAGAACCCTGAAGAGATCCTTCCTAAATAATACTCCATCAATCAAAACATAGGGAAGGGATTGAAGTTTAAAATACCTTCTTCTAGACTTACCGAGGCCCTGTGGACATTCACCGATAAGAAGGAAGTGCCTCATGTCTAACGTCCAATCTCTTATGACAGTTGGTTCCTCAGCAGTGGCTGCGTCATGGATCAGCAAGCTGTCTTCATCCTTTTGTCTCAAATTTGTAGCTAGCTGTTCACACAGGCCCCTTCCTCTTACCAACTTGGCGATTTTGATGTCTATGTCGTACTCCATTACCTTGGTGATCCATCCTGCTCTTTTCTCGTTTAAGTCTCGATTGGTCAAGAAATCCTTGATGCCAGGGTGTGGAACCATGAGATGGATCTTGCTGCTCGACAACATATATCTGAATTTTTTCAGGCTGCACACTACTGCCAAGACTTGCATCTCTACGTAGGTGTACTTGATTTCGAAGTCCTCTAACCCTTGGCTGAAGAAGGCGAGTGGTTGGTCGAGGTCATCACTGTTTGCTTGGGTAAGCATAGCAAATATTACTTCTCCATTGCTGAAGGTATAGAGATTGAGGTCTTTGTTGAAGTCGGGGCTGATTAGAGCGGGAGCCTGAGTCAAAGCCTGTTTGATAGCTTCAAAGCTATCCTTTCTTGGCGTTGTCCACTTGAATTCTTCACCCTTCCTCAGCATAGAGGTTAGGGGTTTAACTATTTCAGCGAAGTTCGGAATGAAACTCTGAATGAAATTTATTCAGCCAAAGAAACTCTGAAGGCCTTTCTTGTGCATTGGTAGGGACATCTCCAGGATGGAGCAGACTCTTTCGGGGTCAATAGACAAACCTTCCTTGGACACAATGTGACCGAGAAGTTTCCCCTCATGAACCACAAATACACATTTCTTTGGATTTAGGGAGATGCCAAATTCCTTGCACCTCTCAAAAATCTGCCTGAGGTGCTTCATATGTTGTCCCGCCTCCTTGGAGAAAACTGTTATATCATCGAGGTACACCAGCACGTTTTTATTTATCAAACCACTGAAAGCCATATCCATGGCTCGCTGGAAAGTAGCACCAGCATTGGATAGCCCGAAAGGCATCTTTTAGTAGGCGAACGTTCCCCATTTAGTGGTGAAGGTTGTTTTGTATTGGTCGCAGCCCCGCACCAGAATCTGATTATATCCCGAATAACCATCTAAGAGGGAGAAACGTTCAGAACCAGTTACCTTTTGGAGGATCTGCTCCATGTTCGGAAGGGGTTAATGATCTTTTAAAGAGACTTTATTAAGGTCTCTGAAGTCGACGCACAGCCTGATCTCTCCATTTTTCTTTCTAACTGGAACCAAATTGGCCAACCATGAGGAATGTTTGATCGAAAATATAATGCCGGACTCAATCAACTTGACCAATTCTTTCTGCATAAGGAGCTCAATCATCGAATTAACAGGCCTCTGCTTTTGTGTGACTGGTTTTGCACCTTCCTCTAATTCAATGGTGTGCTGGGCGAGTCTTGGATCGAAACCTTTCAAGTCGCTATAGTTCCAGGCAAAGACGTCAGTGAACTCCTGACACAACAAAATGAAAGCTTGCCTTTCTTGAAACGTGAAGACCTTACCGAGCGCCATCAACTTGTCCTTGAAGATTTCAACTTTTTCATAATTCTCCTCTCTAGCAGTGATGCATGCTTTGTCATCTCTTAGTTGGTCTTCTCCGTTGAAAATACTTTCAAGTGTGACAAGACCCTTAGGGAGTTTATTGTTCTTTAATTGAACAATCTGATCTCCATATTGTTGCTGCAATTTCGCTTGATTGTGGACCGCAAACTCAGCTTCTTCTTGCAAAAAAAGAGCTATCTGCTGGTCGTTTTTGAAGACCTGCCAATTTGTCACATTGTCTAGAATTGAAGGCCGAACCACCACTTTTAAATGGTGCGAACCACAACCCCTACTTATCTCTTTTGAAACATCAAATTGGGTGCCAACAGCTGCCAGCTTGTCAGCCTGCTTATTTTGTTCTCTGGGAATCGAGGTAATGTTAAGAGCAAGGAAATCCTCCATCAAGTCCCAGACTCTGTGCTTGTAAGACTTCAGTAAGGATTTCTTGGTCAGGTTTAGGCCTCTTATTTGGTTCACAATTAATTCACTATCCCCCAAGATATGCAACTTCCTGATCCCTCTCTTTCTTGCCCACTCAAGTCCATGAATCAAAGACTCATATTATGCAACATTACATGTGTAAGAGAACTGGAAACGGAAGGCTGAAAAGTACCTTTCTTTAGAAGGGGAAACTAACATTGCCCCACCACCAGCACCCAGTTTGCTTCTGGAACCATCGAAGTACAGCTGCCACAGGCCAAGGTCTTCTTTGTTCTCCTTCATTATATTGGGCATGACGACGCTTTCTTCATGCAAGCAATAGATGCCAAGGTCTGCCTCCTCAATAAACTTATAAGGATCATGCTCGAAGTTATCGCTCCCCACTCATCCAAGAGTAGATCTGCGATTCCTTCAAGAGCAGAAGATGAAGATTTGTCCGTCTGAGAGTCTTCTGGATCAATGATAGTGTAATTGACATTCGCTGCCTTGGGTGAATAGGGCTCTAGGTGATCCTTGTAGAGTGGCTTGGATTCGAATTTCACCTTGGTCCCATACTTGGTTCTGAAAACCAGGTATGACCAATTCGCTACTAGATAGCCCCCTATCTTGGACATAAAGTCCCTTGACAAACAGATTGTGAAATATGGAGGAACGTCTGCTACCACTATATCATGAGGGATTGAGAAAGTCGGGCAGGCTTGCAGTGTAAGACTCAATCCTTTTAGGATCTCGACTATCTTTGCAGGTGTCCCATCTAGTTGCAAGACTCCCTTGTTCATGGCTTCGTACTTTAACCCCATCTTATCAGCAATGCACTTGGGCATTACTGAAGTGCTGGCCCCACTGTCGATTATGCAATTGTGTACTAAGAAATCCCCCATGATCAAAGATACATAAAAAGGGGGAGTCCTTTCTTCTTTCTTTACCTGACTTGAAGCAGAACGCTGCCCATTCGTCATTAGGATGTTATTAGTGTCTGTTGGGATGGCCTGGCGATCTAGCTCATGCAATTCTTTCTTCAAAACGTCCCTTTGTCCTGGGAGAGACAACGAATCCCATAGAGAAATGCTCACATGTAATTTCTTCATTTGATCAACTATATTAACTTGGGGACTGACTCCTTTCGTGCTTTCCTTTGGGTTGATCCCGACTGGAGTTGTAGACTGAGGAGCTGGAGGTGCAAACGGTTGTCTGGAAATTGGGCCCCTTTGAAATGGGTGTGGTGGAGGATTCGTTGTTGCCTGAGGGGAAGCCTGCGCTTCCTCAATCACTCTTCTTTTAAATCTCATGTTGGTTGCAACGCAATCAGCCTGATTGTCTGCAGTGCCCCTACGATTAATTACACAGAGCTCGCCCTCTGCGTGATTTATCAGGGTAGAATCCGGCTGAGTTTGATTGTTACTTGTGCTGGGTTGAGTTAGAAACTCAAAAAACTGGGAAAAATCAGCACCCTAATTTTCTGAATTCTAAAAGAAATTCATCATGTCATTCGTATGGACAACCTGCTCCTGACCATGTCCCGTGGTCAAACAACTAGGCTGCTCCTGTACTAGATTGTTCTGAGTAGGCACCATGGCTTTAGATGACGAAGAGGGGCCTGAGTTATAATTTTGATAAGGCCTGGTTGTAGTGAGCTGCCCTTGACCTTGGTTATAATTTTGAAAGGGGGGTCTAGGGGCATGGCCATAATTCTGATAACCCTGGTTTGGCTTGTTGCTTTGAGCTTGCTACCTTTTAAGGGCAACAAGTTCATTTGACATGCTCTGCAACAGGGCCTTAACTTCATTTAATTCATTGGATGGAAAAGCAGCTGGCTTCTCAATGACAGGTAGGGGAGCAATTGTGGGAGCGACAGCCTGAATTGGGGGCAGGGGTTCTGGGAAAAGTGGCATATGAGGCCTAGGGGCGATTTTTTCGACTTGAATCAAGCAATTTTCAGCCGTAATGGCAATGTCATACGCAGCCGACAGTATATGTCCTCCCATAGATTGGATCATCATAGCAATGTCACTATTTAATGCTTTAAAATAGTACAAGAAAGCATAGCTGGGGGTCGGCCTTACCAGGATGGGAATTCTATCCCAAGTCTTTTGAAAATGCGTATTAAAGTCCTGCATGTACTCGTGCGGAGCTCTTTTTATAGTTGTCAGCTGCCAAGCAAGAGAGAGGCTGTCACTTTTCTCCCCAAAACGATCAGTCAAATGGGTGCCCAATTCGTTCCAGGAATGTATGGAATTCACAGGCAAGGTGCCGTACCAGTCGAGAGCTTTCCCTTTCAAGGACAAGGCTAACAGTCTGATGGCAATGTTTTCTTCTGTTATATTGTGAATATTGCAAAGGTTGGCAATATTCTTGATATGCTCAACAACTGTAATAGGTCCCACTCCATCAAAAGAAGGCACATTTTTTAGAGCTGGTCCAGGGATCGGATCATAGCGTGGGAGGTTTAAAGGGCTCTCACCACGAAAAGCTGCAAAAGGCAATGCCATGGCTGGAACAGGTTGTATTTGTGGCTGAGCTGGGTTGATGTTCCTAGCAACAAGTCTAGGAGGATTTACTAGTGGATAAGGGCGAGTTCTTCCAAATCTAAGCATTTTAACAGAGTTTAAAGGTAGCTCAATGAAAACAAAAGGGACCCCTCTTGAAGCTGACCTTGTGCTAACCTTTGGCATATAAGTTTAAGTGACTGGTCTTAAAAATAAAGAACTGAGCTCTTACCAGTGGAGTCGCCAGATGCTGGAAATTTTGAAAAGACTGTAGTAGGACCAACATCAATCTTGAAATACTACTGCGTTAAAAACTGATAAAATTACGGTCCCATCGGGCGTGCCAAAACTGTTGACGCTGGAAAGTGCACCCTGCGGCAGGAAAACAGATTCCTGCCCTCTCCCCGCAACATGAAAACCCCTCTCTCGCCTGTGGGACGGCGAAGCAGGAGAGGAGAGTCTCTAGATATGGGCTAGTTCCCTCTGATGTATCTTGTTTGTTTCAGGTAGCGCAAAAATATAGGTATATAGATATACTGGGGGGATGAAAAGGGAGAGAGAAAAAGTATGAAAAACAAACAACCTACTCTAAAAGAGGTGATACACCAAAACAGGTTGACCTTCCACATCCACTCTCAGAATCAAGAGAAATGCAGATATACTCTACACATCTGGTAGAAGAATCTAGCTGCTAAAACTAACAGGGAGGCTATAATGGAAAATACATAACAGAGGTTTACCAAGGTGCTGTGGAATGCACACTTATAAGCAACTTACTCTGTCCTGTCTTTCTCAAGTATTGTTCTTCTCCTTTCAGCGGCAGAACCGGTGCCTTATAGATAGCTGGTCTGGTGGCCTTACCTGTGAAAGCATGGAAGATAATGACTAAACACAAATAATACTCATGACATACATAGGAAATCAATCCAAGATGGAGGCAAAAACTGTATTTTATTGATTCAGGTGGGGAAATTACAGAGCAGTGCTCTTTACAAAGGTCGAGAAGATCCTGATAAATGACTAAGTCTGTGTATTTATATGGGAAGAGTCAAGAGGAGTCTCATTGGGAAGAGTGAAAAACAATGTAGCTGATGTCACAAGTCTACCAAGACCATGCTTATTGCCTCATTTTACGTGCTGGGCTTCTCCTCCGGCCACTGGGCGGGCTTTTTCTTGTGCTCTGCAGGTGTTTTTTTCCGCCTGATGTTGTGGGCGGCGAATTTGCCACCCGCTGTCATGGACTTCATGCGGGACTTCTGCCGACGTCGGTCGATAAGCTGTCGTCCGTGGTAGTTTTGCCGACGTCGGCCAATGTAAGATGCCAATCGCGGCAGTCCTGTCGACGTCGGTCGATGTAAATGGCCTTTTTTTCTCTGCCCGCATTGTGGGCGGCGATTTTGCCGCCCTCTGCATTGCGTGTAGGGGGTTTCTTTTTACCTGCCCATGTTGTGGGTGGCAATTTTGCCACCCTCTACATTTGTTTGCCCTCTTTTTTGCCTGTGTTAAAATGCCCTGATTTTTTCCCTCCCCTTGTTTGAAAGTTTGAAGACTCTGCCTTTTGCTACTGTGAACGTCAACGAACGAGGCCGATGAACCATTGCTCTGAAACGGAGCTGTCGAATCTTGAAGACGGACCTTGCAACCCGAAATGACTGGCCATGCAAAGCAGGTGTAGAAGATGACCGAGATTTTGCCTGAGGGGCAAAATTGGGTCAACAGTAACACCTAAAAGTCACACTCAATGAGTACCAAATCCACAGTCAAATACAGACTTTTTCTGTGATTTGGAAGATGGAGGCCAGGTAGGAAACTACTTGGCAACAGGTGTAGTACGACAAGATGGCAGCAATGAATAGGAAGAATGGGTTACCCCAAAGAAAAAATTCCAAAAAGGTAAAAAAATATGCAGATGTTGGTACTAAGCCAAAACAAGGGAGGCTAACCCTAAGGGAAACAAGACAAAGAGAGATTGCTAGGGAGATTGCCAGTGGAAAACAGAAAACACTGGAGTCCCAACCCTCCAAACTCTCTCAATGAGAATATTATCATGGAATTTGAGGGGCTTTAACAGTCTCTCAAAAAAGTTTGAGGTTAAAAACTGCATTTTAGATAATAAACTAGATATTCTATTACTCCAAGAAATTAAGATGAAAGAGGAGAATTTTACAAAAATTGCTAACTATATATGGCCTAAGGTGGCTTTTTGTATTAGTCTTGCTGAAAGGACTTAAGGAGGGATTGTCACACTGTGGAATAGTGCTAAAATCCAAGGATCTCTTATGGCCCATAATAAGCACTTTTTTATTACCAATTTTTCCATGAATTCCTTGAATTGGACGTACATGTTTTATTCTCCATGGGCGCTTTTAAAGCCCGGGGTCCTGATGGCTTTCCTCCTATATTCTTTCAGGAATATTGGGAGATTATTGGAGCGGACCTCACGACTGCAGTTCATGATTTTTTTAGATCTGGAAAACTTTTGAAACAAGTCAATAATACCTTCATTGTACTTGTTCCTAAAAAATCTCAACCTTTACACCTTGCTGATTTCAGACCCATTAGCTTATGTAACACTGTGTATAAGATATGTACTAAACTATTGGTTTTGAGAATTCAACCCTTGCTTGACAAAATTATTTCTCCTGCTCAAAAAGGTTTCATCCCGGGCAGATAGATTCTTGATGATGTGATCACCACACATGAGACTATCCACTCCATGGATAAGAGCAGAATCCCTGGGATGGCCCTCAAGCTTGATATATGTAAAGCTTATGATAGAGTCTCATGGACTTTTCTATTCCAAATGATTAGAAAATTTGGGTTTAATGATAAATTGTCTTGCTTATTGTGTAATGTGGTCTCTTCTGCTAAATTCTCAGTGCTAGTTAATGGTTTTCCTAGAGGGTTTTTCTCCTTCTCGAGAGGAATTCGTCAAGGATACCCTCTCTCCCCGTACCTATTCATCATTATTGCTGAGGCACTGGGAAGATACATACAAGCTGATATAGTTTCAAAAAAGCTAGTAGGCATCAAACCTGCCTCTTCCCTTCATCCTATGGTTATACAGCAGCTTGTGTATGATACCATCTTATTTGGCATCTCATCAGTGATCGAAGCTAGAAGATGGAAGAATATACTTAATGATTATGCCAAAGACTCAGGACAAAGAATAAATTTCCAGAAAAGTAATGTGTACTTCTTCAACACTCCTAATGAACTTAGACATATAATCATTTATATCTTAGATTGTACTGAGGCTGGCCTACCAGCTACCTACCTAGGTCTCCCACTCTCAGTCAAAGAGGTATCTTCAGGGTTTTGGAATGGTATTGTGGAACGTACACAGAGGAAACTTCTTGGGTGGAAGGTGAAACTACTCAGTAGTGCGGGTAAGCTACAACTTCTTCGGGCATCCTTGCAAGGTATTCCTACTTCATGTCTCTTTTTAAAATTGCTACGTATTTTGCTAAAAAGCTGGAACAGATCCAAAGGAAATTTTTATGGATGGGAGTGGAAGACAAACAGAGAATGTCTTTAGTCAGATGGGAAAAAGTGTGTCTCCCAAAATCTCGTGGGGGACTTAATATAAGATCCATCAAGAAAATGAATAAAGCCTTCCTCTCAAAAGTTAGTTGGAATTTGATTCACAACAACAGTGAGTGGGGGGAAATAATGTATGCCAAATACATGCATAGCATTGATGATTCCAACTTTCTTCAACAGCTGGGATTACCCCAGGGGTCTGTGATATGGAATAAAATGCTAAAAAGTAGAAGTCTTCTCAAACAGGGAATTAGGTGGAAGCTTGGAAATGGCCGACAGATTAAATTCAAGGAGAATAATTGGTTAAGGAACAAGCCTCTCATCTCCCAAGGAAACTATGGAGAAATTATAGACCTAACTACTCAGTTCTTTGGTGATAGGGGTAGTGATTATATGGAAAATAACAATGGGTTAAGAGCTGGAAAAACTTTTTGGATTGTTGTGTGCATAGAACTGAGCTTATCCCAAGAATTCAGGAGATCCAACAATGTGTTCAGGAGCTCAGAATCCCACTCTTCCCTTGGGAGGATGAACAATACTGGTGGCCAGATAAGAATGGATTGTTCTCTGTCAAATTTGCCTATCATCTGCTTACACCTGAAGCTCAGAATAAGGAGGTATGGAAAAAGGTTTGGAATCATAAACTCATTCCAAATATTAACTTGTTTTGGTGGGCTGCGGCCCATAACAAAATCCTTACTCAGGACAACCTTCAAAAGAGGGGGTTTACTTTGGTCAACAGATGTTTTCTGTGTGGTTCTAGAGAGGAATCAGTTTCACACCTATTCATACACTGTGAGTTTACCTGGGATTTATGGGGCACAATACTTAACAACTTTGGCATTGAATGGGTTTACAATTCTGACCTTAAAGAAGTAATTCTCAGTTGGAACTCAACCTTCACACATCCCTAGATTAAGGAATTATGGAAGCAAGCTCTGCCATGCTTGAGCTGGACTTTATGGAAAGAGCGAAATCACATAATTTTTAGGGACACTGCTAGAAATGCTACTCAGGTGTTTAACTCCTTTGCTAGGACCATCTTGGAAAGTGTTACAACAGCTCATATTAGTGTTGCGAAGAAACCCCTGTCTGAATTTGAAAGTCAAATTGCTACCAAATGGAAGGTTTTAAACCTTATCCCTGAACATGATAATTCCAAAATTCTTCAGAGACTTCATACTAAATGGATACCACCTAAACCCGATTGGATGAAACTCAATTTTGATGGGGCATCCAAGTTGAGTGGTAAAGCAAGTGGAGGAGGAATAATAAGAAATGAAAAAGGAGGGATGTCTGTTGTCTATGCTGGTGGCATGGGTTACTAGAGCAATAACTATGCTGAAGCTATGGCCTTACTTTGGGGATTAAAGTTAGCTATATCCCTAGGAATTAGAAATTTGAATATTCAGGGAGATTCTAAGTTGGTCATAGATGTTGTTAATAAAGCATCTAACGTTGGTATCCATCTAAAAGACATCATTATGGACATCCAATTTCTTTTACAAAAGTTTTTCGAATTTGAGATTACCCACACCTACAAAGAAGGTAACAAGGTCACTGATGCTTGTGCCAACCTTGGTCAGCAATTCTCAGGATGGAGGGTATGGCAACAAAGGGCTCATATACCCCCAAACATTAGAGAGATCATTCAAAAGGAGATGACGAAGCATGAATGATACACATTGATGACGAAGATAGCTTTCGAAGGTGGTCCACGTGGAGAAGGCCATTAAGGATCATGGAAAATGATAAGCTTAGTACTTCCTTGATTGTCATGATTAATTCCTTGTATCATGAGGTGGAGGTGCGAGAGTCGCATCATGAAAACCAAGGGGGAATTATTTTCAAGCATGAAAGTAGACGTCACCGCGATGGGCCATTTTGTAAAATGAGCCTTCACATCTGCATTCAGTGTAAATGGAACCGAGGGCTTGTTACTTGTTCGAAGCTCAAGGCGGTAATTGGGGTATGAAGAGCCGAAAATTCAAGAAATTTTGGAGGACATTGGTGGGAAACAGACTTCTCAGGTTTTTGAGGTCAATGAAGCACAGGGTGCTGATTCTAGGGGAACTGCTGATAATAAGGAGAAGATGCATGTAGAAGAAGTTGGTGAGGGTTCAGAGAATGAGAATGATTGGAAAACATATATTGGGGCCTTGAAGGTCCGCATTCAATATCTGGAAAAGGTCTTCACCAAAGGCCTTCGAAATAACATTCTACTGAATATGACTATGTTGGAAGTGGTGGGTAATCCAGGGAATGCTGACAATGCAGACAATGAGAATCTTAAGGATCTTGTTGATTTTATAGTTATGTAGTTTCATCCTTTTTGACTCTGGTCTTTTCAGTGTTTTGTTTTGCTTCTGACTTTGTTTCTCGGCTGTGCCGTTGGTTCGGTGTTGACATCTTTTGTTTGCCAGCCTTCTTGTCTTTTTTGACTATATAGGGTTCGGCCCCTGGTTTGCCGCCTTAATTAATCAAAAACAAGTTGTTCACTTATTATTGTCATTATTGTTAAATCATTTTTGAAAAACATGTATATTTAGAAAAACATCTTCACTTCATGAATGAACATTTATTTGGAAACCTCCAATTGTTTTGAGGGAAGAACAATATGAATCTGAAAATGTTATGTGCCAATCGATTATAGACTATTACATTGCATGACTTACAGTGATTGATCATATATGTTTAGCCAAATTTGTTTCTTGGCACAAAAAAAATGAAAAACCATTCAAGAAAAAAAACTAAATGTAAGATGTTTTATTAATTACAATAAACATATTAACCCTGAATAACTATTATCGTGGATGATTATTGTTATATATTTCATTCAAAATAGTGAAACCACTTTGAAGCAAAGTTTTGAAACATGGAAAGATGCATTTAACTTGCCAAAAAAAAAACAATAACACTGAATGAGGCCAAGTTCAACTATGACATTAATCCTATGTGGGGAAACATGCAGGATGTCATTTACCATGTTGAATTTGACATTGAAAACATAACCGATATAAGATTTTGTTTGAGCAAAAACAATGATATGCAAGAAGAATACAATCTATAAATGGACATATTGTTGGTGAATTATGTGCTAGAAAAACAAAATTAAAAACTATTTGAAATTGGACACCACCCATTTATGACTGGCAATGTTGAATATTATAAACAAAGACAGATGTTAAATGATAAGCATGAAGTAATTATTAAAGATGTTGCTTTGACAAAATGTGTAGATAAGAACAAACCATTGTATTTATTCTTAGCAAGTGGTGCATGCACATGAAATACCTTTACAACAAAAGTTATATTCAAAACCCTTGTTTGCATTTATGCATAGTCTATTGATAATCAGCCATCCAAGGTAAAAGGCCTTATACTTGCATATACATGTAAGACTGCATATAATGCATGTGGAATAACATTGCATTCTACATTTTTATCGCCTTTTAACAAGTTTGAACTAATTCCATTGGGCAGTGAATGGCTTGATACATTATCCAAACATTATAATCAATTGCACACATAATGTTAATTGATGAAATCTTGTTTATCAGAGAAAAAATATTATATTATATTGATAAACATTTAGTGACATTATGTAGTTGCCAACTGTGTACTTTGGCAATATTGACATGATGTTTTACAGAGACTTTTACTAGGCTCAGTGTATACATGATTGCGTCATATTTGATTATCAAAAAATTAATGTCGAAATAGTCGCATATGTTTTTGGCAAGATAATGTAAAACATTACCATCTACATTGAACCATGCACCAAAAAAATAAAATCTTTGTGGGGATATTGAACATAATACATACATGTTCACATACAAAAAATGATATAGTGTATCTTAATCATAATTGTTTATGTCCAACACCCAATGATCATTTTTCCCCTATATATTTTACTTGAATGGTGATGTTGATGCATACAATGACAAAATGTTAATGTTTATTTTGGATAAATAAATTATTATTGATGCAATTGACAAGAAAGATGATGCATATAGTGAAGGACAAGGATATGCTAAAGCTATTTGTCTACCATTAAAAAAAATAATTTAAAGCCTAACATGTTGGTTGAACTCTTTGCTATAAATTGTGATATACAAGATGACCTTGTTAATGGTTTAGATGGTATATTTAAACTGTACACCAAAGAAGATAACAAATACATTGTATGGGTCAAATTTAACGAAAATAATATTGAGCATTCTCAAAGAACAAAACATATTCATTTGTACAAAAGCCATATTTAATCAAATTGGACCCGTATTTTTTGTATTTCAAGATGCACTACAAAACCTACTTACAACAAAGCTTTGACACTATGAAACTAATTTCCAATACAATTAGCTTATGCACGCACAATACATAAGTCCCGAGGTTTAACCATGGAAGGTGTTGCATTCAAGTTGCTTGGAGTTAAAAGATATGGATTGGTATAAACACTTTCGCATGTAAATACCATGGAATCATTATACTTTCTAAGCTCACTCATACAAAAAAACTTCAAATCTAGATTAGAATCCAATTCAAAGTGGGAATTGCAATATAGCTTGAGATGATACATTTCTGCATTGACCATAGCAATATGCTCATTGAATATTCATAGTCTTTATTTGCATTTAGAAGATGACCATGACTTGATGAAGTGTGAAATATTATGCTTACAAAAAACACACACATCGAGTACGAGTACTAATAATCATATTCCAATAGTTATGACTTGTAATTTAGTGCATAGTGTTCATGGTGCTATGTGTAAAAAAATACGTTGCCACTTCAAATCTAATTCAATACATTACGAATGGAGTGGAAGCATTGACATTAAACATTGTGACACATAATCATGAATTTACAAGTGTCAATATCTATGCATCTCCTTCTGTTTTTATAATAGATATCATAAATGTTCTAAAACAAATGCTATTATATATAAATACATTAATACATATTTACATATTTGGAGAGTTTAACATTGACATGGCCACCTCCAACAAATTAGCTATGCTACTCAAAAAATAAATGTCCATGGTAGGCATGTATTTCTTGCCAACAAAACATAACCAATACACAAACATAATCATAGATCATGTATGGTCAAACATTAAAAGCAAACATATCCAACTTATAACAATATATACTTATTGGACTGATCATGATGCCATATGACTGTTTACAAATAACAGTAGCTATATCCCAATGCAAAAATAATAGTACCTGGATCCCAATGCAAAAAACTATGTGCCTAGTTACAAGGTATTATGATTGTCTATGCATACAATATAAGCATTGTTTATGTATCTTAATATTATATGTTTTATAGTCATTTTTTTCATTTTAGTACGTGGTATGGATGCAACACAAGCAAATCTAGAGCATCAAAAATCTATTGGAGAAGCAACAATGCCATCATTTGTCGGTAGTGAAACTAGTTATGTCTAACAACAACAAAAATGGTAATATTGCATTCAAATATCCTTTCTTTACTTTTATTCAAACAATTATAACAACATTTGAATTCAAATTTCTATTCCATTTCATTTAATAGAAAAATAAAAATCTTGTTTTATTTTAGTACATGGCATTTTTTAATCATGTATGTTATGCCTCGACTAATTCTCCAAAAACAAAGTTGTCGACATTGTCATTGGAAAGACAAATTATTATCCATAACCACCAATTTTTTTTTGTGTGTTTTGTCTCCCTGTTTAATGGTCTATATACTTTTTATAATATTCTTTACCTATTGTATATTTATTTATTTATCTTATAACGTAGTTTTGCAGTGATATTTCAGGTGATGTCGAATGGATTAAGTTATAAATATGGGTTCCACAGTATTAATTTGTTCTACAACATTAACTACTCTAGAAAAGGGTAAGTGTTGTGTGTTGATAGCAACAATGTTTTTTGGCACCAATAGCATTGATAATTGTAAGAAGCTTAATTAACTAGTTTACAAATGATATAGTTTAGGCCAATGTGTTAATGTCTTAAATTTTATATTTAGTATTTCCATTGTAGTTGTTTTTTAATGATATATGTTTTTTGGCATTAGATTACAAATTTGTTATTTTTTTGGAGTTAAGCGAAGGTAATTTTTTCCTTCACCTAAGTAAAAATTGACAGATAATGATGTTCGAGACTAGTAATATTTTTAGGTAAACGAAGGTAATTTTGCATTTGATGTCCAACACCATCATTTCCTCAACCCACCAGATTGACACCTTAACAAATTGAGGAGAAGCAAGTTAAAGGGTTGTGTTATGGGTGCGACAACAAATGGAGCAAAGGACATTGTTGTGCTAAAAAGTTGTTTTACGTTGAAGGTGCCAATGAGGATGCAGATGATGAGGAGACGATTGGTGAGGATGCAGAAGGACTTGAGGAGGAATTTCAAGACTCTCAAACTACTATTTCTTATCATGCCCTTTTAGGTATTAACACTCCCCAAACTCTTAAGGTGGTGGGTTTCCTTAAAAAATAAAAGGTCACTATATTGATTGATTATGGGAGCACACACAACTTCATCAACAATAAGTTGGTTGCTCATTTAAATTGTTTCATTTATCTCACTCTAGAATTTCAAGTCGTGATTAGATGGTGGTACTATTAGATGTTCAGAAAAATGTCATAGTGTCAAGTTGGCCATGGAAGACTACCTGTTAGATTCTCTTATGTTTGTTATTCTCATGGGTGGAGCTAACATTGTTCTAGGAGTACAGTGGCTCACCACTTTGGATACTATTGAGATCAATTTCTAGGAATTATTCACATGCTTTTATTCTGAGGGAAAGACATTTGAGATAAGGGGATTAAGGGCTAAATCTCCACAACTTTTTAGCTCCCATCAAATCATCAAGATTATCCAAAAGGGTGTTAAAGGATTTGTGGCTCGCTTATTTTCCATTGAAGTCCAACCAACTCAACCATCGACACCTCTTGATCTACAACAAGTGATTGACGTGCATTCTATTATTTTTGGTGACATGCCAAAAGGAATTCAACCCAGCCGCATGCATGATCATGCCATCAAACTTATTCTTGGCAGTACACCACCCAACATCAAGCCATACAGGTATTCCTATTACCAAAAAAGTGAAATTGAAAAGATGGTTCAAGAGATGTTGGATGCAAGAATCATTTTCCATAGCTAAAGTGAATATTCTTCGCTAGTTGTCATGGTGAGAAAGAAAGATGACACTTGGAAGATGTGCCTTGACTACAGAGAGCTCAACAAGTACACTATCAGATATAAGTTTCTAATTACTGTCATCGATGATTTGCTAGTGTAATTGAATAGTGCTCTTTATTTTACCAAGTTAGATCTACGTTATGGGTACCATCAAATCCAGATCCGTGATGAAGATATACCCAAAACATCTTTCAAAACTCGTGAAGGCCATTATGAATTTATGGTTATGCCTTTTGGTCTAACAAATGCACCATCCACCTTTCAAAGTTTGATGAATACTATTTTTTAGGCCATTTTTGAGGAAATATGTTATAGTGTTTTTTTATGACATCCTTATTTATAGTAAAAATTGAGAAGACCATTTGCAACATGGGAAATAAGTACTCTCAATTTTGGAACAATATCAGTTGTATGCCTAACCTTCCAAATGTACTTTTGGAGCTCGTGAGGTTGAGTATTTGGGTCATATGGTTTCACATGAAGGAGTGAAAGTGGATCCTAAAAAATCCAAGAAATAGTGGATTGACCGATTCCTAAGATACTCAAGCGATTAAGGATATTTCTGGGGCTAACTAGTTACCATCACAGGTTTATCAAAAATTATGGTAGCATTGCAGCCCCACTCACCTCTTTGTTGAAGAAAGACTCCTAGTGGATTGATACAACTACCAGGGCATTTGAACAATTGAAATTGGCTATGTGCACCACTCCAGTGTTGGCCACTCCTGATTTTTCTACGACTTTTGTGGTTGAATGTGATGCATCTAGATATGGTATGGGTGTTGTGCTCATGCAAGAAGGCAAACCACTTGCATTTGAAAGTCACCAACTGAAGGGTAAAAATCGGCTCAAGCCCATCTATGAGAAATAAATGATGGCCATTTTACATGCAGTCAAACAATGAAGACTTTATTTGATGGGTTATCACTTTCAGATAAAGATTGATCATGGTAGTCTCAAATATTTTTTAGAATAATAGTTATCATCGGAAGAACAATAAAAATGGATAACTAAGATGTTAGGCTATGGTTTTGAAATAGTCTACAAGAAAGGCAAGGAACATGTCGTGACAGATGCACTATCCAAGAGGGATGAATCAATTGAGTCATTGCTATGGGCCATGACCATTTGACACGCAGATTGGCTAGAGGAAACAAGATCAGAATGGGAAAATGGTAGTGCTACCCATGATTTGATTCAGAATCTTCAGCAAGATTTGAGTGGATTTAAAAAAATCATATGGAAGGGTAATGCATTGTGGTATAAAGATAAATTATGTCTACGTAAGAATTTTCTTTTGAAACAAAAAATCCTTCGAGAACTTCATGCAACTCCACTTGGGGGTCATTCAAGATTTTTGAAAACCTATCATAGAATCAAGCAAGATTTTTTGGGGAAAGATGTTAGGTTGTGGAGCTAAAAGCTTCACTGATGCAGACACGGAGGAGGTTGCAGGGGAGTTGCTGAGTGTCAGAGACACCGGCGTCGGTCAGGCCAACCGACGTCGGCAGGATAGGGCAGGAAGGCAACCGACGTCGGTCAGAGATCGGCCGGCGTCGGCGACCCCCAGGCAGACAGGGACCGGCGTCGGTCACCTGTGTGGTTCGACTGCGAGTTAATTACGGGCAGTGGGTTGACGAATCAAGTGTTTGCATGATGAGTGCTAATTATGGACTGAGAGCTGCGGATCTAATTATTGTAATTAGATGTCTAATTATTGTTTGATGAGATCTATATAATAGACTCGTGGTTGTATTGGAAAAGTGGGCTAGTTTGAGTTGAGCAAAGTTTGCTCATTCTGTGTGTGAGGTGAGCAAGTGGGTTCCTCCTAGTTCCACAGCAGTACCAGGCGTGTTGGTGCTGGTTTGGAGAGTCAGCTGGATTCTTCAGGAGTGTAGGATCTTGGTCACAGTTGCATGGCCTATATAGGAGATCTACATGGTAAGTAAGATCGTTGATCTGCAGGTGTATGTGTGTGCAAGGTCGAGGTTCACAGGTGAGCAAAACCGTTGTTTGATTTGCAGGTGTGCAAGGTCATATAAACAACAACACAACAGGGAGCAGTATCAGGCAGGATCTAATTGGAGTACAGGTGTGTACTCGGATAGAGCAAGAGAGGAAGGCAAGGGAGTTCCTTCCATAAGTATGGTCTGTTGAATTGCAGGCTGTTGCAGATTCATGGGAGATCTACTTGAAGTACTTTGAGTACTTGTGGAGCACGTGGAGTGCTTGTGGAGTGCGTGGAGCACTTGTGTTGTGCGTGGAGCACGGGAGGTGAACACCAACTCTGTATTTGAGTTGGGTGTTGGGACCTGTGAGAGGGAGAGCTTTGGGGAGAAGAATTACTGTTCACTTGAGGTGTGGGAAACCTCTGTAAGGTGGTGGAGAAGAAGTGGCATCTTCTTTATTGTATTCTTTTCTGTATAAAGTGTTAATACAAGTTGTGTATTGTCTCTCATATGCTGTGTTATTCTGAATTCTAGTTACTTGGTGAATCTGGTTTATTTCCGCATATTAAGTTGCTTGGTATTTGGTAATCAATTGTATGCTTCCGGTGTTTCGCATCCCTGACAAAAGACTCAATGGGATGTCTAGAAATACGTGGCTAAATGTATGATCTATCAACAAAATAAAGGTGAAACCATCAAAACCTCAGTTTTTTGCAGCCTTTATCCATCCCTAGCCAGTGTTGGGAAGAGGTGTTTATGGATTTCATTATAGGATTACTGAGATTTGTTGGTCAAAATGTTATCATGATTATTATGGATATCATCTCAATAAGTATGCTCATTTTTGTTCTTTATCATAGCCCTTTGTTTCTGGTATAATAACTTCTATTTTTTTCAATACAGTTCAGAAAGTGCATGGTACTCTTAAGATCATTGTTAGTGATAGAGATCCCATTTTCACTGCTAATTTTTGGATGGAACTATTTGCATGTTTGGGCACATAGAAAGAGGTAATTTAGGTGAAGAAAAAAATTACATATAGTGAGGTAATTTCATCTAAGTAATTGACACTGTGTGTTAAGATCCTGGTGGGTGGATTCACTAATAGTCAAGTTAACTAAGTTTTTTAACCTTAAATTCTCATATCATTTTGCCTTAAATCTAGGCAAGTTATCTAAATTTTTAACAGTATTTGCATTGATTTAAATATCTAAATTTTATTAGATATATTAAGTGTCGGTCTTAATCATGTTTTGGAATGCATCAAATTTTATCCTTTTAGGTCATTTCACCTTAAAATTAGACAAGTTGTTTGAATTTCTGACACTCTTTGCTTTGACATTTTAGTTAATCCATGCTCTATTTCAAGAGTGAGATGGTTAAATGTTTGCATTGTTTCAAGTATTATCTTAGTCAATCTCTTTAGATAATGAAATTTGGCTTTAAGTTTTGCAAAAATGACTTCATTTATTTTGTTGTTGTTTGAAAATATTAATTGTTATAATTTGAAAATGTATTGAATAGTCAGTAGAGAACCAAAAAAAATGATTCAAGCATCACTATTTCTATTGTTATTGTCGAGTAGAATTTGTTTTATTGGCACCCAATAAAGTCATTATTGACTCTTGAGTTGCTTTTGTTTCTAATTCCATGTTTTTTTTCTTTTGTTGCTTTGTCCAAACATGATTACTTATAACAAGTCTCAGAGCAAATCAAATGAATCATCACAAAAGATATATCTAAAAAAATAACTTCTATAAAAAAGCTTTTGCTTCTAAAGCTGACCAACAAAAACCACAACCCTCATAATGAAAATCTTTTAAAAAACAAAAGTATATGTTTGTTAACATGCTAGACAAACAATTATTTTGGAAAGGAAACATAGGAATAGATGAAGAGAAGCAAATAAGGTTGTTGGATTATTTATAACTAACAAAACATTATATACGCAATTGTCACTTGCTCAAGTCAATTGTTTGTGGTGAAGAAAAAATAATCTTAACATACATCCCATAATTGAAATGTAGTGATTAAAACATTATGCGTAAAGAACATTAATAAACATTTGATATATAAACTTCCACATAAGATAATTTATTTCCCTAACCCATGTTAACTGTTCAATTCAAACCAAAGGCAATTAACTGTTAAACAAAGTGAATAGCTTCTACAACCCCTAAGTAACATAAATGCCTCAACAATGACTAGCCACAACAACTATAATTGCCCTATTTAATAGTATTTTATTTCTTTATTAAAAATTACATTTATTTACCATACTGAACATAATCTTTTACTTGAGATTAGATTTAATTCGTAGCTCTACTCTTACGTTGTAATCTGCAATGCATACTGAACATAATCTTTTACTTGGGATTAAATTTAATTTTAGCTTTGCTCATACATTGTAATCTCAATCTTTCACTTAAGATTATATTTAATTCATATCTCTCCATGTACACTCCAATAGATATCATATATTCCAAACAAATGTTAAATTGTCTGAATGCATTAAATAATTTTTCTGTACAGGTTGATTGCATATGTGCACCACCAAAACTGGATGCAGCTTCCTAACTAAATGTGCTCTTATTTTTCTGGACAGTTGCCATACGCTAAATTACTATGCATTTCATACTTTATTCATATTTTTTCCCATGCTATTCATTTAATTGTCGAGCTCTGAGTTTTGTCTCAAAATAAACAGTTTAATAATGTATACTAGTCTTTATAATCGCCCCTAGCTTTAAGTTTTGATTTGGCATATTCTGTTGCCCGAAATTGTCATAAGATTGACTTTTATATTTTACATCTTCTATGTATTGTTGCACTTTGAGTTGCGTAGAATTTTACCTTTGTCCCTGCTTCTCTGCGACTAATGGCCACCACAATCACACCATGTGGCACCATCGTGGGTTTTCGAGCCTTTGACAGACTCTAGGGATTCTCCTAACTCCTATGATCATGAGCATTTGTGATGGTGCCACATGGTGGTATTACAAGGCTTTGGGTTTCGAAGTACTTGGACAATTTTCTTTTCTTTGCATTCAACTGTGCTCAACGTAATATCGACACTTGGCCTCTCTTCGTTAAATCTCTCAATCCTACACGTTCAATAGAAATACCAAAATAAAAAAAATATTAATAATTATTTTATATGTATACTCCAATATTTCTTTTTACACACACACACACACACACACACACATATATATATAAAACTTAAATTTATATCAAAATTTGTATTTATGGTTAATTAATCAACCTGTTTTTGTTCCATAAATACAAATTTTGATATAAATTTAAGTTATATATATATATATATATATATATATATATATATATATATATATATATATATATATATAACTTAAATTTATATCAAAATTTGTATTTATGGTTAATTAATCACCCTGTTTTTGTTTCCTATTCAAAGTATGAAAATGTTTTACATCCACTTATTTTTTAGGCAATCTCAATCAACATCAAACAAAAACAAAATCTATCAATCAACTTAAATTTATATCAAAATTTGTATTTATGGTTAATTAATCACCCTGTTTTTGTTCCCTATTCAAAGTATGAAAATGTTTTACATCCACTTATTTTTTAGGCAATCTCAATCAACATCAAACAAAAACAAAATCTATTATCTCTTCTAGGGACTTTGCGCATGACACCTTTGTTACTATAAAATTAATATAAATTGTAAAACAAAGACATAAACTAGTCACAATATATTGTGCACCTCCTAATTTTTTTTACAAAATAACATATCTAAATATTTTCAAGAGTTAATGTGGCCCCTGATATATTAAGTTTATTTACATATTTTTTTAGGTAAGATAGAGTGGTAGGCCACCACCCTTATATTGACAAATATATTGGAGAAAAAAAAATCACTTTTAATCTAAAATTATTTTCTCATAAAACACCTATTAAAAATAAAATAATATATTTAGAAGATCAAAGATATTTCATATTTTTAACTATTAAATTTTTAGCAAAAAAAATCACCCACAACAACTTCTCATATATATAGAACCTTGAATAATATTATTTTTCAAATTAAAAAATTTAATAAAAATTTGAACTAATTATTTTCATATAATTTTTAATATTTTTCACTTAAAAATTTTCAACTAAAATTTCTCAACATAAAAGAATTAAAAATCTATAGAATCATTAAATTGACAAACGTTTTTAAATTGTATGTTTTAATAGAATTATTATTATAGAAAAATAATAATTTATATGAAATTACAAAATAAATCAACTAGTTTATCGCACTAAAACAAAAATAATTATACAAAAAAATTTAAATAACCTTCTCCATAAAACCATAATTTGAAATATTTTCAAAATATATTTAAATTGATTAAAATAAAATAATTTTAATAAAACTAAGAACCTCAATAATGTAATAGCTATTTTCATCATAATCTCTATCCTATCTAAGGAATGCTAGAATTGGTTATTACAGTTTTATAATTTTACCTGTATTAATAATTTTCCCTAATGAAGATCACACATAACGATCTGAAACGCGGAACAAATAATTAATTTATATAGACTTTGAAAGGCATAAAACCCTTAATGGAGGAGATTTGTTGCTTAAATTAAATTATGATTTTAACTCTCTTGCTTAACTCATAATGACGCTTATCAATGTTCAATCAAATTGTGATTCTTTGGAAAAAAAATCATAATAATAATAAGATATTCTGCCGTTCTAAGGTACCCAATAGTCGAATTGAAATGCTTGAGAAAGATTTTACCAACAGGAAATCATGGCAGGGTTATCACAAACTCTGTTGCTAAATTCAGTCCCTAGGTTTCGACCTCTACACCGCTTGCCCACCACACCCAAATATCATATTATTCTTCATGGAGGAGTTTCGAGAAGGGCATTATTTTCATGGCAAGCGGATTGGGGCAAAAGAGGGACGGATTATTTCACGCGGCATCCAACACATCTGCCAAGGTGTTCCAGCAATGACACGGAGGACTCGTCGTTGGTAGCTAGTGCTATTGGGTCGGCCCTCGAAGAAAAACCTCCTGATACTGGTATGTAATTATTAATCTTCAATGACTTCAATGTTAGACAAAGACTCCTCCATAAAACTCTTTATGAGAAATAACATTGGTAACCCACCATCTTGATGGATTGATGAAAAAAATTGCAAACCTGGAGTTTCTTGTAAAGATAAATTTTATATCACACCACACCAAGCACCAATTTGGTGTATTGAGACCTCGCTTTCACTAGAAATTAAATCAGATTATTAATTTTTGGAGAATTTGCTGAAGTCATTACAAGATGACTTTCAGAAGTAGCCATTACCTTAATCACATTTTTCTCCACTTGTTTTTAATTAATCACAAGGATTTTTATTTGTGTTTGTTTAATTCATCACAATGGAGAATTCACTTAAGTTATCGCAAGATGAGCTCCACAAGTAGCCATTACCTTAATCATATTTTTCTCTATTTATTTTTCGTTAATCACTAGGATTTTTATTTGTGTCTGTTTAAGTTATCACAAGATGACCTCCACGAGTAGTCATTACTCTAATCACATTTTTCCTCATATATATATTTTAATAATCAGAAGGCAAAAGGACCCACTTAACACACAAGCACCATAAGCATTTGTTAGTAGGGGGAAGGAGCGGTAACCGACTGCTTAGGGCTTCTCACCCTCTAACCTCTTTTCCCATTGGCAAAGCCTTGTAAGTCACACTTGTCTCATAATTCTTATCAATGTGGAATTAACCTAATTACAATCTAATCATGTATTTGTGTTAAGTATGTGAAGGCTTCCATGAGCAATTAAATTAGATTATCAATTTAAGGGGGATTTTACGCGTGTGTGTTTATGTCATTACAAGATGATCTCCATGAATAGTTATCAACCAAATTTACAGTATAAGATCCCAGAGCAGGCCTACATATGGTCCAGTCTAGCCAGCACACTTGGCCTATGTCACCCCAAAGTGACCATATATATACATACATATGGTCCTAGTTTGGCAAGCACACAAGGTGTATGAGATCCTTGAAGTGAGCCTGCCTGGAATACGAGGTTTGTGGAAACAAGAAGTTAATGTATGGTGGCCAGGCCTGGTTTAATGGGAATCTTGGTCGTGATGTTGAAACCCCAATAGGTACAAATATGGACTATATATATATATATATATATAAATTAAAGTAAAACAATTCCCTTGTTCTACTTTGAGCATGAGATCGCCTTTAGTAACAAAGGATTTTTTTTCAGTTTATATATATGGTTTTAATTTAAATTTTGTACCTCAGGTTTTAATCTTGTGACAGGTTGAGAGTAAACCAGGCCTTGTGCCTATGCCATAAATTAATAAACACTCTCCCCTTCAATCTTATTGAGCAACAAAATAATTCGTGTGTGTTTATGTCATCATAAGATGATCTCCACGAGTAGTTATTACCCAAATTTACAGTATAAGATTCCGGAGCAGGCCTACACATGGTCCAGTCTAGCTCGTGCTTGGCCTATGTGACGCCAAAGCAACCATATATACACATACATATGGTCCTAGTTTGGCAAGCACACAAGGTGTATGCAACCCTCGAAGTGAGCCTGCCTGGAATATGAGGTTCGTGGAAACAAGAGAACTTAAGGTATAGTGTCCAGGCCTGATTTAATGGGAATTTCGGTCGTGATTTTGAAATCCCAACAGGTACAAATATGGACAATATATATAAAGTAAAGTAAAACAATTCCCTTGTTCTACTTTGAGCATGAGATCTCCTTTAGTAACAAAGGATTTTTTTTTCACTTTATATATATGGTTTTAATTTAAATTTTGTACCTCAGGTTTTGATCTTGTGACAGAGGTTGAGAGTAAACCAGGCCTTGTGCCTACGCCATAAATTAATAAACACTCTCACCTTCAATCTTATTGTGCAACAAAATAACTTGTGTGTGTTTATGTCATCACAAGATGATCTTCCTGAGTAATTATTACCCAAATTTACAGTATAAGATCCCAGAACAGGCCTACATATGGTCCAGTCTAGCCAGCACGCTTGGCCTATGTGACACCAAAGCGACCATATATATATACATACATATGGTCCTAGTTTGGAAAGCACACAAGGTGTATGAGACCCTCGAAGTGAGCCTGCCTGGAATGTGAGGTCTGTGGAAACAAGAGAACTTAATGTACAGTGGCCAGGTCTGGTTTAATGGGAATGTTGGTCATGATGTTGAAACCCCAATAGGTACAAATATGGACAATATATATAAATTAAAGTAAAACAATTCCCTTGTTCTACTTTGAACATGAGATTGGCTTTAGTAACAAAGGATATTTTTTCACTTTATATATATGGTTTTAATTTAAATTTTGTACCTCAGATTTTGATCTTGTGAGAGCAGTTGAGAGTAAACCAAGCCTTGTGCCTACGCCATAACTTAATAAACACTCTCCCCTTCAATCTTATTGAGCAACAAAATAACTCTTGTGTGTTTATGTCATCATAAGATGATCTCCATGAGTACTTATTAGCCAAATTTACAGTAAAAGATCCTGGAGCAGGCCTACATATGGTCCAGTCTAGCCAGCACGCTTGGCCTATGTGACCCCAAAGTGACCATATATATACATGCATATGGTCCTAGTTTGGCAAGTACACAAGGTGTATGAGACCCTCGAAGTGAGCCTGCCTGGAATACGAGATTTGTGGAAACAAGAGAGCTAAATGTATAGTGGCCAGGCCTGGTTTAATGGGAATTTGGTCGTGATGTTGAAACCCCAATAGGTACAAATATGGACAATATATATATAAAGTAAAGTAAAACAATTCCCTTGTTCTACTTTGAACATGAGATCGCCTTTAGTAACAAAGGATATTTTTTCACTTTATATATATGGTTTTAATTTAAATTTTGTACCTCAGGTTTTGATCTTGTGACAGAGGTTGAGAGTAAACCAAGCCTTGTGCCTACGCCATAACTTAATAAACACTCTCCCCTTCAATCTTATTGAGCAAAAAATTAATACAATCTCAAGCTAAGTATACTGTTAGGTTTAGAAAATGGCTATTTGTAGTCAAAATTCACCTAGGATTTGCCCCCAACACTTTACTATCATTGTCGCATTAACACAGAGCATGTTCAAGCCCCTGCCTGCGTGGAGCTGGGTCATGACAATTATCATCCTTACCACTAGACATGGCATACTAGAGAGCTATATATTCTATTATAGCCTTGTTGGGTTGTACACATAGTAGCAGGACTCACCGACTCTTTGAAAAACTTGCGAGTCATAGTGTGAACGACCTTAAACAAGTCCAAACAGACTGAGTCAGCAGACTTGCCTAGACTTAGGTGGCCTTTAAAATTAGAAAAAACCACAAAAAATCACTTGAAACACAGAATTTTTCCTTTCTCCTCTGAGTCTCTGACAGTTCAACTCAAAACATACAAGGGTTTTCATATAAACATAACTTTTTTTAATCATGAATGTCAAACTTGAGAACAAATTTTACTAGAGGGAAAGGGCTTTCAGCTGCAGATCTCAGTTTGAACATTTTTAAGGTTTTCAGTGTTCACCAGTGGGCAAGGTCAAAACTCCATTTTTATATGAAATTACTTTTTTTTAATGATTAAAAAGAATGCAACTCAGTGAAATCCAGATATATTGTTCATGAAATTACCTTTTTTTATGATTATCCAATTCGCCGAGTCTTTTGTGTAGTTCAATCTGTGTTTGAGTTACCTTGAAGAATGTCTGAGCCAATTTTGAGACTAGATACTATGGTTGTACATTTATTTTGTTAATAGGTCTGGCTACTCTGACTCTTTGCTAAAGAAAGAAAAAGAGTTCAAGGCATGGGATATTGGTCCTTTAGAAAGCGGTTGCTTTGATTTTTTAATCAAAATATGCAGAGATTATCTCCTTATAGAGTCATGGTCCCATGATAGATCTTCCAAGTAACTAGATGCCTCAGTCTTGATAAGGGAATAGGTTCTTTGACAAGATCATACACTTAACAACTTTAGTTTCTGGAATCCATATTGTTCAGAAAAATGTTTCTAGAAAGAATGTGTATGAGAGAAAATAAATCTTTAGACTTCTTTTTCAGAAGTTTTTTTATTTTTTCTAAGGTTGCACTCATCGAAGTAGTGTGATTCAGCCTCAGAAAGTCAGTGTGAAGACTTAAGGGTGACTTGCAACTCGGGAAAGACCAGCAAAATAAATAGACCCTATAAATATATAATATGTTCAAGATTTGAAGCAAAACTAGGTACAAATCCATACATTACAAATCAATCATTTAGACATCAAAATAGGCAGAGAACATGCTCATGTAAATGGTAATGTTGCAAATAGGCAAACAAAATTACTTGTCGTGTGATATACCACACTAATTATCAAACTGTCAACCATTTTATTTTGTACTACACCATCTTATACAAAAATGTCTATTCTCAGACCAAAAATGATTTTCCCAAACAACGAAATCTTAATATTTCAGTCTAATAAGCTGGTTGCACTTATTTGATGCATGAATTTGCTCGCAAGGCATAAAATGATAATCAAAATTTCTGAAACAGCAGAAAATGGGGTAAAAAAAAGATAAGAAATAAGGTAGGGATCTGACTTGGTATTGACTTGAGCAAACTGTGACTTGATTTGAGAGGGGAATGACTTGCCATTGCCTTTTGAGTTTCTATGACACGAGTTGGCAGGGGAACAATTTGGTATTGACTTGCATGTTTCTGTGACTTGATTTGGCAGGCCAACAGCATCGACTCTTGAGTTTTTGAGAGTCAATGCACAGCCACATAACTATGATACTCATTAGAAGTAATTGTGGAGGTTGTTTCAATTGTCTACATGTTATTGTTTTATTATCAGTATCATCAAGGTTTAACAACTATAAGGTTAACAGCCTTGAATCTGTGATCGACCACCCATTCTTGTCATCTTATTAGTTTGCTCATGTATGACTGACAATGAGATCCAGTGACATGGTAATTTTGAATGTGGTATGGCGTTTGTAACATACCAAGGAAGAACACATAACCTTATGAGTTTTGCCTATGCATTACCAAGGTACAGTAGTAGCAGAGTCTCTTCTGCAAAGTAGTCTGATACTGCAGGGATTGGAAGTGATTTGGTCAACTTCAAACTTTCGTACAAAGAATTTTGTGTCACTAATTCCAGAGTTACAATTTTTTAATGGTTGATCGATTCTTGTCCACAACCAAGCTTCATATAGGGGAGCAAGTATAGGCATATCATGGAGTTGAACAACTGTATCCTAGGATGTAACATTAAACTTTTCTAATTTAACATATTTTATGAATATGTTGCCTTGACATCTATTAGTACACTTTGCTTTAATATTAATGTACTGTAAATAATTACATTAATATATAGATAAACCTAAGTAAATACATTGGTATTCAAAACACAGCCTAGCAGCAGTGGCAGCAGGAAGTCAGGTCAAATTTTTGTGAAAACTGTGAATTTATATCCAAAGCAAGTCAAAAGAAGCAAAAGTAGGGATTTTATGTTAAAATGTGTCCTAAGGTCTTACAATACCTTCCTATATAAGGTGAGATAGAACAAATGAGCCTGGGCTTCTTCTTCACTATATTAGATCAACCTGTTTCCATAAGAAAATTAGAGACTGTAAAACAAAGTACCAGATAAGGGCACGAGACTGCTTTAAAAATGAGTCAAGAAGATTGTGAAGATGCAGAAAGAAGGGCGAAGATGGAGTATGCAATTCCATGAAGCTGTAAATCTATATTTGACACTTTCGCAACCAACTTGTATTAAATAAGTTCTGCACACGGGAACTTTTCAACTTTAACACATAGAAAGACACTCAAGTAGATTATAACTCAAGATTCCAGCTAAAAGCTTGCAGTGATACAAATGTAAGGGTTTTAGCATTAATGTCTATCCCAGTATCTCTAGTTTGGCTTCTACAATCTGAGAATAATTGTAATGCCATAGGGAGAAGGCCAAAATAGGGACCACAGATTGGGAGGTAGAGAAATATATTTGGCTGTACACCCATACTTAAGATTTGGAAAAAATGAAAAATGTGCTTCATGATACCTTTTCCTCTAGGAAATGAAGTTTAATGCTTGTCATACCATGCAACATCACTTGCAATACTACTTTCTAAATGTAAAGGCTATAAAATATGACGAGTAATTCTATGCCAACAACAACATTTACATTGTTTGACATTCAATAAAAGGATGTTTTATGGTTGGATATTCAATTGAGGCTAAAGAGCATGCCCCCACTCTCCACAACAAACACAATCCAATAAATTAAAGTTTTGTTGCTTTGGGAAGTGAAATGTCCCATCTCTACATAGACAGCAAAGGGTAGTATATTAGTGCTTGTGCAAGTTGGGTCTCAAGAGACCCAACTGAGCATTAGAGTGGAGAGCCCTTTATACCAAAATGTGAGATTTATTATGAAGCAATAGTGAATAGTTTGTTGAGATCCAGGACATCATTACGAAACTCACTAAGGGGATAGAATTCCAGTATTAGATGGTGTCATCAATACAGCCCAACAGGCAGTGAATTTTCACATAATTTTAAAACAAACAAATATTTATTCTAGTTTAATGGTTGAAGAAGATATCCAATGGTTCCATGCTTAGGCGAATGGTTTACATATTAAATGAAGAATAAATGAAAGCATGTTATTACCAACCATTACATTTTCAAGGTACACCATAATATGTTGCTTTGAAGATGCTGTCTCTATTAGAGTCCTTGAATTGGTGCACTATTCAGAGAATCAGAAACACACTCAGTTACCATGTGATAATGGTTCAGTGAATAAGCACAAAATTCAAGTGTTTATAATACCTAGAAAATTATCAAAAGGGATACATTCAAGAGCAACAATAGATTAGGATAATAATGTATGCACTAGAAACGGAACTCTATTAAACAAGCCTCTAAATAGGTAAATATAGAGGGCCCTCTCTTAGTGTTGACTCGGAGGATAACAGATGGGTAATACATGGGCAATATGAGTTAGCATAACGTGATTAAAGCATGCAATAAAGTAAATAAAGCAAGAGCAGCCAATGTAAATAACAAAAACAAACAAGAGAGAGGGAAAATGTGTACTTACATGTGGGGAACCTGTTGGCGCAAAGATGCCCCCCTTGACTAGAGTTACCATGTCACATGGTTTGATGGCAAAGGTGAAGCTTTGAAGGGAAGAGGGAATTTAGCAAGTCAGGTAGGTGCATGTGTCTAAGTCGCTGGTCGTGGTCTGCAGTAAATCCTTTCTTTAGTCCTTGTGCTGTGCTTAAGAGTTCATATGGTGGAGTCCCTTTGTCCACCTTAGTGGTTTAGCAAACCATTGTAGGTCTGTTGTAAATGTGCATGAAAAGGCAGACATATTTGTGTTCAAATTATTGAAATAGGCTTAGGGCTAGGGTATTTATACAAATGCCAAATTTAAGACCTATATTCATTCAAGCCAACACTACCGGCCATGGTCGTTTGTGTCGGCTTGAAACACGCTGAAAACAACAATAAAGGACATAACTGTCCATTGCTGGTAGCGTCTAGGGGGTCTAAATGGAGCCAAAGGAAGCAAGGGAAGACTGAAGGGGTGCTAAATGAGAGAATCTAAGAGGTAAACATGATGTATATAAGTGTTAGAGTGGCGAAGGAGGTATCCTATGAGACACTGACGACACCTACTTATGCTTACAATGATGCATCTGTGCTCGCCAAGCCCACCCAATCCTGTGATATATCAATGATGGGAGACACAGTGTGCCAACAAGCCTCTTGACATGAATCTGTTAGTTAAACATTTTTATAAGGTATACAAATAGTACCTCTCATATCTAGAAAGGTTTAACTTCATAGTGGCGTTTGAGGCTCAGATGCAAAGCTTTTAAAAGAAACAAAGTTCTTTTATGATGCAACAAACAATTGAAATAAAGCCATTTATTTGTATAAGCTAAGCAAGATACAACTTAGTAACCTTAGGATGAAAGCAAGGATGCAATAATCAGAATCAATATTTGTATAAGCTAGTGACCGGTCTTTAGAGAATTTTGAAAACCATTAAATGTTTTATTCTTAATTAGAAAGAGACATTTTGATGGAAAAGAGAGGTTATCGTACATCTTTCCATTTTCTTCCGATGGCACAAACTAAGTCTCCATTTTCTGGATATTGTGATGAGGAGCTATGCAACCTTCTTTTGTCTTTCACAAATATATGAGGGGGTGTGTGTGTGTTAAAAGAGGTTTTTCAAGTGGATGTATGCAACATGGTGGTAAGAATGTCATTAGTTGAAGTTTACAGACCTGTATCCTCCCAACTGAGGATACAATTTTAGTTGATTAGGCGAAAAGCTCACTCAATATGATTCTCCTCACTAAAAATACCTTACTTTGATACTCAAAATTCTTGGGTTCTTCATATTGCTTATTGCTGGAGGATGATTGAGTAAAATGATCATTAACACGTCTTAATCCTTTATTTGCCGAGTGTTATCACTAGTGGTTCTATTTACCCCTCCAAGCCTTTACCTATTCTTTCCCTTTTGTATTTCTGGGTGCTTCTATTTATGTTGTCATTTTCTACATGAGTTATAAGGTTAGATGTATGAATATGAATGTTTGTTAAAGCTATCGTGTTGGTTACATGCACGTTCAAAGAGGATAAATGGTTGTGGGATTCCTCAGCATGACAGTGAGGTCCTCATCCCTTGAATGAAGTATATGGCATTGGTTCGGGTACTCCCCTAGTCACTAGCTTTTAACTCTTTATACATTGCTAGTATTAGCTGTTATCTTTGGATCAAATTTAATGCATGTTAGAGAGTTGGAGAAAAACCTGTATGAAGAAGTAAACAACGTAATTTTGGAAAGTAAGTAGATGCTATAGAGCTGAGGGTTACTTCTGTGCAACAAGAATTATTGCAACATGGATAGAATACAATTATAAAAGAAACATGCACTTTTTGATTGTCATTCATCATAAAAGTCCGGAAAAAACTGAAGATTGTTAGTAACACATCTTCTATTTAGGAGCCAGCATGTAGCAAAGGTACATCCAATATTTATGCAATTCCAAATGTTTATGGTAGTGCAAAAGTCAAATGGTTGATAGAAATATTCAATAAATTTATTGGTGCTGAAATTTTATGAGCTACTTAAAGATTTTGAAGTATGCTAGAAGTTAGAGTATCATTTGTGATGCAGCCTATAAGGTGTACAAACATTATATTTGGCTTGTATATCTACAATGCATTGGGCTATACCGGGATCTATTTTGACATTGGCATGTACAATTTTAAAAACTAGATGGTAAAATGGTGTTAAAAGTCCATGACATTTGCCCAACAAATCAAAGATAGCGTTGAATCTTTGAGTTGAATAAAAAGGCAGAAGAATTTTTAAAGTATAACGAGGAATAATGAAGAAGAGTTCTAATAGAATATGGTACAGTGAAACATTACGGAGGAAAAATGCATTCTCTCATCATGCATGCAAAAGGTCAAGGGAAGTCATATGCTGTTATTTGATTTTGACAAAGACTCGGTGCTCATTTAGCACTTATTGTTATGCCTTAAAAAGGACATTGAAATATCAAGTTGACCCACATGTGGCTCAGTAGGAGTTGAAATGGCACACGGCAGAATGAATTGGGAAAAATGGAGTCATGTTAGGGGAAAAGGCTAAAAGCACCATATAAGGCCAAGAGACAAATGGTATGGCCATAGACCCCACATAAGCATGTACATTAATTGAAATGATTTTATTTAGTTTCATTCATGATGGCATGGGCATTTATAAGAATAATAGGATGACATAGGCCACTTCATCAACTGCATATGTACATTATTCATGATGGCAGCTCTCCTCCTCATCCCTCTTCATCAGTTGCTCTTCATTCTTGTGCCATTCCTCATCTATTGCAGCTGTCTTAGAACTCTAGCAAGTCTGATTTTAGTGACTGAAACTAGGGCAAATTGATCTTGGAAGTGGCGGCTTCCTTGAAGAAGTATTTTCGACCATTGCAAGTTTTTAAGGAGGGTGGCGACTTGCCTAAAGAGGTAAGTTTTGCATGTTTCAGCCCTCTTATCATCACTGTTGTAGGATTGATGCATTTAGGATGTAGATAGCTTGCAGGCTAAGTTACCAGGGCAAACTATAGTATAAGAATTCTGTTTTTTTTTGGGACTCCGGGTTAGGTATGGCTTGGGTATATCCACACAAAATAAAAAAATAAACACAATTAACCACGATATCAATGTGTAGTTAAGTGTTTTTTCAAAATTTGAATGTTCTGGTGTATCTGATATGCACCTGACTAGGACCCAGTAAAAACAGCAAACTTGGGATGTATCCGAACCAGTACTAGTGCCAAAATTTATTGGCATGGGTTGTTTGGGGGGGTGAGGGGGGGCATTGGCAGGTTGTGGGTGGCGGGCGCTTGGGTAGTACCTAGTATTGTAACTCACGGGTTGTTCAAGCAGTTGTCAACTTGCCATGAGGGACAACCCATTATACATACTGGAATTCAATCTTGTGTGCCTGGAGTGGGTAAAAGAATAAAAAAGAAAGGACAGTGCATATGGTCACCTCCTAAAAAGGATGCAATAAAACTCATTTTGATGGAGCCACCAAAGGTAATCCTGGAATGACAGGGAGCGGCAAAATTTTATAAATAGTGAAGGAGAATTTCCTCTGGCCTATTGCGAAGCATTGGAAAAAACAACAAACAATACTGCAGAAGCAAAAGCTTTGTGGAGAGGAATGACTTTGGTGAAAGAGAAAGGTTTGGTCAGAGATTGAAGTTGAAGTGGATTCAAAATTTTTAATGGAATTATTTAATAAGAAGAATGTAAACATTGGAAACTTCGTCCTATCATTGAAGACTGCAAAAAACTGGGAAACGACTTGAAGATGAAGGGGCTTACCCATGTTAGAAGAGAGGCCAATACGCCCATAGATACGTTGGCTATTCGTGGGGTGGACCTAAATTTTTCTAAAGACAAAGTTCATGTCCTTAGCTCTCCCCTCCCCAGTCCTCCTAAACTAGTCAAGTTGGTCTTGAAAGGCATGCCCAAGGGGCCCCCTTCCCCTTATTAATATTTATTATTATCACTCAAATTTTCTCTACATTGGTATAATTATTATTTAGCCAACTGTCTTGGCTCCCTCGTGCGATTGGTGTTTTCTCACCACCCTCCACTGCCACTTCCACATTCGAACAATTGTGCTGGAGTGAGGATGGTGTGGAGTGCCTGCACATCGCTTCCCCAGGTATGTTTGCCTCTTTATGCTCTGAGACTTTGCTCTGATTTCATGGTTTGGATATTGGTTTGGCTTTGGTGTTGCCTTGTTCATTTGGTGGTTAGTTCCCTTGTGGTCCGCTTTCACTCCTTGCTTGCTAATGGGCAACTCCAAGCTGTCTGAAATTGATCCTCCTGACTGCTTTCTTGATAATGCCCTTTTTAGCTCTGTGCTTCTGCTGTCGCTAGTCTTTGGTCCTTCTAGTTCTCTGGATGCTATCTTACCCTTGTCCTTTATTCTGAGGGTGCGTTGTGCATTATTAGCTTATGCTCTGGTGATTATTGGAAATAGTGCAGATTCAGTGGAGCCGATATTGATATTTGCAATAATTTTTCACTTACCATTTGAAAGAATATTTTTTTTCTATTTTGCACTTGCTTCATGTTGATTAGTTTGGTCCCTGTGGAACTATTGTCTCTCTAGTTCTGTAATGGTTGTGATTATTTGGATATGCATTGTCTGAGTTGAGTTAGAAGCCTCGGACTTCAGTAGGCATTCATACTCTTACCCCTTTGGGTTCCTTTTCCAGTTATATTTTGATCTGTAGGTCGTGATGGAGGGAAGGGTGCTAACACGGGTGAAAGTTCTAGGACTTGCAAAAGTCCAAGGCTGTCAAGGGGGAAGCAGTCCTCGGAGAATATCATAAAAGAATGGTAACAGGAGGAGGATAAACTATTTCTCACTTAAAGATGTGCATTCTTCCTTCATACTTTTGGTGGAGGATTTGAAACTGAAAAAACTTCTGGATGGAGTGCTTCTTGACAAATCCACAAGGATGTTAGCTGAGTAGGCTTTGGACTCCTGGAAGTGTGCACTGATTGATGGGATAAAAGATGAAAAGCTGCTAAAGTGGGCCTCTACAAACCTCTTTAGAGCTCAGCTTCCCCCAAGGATGGGGCAAGGTGCTTCTGTGGACCAAATTCTGCAGGCCAGGAAGGATTCGGGCCAATCAAATCCAAGGCTTGATATTATTATGATAGTTGCCCAGTTAATCAGAATGCAGACTGTACTCTTCAGTGCTAGTAACACTATGGTAATTCATGAGGACATTCAACAGATGAGTTTGGGATTTTGTGCAAATTGGAGTCTTTTTGGAAGCTGCAAAATGCTGAGGCCATGGAAAAAATTGTGCAGGGAAAAACTTAGATGCTGTTTGTGTCCGATTGGCTATTGATTCCAAAAAAATTGAAGTAGAAAGCCTGATTTATTCCAACCGTCCTGTGGTTCTGGAGAAGTTGATTTGTGATGACTAGGACTTGGATAAGGGCTATACTACTACTCCCATCTTGGTCCCTGAATCAAGCAAGGAATTGAATGTCCTTAAGGTTTAGTCTTGTTGCAGGAAGGGATGGAGTGGTTTCAGTTTTTGTTGGCTATGGTTTGATTCTTATGGATAGTGTTGCCAGTTGGTTACGCCATAGATTCCATATGGCTATGTTATCATTTTTTGTATGTCTGGACAGTTGTCTCGATACTTGCTGTTTTAAGACTTAAGCAGACTTTTATATTTGCTGGTTAATAGTAATTCACCTTCGGGAGCCTTTACTTTTCTGATGAAATCTTTCTCAATTTTTTTCCTTCATGCTTTATCTTAGGGACATGGGTCCTTTTTTTGATTGACCTTATCAAATATATATATTCCACACACACGCACACACACATATAAAAAAAGCTTCAACCTCTTAAGCTTTCATTGCAGTCCAGTCACATTACTCACCATATGTGTCAGCATGAATAACAATACACAGATTATCAGGAGCCAAATCCATGTGAGAGTATATTAAGAAATAAAATACGAGTACATAACTTTTACCATCTCTTGTCTATTCATTTCTACTTTCTATAATTGACATTATCAATATCATGCCTCTATAATTTTAGAATTGACTGTATACACAAACGCTGAGGAGGTTTCAAGCATAGCTTGACTTGGTCACTGATTCAACTAACTACTCATAACTAAGCTGCCACATTGCTTGTGTATGGACATCGACAAGTACTGCCTACTGACATAAACAAGTGAGTCATTAACAAGCAACCTATAAACATGTTGATTTGCAGGATGTTGAAAACTTGAGCTATATTAGTCTCAAACAACACCTTCACCTGAATTTATTGTCCTGTCCCCCAACAAAAGGGGCAATTTTTGGCACTTGGAATTTATTACAAGTATCAAGATCATGCTGATGAAGATGGCGCCTTCTTTGCATTATTATGTATTTGTACCCAAAACTCCAAGAGGATGGTCAAAATGACTTCGGGAAGCTCACCAATGTGGTGATGACATTTGATTGTTGAATTGTCCAAATATATTGTTCTGAACCACATCCAGAACCACATCCAGAATCACTGCATAAAGAGACAATTCCCTCAAAGGTATGTCTTCTACTATCTTTGTAATGGCCTCGTCAAAATGTTCAAGTTTAAGCATCCAATGCGTGCATAAAACAGCCCTAGGGCCTAGATGATTGATCTCTTAGGATGTGCAATTCCATGATTCATTACTTATGACATATTCTCTCTTCTATTGTGCAAAGTAGCAAAATTTCAGAAACTTGACAGCAAATTTGTCATTATTTTAAAACCTTAGTTAATAATTATCAGCTTTGGCCGGAGCTACTCATGTTTTGATCGGAATGTGAGCTTTTCAAGTTGGCTGAACTGGTCCGGTCCAGGTTGCGAATGTTTCTTTTTTGTCTTTTTTATTTTGAAACAATGGCTAAAAGAAGCAAATAAAGCAAATAAAAAAAGAAAAGAATAATTTGGAGAAGTCCATGATAGATTTGTTTCAGTTGATTAAAGTAAAAAACAATGGCGACGACTTAGAAATTTTATGAAAAATGTAGTGTAGACCTCTATGCTCGCCAACACTAGGTAAAATCAAATATTTATACATTAAACAAATCAGAGCCAAAAGTATAAATTCTGTGACCACCAACCTATTGGAAATGTTGATAGGAGTGCAACCCAGAAAATCAGACCTTTGTAGATCAAACAAATCAGAGCTGAACAGCTAAGATCTGGGAGAGGAGCCCATCAACAGCTGTTTCTTGCAAACTTGCAGCAGTGTATCTGATCAGCAGGCACATTTTCCGGTGTAACAGCCGTATTTTGCAGCAACAACCATTTTTTCAAGTAGCAAGCAGTTCAGTATCTGAAAATGTGTTTTTCTGAGCTCAACAGTCTTCTTTGAACAGCTAAGTGATGTGTTTCAAATTCTCAACTTGGGGAATAAGTGTATTTGTCCTCATTTTCATTCTTTTTGAGCAATAGTCTTGTGGAGTGGCAGCCTTCTAAGTTTTTTTTTGAGGTTCTCAAACCTTGATAACTTAAAAAATCCACCCAAAAACATAAAGAGGAGCCTTTTAAGCAGTGGTGCTGGTGAAATCAAGGGAGGGGCAGTCGTATTTGAGAATCAAGAGTCAGCCAGTGGGAAGTGGGACAACAGGTACCATTATCCCATCTGTGTTTTTGGCTTAATTTGGAAAGGGCCCTTGAAAGCCCATTCTTCAAAATGTCACCCCAAATAACTAGAATGAGCTCAAACACTCAGATGGGTCAAGTCAATGAACATGCTACATCTGCTTCAAACATTAGAAGGGGAGTTATAGCAGGGTGAGGCACTATCTTTTGGGCATATCTGTCCATGGAGTAAGTACATGCAACAAAATAATTGTTGACCCTTCAAGTCGCCATGACCTTGAACTCCTCTAACATGATGGGCGCGCACCAAGGAGAATGACCACCCCCAGACTCAACTTAGTGTTTCATGGAGCACGGTTCCTCAAGGTTAACAGGGAGTTTGCAAGGAGGCTAGATTAAAAGAAATCAAGATTCAGTGCTTTGCTAAGGTTTTGGCCTTCTCAAGGATTTGTGCCCAAGGACGGATGCTCAAAGACAAGGGCACGAGGGAGCGCATGCGTCCAAAATAGAGTTGGGACTATTGCGCAAGTGCTCAATAAATGTTGCTCAGTTCCCGTTCATGCCTAGTGCCCGACGGCGAAAGCCACCTGGATGGGCAATTAAGCAGTAATTGTCAGGTGTTAGACCCCACCCAAAAGGACAAATTCGATTTTATTCGCAGAATTAGAAGCAATCAGCTCCGACTAGCATAATGATTGAACTGGTGACTAACAAGACAAAAGAGCATGGCCGAGGAATGAATCCCAATGTAGATCTCAACCACCCTCTAATACAAGCATTCAATTCCATTAGTCGCATGAGCATGGGGACTTGCAACAAACATCAGGACACGAGGTCCAACAAATCCCAATAAATCCCTCCAACTACCTTCATGTCCAGATTGCAATCGGAATTTAATAAGCATGGGCTTTGACTTCTATTTAATCTTTTCATCTGTATTTTTCTAGTGTAATTAATGATCCATGGGCTTCCCGTATCTATAAAAGTCAGGTCTTTCATTGGATATGTGGGGGAACATTTTTTAGGCACATAAATGTTGCTAAGATTTGTCCTCCATGAGCCCTTTGTTGCCTGTACCTAGTGACTAATGAAAACACTGAGTTTACCTCTCTCCATGATTCTTGCATTCTATGTGTATTTTAATAGATGTTGATCTTTGTTTGTGGACGTATTTTCCCTCGCATTGTTGTCCATCCATTTGCACCCGCATTTGGCTCTCTCTTGTAGGTTGTATTCTGTGCACACCTGGGTCTATGCGCGCACTATTTGTGGACCGTTTGTCGTCCCCATAGTGCTGCATTGTGTTCTCGCGCCTCCATGCGAAATACTTATGCAAGTAGTGTCCATTTTGGAGACTATGTAATAGCTTCTCATTTTCTGTAGTTGCTTCATGTTCTTTAAGGTCGTAGGGGTGCTCGCTCTTTTCTCTGTGCATCACCACTTTTCCTTTCATCAAACCCCTCACCCTCTCTCTCCCTTGTTTCTTTGTCGAGTTTAGATTTAGCATTAGCAGTAGATTTCCTTTATGCTCTTTGTAGGTCTACATGTTGGTCCTAAACCAAATGCACTTAGATTAGAAAGAAGTCGACCTTCTTTGTAGGTTTGTCCTAAGGATCGCAAGATTCCCACACCTTGGGGGGCAATCCCATTGTTGCACCAAAGCGCGCCCAGTGCTCATTCGAGCCCATGGCCCATTTGCGCTCAGTAACTGTTCGTGCACAGTGCCCATTCGTGCCCAATACTTCTGTGCCCCATGCCAAGCACTTGTGTCGAGCTCCAAGCACTTCTGCGCCACGAATTACCCAAGGGTGCAAGCTTCGGGTGATAATAGTTTTTGGCGCCCTCGGTGGGACCACCTTATATAGTTCAGCCAAGAGCGTGGTGTGGCCCTTAGCAAATATGCAGTGTTAAAGACACCCCTCATGCATTTGGCGACTCCAAGTATTCTTAATTTGCAAGAGATCAATCTTGCATCCTATGCCAAGACAAACAAGATCATCTTCAAAGGTACTGACTTCTAGTTTATTGAACTGCCTCCTGCGCCCAGAAAAAGAAGGGTTAAAGCATCCTTATCTTCTATTAAGAGAACTAACAATTCAAGACAATCATCTCCAAGAGCTCAGTCTACTTCACCTTTCGGTAGATTTCCCCACCCAAGATCAAGGTTGTTACCCAATGCCCTTCATGGCTGTTCCAAGAGCTTTTGTGACCTTTAATGGGGGTAGTCCTTTGGCCCTAGCTCAGTACGATGATATCCTAGTTGCAGCTTTTAAGAGCTTATCATACTTCACTGGTGAGAATGCAATTACTCCCATTGAGCACATCCAAGATATTGCTAACATATGTTCGGTGCACCATATCACTAAAGACATCGTAGCGGTTAGACTTCTTGCCTCTTCTTTGAAAGGAAGGCTCTCCAATGGTACAAGAGCCCGAGGCCTAATTTCATTCACAACTGGGACAACCTGGGAGAGCAATTATACAATCAGTTTGAAGACAAAAGTGATCACTTATCCTTGATAGAGCAGCTCACCACCATCAAGAGAGCCCCGCATGAGCTGATGGTTGATTTTAATTTCAGATTCTAGAAAGTCTGGGACAAAATACCACCTTTGTTGAAACCATCTCCAAATACTGCATTCTTATATTACTTAAGGGCTCTAAATAGTGATATCTCTGTAATGGTCCAATCCATGGGAGGCGTTGTACGTCCTGATGCTTATGACATTGTTGTAAGGGCTGATAACTATTTAATACAAGCCAAAAAGATTGCTCCCAAACCTCCAATGCCTACTTTAGTGCCCATCCCTATATCAGTCAGCCCACCAACCCCATCTATTGCCCTTAGTGAGTTACATGAAGTCAAGGTGTTGCTGTAGAGTTTTGGGAATGAGCTAGTGACTTTGAAGAGGCAGAAAGCCCAACATTCTAGGTGTTATCAGTCTTTCAATCAGCCTTATCAGCATGTTAGGCAACCCTATCAAGGCAACACACAAACCCAAAGTTAGCTCCCATGTTTTAGTCCACCCTACACACAAAGTGCCAATGCCGCCAACGCTTCTAAAGCTCTCATACCCATGTAAAATAACTTGGTGCAAGACCATGAGTGGTGCTTTCCTTGCAATCAACCACATAATCAAACTACTTGTGCAAATGGAGCACTGAACCAAGCCCTGATGGTACAAAGCATGTCGTATCCCCATGAGCCAACAAAGGAGCCAACCTCACAAGTAGAGGGGGTACATGTAGAGGTGCAAATACAAGGTGAAGCCACGTTGGTGAATTGGCACGAGAATGACTTCTGTACCATAAATTAGAACCAAGTACCGACAATCAGTAATCTGATGGCATATTACACAAGATTCAAAAGGAAGCTGACGGAAGCGGAACCATCTCCTTCAACTGGTTGGCCTTCTACTTCCCAAGCTCCAAGTGAAGCTATCGGAGGAAAGATAAACACCGAGACAACTCAAGCACAAACAAGTCCAACTGCTCGAAAGGGAGTCAGCCTCAAACCAACCAAATCCCAAAGGAAGATGCTGCCGCCTCAAAGTCTCAACCAAAAAGGGCGCATATCCCTTTTGACATAGTAGATCAGATGAAGAAAATGAACCTCAATGTAACTATGTGGGAGGCTCTTTCCATCCCTTTTCAAAGGGATTTGTTGCAAGAAGCATTGAAGGCCTTTCACCTGCATGAGCCAACAAAGGGCGCTTCAGCGGTTTCCACAAGTTTGTGTCAACTGAAAGGAGGGGAGCCTAGCAAAAGCTGCAAGTCACCACCATTTTATATCTCCTTGATTATCGGCCAACACCTGTCCATAACTGTATGATTGATTCGGGTGCAAGTAACTCAGTAATGCCTAAGAAGATTGCTGACATGTTAGGAATAGGATACGCCCCGATCACAAAAGGTGTTGTCCAGTTAGATGGCACAAATGTTAAAACAATCGGGATCATTAAGGACTTGAGCCTTACTCTACATGCATGTCCTAGCCTTTCCATCACCCAAGACATCTCTGTTATAGACCTCCCTCCTTATTTTGCCATTTGCCTTTCAAGGTACTTCATTGAAAAAATGGGTGGGTACTTGTCATCTGATTGGTCACACATTCTATTGGGGACCAGATATGGGACCAAGGTAACCATCAAAGTTTAGCCTATTTGTAGGGATCATATAGAGCCATACTCACCTAATCCTATCGACGTGAATTGTACAATGCATAACCCAGAGGATAGTGCAGTCCTGCACGAAACTACAACGCCTTTAGAGGAGTTTCTCGATGCAACATTCGACGAGTTGGCTAATGAGCATTATGGGTTTGATCCATATGATTGTACAGAAGAAACGGGGCTGGGCACTTACTGAATCCATGAGGAGAACTCTATTTTGCCAAACCTCATTGAGGGTCGAGAGGACCTTGAAGGAATGTAGCAATTATATTTTGATGGCTCTAGGAGCAAGAATGGCGCTAGAGCAGGTGTTGTACTGATCTCCCCTCAAAAGGAAAAGTACTTTCACGTATACAGGGTGTAGTTCAGCTGCACCAACAATGTGGTCGAATATGAGGTGCTGACCCAAGGCCTCCAGTTGGCGCAAAAGAAGGGGATTAAGGCATTGCAAGTGTTTGGGGACAACGTGCTGATTGTGGACCAAGTTAGAGCCCAAAATGTCTTCAAGAATCCCTTGTTAAAAACAACATACAAACATAGGGTTTGGGATCTAATTGAGGATATCAATGCTTTTAATATCTAAGCCATCCCAAGGGCACATAATGTTGATGCTAACAAACTTGCAACGGTGGGCTCCAATACAGTTTGCCTCATGAGGTTATGAAAGGATCGGGACAACTTGTCAATCTTGTCATAAGACCAATAGTCCCATACAATGCGTGCAATTGGCAAGTGTTTGACATGTGATGAGCAAATTGTCAATTTCCTGCAAGATGAAGCAGAGTTCTTTGTGAGGAACTAGTCAGTTACAAGCCCAATATGAAGATCAAATCATTCAACTGAAAAGCAACAAGCTGCCCAAGGGATTGGTCACCTTGGAGAACATCTTCAACGCTGACGATCAGCTCAAGGGTGAGAGGAGGAACATAATGGTCAAAGAGGATAATTGTGAGCAAGTGGTCATCTCTAATGGCAAGCTCTTAAAGACTGGAATGGTATGTACTCAGCCTAAAAAGGAAGATTTTACCCACCTTTGTAGAAACTATGATGACATATTCACATGGAGTTACTAGGACCTCAAAGGTTTCGACCCAACCTCGACCCAACACACAATTAAGCTAGACCCCGATGCCAAACTAGTTAGGCAAAAGCAAAGGCCTATAAACCCCAAACTCGAGCCCTTGATGAGGAAGGAGCTAGCCAAACTCATAGAGGCCAATATCATATTTCCGATCAAGCACTCCTCTTGGGTAGCTAACTTGGTTCCAGTTAGAAAGAAAAGTAGGGAAATTACGCTATTTGTGAACTTTAGGGACTTAATAGAGCGTCCCTCAAAGATCACTATCCTCTTCCACCCATGGAGCAAATCCTTCAAACAGTAGCAAGTGCTGAGAGGTTTTCACTTGTTGATGGCTATTCAGGGTACAATCAAATACTTGTACAAGAGTCGGATTAGTTCAAGGCCATATTCACTACCAAGTGGGGCACCTATGCATATAGGAAGATGACTGTCGAGTTGACAAACTCTGGCCCGACCTTCCAAAGAGCTATGGATATGGCCTTTAAGGGTCTCATCAACAATATGATCTTGGTTTAACTTGATGATATCACTGTCTTCTCCAAGCATGTGGCCAATCATTTGAGCCATTTGAGTTAAGTCTTCGACAGGTGTAGGGAGTTTGGGGTATCCTTAAACCCAAGCAAGTGCGTGTTTGTTGTCCATGAGGGCCGATTATTGGGGTACATTGTTTCCAGAGAAGGGCTCGCCATTGATTCGAAACGAATGGAAGCTATCTTGTCGCTTTCCCTTGTGCGCCACAAGAACCACCTACAGAGCTTCTTAGGAAGGATAAATTTCGTAAGAAGGTATGTACCGGACTTCACCATCTTGGTCAAGCCACTTACCTCTACACTCAAGAAGAACACCAATTTTAGTTGGTCAAGAGAAAGTAGGGATAGCTTTGAAGCAATCAAGAGAGTCATCTCTCAAGTTTCTACACTTGTAAATCCGTGCTATGATAAAGACATCATCCTCTATACTTTTGGAGGAGATGAAGGCATCTCAGTTGTCCTGGTACAACAAAATGATGATCAAATAGAACAACCCATCACCTTTTTCAGCCAAGTGCTCAAGAATTATGAGCTGAGGTATACTTTTGTGGAAAAGCAAGCCCTTGCGGTCATAAGATCCCTTAAGAAGTTCAGACACATGCTCTCTAACAACAAAATTCAGCTAATGATCTCACACCCAGGTGTGAAGGAGTTCTTGTTGAGCAGGGACATGAGCAAAAAAAGAGCTGGTTGGATCACTAAAGTGATGGAGTATGACATTGACATCAAAATCACCAAGCTCGTAAGGGGTAAAGGTTTATGCGAGCAAATGGCAGCAAACTTAGTTGCTGACAACAATACGTCCTTGTGCTTCAAGAGGACCAACCAACTAATCATGATTCCCTTAGTTGGACCCAAAGCATGAAGGCTTTCCTCCAAACAAGCGTATATCCACAAGGGCTCGACAAGGCACAGAGGATGTAATATCCCCAATAAGGAGATAACTGGAATTAAATGAGGAAATCTTTGTCATTAAATCGCCGTACTCAAGGAAATCACTGGAATATACTTAAGGACATCGCTGCAATATACTCAAGGACATTGCTGCAATCAAAGAGGAGCGCCACACTCAAGGAAGGTTGCCACATCACATTAGTTATTAATCAACATTAATTAGTAAATATCATTAATTAAAAAACAACCATTGGAAAGTTGCCACTCTTGAAAAGTCACAGCTTTTGGAGGAGACATCTTTTTAATGGAAGGCTTGAAGCTATAAATAATCAGCGATTGGTTTGGAAGAAGACATCCAATCATATTCATTCAAACATGCAACTTTGTACAAGCATCAACAAATGCTCTTAAGGACGTAACCCCTTAATTGTGTAACTTGATCTCAAGGACGAAAACCCTTGTTATCAAATATCCCAAGGATGAAACCCCTTGTTATCAAATATCCCGAGGACAAAACCCCTTGTGGATTAAATACTCTATTATTCAAAAATTCTGAATTAAAATTCAATTTATTATATAAATTTTTATTTCAAGTTTAAAATCAATAATTCTTTTAAAAAAAGATTTCCAAAGAATCCAAATTCTTGCATAATATTCCGATTTGGAATATTACAATGGTATCAGAGCTTTCCATCCTGCCAGCTCGTGGAATAAAAAATTATATGCAAGATAACAATAAGAATATTTTGTATTATGACAAGAGAATTAAAACTAAGGAGGCAAGAGGAGACATGGAAGATGATAGAAATATTGAAAGGGTAGATAAACTTATCCAAGGCCAAGATCAATTGGCAAATACAATGGCACAAATGGCCCAGACCATGAAAATGATGATGAATATCAATACACAAAAGGCATAAACTAGTTCGTCCATCTTTGAGCTCAAATGTAAAACAAACACTACAACATCATATGAACATTGCCAACTGACATTCATTTCGAGAGAAGAACCAGACGAAGAAATTCCAAAATCATTTAATGATGATCTTATAACTTGCTTCGAAGCATATCAATCACTTCTGGAGGGAATCCGAAGGGGAATTACCCTACAAACTTATATGGGAATGAGAAAAAATGGAGGTGCATCTCATCCAGAATATAAACTCCAAAATAGACAAAGGGATATGCAACATGCATTAGGCAAAATGTCACTATCACCTTTTGATGGTACAAACAAATGTACGGCTAGGGCATAGATACAAAAGCTGGACACGTATCTTTCATTTCGTCCAATGATGGAAGAAGCCATAAAATTTGCGACTCTCCATCTGGAAGGTATAGCCCATGAATGGTGGTTCCATGGATGGGTCACGCAAGGACATAGCCATATCAATTCATATGACGATTTTGCCAAATGATTGATCGAAAGGTTTGATAGGGCAGATACCGAGGCACATTTTAGGGAATTAGCACTATTAAAACAAAACAATAGTGTGGATGAATACGTGGCAGAATTTCAAAGACTAGCAGTAATGGTTTTCGACATGTTTGAAAAAAGACTCGTAGTATTATTCATGGAAGGATTAATAGAACCTCTAAAAGGCATGCTCAAAGCTTTTACTCCAACACTTCAAGAAGCAATTAAGATGGCCTTAGATTTGGAAGCTTCAACCTTAAAAGGCAGAAATATGCCACCCATCCAACCTAGGGGAATTGGAAGTGGTCCTCCGAAAAATCAATCCTATGAGCAAAGAAGACCGATACAAATAAATAGACCTCAACTCTGTGAGACACCAAAGTCCATTAAGGAATTGGAAACATGGAACAAATTAAGGAGAAAAAAGTTATTTTTTACTTGTAAAGACCCATGGACTCTAGGCCACCGTTGCTTGGGCAAATGACAAGTTCACTACATCGAGGTTGGCCCGGAAAGTGATACAAAAGAAGAAGAAATAAAATTAAACAATGAAAACCAATCACAAATAATGGCAGAAGAAACCACAAAAGGAACATTTACCACTCTCTCAGGAGCACCTCAGTATCATCCATTCTGAGTGGGAGGAACATTGCAAAGACAAAGAATTACAATCTTAGGCGATAGTGGGGCCACCCATAATTTAATTGATGAAAAATTGGCTAAGAAAATCGGTCTGAAAACGGAAGAATTCAAGTGATTTCCGATAACAGTTGTTGATGGATTTAATCTTTCGTGTACAAAGAGAATTCCACAATTTAATTTGACTTTGGGAGGATATGAAATAAACAATGACTTCTATGTCATTAATATTGGCGAAACAAATTTGGTCTTAGGATTTCAATGGTTGCATTCGTTGGGTGAGTTTACCCAAAACTATCAGACAATGCAAATTAAGTTCCAATCAAATGGAAGGGAAATAGTTTTGAAAGGCATGGCCAATGGTAGCCCTCAAATAGTAACGGCAAAATCAATGGAAAGAACATTTAATAAGGGGCATTTAGCATGGGCGGTACAATGTTTGATCAGCTCCGCACAAGAACATGAAACACATCATGATGATATTCAACCTATCATCGAAAGACATGCCAAGGTAGTTGAGAACCTACCACCTAGACTACCCCCAACAAGAGGCTTCCAACATATCGTTGAGTTGAAACTTGGAACGAAATCAGTAATAACTACACCATACCGACATCCAAAGATTTATAAGGATGAGATCGAAAAGGCCATTAAAGAACTCTTAAAGATGGGGCATATTAGGCCAAGTGCTAGTCCATTTGCTTTTTCAGTCGTGCTAGTCAAAAAGAAGGATGGGACATTAAGAATGTGTATTGATTATCGAAAGTTAAATAAAAAGACCATCAAGAATAAATATCCGATACCTAGGATCGATGAACTAATCGATGAACTACATGGAGCCACCTTCTCAAAAATTGATTTGAGACCAAGGTACCATCAAATATAAATGAGGGAAGAAAATGTTCAAAAAACTGCATTTCGATGCCACTACGAGCATTTCGAATTTCTAGTAACGCCATTCGGACTTACGAATGCTCCAGCCACGTTTCAATCTTGCATGAACCACATTTTTAGTAAGCATCTAACGAAATTTATCTTGGTTTTCTTTGATGATATTCTAATATATAGCAAGAATTGGGAAGAATATCTACAACATTTAGATATGGTACTTGCCATATTGGAACAACAATCCCTTTTTGCCAAAATTTCAAAATGTGAATTTGATATGACAAAAATCTTATATCTAGGGCATATAATAAATAAGGATGGCGTCCATGTTAATCAAGAGAAAATCCAAGCCATTATAAGTTGGCCTCCTACCAACTTGACACAATTGAGAGGGTTCATAGGTCTTTGCACCTATTATAGACGATACGTTAAAGGATTTTCGCAACTAGCAGCACCTTTAACCAATTTAACAAAGGGATTTTTTAGTTCGACGAAGCTTGCTCAATCAACATTTGAACGCCTTAAACAAGTGATGAGTTCATGCCCGGTTTTGGCAATGGCGGACTTCTCATTACCTTTCATGTTGGAATGTGATGCATTAGGAGAAGGTGTTGGTGCAATTTTAATGCAGAATAAGCATCCCATTGTTTTTGAAAGTCGGAAACTCAAAGAGCATGAGCGGAGATACTCAATTTATGATTAAAAAATGTTGGCCATCATGCATGCCTTTGCCAAATTCCGACAATATTTGGTATGTGAAAGGTTTGTGGTCGAAATTGATCACAATAGCTTGAAATATTTCTTGGAGCAAACGGACTTAAATGAAAGACAACAAAAATGGGTTAGTAAGATCCAAGCCTTTAATTTCGACATTGAGTATGTTAAGGGACAAAATAATGTAGTGGCCGATGCTTTATTAAGAAGACCACATTTATGCTCCATGGTAGAAATTACGGCCGATTGGAAGGCATTCATAACAGTGGAATACATTAAGGATGAGTGGGCCAATGTAATCTTACAAGGAAAAAATGAAGATGAACATTATAAAGTAGTAGAGGACCTCATTCTCTACAAAGATAGAATTTTCTTAGTGGCTGGTTCCAAAATCAAGCATAAAATCCTAGAGGCCATACATAATGACCCATTAGGAGGGCATCCTGGTTTTGTGAAGATGTACAAACAATTAAGGGATCGATTTTTTTGGAAAAGACTTAAAAGCGAAATCCTTAAATACATTCGTGAATGCATCACTTGCCAACAAAATAAAATAGAAGATAACTTTCCTGTCGGATTATTACAACCCTTGCCTATCCTTACTTAAAAATGGGAGAACATATCTATGGATTTCATTTTGGGACTGCCCATGGTTCAAGGACAAAGCAACCTTTATGTAGTCGTGGACCGATTAACAAAATATGCTCATTTCTTTCCACTCCTGAAGAAGTATGATGGTCCTATGATAGCTGGAATATTTTTTAAAGAGGTTTTAGGCTTCATGGACAAACAAAGAATATAGTCAGTGATAGGGATACTAGGTTCATGAGTGCTTTTTGGCAAGAACCAATTGGCAAGTATTGAGTTAACCCCAAGTATGAGTTATCATCCTCAAACGGATGGTCAAACGAAAGCCGTAAATAAATGGATTGATGGGTACTTAAGAAATTATGTCATCGGGGAACAAAATGCTTGGATCAAATGGTTGTACATGGGTGAATTCTGCTACAATATTTCTCGTCACATGTCTATTGGAATGTCACCTTTCAAGGCATTGTATGGGTATGACGCTAAAACTTTTATAAATTTGGTCATTTTGGATAGTAGGGTTCTCAGAGCCAAGGATTTAATACAACAACATCAAGATATCCTAATAACTCTCAAGGACAATCTTTGGCACGCTGAAAATCAGCAAAAGTTGTATGCGAATCAACATAGAATAGAGAGGAGTTTTGAAGTGTAGATATGGTATATTTAAGGTTACAACCTTATAGACAATCTTCCCTTAAACAAAGTGGTGCTAAAAAACTCAAGCCTCGATTTTACGGGCCATACCAGATTATAGTAAGAGTGGGAGAGGTAGCATATGAATTGGATTTATTAAGGCACAACTGCATACATAATGTCTTTCATGTGTCTTGCTTGAAACGAGCACTTGGACAACATATTATTCCTTCCATGGAATTATCTCCGATTAATGAAGAAGATAAATTGATTCTCCTACCAGAGACTATTCTTGATACTCGTGAAAAGAAGTCAAGAAATAGAAGTATCAAAGAATATCTAGTTCGTTGGAAGAATTTGCCAATAGAAGATGCCACATGGGAACGAGCAACCATTTTAGAGCATCCCAACTTACAATTGCTCGAGGACAAACAATTTGAGGAAGGGAGGTTCTTTAATATCCCCAATAAGGAGATTGCTGGAATTAAATGAGGAAATCGCTGTCATTAAATCGCCATACTCAAGGAAATCGCTGCAATATACTTAAGGACATCGCTGCAATCAAAGACGAGCGCCACACTCAAGGAAGGTTGCCACACCACATTAGTTATTAATCAACATTAATTTGTAAATATTATTAATTAACAAACAACCATTGGATGGGCAATTAAGTAATAACTGTTAGGTGTCAAACCTTGCCCACAAGGACAAATCCAATCTGATTTGTAGAATCAAAAGCGATCAGCTCCAATTGACACAATGATTGAACCGGTGGCTAATAAGACAAAAGAGCATGACTAAGGAACAAATCCCAATGTATATCTCAGCCACCCTCTAATACAAGCATTCAATTCCATTAGTCGCATGAGGGACTTGCAACAAACAGTAGGACACGACATTCAACAGATCCCAAGAAATCCCTCCAACTACCTTCACATCTAGATTGCAATCGAAATTCAATAAGCATGGGCTCTGACTTCTATTTATTCTTCTCATATGTATTTCTCCAATGTAATTAATGACCCATGTGCTTCCCGTATCTCTAAAAGTCGGGTCTTTCATTGTATAAGTGGGGGAACATTTTTTAGGCACATAAATGCTGCTAAGATTTGTCTCCACTAGCCCTTTGCTGCCTGAACCTATTGACTAATGAAAATATGTAGTTTACCTCTCTCCATGATTCTTGCATTCTGTGTGTATTTTAATTATTGTTGATCTTTGTTTATGGATGTATTTTCCCCTGCATTGTTATCCATCCATTCACACCTCTGTAGAACTTGGCTCTCTTTTACAGGTCGTATTTTGTGCGCACCTGGGTCTATGCGCGCACTATTTGTGGAACGTTTGTCATCCCCATAGTGCTGCATTGTGTTCCCACGCCTCTCTGCGAAATACTTATACTAGTGTCCATTTTGGGGACTGTGTAATAGTTCTTTTGTGCAGTACCTCGTGTTCTTTAAGGTCGTAGGGGTGCTCGCTCTTTTCTTGGTGCATCACCACTTTTCCTTCCAACAAACCCCTCACCCTCTCTCTCCCTTGTTCCTTTTTGAGTTTAGGTTTAGCATTAGCAGTAGATTTCCTTTCTACTCTTTATAGGTCTGCATGTTGGTCGTAAACCAGATGCACTTAGATTAGAAGGAAGTTGGCTTTCTCCGGAGGTTTGTCCCAAGGAACGCAAGAGTCCCACACCTTGAGGGACGATTCCATTATTGCATCGAAGCTTTGAATTATTCACGCGCGCGTAGTGCCTATTCGCGCCCAATGCCCACAAGCCTGTTCGCGCCCAGTACTTCCGTGCCCCATGTCAAGCACTCACGCTAAGCTCCATGCACGTCTGCGCCACAAATTACTCAAGGGTGCAAGCTTCGGGTGATAACAGTAACCCCACAAACAAATAAATTCTTAGATTGGAACGGCAGTTGAGTCTAAGAAAATGTTTTTAATCAAAATATCTCCTGACAAGCTAAATGAAATGAAGAAAATGGTATTGGTATTGAGTTTGGTGGCTTTAAGGAAACCCAAACTATACAATTAGGGCTGTCTCTTGAGGATTATTTAGGGAGACATTGTACAATAGTGCATAGCATGCAACAAAATGGAAATGCATATGTAGCAATGGCTAAAGTTTTGTTTGCCAATGGCATCCCTTTCTATGTTTACCCACTCTCAATATTATAAGGAGGTGGTAGAAAGAATTTCAAATGCATGCCCTTCATATGTAACCTAGGTGAAGATATGGTGTAGACAAACTTTTTGGAAAAGCATCATCATATGCAAATTGAGGAAGTGAACTATACTTGGAGGAGAGTAGGGTCCTCTATTGTCATGGATGGATAGACATTTATTTTACCATCAACCACTCAACATTATCGTTACATCTTCAACACAATTATTTTCCTTAAATTCTTAAACAATTGATTGTTTTGAGAATAAAATAAAATATGACTTTCCAATATGCGCTTCTTTGTGATGCTATAGAGGTTGTTGGACCCTTCATGAAGTGCAAGTAGTGACAAATAGTGCCCAATTTTGCATAGCAGGGTTACAATTATGAATTGGAACACACTTTCACTAACCATGAAGTTGTCCACTGTAGCTTCATAGTGATGGAAGACAATTTTAAGAGAGAAATGGGGGAGAACATGCTACCTAGAGGATAGAAGAAGACAATGACATCTATCATGAAGAGATCTATTGTGAAGTAGAACTCATTAGAATGTAATATTTTAGGTTTCAAAAATTTCGGGATTTTGATATGTTTTCATTTTTGGGGCCCTTCAGCACATTTTCAAGATATTTGATGCCCTCTGGGAAGAATGATCAATATTGACTTAGCAAATCATAAGCATTCCAATGCACATTATAGTTTCATATCTCGAGCAATTTTAATGGAATTACGACCCTTTCAAGATGGCTTTATTAGGGGAAGGTGACCGTCTTAAGGGGATTTTATTCATAATTACTACCATTTGGTTGTCCCTCGTTGGGAAGCATTAGTCCCGTTTATGTTGAGATTGGAGGGTGAAATATAATAAAATTTCTGATCTCTGACAAGGATAATAACTTCCTAGTTCTGAAGTGATTCTCTTATACTTTATTTGGGTAATCCATCCAAAATTTATTTCTACTAATTGAGAAGAGTTGAGTTGGTATGCCACCAAACAAACACATAGATCTTTTGCGATTGCACTTGTTGCATAATTCACAAGAATTAAGACTCAATCAAGCATTGATGATCTGGATCCCGGGGGGGGTCTGGGGGAGAACACTCTAAATGAGGATTTAAAGTGTTATATGTGTATGTGGAAGCAATATGAACAAGACTAAGAGTAGAGAAAATAGTAGAATTGGAACATAAAATTTTATTAATTTGTTTGTTTTGTACATGTCATGCTTTTGAGAAAGATGTATGGCTATCTATCTTCTACTATCTGCTTGCTATCTAATGTTACAAATGTGTATACATATATTACAAAGCTGAGAAGGCATAAAGAACCATTATGGAAGTCTAAATGATTGAGCTTCCATGTGTGACTTCTTGTCATTTGTCAGTTGAGCTGATCAACATTGAAATTTGACGGTTGAAAATTTTGCCACGGGATGTTTCCCTATGAACATGGATGTTGCCCCTTAGCCTTGGAAGGGGTACCCCCTTGAGTCATTTGGGGGACTCTGCCCCCATTGGAATGGAGGTAGGAGTGTTGTCAGCACTTGGCAGTACCGTGTGGTGTGAGTAGGATATGGTGTGGCATGTAGCTATTTGGGACCCTGAGGAAGCCATCAATGGAAACTACATAAGGTTTGGAGCGCGCATGGATGGTGCCATGTCCAATTTGCTTAGGTTGCATTGTGCCATTGTAAAAGTGTGTGTGACCTCTGGTGGAGATAGATTGATGGTCTTAAAAATACTGTGAATCTTTGGATGTGGTTGTAGAGTGATGCAGGAGCATCTAAGGTGAACAGACAATCTTGTATTACCCAAAAATATTGTAGGAGTTTTGTGTAATTTTCAATAAGGATTCTGAGGCAAAGTATGGGTTCTTTGAGATCATAGAGATCACATTTCTTCTTGCAACTTTAAGTTGTAATGTTGGAGCAGCCACACTTCATTTTATCTTAGTCTCTAAGTCCTTAATAATAACAGAGACCTCATAATTAAATGAACATTCACAGAGACCTGGTGAACCCAAGTTATTAAGTGAATCATAAAGAAAAATGGATCCGTGGCCCATGGATTATCGAAGCTTGTGCACTGAACACGGAGTTCATGGATTCCATAGAATCATAGAGCCCATGGCCTTGATATCTCCCCACAGGGTCCTAAGCGACCACAAAGAATTCACGGAGTCCATGATTGCATGAAAAGGGGGCAGGTGTCAGAGTCATAATCAACTTGGAGTGATTGGCCTCAGTAAAGTTCCGCGGGGTCATGGAGTCCACAAAGTCTAGCAACCTTGAAGAAAACTCACATAATGTATGGTCATGGAGTCTGACAGTATCGGAACACCCCACAGAGTCTTAGATTCACAAAATGCATAGTGACAACAGAGATCGCATCAAGTCCATTAAACAATGGACCCTGAGACCATGACATGTGTCTTTATCTCATTCATCACGGTGATCTTTGTTCACAGTGGTCACAAAATAGTGCATGTGGCACAAAGAACTTTGAGCGACATAACAGAAGTTGAAGTGGCCATAATTTTCACATGGAAACGCCAAATGGGGTGTTATGGTCTCAATAGAAAGCTCTTGATGAAAGCTTTTGAATGGTTGTGGCCATGATACAATTAAATCACATATCGGGTTGTTGCAACAAACTTTCTTGGAATTGTAGACAGTTTGGAGAGGATCGGGGAAATTTGACAAGGGGAAACGAAAGGTCACTAGTCGAGGATAAAGAGAGGATTTCTCCTCTGATGGAGGGATTCGATAGGCGATTGAATAGGGGAAGGAAAAAGGGAGAACACATAGCTAGAACCTTGTAGTTGTATATGAAATATTGTGATCCAAATTTTGAACTATGATTGTAATTTTGTTTCCGAATCGATAAACTTTGTTTGCAAATCTTGTGTCTTTGAGAGTTAGAGAGGGAGAGAGTTATTATTGGGGAGTGAGGTAGCCATTAATTTGGCCCCTTTTACCTCCCATCTGCACCAATTGGTACTAGAGCAAGGTTGTTTGTGTATGCATGGGTTAGGATTAACCTACACTTACCCTATCTCAATAGACTCGGACTCGCATGAAGGTCAACCGAATAGGGCCTAAGCACACTTAATGTCTTGGGTAGTGACCAATGATAAAGATCTAACAAGAGGGTTACCCATACACAAGGTGAAGAGGAAAGGGGTCCAAAGCTTAAGTCTACGACACAAGGGAATAACTCTCACTATGCCTTGTATGTAGGTAATATGCAAATAAAGTAAATGGTTGTAAATGTGCAAATAAGATAAGCTAACTAAAGGGGGGTAAGGTTTAGAATGATCAAAACTGGTAAGGTGCCATGGTCAATCAAATGGGGGTCTAGGCAACCTAAAATGGAATATGGCAAGTCTAAGCAATCCTATAGCTACACTAGTATTAAGTGTAGAGAGAATTTAGACAAAGATACATGCACATTGTTTCCCTAAGCAACAAACAACATCTATTGTACTAAGTAATAAAGGAAAGAATATAGGGTTAAAATATACATACCTTGGAGTGGACCTGTCGAGCATCAATCTCCCCTTGGCTTAAATGAAGCTTTGCAAGAGATGTGGGTTGAAGAGTTCAAATGGTTGGACAAAGACCTAGGAAAGTCCCAGTGACTCCTATTGAATCTCCAAAGACTACCACAAGACAAGCTTCTTCAAGATAAGGTTCTAGACCTAACTCATCCAAATATGACTTAGGGTAGAAGTACGAGTGAAAACAGAGTGAAAAGAGTGTATACGATATGATTGGAATGAATATGACCTATATATATAGTTTAATAACCAAAACCAACCCTAAACTCTAAACCAATGACATTGGCCAAAACGACACAATTTAAATGAGTTGGCTAACACAAAATGACATCAGCGTGGCTGATATGATATAGGAAGGGAAAGGTGCTAAACATATAGTATTAGCGTGGTAAATGTTGTAGGATATAGGAAAACTGGCACAACTGAGTAAGATAGGATGGAAGGAGATAAGTGCTAGGACAATCGAAAGAAGTTGGAATAATGATAGGAATGATGTAATCATGATATAATATCTCTTGCCAAGCACCACGAGCTTAACTCACCCCATTCCTAGTGCACCCTTTAAGGCATGCATTCAGGGAGATCGATGCTCGACAAGTCACTGCAAGAGAAATCGTCAGTAAATGACAAAGTGAAAAATAGTGTATATAGTTTGCTTGTTGGGTTATGTGTGAAGACTCCAGTTGAGTCATTGGCAAGTTGTGAAAGAGAAACTTGCATTTGGGAGAAGTGATGGCGCACAGAGGTAATCTTGTTAGAAGTGCAAGAGTAGGAGTATCTAGAGTTGCCAATTTAGTAGAGATGATGAGACAAATCCAAGCAAGATTGGAGGCAATGGAGACAACACTAAGAAGGGGAACTCACATTGAAGATGTGAGTGATGATGAAGAAGTGGAAGTTCAAGAGTTCAAAGAAGAAGATATGGAGAATGGCGCTGAGGGCAGATTTCTCAAGGCTGCTGCAAAGCTTGGTGACAAGCCAAAACTGGATACACTTTGCTACAATGGAAGTTTAAACCATGAAGAACTTATAGATTGGATTACAAAAATGGAGAAATACTTTGATTTGAGTCAATGATGGAACTCAAAAAAGTTAAGTTTTCTTGCACAAAGTTGAAAGGTCATGCATCTTTATGGTGGGTCGTACAAACTGAGAGACAAAGAAAAGGTAAGGAGAAAATCAAGTCATGGAATTGAATGGTGATGAAATTGAAGGTTAAATTCTTGCATTCAGACTATCAGATGAATTTGTTCAAGAAATTGCAGAACTTGATACAAAAGGAAATGAGCATTTAAGAATATACTGAGGCATTTTATAGGCTCACTATAAGAGCTGGACATGTAAAAGATGACCTAGAGAAGCTGGGCAAATATGTTAATGGGCTGCTTATTGTTGTTCAAGATGAGATCAGTTTGCTTAACTTGAGAGTTGTGGAAGAAGCCTATCAATGTGCATTGAAGGCAAAAGAAAAGTTGTCGAGGAGGCAAAAAATGAACAGAAAACTCAAGAGGAAGAGGGCCAAGTAGTGGTGGCAGAGGACAGAAAACTCATGATGGAGAAGCAAGCGGTTCCCAAAATCAGAATTAGAGGCAAAGGCTTTATGAGTGACACAGAGCTTATGAGTGTCCAGAAGCCACTCAAAACAATGACAAGAGAACTGAAGGGACAACATATATTGCCTACGGTGATGAAGAAAGTGTTGGGTATGCAACACACACAGAAGAGTCAAAACAGGGAGTCTCTTATGATGAAAATGGTACCATTGAAACCAGCCAAGGAAGTGAGTGACCCTATGCAAAGAAAGAGACTATTCTGGACTGTTTGCAAATCAGGGGACAAGTGATGTAAAGTAGTTAATTATAGTGGCAACACAAATAATTTGGTGTCTTAAGAAATGGTGGAGAAACTTGGGCTAAAACAATTAGTACACTCTACCCCATACAAAGTTTCATGGTTACTAAAAGGCCATCATGTGTTGGTAAATGAATAATGCACGGTGAATTTTCAAATTGGTTCATAAAAGGATGGAGTTTTGTGTGACATTTGGCCATGGATGTGTGTCACGTGCTGTTGGAAGGCCATGACAGTACGATACAAGAGTCATGCATGATGGAAGAGCAAAGACTTACACTTTTGTGAAAGATGGAAATAAATTCACCTTGAATCTAGTGAAGGATAAAGGAGAAGAAGTGGACAACAGTTCCAAGGTGATGATGGTTTCGGGCAAATAATTTTTGAAAGTGGTAAAGGAAAAGGAGGCATGCTTTGCCTTCGTTGCAAAACCTATATCAGTTGTGACAAACACTAAGGTAAGTGATTTGTCTATTGAAATTTAAAATTTATTGTAAGGGTATGTTGATATTGTGACAAATGATTTCCCTGATCGATTCCTGCCCATGAGAAGCATAAGTGATCATATAGATCAAGTGTTGGGAACAAGCTTGCCAAATAAGGCAACTTATAGATTGACCCCAATGGAGAATGAAGAGATAAAAAGACAGGCAAGAATAATCGAATAAAGGCTTGATTAGAGAGAGTTTGAGCCCATGTGCAACCCCAACTATATTAGCACCCAAGAAAAGAGGAGAATGGAGAATGTGTACAAATTCAAGGCATTAAACAAGATCACCATAAAGTATAGGTTTCTGTTACCAAGGATGGATTATTCAATGGATTGTTTAAGTGGAACCAAATACTTCAACAAGATAGATTTAAAGAGTGGGGATCATCAAATTCAAATAAGAAAAGGTGATGAATGGAAAATTGCATTCAAGACAAATGATGGGTTGTATGAGAGGTTGGTTGTGCCATTCGGGTTAGCAAATGCTCCGAGTACATTCACGAGGCTTATGAATGAGGTGCTGAAGTCATTCACAAATAAGTTTGTGGTTGTTTATTTGGATAATATTATGATTTTCAATCATTCTAAAGAAAAACATTTGAAGCATTTGAGACTGGTCTTGAACAAACTAAAGGAAGAAAAGTTTCTGGTCAACTTGAAGAAATGTAGCTTTATGCAAGAAGAGCTAGTGTATTTGGGATTTATGATCTCAAGTGAAGGGTCAAGGATGGACTCTGAAAAGGTGAAAGCAATTGTGGAGTGACTTTCACCAAAGATCATGCTTGAGTTCAGAAGTGTTCATGGATTATTAAGTTTCTACCAAAAGTTTGTTAGAAACTTTAGTGGTATATGTGCTTCAATCACGAAAACTATGAAGGGGGATAAAAAGAATTTTCATATAGTTATACTAGTGAATAGCTTTCAGATTTTGAAGAAAACAATAGTTGGACAGCCATTGTTAGATTTCAAGTGGATTGTGATGCAAGTGGAACAGCCATCAGAGTAATGCTAAGTCAAGAAGGTAAGCCTATTGCATATTTTAGTGAAAAATTGAATGAAGCAAAATGAAAATATCTAGTTTATGATAAAAAATTATATGCAATAGCATAATCGCTTAAAAAGTGGAGGCATTATTTGTTGCTGAAATTATTTGTTTTGTACACTAATCACCACAAACTAATTTATAGACAACTAAGGATTGTGATGCAAGTGGAACAACCATTGGAGCAATGCTTAGCCAAGAAGGTAAGCCATTGCATATTTTAGTGAAAAATTGAATGAAGCAAAAAAAAAATAAATTTCAATTTATGATCAAGCATTATATGCGATAGTATAAGCACTTAAGAAGTGGAGGCATTATCTATTTTGCTGAAAGAATTTGTTTTGTACATTGATCACCACACACTACCGTTTACAAACAGCCAAGGTGTAAGCTAAATCAAAGACATAAAATGGATGGAATTTCTTCATAGCTATTCTTTTTTTTTTAAAGCATAGAAGTGGGCAATCTAATAAGATTAAGTAAGGCGAGCTCTTATTGTCAATGAGCTTAGAGTTGAAGTCATTGGCTTTGAATCAATGGAAGAGTTGTATGAAGATGATGAAGATTTTAGAGATGCATGGACAACATGCAAAGATCCCACAAAAATGGACAGAACTCCATGGCTGGAGTTCATGATTCAAGAAGGGTGGTTGTTTAAGGGGAAAAGGTTATGCATACCTCAAGGTTTTATGAGGGAGAACCTACTGAAAGAAAAACATAGCAGAGGCATGGCTGGATATTTTGGATATGATAAAACTTTGGCACACTTGATTGATAAGTATTATTGGCTACAATTGAGTACGGATGTGAATAAATTTGTGCAAAGGTGCAAAATTTGCTAGCATGCAAAAATAAAAAGCTGAAATACTAGATTATATCAACCCTTATTCCAGATAGATCATGGGATAACATTAAACATGGATTTCATTCATGGATTACCAAGAACTCAGAGAGGTAATGACTTCTTTTTTGTTGTTGTAGACAAATTTTCTAAAATGACACACTTTATAGTATGCAAGAGAACTAGTGATGCCACAAATATAGCTAACCTATTTTCTAACGAAGTTGTAAGATTGCATGGGTTGCCAAGGAGATTTGTGTCTGATAGAGATACAAAATTTGTTGGACATTATGGTGCAAATTGGGCATAAGATTAGACTTCAATTCAACCTATCACTCTTAAATAGATGGGCAAACGGAGGTGGCAAATCATAATCTTGGCCATAGTAGTCTTAATTGTTTTGGGAAAAAAAAACCTTTTTTTCAATAATGTAAGCGTGTTTCAAAAAATTGCAATTAATTAGGAAAAAAGTGGAAAAGTTTAAAACTGCTGAAAAAATGAAAAAAAAAAGTTAAATAAATAAAAATTAAATGCATTTCCATTGCATAGAGATACATATTAGGCATTTCAATTGCATAAAGAATAGATATAGATTATGAGGAAAATAATTGAGATTATGTGCCATCAAAATCAGTCAATTGTTTTCTTTCATTACTTTTCATAATATTCAAATTTCATTACATTTGCATTTCAAAATAAATACTATTGTCGTTTACAAGGGAACAAAAAAGGGGAGGGAGCCAATGGCAATGAGGTAGACTATGGATCAGTTGGTCTAGACCTCAACATCTTCCAAGGTTCAAGCCTATCCTTATTTGAGAGACAACCCCGACGTCGAACCCAACGTTCTCCATGACGTTGAAGTCTTCATCCTAAAAAATAAGCTTGTCATTATTTTCAAGCCATTCAGAATCTGGGTCGATCTCGTCAAGATCAATCATCTGATCTTTTTCGATGATACTTAACATTATTAAATAAAATGCATATGTTAGTGACTTTGGTGAATAATGCTTTACTAGAATATAAATTAACTTTTTATATGAATTGAGAATTAGAAATACAACATTTATTAACCTTGAGTTTTCTTCATCTTCAGGGGAAGATTGTGGTAGACAAATGCCAAATCATTTATCCATTCTTGAGTGAGTTTATTGCATTTTTTTTGAATGTATATGCTCGATCACACTCCAATTACACTCGCAAGTAGATGAACTGCATGGCTGGCTCAAAATGCGCCCATCCTTCGAAATTGTTTACTTTTTTTGCCAAAAATATCCCATCATTGTGCTGCAAAAATAGATTTTGTCAAACATTGTAATGCACAATTCAGTCAAAATTTAACACTTCACCATACATACGTAGAAAAATTGTCTACTTGGTTTGAAGGTCTTTTTTTTAATGAAGTTGCCTTATTAGAGAAGAAACTCCTTGTTTGCTTGTACATCGACAACTCTGCCATAGCAGTTTCAAATTTTTTTTGATTAGGAAACATTCTCTTGATGCACTTAAATGAGGCCTCTGTGACCTCTGCATCGTCTCGAAATGAGGTGCTAAAGAACAACATTGGATTTAGGAAATATCCAGTTAAATAGAAGGAAAAATGTATTTGTCGATTCCATCTGTTATCAACTATTTTCCATAATGACATGTCTTTGGTCTCGTTATTCTCCAATATGCTCTTAATAGCTTCTTTGGCCCTATCCATTGCCTCGTACAGATAGCCTATGGGAGATTTATCTCCATCGATGAGTCTTAAAGCTCGAACTAGAAGTTTAGAGAATAACACAATTTGCTCTACCTCTTCTCCAAAAAAGGTGAGAAAACATAGTTAGCCACTATTCTGCCATCCATATGTTTTGCAAAAGAAGATTCCATCCACTCAAATGAAACAAACATTTGTTTAAATTCATTTATTGTTGGGAAAGATTTTGCAAGGCAAGGAAGTGGGTTGCAAACCTTGTTACCCCCAGCCGAAGTTCTTTGACATCTGTGAATGTGTGCATCAAATTGAGCACCTTTGTGTGATTGTATATGAACTTCGTGGTTGTGCAGAGCTTTTTTAAAACCTTTTTCACCTATGTAATTTTGTCTATATCCTTCAAGGTCAAATCAAGACAATGTGCCGTACATGAAGTCCAAAACATAGTTGCATATTTGTCCATAAAAGCCTCTCAACAACCACGCAAATATCAACATTATCATGTATGAATTGGACCACATTTTGTGGCTCTACCTCAATCACAACCTCGTCAAATAAACAAAAGAGTGTCTCCTTTGATTTTATCTTATTAGATGCATCGACACTTTTAAGAAAAATTGTGCCAATGTCATACGACACAAAGAAGTTGACAAGTGTGCAACTCTTTTTATCTGTCCATCCATCTGGTATGATAGTGCAACTTGCTTGTGTCCATTGCTGACGATATTTTGTAATAATATCGTTCACATCTTATACAACATTCTTCAACACATCTGTCCGCAAAGCCTCGTATGATGGGGCTATGAACTCAGGGTTTGCAAATGCAATTGCATCCACCACACTTTTATTGTATGGAAATCTAGGCACATTAAATGACAGGCTAGAAGAGCATAAAAAAATGGAGATTGTCTTGTTGCTTGCTCGTACACAGTTTTTTTCAACTAGTATTCTTTAGCAAGGTTTGCGCTTCATGGATAGTGTAAGGGGTAAAGAAGGAATGAATGTTCCCCTTACCTGTGTTTGTCTCACGAGATATTGATCCAGGGGTTGATTGAGACTTTTGAAGCTCTTTTCCCTTTTCATGTCCTACTGATGGCCATGGGGTGTCATCAAATAGATCATCTTTGCATCAAAAGAGTTAGATCCCACTTCAGTACCTGTTCTTGCCCTTTTGGCCTTTGACTCTGAATATGTCGTCAATGTTGTTATAACCTGACTTGTGACATCTATAGGGCATGCATTAGTACAAGGTATAACTTCATGCCCTCGTAGTCTCGTCAAATGCCACTTGAAGAGGTATACGCCTCCATTGCATATATGTCCACAAAAATTGCATTTGATTTTGTTTGTTGTGCTTTCGACTAGTGTGCCATAGGTCCATGCAAAATCTTTTTCACGTGGCATGATGATTAAATCTGTAGTCTGCATATTTTTTTTTGTTTAGGTGTTGAAACGTTTTGAATATGTTAAGTTTTCCCTTATCACTCTCAAAAGAAATCCTTTTCACTCTAACTTATCATTTCTACCTTTTGATACACCTAAATTTTCAATAACCGAACTGCGCAATATACCATGCACCTTCCTATATACCCTAAGGTATGTGGAAGAATAATAGTACGAAAAAACATTTCTCTTGATATACCACGCCTCTCGATATACCAAACCTTCCTATATACTCGAAGGTGCGTGGAATAATGATGTACGTGGAAAAGTGATGTACGTGAAAGCAGGGTGATACGTGAGAGTAGAGTGGCAATGAGATAAATGACACATGAAAGGTCTCGCATTTGTCTAATGGAATACCTGCTCATAGGGGGTTCAAAGCTCGTAGGCATGTTTACCCATTTGCCACTGTGACCTCCCTGTGCTGGATTTACGGCTGAACGACAGATCTTGGAAGAACAAAAAGATAAGAATAAAAAAAATATTTTAGATATGCTTTGTTTATTTTTTATTTTGCTCAATACAGTGTTTTGCATCCTACATACATGATAAAATAATATAAATATTCACTACAAAAATTTATTAATATTGCTGTTTTTGGAAGGTTATTTACTAAAAATATATCAAATTAAAAAAATTCATAACCTTAAAAAAACAATTTGAACATACATATTAGGGTTAAGGTTTCACTGCAAATTATTATATATGATAAAACAATTTGAACATACTTTATATATATGTAATTTTACTATTTTTAAAGGTTATGTTTTTATTAAATTTGAACATATTTAATATTAGAAAAACTAACTCTATTAGGGTTAGGTCTAGTGCTAAGTTTTTTAAATTTGAACATAATTAATATTTAAAAAATCCTAACACTAACCTTAGGTAAGGGTTTAATTTATTAAATTTAAACATTTTTAATATTTAAAAAACCTAACCCTAAGGGTTAGGGTTAGAACTATTTATTAAATTTGAACATATTTAATATAAAAACCCTAACTTTAACAGGGTTAGGGTTAGATTTATCTTTTTTAAAGTTTTGGGTGTCAAAACTTTAAAAAACATAAACGTAACCCTATCCCTAACCCTCTTAGGGATAAGGTTAGGGTTATGGTTTTTTAAATATATATTAAATTTTAAAACTTAAAAAAATGTAAACCTAACCCTGTTAGGGATAGGGTTAGGGTTATGTTTTTTTTAAATATATATTAAATTTAACAACAAACTAGGATAAAACTAAATATATTTCAAATTCATGGTCTTTTAAAATCTTGGACTTCTCAGTACAAGCCAAAAATCTCAAGCTTGTCATTGAAAATCTCTTATTTCTCTTTATCCCTCAAACTTGTTTCGAAAATCTTCACTTCAATGGTGAAATTTTATAGACAGCAAATCAAAATGACTAAAAAATATTGTTTTTTCTATTTATAACTGAAAAACGTGGATAGGGTTTAAATTTACTAGTGTTTAAATCGTATTTAAAATGCGAGAAGTGATTTTTTGACGTTTTAATGGCAGAAAACTGCAATTTTCAATGCTTTAGGGCTTGTTGTGCATTGACTACCAATAAACCACAATTTTCTTGGTTGATTTCTGTGGATTAGGGCACATTTCACATTTACGCACGATTAATCGCGTTTTAAATGTGCTTTTTGCTACTATGGTTTTGGCAATTTACTAAGATGTTTGGTTGGTAATAAGCCTAAACAGTGGGATTTGGTGTTAGCATAAGCTGAATTTGCATAGAATGATTCAGTCAATAGAAGTATAGGGATGAGTCCTTTCCAAATTGTATATGGAAGCAGCCCAAGAGTTGTGTGTGAATTAATAAATACAATTGATTTGAGTAGAGTAAGTGCTGAAGGTGAGGAATATGCACAAATTATGTAGGATGGGCATATGGAGGTAAAAAGGAGATTGGAGCAAAGTGGCAGAATATATAAAGAACAATCTAATTAGAGGAGAAGGGATCAAAATTTTGAAGTTGGGGACTTAATATTGGCACATTTGCGTAAGGAGAGGTTTCCAAAAGGTTAATATAACAAGCTCAAATGGAAGAAAATTGGACCTTGCGAAATTGTCAGCGAATGCTTATGAAATCAAGTTACTAGGAGTGGATATCTCCCCAATTTTTAATGTGTCTAATTTGTACTTGTATGTGGAGAGGAAAAAAAATGAGAAGAGTCAGGCATGGATTCTCCAAACATTGGTTGAAAAGAGCAACTACCGGCCAAGAAAAAGGAAGAGATAGAAGCCATCCTAGACAAATGGATTTGTAAGGAGACGAGGGGTAGCGAGAACTATGGTGCTTGGTGAAGTGGAAGAATTGAGTGACTGAAGAAGCAACTTGAAGGAATGCATTTGAAGTTGCTAAACATGGAAGATTAGTCAAGGAGATCATGGAAAATTTCATTCACCCTGGGTGTTTGATGCATGAGCATCCAAGGTGAATAAAGAATCCTGAATCACCCAAAAATATTGTATGAATTTTGTATAATTTTCAATAAGAGTTCTTAGGCAAATTTTGGGTTTTGTGAGATCACGGAGATCACATTTGGGTCACATTTCTTCTTGCAACTCTAAGTTGCAATGTTATAGTGGCCACACTTAATTTTATCTTAGTCTCTAAGTCCTTAGTACTAATAGAGACTTCATAATTGAAAGAACATTCATGGAGACTGGGTGGACACGACGAGTTATTAAGTGAATCATAAAGTATGACAGATTTGCAACCCAAATAATTCTTGAAGTTTTTGCACAAAACACGGAGTTCACGGACTCCACAGTACTCTGGAAGTTCATGCGCAAAATTCTCAAAAGTTTGTGCATGAAATAAAGTTCACGCATTCCACAGAAACACGGAGCCCACGACCTTGATATCTCCCCATCGAGTCCTCAGCGACCACAAAAAATTCAGAGTCTGCGATTCCGTAAAAAGGCGACAGGGGTCACAGTCAGAATTAATTCGGAGATATTGGCCTTGGTAAAGTCCCATGGGGTCATGGAGTCTGGCAGCCTTGAAGAAAACCTACAAAATGTATGATCATAGAGTCTAACAATCTTGGGAACACTCCTTGCAATCTCGGATTCATGGAATGCACAGTGGCCATAGAGATCGCAACAAGTCCATTATACAATGAACCCTGAGACCATGACACTTTTCATAATCTCATTCATCACGAAGATCTTTGTTCACAATGGTCACAACATAGTGCATGCAGCACAAAGAATTTCGAGTGACATAACATAATTTGAAGTGGCCAAAGTTTTTGCAAGGAAATGCCAAATGAGGTGTTATGGGTCTTGATGGAAAGTTCTTGATGAGAGCTTCCGAATGGTTGCAACTACAATATAGTTAAATCACACATGGGTTTGCTGTTGCAACAAACTTCCCTAGAATTGCGGTTAGTTTGGAGAGGAATGGGGAAGTTCGACAGGCGGGAAAATGAAAGTTCCCCGACCCGGGATAAAGAGGATTTCTCCTCTGATGGAGGGATTCAGCAGTCGACAGGATAGGAAAAGGAAAAAGGGAGAGCATTGAGCAGAACACAGAGCTAGAGCCCTGCAGTTTTATGTGAAACAGTGTGATCCCAATTTTGAATTTTGATTGTAATTTTGTCTCCAATTCATTAAAGAAAGTATTTGTCTTTGTTTGTGAGTCTTGTGTCTTTAAGAGTTAGAGAGGGAGAGAGTTCCTGTTGGGGAGAGGGGCAGCCATTAATTTGGCCCCTATACCTCACGTCTACACTATAGAGTACTGCAGACCATTGAATAGGAACCATCCGTACCAAAAGCTATGAACATGGACTTAGAGGTATCATTGGAATTGCTCTTGGAGGATACACTTAGATCAATTGAATGGACACATGACCTCTTCTACCACAATAATTGCAAGTGATAGGATGAAACATTGTCATCTAATGTGTGTGAGTAGGATGCTAGCATTAATGTTGAGCAAGTAGTTATGTTGTAACTCATGCATGGGGATACACATCTGTTACACACCTATATACGGATCTTCTTCAATGACAATGGAACCCGTGGTTGTTTGAGAAGATTCTTCGGTGCATGTGAGACCAAAATTCTCTGGGCCTTATCTCTACTTCAAGATGTTCTCAAATTTCTTGACCATCGTTGCCAAGATCTTGATAAGATTTTTTTGAAACAGCTTGAAATCGATTTCTTTGGTGTTGATGGATAATAAAGATGTTGGAAATCAGAAGGGCTTACCATGCTCTCATCTAAATCTGGTTGAGAATCATTTTCTGAAGCTTGCTTCATCTGAAGCTCTTAGCATTCTATTTCCAGATTGATCAACATTTCTTTCTTGGTAACCATTTCTTTGTGAAAAATTTTCATGGTTTGATTACATCTCTCCTGAACTTGAGTTATTCATTTGAGGACAGGGTTAGCAAGCTGGGTTCACTTAGCGTGTAGGTCTGCTAACTTCCTCATGGCAAGGCTGCGGGTTACCTGTTTTGCACGGAGCTCATTATGCAACTCTTGATTTTCCCCTTTGAGATGTTGGATTGTTTCCTTCAACTCTTGATTCTCCTCTTGCAGTAATCAAAAATATCATTGTCAGGGTGGTGTTGTCACCATGTCTATGACCAATAGACAAAACCTTGGATCTGTGGATGATGGGTCTTGATTTGACACCACTTCTAGGTGGTAGGAAACCTGCTTTGATACCACTGATCTTTATTTGATTGGCAGTTCGGTCGACAACACACTAAATTGTTAGAACTGAGATGTGTTATAGGTGGAAGCAACTAATCACAACAATTGTAGCATGGAGATAATTCCAGAATTTTAACTAAATGAATCATGAATGAAAGGATATAAAAAATATAAGCAAAAAGAACAATATCTTAGGAACTAATTATTTTATTGATTTGAGAGGTATGTACAACCATCTCTAAAAAGAGACACAAGCTACTACTCTTTGTTTATTACAAAAAGAGGGAGCATTCTCTGAGAATAGATGTGAAGCAACCACACACACTGATTTTTACTCAGAAGAAATGGCAATGAACCTCCCTCTATGCTTTGCTCTGCTCTGCACTCCGTGTAACTGTATGTGTAGATGGAGTGATTTGTGTCTAGAATCCAAAAAGTCATTGTAGAAGAACTGACTTGTATTGATAGTTTGTTGTGAAGTGGATTTATATAAACCACAATAATTCTGTTTTCAAAAATTTCCGGATTTTGATACATTTTTGTATTTTGCATTTTTTTGTGCTCTTCCGAGCATATTTTGGGAAATCTGACGTCCTTAAAGAAGGGGAATGACTTAGAACAAATCCTAAGCTTTGAGACGCATATTATATTTTCAGATTTTGACCACTAGTAAAGAAATTGCGATCTAGGCAAGGTGACAGTCTCATGGAGACTCTATTTGGAACTGACATTTGGATCAGATATGATGAAATAAAATGAATGAATAAAATTAGAATGAAGTGATTTTGTGTATTTGGTTAGAATGAGTACTTAATGAAATTATTGCACTATTGTATTTGATATTTTGATTTGAATGGGTGGATTCTAAGTGGGTTGGAGTCTTAAATTAGTGATGCTTTAGGGTGAAGAATGTATAATAGGATCCATATGAAAGCCTAGATGAACGAGGAAACCATAGACAGCTGGCTTAAACTTAAAATTGAAATGGACAAGGATTCTCTCTTCAAATGAATGTATTACAAGCTTCTAGCAAATGTTTAGGACCGAGACAAACATGCAACATCAAAGAGTATTGTGAAATTTTGAGAAACACGAGTAAGATTTCCAAACCTTCTCAAAATGTCCAAAATTTTGATCAAAACATGCAAGACCTCAAAAATATCTTGAAATATAACAGCAACATTCTTGAGCTCTCAGCTAAAGCTTATGTCAAAGTACATGAATGATGAGGCCATAAACTGAATGATCAAAAACGTACAAGATATCTTGAAATGCTACATGGATGCGTATCTATCAAGGCCTCAAAAATATCTTGAAATATAACAGCAACATTCTTGAGCTCTAAGCGAAAGCTTATGTCAAAGTACATGAATGATGAGGCCATAAACCGAATGACCAAAAATGTACAAGATATCTTGAAATGCTACATGGATGCGTATCTATCAATGATTAGACATTATCTTCACAAATCCGCAGGTAGGGCCTGTTGAATATATTGCCACTACATGCTTCATGTGCAAATATTAATGAAAATTCAAAAAACCATGCACAATGGGGTAAACTACACTAAATTCCTTTTTAGGTCATCCCAATATGTGTTCTGTTCAATCATGGATCTTTGAGGACAACAATGGTCTCGTAAAACCAGATAACCTAGACGAAGTCTGAGAAGGAAAAGGTCTGGAGAGAGCAGACATGAGCTATTGAAGGAGGACCGAGAAACAGGTGGAGACTCTTGGAAATGGCATTAGCTGAAAATAAGAATTTTGGCAACAAAAGAATGGGTTCTACTCTATATGAAAATCCAAGTATTGCATGAAGGTAAGGAAATTACATAATGGGCGTGGAAGATTTTTATTTTTATTAAGCTGCTGAGGCTCTAGGCTTAAATGCAAGCCCGGTGTATGCTGATGGATTGCTAATTTCTCTTGAACCACTATTGTTTAAAACATGTATAAGTTGGTGTCCTTGCCTTCATCAATGAAGCTTTGTTGCCAAAAAAAACTATATACAGTGGCCCCCCTCTCTCTATATATGGGATAGAGTTTTTTTGGCAACCCCCAACCATACAAAGTGAAGTGAAGTTGAGTTGATTGATTGGGCTAGATTAGATATTTGGGGTTGGGGGGTTGCCAAAAAAAGTCTATACAGTTGGGGGTGCCCCCCCGCCTCTCTATAGATTAGAGTAAGATAGAGTTAGTTTAGTTTAATTTAGTTTAGTTAAAAGTACCCCCATTTTCAATTCAATAATTTAAAAAACAACTTATTGTGTCAATTCCATACCAAGATTTGGTTCTCTTTGAGATTCTGAAATTATGAACCCTCCACTAGTCTATTTTAAATTTAGTATGTTCATTTCCATCTTCATTCTTAGGATATATGGGAGAAAATTGTGAAAAAAAATCAAATCAACTTCATCTTTAATATTTTATTAATGCATATAATAGTGTACTTGAATATCTTCCACCTTCTCATCAAACTTCAATGGAGTATTTTCTTCAAGTATGCTTGATAAACAAAGTCAAGGTAAACTGTAAAACTGATCTATATAGCTCTTAATGACAGCTCATTCAAAATGTCTGCCAAATGTTTCGTATAAATCATTTATAGTCTGTCAAAAAAGGACAAAAGTCTACTTTCAGGAAACAATCTGCAAACGAATTCCCAAATGTTTGGTGGCCGAATGACAAGAGGCTAAATTTTATACAAAAAATATTGGTGTTCTGCATCTGTTTTACGTGTGTCTGTAATGCCTATTTTTTTATTTCATTAATTGCAGAAATAGATTCCCTTTATGTGCTTAGCCATCTTATTTGGCTGTCTCTGTTTTAAAAGATTATCTTGCAATTACAGGGAATCTAGCAGAAGGTTTGCCAGGGGAATATCTTCAGAGTTCAGAAGAAGATTCTCAGGGAAGTTCATTGTCTAAGTGGCTATATCCTAGCAAAGAGGAGCTACCAGATGATAAAGAAATGACTATTTTTGACCATTTAGAAGAACTTAGGCAGAGGATATTTATTTCTGTATTGGCTGTTGGTGTGGCTATCTTAGCATGTTTTGCATTTTCTAAGGATTTAATATATTTTCTGGAAGCCCCCGTAACTCCACAAGGTGTTCGCTTCTTGCAGCTGTCACCAGGAGAATTCTTTTTCACCACATTAAAGGTATGGTTGAAAGTATCTTGATGGTAGATTCTAAAGTTATCCCATTTAGATTGTCCTGACAGCTTCTAAATGATCTTATGATGCTCCACTGCCTAAAATTCTATTTATGATATTCAATATGCAGCATTGGTTTTGTCTCAATTTACAGTCATTATTATTCTAATGTTCCAACGTTCCAAGAGTACATTTTATAACTTATTCTGGAGGACTTATGAGTAATCTGTTTAGTTTGATGAAGTATATTCAATGAAGGGACTTATCTCAGCCATGCAAATCCAGGGTCTATTGCAACATTTGGTTATTATATGCTAGTTAAAAGTAACTCTCAAGGCAAAGCTTGTTTGTGGTCAAGGATATTGTGGATTACTTGGAAATGCTCATTGTATTACTGATGAGCTGTGAATCTGGGCTTCCGATGACTTAACAGAAATTGGATTAATCTTGAGTCATTGAATGACATAACAAAAGTAAAAGCAGCAGTAAGAGGTAGCTAACAGACGGCCTTTTTATCGTGAACATCTACATGATATCACGGATGAATTTCCTTTCAATTCTTTTTGTATACCTGTTTGGAGGTCTCATTGACACTTTCTTTATCTTAAGATCAGGATTGTTATTTTCAAATTTCGGAGTCTTTTCAGGAAGTTTATTGGCATATTTTTGTCTGGTAGAGACCTGCTCATTCTTAGCACAAGTTTATAAGATAGATAAGATAAGATAAATATATTAATGTCCAACTAATGACCACAAAAGTAGGTGAAAGGGACTGCAGATTACAGAAATGTGTCAGGGAAAAGCGGGAAACCAAAAAGGTCTCCAAAATAAGAAAAACAATGCTGAAAGAAATAGTATAAAACATGGCAAAGAGTGACCACTCTCATATCCAAACCGCCAAAGGGCCCATCCACGCTCAGGTCCAAAGAATAGAGCAAAAGAGATGAGCAATCGCCAAGAATCTGTAGACAACGAAAGCACGAGGATGAGCCCTAAGAAAGGACTATGAGGGAACCCCTCAAGGGTTCGATCCAACTCTCCTAGCATCCAAGGCCGACGAGAAGAAGCTCCAAATAGAAGTCTGACCCGAAGAAGGGGAGGTATATGCCTGGTCTATCCTCCAATCGTCTGCCTAGAAGGAAAAGTCAATTGTGATCTGGGGGATCTAGTTTGTCCCCTGATGCCGGGTCTAAAGTGAATATGTTGATGAAAACTCGGGGAACTGTGAACAGTGTCTCTGGGCCTCATTGATCTAGAATGTGAGGCTGTCTGTATTGATGTCAATCTATTGCTCAGTGCCTCCTTTAAGGTAGCACTGTGAAAAAGGAAGTAATCTGTTGAGTGGAGACTGGTCTAGTGGATCTCTGACTAAGATGATCATGAAGCTTAAGAACTTCCTGTATATATAAAAACCAAACATCTCTGGTCATCGTATCTGAAGAAGTCAGCAAGATTCTGTGTCCCCCTAAAAAGGCAGTAAACTCTCCCTTTGATCTCATAGTAAATGGGGCAACGGAAGATGAAGTGCTCCTCGGACTCCATCCCTTGGATGTTGCATAATTGACAAACCCTGTCTGCTCGATATATCTGGTGATCTGTCTCAATCCTAACGCTGTGGGACCCCACTCGAAATTGTCCTGATGGGATGCGAAGAGAGTGCATCCAGTGGTGGTATGCATATTGTGGGCGAATGATAAGCCCGTCCCTCAGCGCCAAAAAGTGCTTTGCATAAAATGCCATCTTAGGGTGTAACCCCCCAAGAGGGTTAACCCAAGTAACATGGATAAATTGTCTGTAAATATCATCCCTAATAATCTTGTTCAACACCTGTTTAGTGGGTAGAAGATGCGCTGGTGCATCCAAGGAGTACAAAAATGGAGGAAGTTAGTCCATCTTGATTCCCACAAATTCCAATAGATCATAAACCCTTGTATACCAACGTCCACGGGTCGAAGGAGCTGAGAGATCAAGATTCTCTGAAGAGCAGTATGCTAAGTATGGATATCTATCATGCCCACTTGCAGAATCAACAAACCTCCGTATGCGGTGTATGAAAGAGATCAAATCAAATATACGGAAGGGTCAGGCTCCAAACTTTGCAAGGATAATGTGTTGGGGAACTGTCTGCTTACATTTGATCATGCGGCGAAGGAGAAGTGTCTGGACCTGCTCAACAGTAGCCCAATCACTCTCAAGTAAAGAGGGTCCCCAAACTACAGATCCATAAAGAACTGTGGGTTTGATAAGTGTATCCATGAGTGACATCTTGGATGAGATAACTTGAAAGTGGTGTCAGAAACATTGTCGTTCAAGGAGAGCTAAAGAACCATACCCTTTGTTTATTCTAGGCTGGAGTGCCTGCCTCACGCTGAAACGTGGACCAGAAAACTGCACTCCCAGATAAATATAGGAAGTGGTAATCTCAACCTCCTTTCCTTTGAAAAAGAAATGGAGGTGGGAGGTCTTCAAGCCATTAAACACCATGACCTTGGTTTTCCCCAAATTAATTGTCAGCTGTCGGAGATCACAAAAGAGAGCCAAAGCATCCAACTGTCGCTATAAGCCCTCAGGGGAAGAGGCTAGGAGAACCACATCGTCTGCAAACAGGAGGATAGAAATCAGAACCTGGTGAAGAAGACATCCATCACTAGCTTGAATATGATCATGAAGAAAGGTCTCTAGCTCATCGATGTATATCCCAAATAAGGTTGGGGACAAAGGGCATCCCTCCTTAACCCCAATGGTACTCCTAATAAAGTCTGAAATCCCATGAACTGTGCGGAGACGACCAAGGATATTCTCATATAATCTCATAATGGCTGCCAAGAGGGTCTCAAAAATGCCAATATTCCTAAGTCTCTGGAAAAGAGCCTCTTTCGGAATATAATCAAATGCTTTCCTAAAGTCTACAAAACAACAATAGACTTTGGATGAGCGATGACGTGCCTCCTCAGTAATGGCCCAAAGTGTGAAATTCTGATCAATGGTCTGATGCGCTGGTCTAAACCCTGCCTGTCCTCTAGCTCTAAGGTGTCTCTGCTCTAGCTCTCTCGAAAGCTACATGTGTAGAACAATAGCATACAATTTTGAGAATGTGTGTCCAACCATGATCTTCCTGTAATTATTAGGATCTGAACAAGATCCTGATTTGTGTATCGGGTGAATAATGTGATGTGACCAAGAGGGCGGGAAACCCGAACAAACCACGTGGTTGAAAAGATCAACCAAATAACTTCCAAAAGCTCTAAAACCATGTTTGAAGAACTCGGCTTAGAAACCTTCTTCATCGGCTGCCTTGCTACTATTCATCACCTTCATCGCCTCTATAACATTCTTGTATGTGAAAAGTGAGAAGAAGATGGTGGAGAAGCAACGTGGGTTTGTGTTTGGTTAGGAATATCATAAAGGGTGGAGGTATGGGAAATCATGGATGTGGAATTAAGCTCAGTGGGGGGAGGAGAGTGACGTGGGAGGATGGTACGCCAAAAGAGTTTGGGGGTGTGAATGTAGGAAGCTCGTAAGATCCATCTCCTTTGAGAAATAAAAAGGCATTTTTTACGTCGAAGAAGGTAATGATAGGATGATTTAACGGCTGGGTAAGAGGGGTGAGAATGGAGGAAGGCATACCGAAGCTAACAGTGGAAAGTCCTGTAATCATCATCCTACCACTTATTCATGGGACAAGATCTTTTAGATTTAGAGGAAGAAGCCCTGGTGTAGTTAGGAAAGGATTTGAGGGCAGCTTCCCAAATAATGGAGGAAAGACATGTATTTGGAATTAACACAATCAAGTGAAAAGAACCGGGTTTCTGGAGGTAGACGCTGACGGATGTGAGCCTGGAAAACATCAGAGTCCCCATCCTCAAACTGGAAGATGGTACATGGTATATTGAAAGAGGGGGTTGTAACCGGAGGGGAGAAATCGGCCCGAATGGAGAAAGAGAGAAGATCATGGTTTGCAAGAGTAGTGGTAAAAATGGAAAAATGATGGATGAATGGCAAAAGGTTCTGACTGGATAAGACATAATCCACCATACTTTTGCCTCCCCCATGAGGTGTACATGTGAAATAGCGTGAATTTGGAAAGTAGGCAACCCATTAATAATCAACAAATCATGAGATTCCCCCAATTGTAGGAGGTGTCTTTCGTAAGTCGTGTAAGGACATGAAGCATCATCTGATATCCTATGCAACCCCACTGACTTTGAATCAATCTCTTGAGTGCAGAGTGTATCAACAAAATGATTGTGGAGAGGTATCTGGAAGTCTCTGGTACAGGCATTGAAGTTCCCAAGAAGGATAACTCCAACAACTGAAAATTGAGTAACCCCAGTATACAAATCTATAAAAGGGTCCCCCTTAGGACCACTATGAATGGCAAATGATAAAGACGCTGGAGGAAAGTAACAAACTGCAATGTAAATATCTCTGGAAAATGAGGCAGTCCTATTAATCTAGACCCACATGAATCTAGCAAATTCATCAGACACCTCCACCAAAATCTTGCTCCGGAGTGAGTCTCTAAATAAACAAGCCACCCCACCAGAACCTCTAACCCCACCAAAACTCCTAGTCTCTTGACGACAAGCTAAAAACCAACTATATCTTGTAATGTCTGGGAGAGGCTGTATTGGGCTCTCACGAGTCTTTATGATAAAAAGAATGTCTGACGATCCAAGAGCGTCAAACATTGGGCCTGGAGATGACCAAAAAGAGCCATTACCATTCCAACAACTGAAAGAGATGTCTGAGCCTTGTTGCCTCTCCTCCCAAGCCTGTCATTTAGAAATCCAAGGGCGGGATTCCCACCTTGGAAGAAAGGAGTCCCTAACCACTGCCTTGAGGTTCCTAATAACTTCCCATTTTCCTGCTTTACGTGATGCCATAACCACCTCTCTGGATCGTTTAAGCTCCACAACCTGTGATTTGGTGAGATCTTCATTAAGAAAGATCTTACTAGAGAGAGAGAACAAGGACCGCTTAGCCTTAAGGGCCCTAAGCTGGTCGGCAACGGATCTGAAACGGAGGAAAAGTGTGGAATCAAAACCCACACTTTGGCTAGGACATATGCACATGTGAATGTTATTTGAACACTAAGGATAAGGGTTGGACTTGGGTGTGTGACTTACAAAAAGTGTGCAAAACTTATAGAAATCACATTACAAACATGGGGATTCCTTTTTAAATTTGTAGTCTAAGTTGCTAGGAAGCGATTCCAAAATGTGGAAATGCTGATTTTCCAAAAACCCTTGGAAATGAAATGGCTCGAAAACGTCCATAAAATAAATTATTAAAAAAAATATAAAAATAGAGGGGTTGTCTTGCAAACAATGGAGGGGTTGCCCTGCTTTCTGGGATGTCCGCTAACATCTAGGGGACGTCAAGATTTACCCACTTTAAAAAATTACACTTAGCTCTTTGGTTGATAATGGTCTTGCGCATACTCACTATTGTTTATCTGGGAATGAGGCACTAAGACTATCTTCAACGGCCATACCATGTACAAACATTTTGATGAGTAACAATGCAAAGATCTAACTATTTTGCCCCCTTTGTTTGGTACCTTGTCAATGGTTGGTAGGATAGTGGATTGTATGAGTACTTGTTTTATTTCGATAATCAAGTACGCTTAACCCTATGAGTTCTTTTTTGTATAAGTAATTTGATGGATGATAGTGGAAGTTGAAGATTTTGATAAATATAAATTTTCAGTGAGAAAGCAATGTTGACTGGGTGTTTGTTTGGTCTCTTTATTTCCGGATGTGTTTGTTAATTTGCTCTGTCAACAACCATATCATTCTAGAGCCATCAAAAGTTTAATGCACCTAGGTCTTAGGCAGTGTGGTATATTGTTAAAAATTAGGTTTTAGTATTAGTGATATACTTTGCACAAAAATTGCAGAGGCTCCGACGATGGGAAAAATCATAATTTCTGGAGGTTACCCATATATTTTATGTATTTTAATTATATTTGTTCCCAAAATCTAGGGAAATACTTTGTTGTCCGTAGAAACCCGTCCTTGTGTGTCTGTGTTCCCTCATCCCAAAAACTTATTTACACTGAAGTATAAAAGCATAAATAATCAAATTTCATTTGCAGATTGTTATCAGGCCAAGAATGGATGACAGATAAATAATGTAAATTTGGTGCAAACCAAAGTTATTGGATTACTTGAATGAAGAGAGATTACAATATATATAGCCAAACATGTGACTATTCATTTCATACTTCAAGAAGACTATTCAGCGTCCTACATAGACTATCTATCTACCACTACGAGATAAGAGCTCTCTTACATTACTCTTAGGATTAACATTATTATATACAATAATATTACATGCCCCCTTAATCTGAAGAGGTTATTATGAGACCAAACATGCCTTTGAACTTTTCAATTTTTTCTCTTCCAAACCCCTTTGTCAAGATGTCTGTTGGTTGCTCTATAATAGGACAATGCAAAAATTTTACACTACGATCTTTCACATAATCCCAAATCAAATGAAATTTGGAGATGATGTGCTTAGATCGGTTGTGAAAGATTGAATTCTTTGCCATTTGAATTGCAGATGTGCTGTTAACCATGAGAGGTGTTGACAAAATCTGTTGCTCTTGCAAATTTGAAAGAATCCTTCTGAGCCACAATTTCTTTGTTTGCCTCTGATGCTACCATGTATTTTGCTTTTATTGAGAAATTGCCAACACTAATTGCTTTTTTGACTTTCAACTGACAATTGTTGTTCCCAAATTTATTAGAAAACCTGAAGTAGATTTTCTATCTTCAAAATCACAAACAGTCAAAATTTGAATATAAGTCCAGTTTGAAGTCATTTGCCTTCAAATATTTGAGCCCAAAATTTTGTGTTCCTTTGAGATATCAAAGGACTCCTTTTGCTACTACCTAGTGACTTTCTCTGGGTTGTATGAATCAAGAAAGAACACCATCAATGAAAGAAATATTTAGTTTAACTATGGTCACATATATCATACTTCCAATGAATTGTTCGTATTTAGTAGCATTTACTAAATTTGTGGTATCTTCTGATATCAGTTTCAGATTTTGTTCCATGAGGGTATTGAAAGGCTTATAATCTATTATTCCGAATTTGCTCAAAATTTCACCGATGTATTTTTGTTGAGTGATGAGTATGTACTTTGTTTTTAGAATCACTTCAATACCCAAATAGTAATGAAGATATTCCAAATTTGTCATTTCAAAGCCTTTCATCAAAATTTGATTTGAATTTTGCAATGTATATCTCATTATTTTTTTTGATAGACAGATCTTCCACATACACCACTAGAAATACAAGTATTTTGTCAATTTTTTTGACAAAAAGTTGCATCTTCAATTTGAAAATGTTTGAAGTTCATGTTCAGGCGGTGCTCAGTGAGTTTATTGTACCATGCTCTTGGGGCTTGTTTCAAACCATACAATGATTTATCCAACTTGCACACTTTGCACTCTTGTTTATTTATTGCAAAACGTTTGGGTTGAGTCATGTACACTGGGTCTTTGAGATCACCATTCAAAAATGCAGTTTTCATGTCCATTTGGTTAACTTTCCATCCATTCTGAGCTGCCAAAGCCAACATTGTTCAAATTGTAGTCCATTTTGTTGTTGGTGCAAGGGTTTGTTTATAGTCAATTTCTTCGTTTTGAGCAAATCCCTTTATGACAAGCCTTGCTTTGTGCTTGTCAAGTGAGCCATTTGCTTTGTACTTGTTTTGAAAAGACCTTTGTTCTTGTTTCGAAAGACCCACTTGTAGCCAATAAGTTTATAACCGATTGAAGGATCAACCAATTTCCAAGTTCCATTGTTGACCGACACATCATACTTCTTATTGCATTTCTCCATGCATCAAGATTTTCAGCTTGTTTGAAAGAAGTGGGTTTAGAGTTAAATGCAACTTTGACTTCTTCTAGAGGGTCTTTTAAGGTAAACTTTTCTATCTTATCTTTGAATTTCATCTAGGAACTTGTCTAATTGTTGTGTGGTCGTGTGTGCACTTCTAGTGCCTATTTTTCCAGCCTCATTAGTTTCTGACATCTTTCAATGTCTGTTTGGCTTATTTTGGCATCTTTTTCTGAGTAGCTTGCAGAATCATAGGTGCCTTATTTCTTTATTTGAAGCTTCTTTATTTTCAGACATCGGACCATCCTCTGTTCTTTTGCAGGGGGAGTGTCGTATTCAATTACAATAGTCAATTGAAATTCAATTGTTTCTTAATTACAAGTTCCTCCTTCACTGTTTAGAACCTCCATATCAACCTCCTTGAAAACATTAAATTTGGCATATTTCTCAAGTTGATTCAATTGTCGATTGATGCTTGTGTCTTTTGTAGTTTCACAAAAGACATCTCTTGCAATGAGAAATTTCTTGATGTTCTCATCAAATACCTTCTATGCGTTTGAAAACTTTGAGTATTCCAAAAGCATGCATTTATGATTCCTGTGTTCTAGCTTGTTCTTTTTCTCTTTGGCAATCAATGCATAGCATGTGGATCCGAAAATCCGAAGATGTTGCACTAAAGGGAGATGACCACACCAAACTTTCTATGGAGTCTTCATTTGTAGGACTAATGATAGTGACCTATGTGGAGATAGAATGTTGCTTGGGCTGTTTTTGCCCAAAAATATAGATTTACCCTTTTTAAGTACAACGTTGCCCGAACCATGTTCATCACAATTCTATTCATTTGCTCAACTATTCCATTCTGTTGAGGAGTGTAACGAACTATTAGATGATGCTTGATTTCGTTGTCCTTGAGATAGGTTTCAAACACTTTAGACTTGAATGCACCACCATTGTTAGTCCAGAGTGTTCCAATGTGGGACTGGACTTCATTTTCAACCATTGTTCGAAACTTTTGAAAAGCTTCAAAGGCTTTTAATTTTTTCTTCAAAAAATATATCCAAGACATTTTGTTGTAGTGATCAATGAACAACATGGAGTACTTGTGACCATCAATGGAAATAATTGATAGGGAACATAGATTAGAGTGAACCAATTGCAATTTCCTGTCAACTTTCCATTTAGAATTTTGAAATGTTTCTCTTTCCATGTTTGGCCAATATGTAGGGTTTACACTCTTCAGTGTTTTTGGGCAGTGTCGGCAAGCCTGCAACACCATTTTTCTGCATAGTGTGAATGCCATCATAGTGTGTGTGCCTAAATCTAACATGCCATAGAAGACTTGCTGACATTCATTCTTCAATGAGATGAACAAAGTTTTTTCGCACCGAGTGCTCACTCTTGAGTTTTAGCAATTTGCCTTCCTCATATCTAGTTGGAGCAACTATGTTATCACATTTCCTTGTGACCTTCACCTCTCCATCATCCAGTAAAATGGAGTGGCCTTGTTGTCGAATTAACACAAGAGACAAGAAGTTTATTTTCAATTGAGGAAGGTAAAGTACATTTCGGAGAATGAAGCGTAGAAGTTCCAGTGACTTGAGTCGAATTGAAACTTTGCTTGAGGTCGCAAACTTGTTTTATCTGCCAAAAATATTGGATCACAACTTTATTCATGACTTTCCTTAAAGAAGTGCCTTCGGAAAGTCATTTGTTGCGTGGCACCAGTGTCTAGAACACAAACATTATCCCAGGTTGAACTCTTTGAGGCATTATTTGCTTCATTAGAGATGGAAAACACACATTCACAAGAAAATTGAGCTGAATTTGGTTTTGAGTTTTTCTTTTTCTTTTCTTTTTTGTAGGTTTCAATTAGTCTCGTGATGTTTTACATTTATGGGTCGCATGACTTCCTTTTCTTTCACAATGTTTGCGAAACAAATGTTGTTTATCATTTTGCTTTTCTTGATGCTGACTATTGTTTTTTCCGAATTTTCTCTCGCCCTTTATTTTTCCCTTGGCCTCTATCATTTCTTGCATTCTTGGAAGAATTACCCTTTTGATTAGCATAACAAATGCTTTATCCTATGGATTCAATTTTTATTCTCAAGGGGTTTTCTCTTTTGGCCATCTTCTCAACTAGTTGGTCAAAGATGAGAGTCTTCAACAAATTGCTTACTTGCAAAGAATCCAAGTATATTGAGTATGTAGGGAGAAAAGTCTTTATGGAGGTGGTTATATACACATCAATTTTTACACTAGCTACATCAACATCATATTTGATAGCATGGATTTCAGAAGCCAAACTCATGACATCATTTTTTAACTCAAGATTGAATAATTTCAATTGCAACTATATGAACGCTAATTCTGAGTGCAAATCATATAGATTCTTCAGTTTGTGAAATGCTTTCCAAGGAGTGTTGCATAGCTGTATGTGACGAAAAACCTCTGCATCAACTGAGACCCTTATTAAAGCCAATGCTTTTGAATTCTTCTACTTCGAGGTGGTATTTCCTTTGTTTCTTTAAGTTCAAGACGTTCATCATTGTCATAGATGTTGAACCATAAGTCGTCGAAGATGAGTGTATTCTCCACCTGTCTTGACCTTTCTAACCAATTATCTTTTCTGGTTGGTGTTCTGCCAACAATAATTTTGATTGAATGCATGTTTGCTATATAGGGAGATGGAATGGTTCTTTATTGCTAAAAAAAATGTTTATTTTTTTATATTGTATTCAACTGATATACCAAACCTCTTTATATGTCCCCCTTTCCTATATACCCAACGTCACATGGAAGAAGCTTGTCATTTCTATATACCCGACGATATATGAAAGAGACGTTAAATTACGTGAGAGCAGAATGGTACATGATACCTAAACGGTATATGAAAATGATTTATTCTATCTATGACACCCGCTTAACGAAAAGTTCTTGTATGTGGGAGTAATAATCCTACAGACTAAGAGTATTATTGCTTTGAAGATTTATATCTAGCGATAATCGTGAATTGGTAATGAAGGGAATGAGAAAATAATTTTTTTCCCTTTTTTTCTCCAGCGATTTATAAGGACGATGCCACAAATGCCGTTGTTGCAGCTATCTTAGGCTATAAGTGCAATAGTTTGATAGTGACGACATGACTCGTAAACGTGAACGAGAGGCACTATTGATATTGAACGCTACAATTTTATTTTTGTTTGCACAATTTGATTTGTTTTTCAAATTTTGCTTAATTTTTGAAAAAGGAACTAATTTCTGGTTTGTAAATGAATTATTTATTATTTTTGAATGAGTCAAAGGAAAAATATATATTTAAAATTCCTTTGTGAGAATATTCTCCATTCAAAAAATTACGCAGTTATTTGAAAAAAACATAAAAGAAATTAAACTTGACTTATAGAATTTACCTTCTCAGCTTCCTATGTGGCTATGGCTTCATATGTGATGCTTTAATTGCAGCCAAAAGGTCTTTTTAATGTTAAACACAGCCAATGGATTGAATGTGGCACAGTTCGAGTAAAAAAGAGCTTGAAACGCTGTCCAAAATGTCATATGCAGCCAAAATCAGGTAATATGCAGTTCATGACAGTAAAAAAAAGGTCAAAATGATGTTGAGCGCAGTCTAAATCACCACATAGCAGCTAAAATCAGGAAATAAGGACAGGTGTGCAGTCTTTCAACTCCAAAACAAGTCTGAAACTGGTCAATAATCAATAGAAAATGATGCCGAACAGATGAAATGCCTTGTTCACAGCTTGCAGGTCTGTAAATGCCACACTTTGCAGTCTATAACAGCAGAAAATGGTGCCATGTGGATCTGAAACACAGTCAAACTGTCAAAGTCAGGTCAGAACGCCTCCTACTTGGTTGAAACGCCACCCAAACAGCCTGAAGCGCTTTCTTTCAGGGCTTTAAACAGCTAAGTTTGTTCTCCAAAATAACATTGGAATGCTGATACAGGCCATACAGCTAAAAATTAGGAGGAAAAATAAAAATAAAAAACAAATTGGAACGGAGATTGAATGAAATAAGACAAGGCCAGAGCTCTGATACCAATGTCAGGGCGGGAATGGATAACAAATAAATAACATGAATTTGGTGCAACCCAAACTTATTGCATTACTTGAATGAAGAGAGATTACAATATATATAGCCAAACATGTGACTATTCATTTCATATTCCAAGAAGACTATTCAACTTCCTACATAGACTATCTATTTACCACTCCGAGATAAAAGCTCTTCTACAATTACTTTTAGGATTAACATTATTAAATATAATAATATTACAAGTGTATCTTTTCCACTAGATTTATAATGGGATGTTGCCAACCAAGAATGTGTATTTGGCAAGGGAGATTTTATGCATACTTCTTCTTGAAGATGTTTATGATCTCTTATTCACTTGACCATCGTCATTTGTATGCATCTCATGGATGAATTTGAGGATTTAATTGTGAACTCAGTCTAGAACTTCCCATGAGCATGTGGGCTGTTGCTACTTTTTCTTGATGATGTGAATGATTCCCGTTACAGCCCCAAGCAGGCCTATTGTACAAAGAGAAACTATTAATTCCACATTTAAACTATTGGAGGATAGCCTGAAAGCATAATTGAAATAGAGCATCCATATTCGACTCGAGAAGACTTAGTGACATCATTATAACTCATTTTGACATAATTAAATGATTTAAAAACTTAATATGAAATTTGTAATTTGTTGAATACAAGCCTGCCAAGTTTGTCTCTCCTGGCCAAATTAATAATTAAGACAGCACTTATTACAACCATATTGCTGACTGGGCAGACCAGGGCCGTGCCAGCCCTATCCAATGACATTCAACAACTACAAGGAATAGGGTCATCATAAATATACCCGTATGTTGCTGTACCCCTTATGGAAATATCCCCGTTTTCTATGGAGCCTGGAAATGAGTTTGGAAATGATATTTTCCAGCAGCCGACTTTTTCAGCATTGATCTGGGTTTAAGGGACAATCCAGTGGACAACACAATAAAAAATAAAACTTAATGTGTTATAACATGAATACTATTGAAGCATATAACACAAAAAGAAGAAAAATATTACAATGTAAAAAAAAGATTTATTGATATAATAGAACCATATACAATTGTAGCAATCTCGATTAAGAGATATATAGCTGCAAAGCCTCTCTACTTTCTACATTCAGATGTAACTCCTTTATATAGCTTTATATAACAAGAAATTAAAATACTAAAAGTCTAATGTGTTGCAATTCTTCTTGAGAATATGAAATGTCATGGGACAAGTGTCCTTGGGAAGAGAGGACCTGTTGCAACATGAAACTTATCAAAACATGAAATTTTGGAAAATCAATTCTTTTTGAATGCTCTGCATTTTTGGGTTATTTGGGGTTGAAACATTAGCAATCAAAATGTAGCCCTTTGGCAACCATTTTGATCAGCATATCTAGAGCTCGATCTAAGTTTTCAGATGCATATTACGGTTTCAAATTTGGAGCACCAGAAATGGTTTTGATTGATGGGTTATTCAAAATCTGAAAATCAGAAACCTTTCCCATCTGCTGAAACATTTCTGGAGTCCTGAGGCTTTTGAACCCCCTTCCCTTCCCCAAAATAAAAGACACATGCCCGTAAAACATTATAATATTTTAAAATCCTTTTAAAGGACTACTTTGCATTTTATGAGCCATTCTTCATTTTTCAAGTACTGACGTGCAGGGAGTGAGGATTTGATAGTAAAAATTGCTTTTGCAACAGAGGAATGATTTGGTAGAAGAGGACTGATCTTTGTAGGAGCAGAGGACAGATTGTTTAAATTTTGCAGCAGCAATAAAATCTGAAATCTGAGAAGGATAACTCATTTCTTCAAAGAGTGCCAGCAAGATAGTGGGAGTGCAGTAATAAAATCCATGCTAACAGCCCATTCTGGAAATATGTTGAAAGGCTGAGTGAGAAGCAAAAAAAGGAGGGTTTTACAGATTCAAGAGCTACAAGTGCAAGGTACAACTCATCCTAATTTTTAAGAGTGAGAGCACATCTCACTTATACAATGGAAAGGGCATTGGGAAAAGCAGGTCAATAGCTCAGAAAGAGATGGATTACTATAAAATAATCCATGATAAAGCCGATTATGAAAAGGGCTTTTAGGTAGGCTCAGGGTGTATCATCTACCCGGAAAACCAGGTGACATAGTTTGGAATTGCCACTAATTGTTGAAGAGGCTTGTTAGATAGAAACAAAAAGGGCTGGCAAGGGCGATTGGGCTAAATGTTTCCACTTGGAAAATGAGAAGAAACCAATAGAAGGGTTGCGAGGTTTCTCCATTCAGGTGGTGTGCCACTGCCATTTAATGCGACTTACTCTCCCTATTGGCATGACATGGCTCAGGGGTAAATAAAGCACCAAGGGCCAAAAGAGCCCTCGTGAGGGACTGCACACCTTTCTATTGATTAAGGAAAGGACTTGCGGAAAAAACACATGAAACCATTTGTTTCATTTGGGGCACTTGTGGTGTATATACCTATACACATGCAAAACCTAGAGCCATGCAATAGAAACCCAAAGCAATATTAAATTCCTACCCTAAATTAAGCAAAAATACCTCCGATTGAGCTAAGAAGAAGAATTATACCTTTGATTACAGGGAAGACCTCCTTGTTGTGTAGATTGGCTCACTTTGATTGTAGTTGCTCAATGGATTCCGCTCAAGAATTTTGGCAGCATGTCCCTATGATTGACGATTGCTTGATTGGATGATAGGATGGTGTCAATGGCTTGTTCTCACAATGGCATGATCTCCTTAGGCTATTCAAGCTTGTTGAAATGAAGGGAGAAGGGCGAAATTTATAGACTCTGGACAGGGGAAATTGACAGCTGGATTCGATTAGAATTGGATGGCTAAGATTGAGTCAACATTCTCATTAAATGATGGGGGTTGGCTTATTGAATTTGGGAGGTTGGAGAGGTATGGGTTTGATTTGATGAAGAATGGGTTTGATCGATTTATTTTTTGACTTGGGATTTGGGGATTTGATTTGACATGGATGATGTGATTTGTTGATTTTCTTTTTATTTATTATTTGGAATATGTGTGCATGGTTTTTATTATTAGGGTTAATCAACTAATTAATGGTGATTAATTAGTTGATTAATCTAATGGTTATGTTTGTGGGATTTAGGTAGAGTAATGATAGGATTAGGATAATGTGCTTAATTGATTGAGGGTGATGGTGTGATGCGAGTGGATTGGCTAGGGATGTGTTTGTGACAGGATTAGGGATGGTTAGGGTAAATAAGGGTGATTAGGGCTGATTAGGGTGTCAAAAGTGGGGTGTCGAAAGCACCAACTCTGATGGATGGACATATAAAGAAAGTAGGCCATTGATCAACTTGATTGCAGTGTTCAGGTTTACTAATTTTTTGAGAGCAGTTGAATGTAATAGGCATTAGAAGAACACCCAGTATTGTGCAGATGGGAAGAGTTAAAAACAATTCTAAACTGTCGTTACCTTTTTCTGTCCTTAATACAATTTTAAACAATGGCAGTGGATGGTTATTGTTGACGTAGTGGATTGAACTCGGAGCAAGGAGGCCGAGCTCCTGCCTTCCACAAGCAACAATGGAAACTCCCCTCTCGCTTGTGGGACTGGCGAAGCTGGAGGGGAGAGTCTCTAGGTAAGGGCTAGCTCCCTTTGATGCATCATGTTCGTTCCAGTAAGTGCTAACACACACACACACATATATAATGGGGGGGATGAAAAGGGAGAAAGATTGCAGGAAAACAAACTACTCTAAGGAGGTGATGCACCAAAATAAAGTCGACCTTCTCACATCCACACTTAAAATTAGACAAACACATACATACACTTCAAACTTGGCAGAAGGACCAGGCTGCAAGAAACATGGCAGGGAGGCTCTAATGAAAATACAAAAAACAGAGATTCACCAAGGTGCTATGAAATGCACACTGTAAGTAATTTCTTCTGTTTCTGCACTTCCAAATACAACTCTCCTTGTTAGCTGCAGAAATGCCACCTTGTAGACAACAGGGATGTTGGTGTCGGACCTGTGAAAGCATCGAGAAACAATGACTAAACACAAACTAACACTCGAGACATACACAGAAATATCTATCCAAGATAGAGGTAAAAAATGCGTTTATTGATTCAAGTGAAATTTTGCCAGGGCTACGCCTTAGAAATGTGGAAGATCATTTCTCAAATGAAAAGTCCTCAATATATAGGAGAAGAAAGGAGGCCCTTTGGCGCCCCTTTTACAAGTGACCCATGTGCCTTCGAACATTGGGAAGAGCAGGTTGCCTAAAACATAAATGTTGTGTTGGCCCTGACTTTGACTTCAGGCATTTCTTGACATGGCCGTGCTGTTTCTTCATTGACCAAGACTGCTCCTTGAAGGCACCTACGCAGCTTGTCTGCTCATAAATATGAAATGAAGAAAAAGCGGCGCACGGCTAGCTGTTTGCGCCTCCCAATGGTCAATTTGCAGCCACTGTATCACCTGCTGGAGTAATTTCTTGAATCGACGCTCCCCTTCGCCACTTGGACAACCTGTTTGCTCCATGCTTGGCACTTTGTCTTTTCCCTATCTGGTCTCTTTCTGGCTCTTTCGACCCCCGAGCTATCTTCTGGCGGGTTGCTGCATTTCTGGGCCTTTTCCATGGTTAGCGCTCCTTTGGTTTGAAAGCAAACGACTCTTTCACTGTGTTAGAATTGACGTTCACGCGGCCGTCATCGCTTTGAAAACCAACGGCTAATTCGCTTCCTTATATTTGACGGCTCTCGGGACGTCATCGTCCTTGGCAAAATTCCTTCGGGCTTTTTCCTTTCTACTTTTTTCGCGGGTCTTTCCTTTGTTTCGGACTTTTTCGTCCGCGGGAATTGGTGCTTTGACCTTCCCGGGTCTTTGTTTCGGCCCCTCGTTGAACCAAGCCATTGAACCGAAATCGGTTCAATGGTTCAACGCTGCGCGCCGAGCCGATTGAACCGAACATTGAACCGCTCGTTTTGAACCAAGCTCGTTGAACCAAGCCATTTAACTGAAATTGGTTCAACGGTTCAATGGTTCAACGCTGTTGAATCGAGGTGTTTGAACCGAGCGATGAACTCTTTTTTGAACTAAAGGCCGCTGAATTGTTTGAACTTTGCCGATTGAAATCTGCATTGAACTTAGCTGATTGAACCAAAGCCGAAGAACTTGAAGCTCGAACCAAGCACCTGCAGAGTCTGTAGAAATTCCTGGACTTGTGCAAAATCAAAAAATGAATTGGCCTTAAACAGCAGGGGAAGGGGACTTATTTTTTGCCGTATTGGGCAAAATGGTCAACAAATTGGCGCCTCCCAGGGGAAGCATGCCTGCCATGCTTAGAAGCCAGTTGCCTTAAAAATCCATTGGGCACGGAGTTAGATTGTAACTTTAAAACAGCAACAGCTCCGATAAATTCCAGAATCAATCACGTAGATTCACTCCAAGAGGAAAAGAAAACACACACAAAGCTAAGAAAACTACTTGTGCAACCTGCACTTAGGGAAAGCAGGAAAAGAAACTGAAAGCAAACTACTATATACAGCTAACCAAGAATATAAGCCTCCCTCTTGGATCAAAGGGAAAATTTATTACGTCCCCTTCCATGGCAAGAAGACTTATGGTGGCGGGCAAATAGCTGAAGGAAAAGGAGATTTGGTGACCTGCTCCTCTTCAGTGGATCAGATTCAAACATGCCTCTAACATACATGTATTCTTCTTGTCCCTGGAGGCTTGTTGAATGCTGGTCCTTCATATTGGTGCTCTTCACCTAGAAATCAGTGGTTGCTGGCTTATCACCGCTAGCCCTTTGACATGTATAGCTCCCATTGCAGTGATCATGGTCTGACTTGTTTCCTTCTGCCTCGTTGAAGATCCTGTCAGACTCGTCCTCTGCTTCCTCTTGGCCTTCTTGAAGAAGGGTGACTGTGGTGATGTCTAAAATGGAATCACAAAATGATTGCTCATCCCACAGAATATCACCTCTCTGTTCAAAGCTATCTTCTTCAAGGCATTCCTCCAAGAAGACATACCTCTCCTTTTCCTCTTCCAACTCAGGCTCTTCAGCGTAGTCGTCCTCCTCATCGAAGCAACAAGGAAGTTCATCAAACAGAGGGGAAGAGAGCTCAACATGCTTTTGTTCCTCTTCGTATTGCTGGAACATCTGCATATATGCAAGACCTACATCTTTTTCATTGCCGATGGTGTCTTCACAAGAAGCATCAATGATGATTTCTTCTTCGTTGTCGCTCATGACAGCCCCTTGAAGAACTGTAGATTGGTTCTTCTGCTCCTCACCTGCCTCTTGCAAAACAGGGTCCTCCTTGAAAAGGGGTGAAGTGGAGAAAACATGTGGAAGAGGGGGCAGCCCTTGAACTAGAATCGAATGATTCTCCTCCTTCCACTTGGTCAACACTTCATCTATATCAGGTGTGGCCTGATATTTCTCTTGGAAGTGCGTAGATGGGGTGTGTTCAGACATGGAATGTGCTGTTTGGTCTGAACCGTCCATCACACATTGACTGAGGAATCTCTCTCTGGATTCCAACTCAGCAATTCTCTTGGCTAGATCCTCTTGGAAGAACCCTTCCTGGAGGTCACCAGCATCATCATGAGCAGGAGCAGACTCAGCTTCAAGGTTTTGAGAAAAACCTTGCTTCTCCTCCTTCCTGCCCCATGATTCTACTGTTTTTCCCCAGTTCAGGATCTCGAAATTGGAATTTTGCTCCTGTGAACAGGCAGCAACTTTGTTTTCTCCAAGGTCCTGGGGCTCCTCTGCAAGGTCTGGAAGTTTTATTTCTCTTTCAAGAAGCAGTCTCATCTTAGCCTCTAAATCTTCAATTTGTTTGGTTAGGTTGTCTTGAAAGAGTCTTTCTTGGAGGTCACCAGCATCATCCTTTTCAAGGCTCTGGGCTGGTTCCTGGCATTCCTTCCTCCAACTTGGAATCTGCACATCACGTTGAAAAACTTGGAGAGGCTGAAGAATGCAAGAGACTGTGATGCATTGGAAGAGTCTAGAAGAGGGATGTGCTAGTTGGTAGTATTCCTCCCAATGGAAGATTCACGATCTAAGGAGTCGAGAAGATTGATCTCCATGGGGGGTTGCTCTAGTTCCCTTTGATGCTGGAAAGTCAGGCACACGGGATTGAGAGCAGATGCGCCAGATGAGCTGGAGTGGGCGAGTGCTATCTGATAGAAAGGATTTGGTGCAAAAGAGGGGGCTTTCTTCAGAATAGGAGAGGGCACACAAGGCTGACTGCCTTGAATGGATGGATTTATCCATGTTGCTACTTCCTCCTCCATGGATTGCAAGGCCTGCACTTGCCTAAAAAAACACTCCTCTTTATACATCAGCTCCTGCTGATTCTCGTACTGCTCCTCCAGTCTGTCAATCTTCATTGTCTGCTTCTCAAACTCCAGCGCCACCTCCCTTAATGTTGCAGGGCAACTAGGAGAGCTGCTTGAGGCGATTCTCTGAAAAGCTTGAGTCTGATCATAGTCACATGAAGGAAAACAAGACCCATGATTTTGTGCAACGGAATTATTCATACAAAAAGTAAGATTTCTGATGGCACCAGGCTGCTTAACCAGCAGATTCAACTCGGAGTCGCCATTGGTGTTTGATGCAAAGCCTCCAAAGGCTGGTCGGTTGAAGAGCACACCAAAAATTCTTCAACTCTTTGGACAAAACTTGTCCCAGTTGGTCCCACCGGGCGTGGCAGAAACTGTTGAAGTAGTGGATTGCACCCGAGGCAAGGAGGCCGAGCTCCTGCCTTCCACACGCAACAATGAAAACTCCCCTCTCGCCTGTGGGACCGGCGAAGCTGGAGGGGAGAGTCTCTAGGTAAGGGCTAGCTCCCTTTGATGCATCATGTTCGTTCCAGTAAGTGCTAACACACACACACACATATATAATGGGGGGGATGAAAAGGGAGAAAGATTGCAGGAAAACAAACTACTCTAAGGAGGTGATGCACCAAAATAAAGTCGACCTTCTCACATCCACACTTAAAATCATACAAACACATACATACACTTCAAACTTGGCAGAAGGACTAGGTTGCAAGAAACATGGCAGGGAGGCTCTAATGAAAATACATAAAACAGAGATTCACCAAGGTGCTGTGAAATGCACACTGTAAGTAATTTCTTCTGTTTCTGCACTTCCAAATACATCTCTCCTTGTCAGCTGCAGAAATGGCACCTTGTAGACAACATGTATGTTGGTGTCGGACCTATGAAAGCATCAAGAAACAATGACTAAACACAAACTAAAACTCAAGACATACACAAATATCTATCCAAGATAGAGGTACAAAATGCGTTTATTGATTCAGGTGAAATTTTGCCAGGGCTACGCCTTACAAATGTGGAAGATCATTTCTCAAATGACAAGTCCTCAATATATAGGAGAAGAAAGGAGGCCCTTTGGCACCCCTTTTACAAGTGACCCATGTGCCTTCGAACATTGGGAAGAGCAGGCTGCTTAAAACATAAATGTTGTGTTGGCCCTGACTTTGACTTCAAGTATTTCTTGACATGGCTGCGCTGTTTCTTCATTGACCGAGACTGCTCCTTGAAGGCACCTACGCAGCTTGCCTGCTCATAAATATGAATGAAGAAAAAGGGGCGCACAGCTAGTTGTTTGCGCCTCCCAATGGTCAATTTGCAGCCACTGTATTATCTGCTGGAGTAATTTCTTGAATCGACGCTCCCCTTCGCCACTTGGACAACCTGTTTGCTCCATGCTTGGCACTGTCTTTTCCCTATTTTGTCTCTTTCTGGCTCTTTCGGCCCTCGGGCTATCTTCCGGCGGGTTGCTGCATTTTTGGGCCTTTTCCATGGTTAGCGCTCCTTTGATTCGAAAGCAAATGGCTCTTTCACTGTGTTAGAATTGACGTTCACGCGGCCGTCATCGCTTTGAAAACCAACGGCTAATTCGCTTCCTTATATTTGACGGCTCTCGAGACGTCATCGTCCTTGGCAAAATTCCTTCGGGCTTTTCCCTTTTTGCTTTTTCCGCGGGTCTTTCCTTTGTTTTGGACTTTTTCTTGCGGACAAAAGTTCGCATGAATTGGTGCTTTGACCTTCCCGGGTCTTTGTTTCGGCCCCTCGTTGAACCAAGCCATTGAACCGAAATCGGTTCAATGGTTCAATGCTGCGCGCCGAGCCGATTGAACCGAACATTGAACCACTCGTTTTGAACCAAGCTCGTTGAACCAAGCCATTGAACCGAAATTGGTTCAACGGTTCAATGGTTCAACGCTGTTGAATCGAGGTGTTTGAACCGAGCGATGAACTCTTTGTTGAACTAAAGGCCGCTGAATTGTTTGAACTTTGCCGATTGAAATCTGCATTGAACTTAGCTGATTGAACCAAAGCCGAAGAACTTGAAGCTCGAACCAAGCACCTGCAGAGTTCGTAGAAACTCTTGGACTTGTGCAAAATCAAAAAATGAATTGGCCTTAAACAACAGGGGAAGAAGGGGACCGATTTTTTGCCCTATTGGGCAAAATGGTCAACAGTTATATAACTGGGAATAATCTTAAACAATCATTCTCGTTACTCACCTTCATGCATTCCTCATAATCACAATATCGTACCTTCTCACACACTCAAAACAGATCTTTTCTCAGCTAAAGACATGAAACATGGGATAAAGCAACTTGTAAATGTGAAGGCAAAATATATTGAAGGCTATAAAGTTGAATTCTAAAGACTGGAAGCACTATCCTCATCCCACAAATCTAGATCGCATTTAAATCTGCACTTAAGGAAGGATTTCCCAAACAATGGGCGGAAAGCTCCATCATTCTTATCTATAAGGCTATAAACGAACACTCCCTCTAGTTACACAACTATAGTGATTTTTCATTTGCCTGCCCAACATTTTTAACCATTTTAGAAAAGAAAATCAGCCAATGGTTAGATGATAACATACTAAGAGTTGGTAGTCAAACTGGCCTCAGATGCCAACATTATACAATCAATCATATTGCAATGCTTTTGGGTTTATTGTTGAAGACTTTCTGGACAAAAACATCTCTTGGCTTGCTTTATCGATTTTAGAAAACTTTTGACACTATCCCTAGGGAAATCTTTGGCAGAAATAGGAATTTCCTCTAATCTCAGAATAACTATATACATATTATATGAGCGAGTCATCACCAAACTTAAAACCAACAAAGGATGGTCAAAGGAAATTCACTGTGACATAGGAATTAAACAAGGTTGTCCTCTATTTGTTACCCTTTTTAGGATATACATAGACTAGAAAAATATGCAGTAGTAAGATGCATAGGGATCAATCTTAGCAACTGGACCATCATTGTTACTACTATATGCTGATGATATCTTTCTACGCTCAAATACCTTGCAGATTTAGAAAAACACAATTGAATCCTTAAGACATTTTGGCACATGTTTTGTCTGATCATAAATGTTAATAAACTAAAATCGTGATGGTTTAATCTAGTAAAACAAATTATCCTATAATTTCGTTCAATATCCACACATTGTAGTTTGTTCTTTCCTAAAAATAGATGGGTCTTGATCATAATCATAAAATGAATTGGAACCTTAGAAGGTCTATTATGCATTAGAAAACATTTGTAAAGATGTTGAATATTGGAAGCAAGATAAATAAGAAAGCATAATTCTATAGCCTAGTAACACTAGTCACCCTCTACAATGGCAAAATGTTGGTGAAAGCATGTCTCAAGACACTGTTGGCACCAAGACCGAGAAATAATAATTCAAAATTTACATTACTGGTAAATCATTTGGCAAAATAGAATAATGTATTTTGTCTGGTTATCTTTTTACAAAGAAGGTAAAAAGCTTATATAAAGCTTTTACCAGTGGTTTCACTATGGGACTCAACTATCCTGTGAACCAACATTTATTACTAACATTAAATTAAACTAACAAAACATAAAGCTAAATAATACTTTGGATCATACGACCTAACAAACTCTTCCTTGATTCAAAGGGGTATATCAGATGAATGAACTGGAGAAATGACTTTGAAGTCATCAAAGAAACTCTGTCGCAACTGTAAGTGGTGCACTGTACCTCTGGCAGTGATCAAAAACTATGTTGCTCCATAAAGAAGCTCGCCCCTGCGAGTTGTGGCAAAAAATCGCTGATGAACACGATCAAGGCCTGCTCATCCCTGGTGATCATCGCACCGTACTATAGTAGAACACGATCTAGCATGTCCAACTACATCGACCCACATAAGGTCCCACACAAAAACCCGTCCAAGTGACAAACTCGTAATTTGTATGGCACATCTTCATGATGCCCAACAAACGCTGATGACCTTTGCTCAACACTACTGGTGCTAGCAACCCCCATCAACTCGTATTGTCACCAACGACTGATCGAAGTCCAACCAATGCCTAAATCTTCTCCCCCTATCAGGGGAGAGGTGAGAAGCCGTGCATCGAGAGAAACAAAAACAACTAACTCTGTCCACTCCATGTCATGAATATCAGATATAGAAAGCCAAAAATGAAACTGAAAACAAGAACACAAGCCAAAATTTGCCATTCAAGCATTGAACCCAAACTCCGAGCGAATTGCTAACTGCAAAGGGTAATTGTTCACCAGAGTCTAAGGGATCCTCTAACCTCCAGTTGTTACTTAGATGGTGTCAATCAAAAGGATCCTGGGACTTGTAATGAACGGTATTGTCTTCGAGAGCACAAGCATGAAGTGATATCATGCAAATTTTCATTTCGAAGGTGTCGGATTCAATCGAAAATGCATCTTTATACATTAGTTTCATTATGTTTGTTGTAAAAAACATATAAGGACACTTCAAATTACAAAATTAACCATTCCAATGTGTTCGAAATGTTCAAAAACCTATGAATCGCTTGGTCACACGACCACCTTTGCATGGAATATTGACTTGTCAAAAAAACATTGCAATACAAACTACGCAAGTGTCGAATGTGACAAATTTTACGACCAAAAAGAAATTCAAACTCTTAACCTCTAGTTTTGAGAATGCCTTTCAAAATAAAGGATTGCCAATTCCACTATGCATTCAAGTTTAGAATATTAAGGAATAATATTCTAAATAAAGTGGAGTTTTCAAATGTGAGAAAAAAGTATTCCCGAAAAAAGTTTCACTTAATTGCTTTGCATGTAAAATGCTCTAGTGTTGTTATTTGCATGGAAAATCAAATGAACCTTTTTTTGTGGAGCCCGTGTAGAATTTTAAAGATTTGAAGGTTTTGAACACTTCTTCTAGCATGCACCATTTCTTCTTCCAATAGGCCGTTCACTGTAAAGATGAGTTTATAACAAATATATATATATATATATATATATATATATATTTTTTTTAAATTTTTTTTGACAAAGTGCCATACAATTTTTTTTTAATCCTCCTTTTAAGTGCCATAGACCTCTCAAGCCTTGATGTTGACGAAGCTGTGTCAGAGATGCCTCAAGAGAGTCATGGCTCCTCCAAAAACGTGGCTCTGATACCCCTATTGGCACCAAGACCGAGAGATAATAATTCAAAATTTACATTGTTGGGAAATCATTTGGCAAAATAGAATAATGTATTTTGTCTGGTTATTTTTTTACAAAGAAGGTAAAAGCTTATATAAAGCTTCTATAGGTGGTTCCACTACGGGTCTCAACTAACTGTCCTGTGAACCAACTAACATTAAATTAAACTAACAAAACATAAAGCTAAATAATACTTTGGATCATACGACCCAACAAAAACATGGAATAAAATTAAGCAAATTCAAAAATAATTTATCTTTAATAACTTCAAGATTTACAGCAACACACACTGCTATATTCTCCTCATGGAGGCATGTATGTTACTTATTGAAAGTGAAGACTTAAACTATTAATATAGTATACAAACATGAATTGGCTATGATAGGATAGAACAAGGTTCCTATAAGTGTACAACAATCATGTTTCAACCATACACTGTTATAAAGAGGTCGGTAAAAAGACTTGGATAAATATTTGAAGCTTTGGGACATCTATGAAGATCTGGAATGGACAAATTTGGACAACCTAAAATCAAACATCCAAACAAAAAAATAATTGACAACCTCTGGAACATCGGAAAAAATCAAAGACAAGAAAAAATATAGTATTATATCATCAACCCCAAACTAGAGCATCCCAACTACCTGCACAAGGTGTCCAACCTCAAAAATAAAATCACGAATGCACAAGGGAACCAAACTAATAGGTACTACACAATGCAACAAGAAGATTGATCCACTTGACACCTTGGAACAAAGAATTTGTCAGGTTTGTAATTGACACAGAGATCATGTGTAGCCTTGTAGAGTTGTGCAACTTCCTCATTGCATATTTCTTGTGTGACTTCATAGCTTGAATGTCATTTTTGGAAGCCTCCGGAGTATTTTGGAGCTCATAACACAATAACACTGAGCTTTAGTTGGGTGAACTTCTAGATTGCGAGCCGAGCTTTCCAAAAAAGTAGTATGGTCTACTATTGGAGCATACCCAAAAAAGTTATGCGCATTCCACGTTTTCTCGCACCATCCGATTGGCTCACCTTGGTTCGACAACATCATAGTCAACATTCCTTGTTTGATGCTTCACTCGATTGGCACACTCTGAGGTAGCGCATGATGACAAGGACATCCATAGGTTGATCTTCACACCAATTTTGCGTGCCATCATTCCAACATTGGCATCATCTCCTTATGCATTGCTTAGCTTGATTGCCTCACCCCAAGCTTGTGCAAAGCACTAAGGAAAGATTGTGTGCATGCACAATGTCGCGCAACACGCACAGATTTTGCAGTCATGCGCAAATATCCACTTCGCAAGTCTTGTAGCTTCTATAGTTCTGTTCAAGTGACTTGCAACACTCACAACTCCTGTAGTCTTGCACATCTCATAACGTAATGCTCGTAGTTCTTGTAGCCTTGTGCCAACTCAACTTGGATTCCTTTGCGCCACATCACTTGCATGCACTCACAAGTCTTGCAACCCTTCTACATAGAGCCTCTTGTGCCTAGTAGAACCTTTGCGGCATCTTGCACACCCTGCGTAGAGCTTGCCTTTGCACTGCATCCACGTGGTATGCTAGGTGGCACTCTCCACGCTTGCGCCATGTTAGAGCGCCTGTTAGCATAATGCATATTGGAAGTTCAATTGCTACATTTGCAAGAAGTCCAACTGTCACTTGGGCAGAAGATGATTCGCTTGTCAGGTGTAACTGATTTTTGTAATGATATATTGTAAGGCATCTGATAGAAAAAAGGGGAGGCCATTGTCCCCTTTCCTAATCGGCTATGTCCACAACATCCTGAATACTTGCATGCCTCGATTATCTTGTATCAGTTGGCCATCTCTCCCATATGTTAGCATGCTCAATGTATCTAACCTCTGAATGGTCATATTCCAGTCGAGACAAATCAGTTAGGACGTGTCATCCCCCTTCCTGATCGCATGAGCTTGCTCTCCTCATCTTTCTGGTCACTCGTAGCCTAGAAAAATCATGGATGCATTGCCCTTTTGATCACAGGAGCCTACTTTCCTAGTCTTACTATGCATTGTACGCATATGCAATTTTCCCTATTCTTTCAATTAAATAGAAGTGGCATCATTCTGCCAAACTCATGCGTTGAATGTGTAATGGTTGTTTTTCCATCTGTTTCTTAGATTCCATTGCATGTTCTACAATTTACAACTCTATCTGAACAAATCTGTCTAGTTTAAATAGTAGTAGCATTGTCCTCCGCACAACCTCCTAGGCTTGGTGCAGATCATTGGTATCATAGCTACATGTCTTGAGTATACGCAGGAAACTTCATAGTTATTCACAAAGCTCGCAAAGTTGGAGCACATGGAGTTTCTCAACTTCAATTCTATATCAAAGAGTCTTGATATTAGACATCAAAGTCATTTCGCACCACTCCAGACATTATGGATATCAAGTGCTACTTGGTTGGTTCACCCTGGGCTCAATACCGTCAGTATCACACCATATTGTTTTTGATTGGCTCATCCCAAAATCTACGTAATTACACCTTGCTATCAGGGTCATTGGTACAACCTTTAACAACGTCATGTTCAGTGTCTGTAGCTAACCAAAGACACAATGAGGACTATTGCTCTTCAAGAAAGGGTGAATGATTTGTGCGTAGCTATGTAGAGTTGTACTTCTTCTGTTGCACATCTCCTATGCGACTTCGCAACTTAAATGACATTTTTGGAAGCCTTCAACTTCCATTGGAGTATTTTCAGAGCTCACAATGCATCAACATCGAGCTTTAGCTGGGTGAATTTCTAGATTGCTATTTGAGCTTTCCGAAAAGGTATTATAGTTCACCATCGAAGCATACCCAAAAGCGTTATGCGCATTCCAAGTTGGCTCACCCTGGAACGACAACATCACAATTCAACATTCCTTGTTCGACACTTCACTCGATTGGCACACCCTGAGGTAGCACATGATCACAAGGACATCCATAGGTTGATCTTCACACCAACCTACTTGCCATCATTCCAACATTGGCGCCATCTCCTTATGCATCACTTAGCTTGATAGGCTTATCCCAAGCTGGCACAAAGCATTGAAGAAAGATTGTGCACATGCACGATCTGCGCAACACTCAACGTCTGCAATCTTGCGCAAACATTCACTTCATAGGTCTCACAACTTTTGCAGTGCCATGCAAATGACTCGCAACACTCACAACTCTTGCAATCTTTCACATCTCATAATGCAACGCTCGTAGTACTTGCAGCCTCGCACCAACTCAACTTGGAGTCCTTTGCATCGCTCCTGTTGTGCGTGCACACAATTCTCATGGCTGTTTTGCGCAGAGCCTCTTGCACCTAGTAGATTCTTTGTGGCATCTTGTGTGCTCCACATAGAGCTTGGCTTGTCAGAGCACCTATCAGCATAATGTACACTGGAAGTTCAACCGCCACATCTATAGGAAGTCCAACCGTTAGTTGGGCATAAGATGAACTGCTCTTGTAATTGTTCTTCTTTATAACCGTCGTCAGTTGTAACTGATATCTTGTAATGATCTATTGTAAGGCATTTGATAGAAAACAGAGGAGGCCATTGTCTCCTTTCCTAATCGGCTATGTCCATAGCATCTTGAATATTCGTATGCTTTGAGTATCTTGTATCAATCGGCCATCTATCCCACATGTTAGGATGCTCTGCATATCTAACATCTAAATGGTCAGCTTCCAGTCAAACAATCAGTTAAGGGTGTTTCATCCCTATTCTTGATGATGGAAGCTTGCTCTCCTTGCCATTTTGGTCACTCGCAGCCTAGACAAATCGCTTGTACATAGGAACTTGCTCTCCTAGTCTTATTGCGCTTGTACAAATATGTACTTCTCCCTATTCTTTTATTTAAGAAGTGGCACCATTTTGCCAATCTCATTCATTGAATGTGTAATGGTTGTTTGCGCATTGGTTTCTTAGATTCCAGTGCATGTTCGACAATCTGCAACTCTGTTTGAACAGATCCGTCTAGTTTAAATAGTTGTAGCATTGTCCTCCACACAACCTCCTAGGCTTGGTGTGGATCATAAAGTAGAAGATGAGCCCACTTTATAATGATACTAGGCACTGTTACATGGATATTTGCAATCATATCCTAGTTTAAGAAATCTTAAATCAAGACAACCAAACAAGGAAATATATCTTGATAAGTCCTACAGTCCATGTTCCCCAAAAGGAAGTTAATTAGTCAACTCATTTGATCTCATCTCAACTCATACATCACAATTGGTTAGCTTGTAAACCTTTTTTTTAGCTCAGCAAACTAGTTCAAAGAGCTGATGTTTGGCTTCTCAGCAAACCTTGCCAACTGTTGTGAAGAAAGGTGTATAGAAGTAGGCCTTATCCTTTGGGAAAGCGTACATTCATTTTTGGGTACATTAGAAGCGTAAAGAAAAAAAGGGGAGACAACCCCCCTGATAATTTGCCAAAACAAGATCGGATCTGAGGGGAGTTATTATACAAATTGAAAACATTTTAGATAGCTTTCCTTAAAGAACATTAAGATGACGTTTAAGAGAAAAAGGAAGAGGAGGGATAGAAATAAAAGAGGGATAAGCAATGACCTATTTTCATTTTTATTTGCTATATTTGTTTCAAGATTCTAATAATCTGTATCTGTGATTTCAAGGAGTAGTCGATTGCATTTTTGTCTATTCTTGCATCCCTAATACCTGTTTCTAATTGCGGAAATGTAGGCTTAGACTGAAAACTGCTGACAATAGGCTTGCAAAAGAAAACCACATGCAGTTAAGAGTTTCCAAATTGCTTGATTATATTATAGAAAAGTGCATATGGAAGTAAGACACTAAAAAGACACTATGGGAAACTTATATTGTACCTATGGGAAACTTATATTGTACAACATATCGGGAAAAGGATGCATACAAGGAACAAATCAGGAAAATTTAGATGAGAAAAAGCTCACAGGGAGTATCTCTGTCAAGGATAATTCTTTGTGCATCAATGGTGAACATTCAAATTTAAAGAGAAGTGCAGACAAGAATGGAAAGGCTGCATTGTAAATAATATTAGGTTGGGAGGGTGTTCTAGGCAGCAGTCATACAATTTCAACTAGCTGGTTGTCTTGAATACATCCATTCTAGTGTATCTTCATCTGAGTTTTATCTGCCAAACTTAATCCTAACTGCAATACAAAACTGCACAATTAAAACAGGTTTGGGTCCACCATATTATGGCAAAAACCTTTAGAATAGTGAGGCACCAATGTGCAGAACTTGTACATAGATCATACAAGAGGCAGAAACAGAATGAAACTCGTAGAGATCAATAAATAGCTAATACCCTATTCAAGAAGGGTTGTTTCTGAAATAAAAAGAAAAATGCAATGCTTCCTATTATTCCATGATATTTCTCTCCTCTATTTGTAATATTTTTACCTGCTATGTCGTTATTACCACTACATATGAAATCTATGAAGAAGCGTTGCCAATGATATTTGGTCGCTAAAAAAGGTTTATATTCCCAGGTAGCATCTTCTGATGGAAGCTTCTTCCACTTGGTATGTCCTCTTTGATGAGCCTGGAGAAACATATTTGGTCCAGATATCAAGGATTGCTTTATCTCAAATTGCATGTGTCTTTCATTTGATTCTGGCAGCTCTTTCCTTTGAGTCAATGCCCAATCAGGTAGTACCAATCTGCAAACATTTTAACCAGGTATGCAAAGGTGAGACTATTGCACCTTTATTGTTCCCAGGGCTGGGACAATTCCTCCCTAGATATGGAGTGTTCCCTGGATCATTGGAATCTCTTGTGAATGACCTGTGCATATCCACCTGCTAAAGATTGCAAACTGGGGTGGGAGTTGAGTGAGTGTGTCTAGTAGCTCAGGTAGTAACCTGGATGAATCCAAGAATTGTGGCATGCTTTTGAGCCCTGAGCATCACCGGCTCAAATTAAAAAAATATGCATGCTAATATTTTTCCCTACTTGTCTTTTTCATACAGGATACATGAAAAACATCATGAATCTTGGAGGCACTAGGTAGTTCAAGGGCATAGATTTCTACTCGAATTCTTTTTATTATCCTATAGGGTCCATAGAACCTGAGTTCTAACTTGTTTTTTCCCTCTTTTAAGAAATGTTTGCTTTTATGGTTTTGAGAATTTATACAACCAATCACCTGCTTGGAAGTCCCGTTCACTTCTGCCTTAGCCTGCAGCTTCGTCCTGTTAGGACAAATATATCATAACAAAACAGTACATACTGGGTTTAAAATATCCGAGCCTTTTTAATCAAGGGCATCGAGCATGCTACTGTCTGTTGATAAGTGGATTATAATATAGAATTAAGTATATGCTGGGTATCAAACTTTTAGCCTTTTTGATCAAGTGCACCAAATTTTACTAGATATAGAGAAATTATCTGGTCATTTGTTCTCTCCTTTCACCCTTAGTCAATTCTGTGTATGTGCATTTACATGTGCTTGCTTCTATTATCTTTGTTTTGTTTGTGCCCATTTATATTCATGCAATTGCAAGAGAGTGTTGGTGAGGATCCTGTGGTCTATGTTCCTTTCCCTTGTTGCCATTGAAACTTCTAATTAAGGCCATTCTCACGTGCAGGTATCTGGTTATAGTGGCCTGCTTTTGGGAAGTCCTGTAATCATTTATGAAATTATAGCATTTGTGGTTCCAGGGTTAACAAAACGTGAAAAGAAATTTCTGGGGCCAATTGTTCTAGGCTCATCGGTTCTTTTCTATGCCGGCCTTGCATTTTCTTACGAAGTGTTGACTCCAGCAGCTCTAAACTTCTTTGTAAGTTACGCAGAAGGAGTGGTGGAGTCTTTGTGGTCAATTGATCAGTACTTTGAGTTTGTACTGGTGCTTATGTTCAGTACGGGACTCGCTTTCCAGGTAATTTAGTTCAATCTAATTCTCCCTTTTTTGTTTTAATTGTTATAGCTTTAGAATCTGAATCCATGGCATATGTTCATTACGGAAGGAATTTTGTTCAACACTTTAGCTTCCAGGTGAGTGGTAGTTATGATACTCAAGGCCTATAACCACTAATTCTCAACCGATCCTTTTTTAATATGGTGATTTGCTTGTCCTTGATGCCTGAGCTGAAGGTTCCTATGGAATATAATCCAGAAACTACGCTTGTCTTAATTTTTAACTATGTTTTTGCGCATTTAGTGATAAGAGGCCCCATTGCATGTGCTGTTGAGTTTCAAAAGTGAATGATTTGCTGCTGATTAACTTCGGGGTGTAACTTTCCACTCAACACTTTTGGTTGAAATCCATATGTGTTTGCCCTGACTTTGTAGACTATTTGTTTACTTAGACCAGTTTTAATATTATAAAGTTTTGCATATATTTTGACAGGTTCCAGTCATACAGTTATTACTTGGGCAGACTGGGTTGGTGACCGGAGACCAAATGCTATCAGTTTGGAGATATGTGGTGGTGGGTGCTGTGATAGCAGCAGCTGTGCTGACACCTTCAACCGATCCCCTAACTCAGGTTCTTTTGGCGGGTCCACTTATTGGTCTCTATTTAGGTGGTGCATGGCTTGTCAAGGTGATCGCACCCGAGAATAAAACTGCCTAATCAAAGGAAGATGGCGATCATAGCTTCATGTATATTATATGTACTTCAATGTATATCAATTATGTAACTTGTAAATTGAAAGTTTTCAAGGTTGTTTAAGCCTCTCAAAAGCCGAATGCAATGATTTGAATAGTATTATTTTTATTGTGTTCATTTTTTTCTCCCAGGCTTCTCGCCAGCTTTTCTGGCCTTTAGTGTCAAAATTAACCACCATCTATTATGCTTGAAGATGAAAAAATAAAACCCACTTGAGCTTGAGAAAGCCTGATTTCTAAATTGAGGATCGTGATCTGCATCAGCTAGCTTCATTTTCAAATATCCATGTAAGCAAGTATACCATATCCTTGTATGATTAATGTTGTACCATATCCTTGTTTGATTAATAAATAAATACGCTCTTCAATCAAAAAATAATAAATACATATGCATGTTTATTGAATAATCAGAGGCAATTGATGATCCTTACTACCTTCTAGGGTAACATAGAATGAAATTTTGCGATGTTTTTACCATCCAATTTAGTTCACAAAGAAAATGATTAATTATATACAAACTAGTATGCTAATATTTGAAAGCCTTGAGCTGAATTGGCTCTATTAAGTTGGAGTCAGGACCATAGTATTGACACTCTGGACTGGGATTAGACTCTGCGATCACATTTTAGACTCGCACTCGGGTTCAGACAAAATTTGGCATGACATGGAAAATTAAAAGCAGGAAATTCTAACATTAATCTATTGATGAAAATGATTCTTATGCATTCTAATGAAGAATATCATCAATAATATAAACAATTAACCAAAAATATTATTTTTGAAATTAGTTTAGAATATGCTACACTTATATCATAGAAAATTAATTTAGAATATGTATGACAAGTAGTTACAATGCAGCGGCAAAGGAGCCTTGCGAAACAGAGAGACATAAAAACAGTCCAGGTCGCAGTGCTGCCAAATATGGTGATTTTGAAAAAAAAAAATTGCAGGGTCTCAAATACTATGGCTGGGACACTCACTGGGATGATATTTGACATCAACAAAGCCTCCTGCAATATGTCTATTCATGCACAATAACTTTCGTGACTGGAAACATTGTTTCCAAGCTCAAACCATGTAACAAAACCTTAGCTTCACCATGCTCTGCTTGTCTACTTTGCCATTACATTCTTATGTTCTCAAATGTTGTGCTGGTCCAGCATATAGACTCCTCTTCAACCTGTATTCAATTGCAACCAGCCAAATATATTATGTAATAAACTACTCTCCTACTAGTGTTGCTGGTCATGCAATTTGGACAACCCCTTACAATGAGATATTTTAACATTGAAGAAGACTACCATACTGGATCTGAAGTCGGGGATTTGTATTTCCTTTAAATAAGAACCGAAATGTGAATGCTTTTACATTCAAGCCCAACTCGTTTTTTTTTTTTTTTTTGGTGGTGATGCCCCATAACAAAATCAAGTTCGATCAATGTTGTTTGCCCCTGCCTTTTCATCTTTGTAGTTGTATTCAATATACGTGAGATTTTTTTTTTACGACAAATTTGCTCTCCATTCATTCATCGATGCATGCCTTACTATCCAAGTTGGATATGCCACTTCAGTGCGTCTTGGAATGCTTTTACAACTCTAAAATCTTTATTCATTCAAAAAATTAATCTCATGTTGGTTGGTAGGCTTGGTCTGTAGCAATAGATAAACCCATTAGACTAAGATCCTTGGGCCAATGGGGTGATACGACAATGAAAGTGGCTTTCCTACCAACATCATGGTTGAGTGGTGGAGGGACGAATATGTTTGCTTTCTTGGCTTTCCCCTCTCCTTTTTTGTCATTCATGAACCAAAAAAATCCCATTCAAATATCTCTCAATACATGCCTTACTAAGTTGGATATGCCTTTTCAATGCATCTTGGAATTGCTTCTATGACCTTTATGCCAATGGAAGTGATGCCACAATGAAAGTGGCCATCCTACTAAAATAATGGTTGATTGGTTGCGGGATGAGTATGTTTGCTTGCTCTGCCTTCACATATCCTCCTTTGTGGCTTTATAATCCAAAAAAAGTTTTGTTCAAATACCTTGTAATACATGCATTGCTCCACACGTTAGATATGCCTCTTAGCGCATTAAAATATCCCTAACTATAAAATTAACAAAAATAACTTAAGCTACACTCATACCATCGGACTAGAAAATGTCCCTTTTAACTTTAACTTTCTATCACGCCCTAATATAGTTTTTAAGATGGTCAAAACATTATTTAGTGAGTTATGCAAGTAATTAGAGGACAATTGACCTCACCTAAGGTCTTGATTTGGTGGATTTGCATTACGCATTGTCTTGCTTTGATTCAAGCCATTGCCTTATCATGTTTGGTGTTTTGATGTGAACTTACATGTACAAGTGATTTGAGTTATCATGTTCCTAGTCATCGTTCACATGAAATGAATATTTACGAACCTTCTTAAAAGTTCCTTTAGTCAAGGTTGGGTCCACTTGTATCTCCATAGCAAACTTTACCCTTGATTTACACTCCATGCTTACATCATGGAGGAATTGAGGATAAATTAGATTGATCTACCACAACAAACATTTGACCTTTCCTTCTGGTACTAGCAAACTTATATGAAGTCCATAAATATTATTTCCCACTTCTAGGTTGGGTTGGTATTTGGTTGAAGAAGACCTAGGGAGATAACACCTTCCACTTTGCTAAAATGAGCATATCTTGTTAATCGGACTTCTATCGCTACTATTAAAAAAAATAAAATGAAAAAATATTTACCTTTTGATAGTAACATTCCCAAGGTGAAGTTCATAAATATTAATTCCCAATTTTGGTTTGTGATGATGTTTGGTTGAAGAAAACTCGAGAGAGAACCTTCCAATTGCTGTACTGACAAGTATCACATTTAGCCCTAAACTTCATAATGTCAATGTTCTTGATCTATTAGTAAAAGTAGTTTTATTCTTGTAGGATATATTGAAGCCTTGTACATGCCCATGCTCAAGGGACCTATTAAATCAAAATGTTCGTAACTTGAATCACAAACATCATTTGAATTCAATTGGTTGAATTGATCAGAGGTTTGTAAGACTAAAGGAGAGTTTAAGACATGTTTTTTAACTCATTAAAGACAAAATTGTGCAAGGCAAAGATGTAGAGTCATATGTTGGACATACTAGAGGTAGAAAAACCAAGTTATTGAGTAACAACGTGCCACTGAAAAAATTCCCAGATATATCATGGTGGTGGTTTTGTTTGTGTTAGTGGTGGTTGTCTATGTTATAGTGGATTCACACATATCATGACAATTTTGCATGTGTCATTGTAGTTTTGTTTTGATGTATGTGGCATCTTTGCCCATTTCAAACATAAAAGAAAAGTAATGACAAAACTATTCTCTTCAAGTTCCTTGTCTCTTGGGTTCTCCTTTTTAACTCATGGTCATCTCTTAGTATAAAATATCTAGAGGGCTCATGCACAAGGCATTTAATTCATTTAGATGCTTAGAAGCATCAACCCATGATTTTGACTAAGGATAGATCTGCGTAGAAGTGCACAATTGCCAAAGGTCGCATAATGGGAGAAAAACCAAGTGTAGAGGTATAGAAGACCTTTATGCATGCATGTGTGCAAAGACCGATGCTAATCAACAAGGATCACGTAGATAAAACAAACAAGCACCAGTAGATTGAAACCAAATCGAAACAACATCTCTGCCATACTTGGGCTAAAAATAACTAAAAATAAACAACAAATTTTGTAGCAAATAACATTAAGAGTTTGACAATAAACACCGATATTTGGGTGATAAAATTTTGGTGGCATTTTTGCTAATGTGATTTGCGTTAGTGCTTTTCTTCATAAATCTGATTTTTTTTTGAAAAGAGCATTGGTTGCGTTTGATTTTTCACAAGATTGGATTACTTGGGCACTAAATTGTCTGACAGGGGCTTTCTTTTCTGTCTTGGTTAATGGTTGTCCAGTGGGATTTTTAAAAAGTTCTAGAGGCATTAAACAAGGGGATCCTCTTTCTCCTTATCTTTTCATCATTATGATGGAAGCATTTGGAAGATTTTTTGGAATGTTAAGATATTCCAACCAAATCCAAGGATTGAAAGCTTATCAATGGGTTTCCTCAAATACACATTTACAATTTGTGGATATAATTTTGTTTGCGGTGGCAAAAATGTCAGAGGCAAAGGTTCTTAAGAGAAATTTTAGTTTATATGAGGTTGTGTCAAGACAAAGAATTAATTTTCACAAGTCACATATTTTTTATGTCAATGTTCTATAAGAAAGACAATGTAGAATTTTAGATGTGTTAGGTATTCTCATTGGAAATCTACCTAGTAAATATTTGGGTGTGCCACTATTTGTAGGTTTTGTGAAGTCTACACCATGACAAAATTTAATTGATAATATACAAGAAAGACGAGTAGGATGAAAAGCTAAATGGTTGAGCCTTGTTGGAAGGATGGTTCTTATTAAGGCAGTGCTCCAACAAATTCCTATATATTTTTTTTCTATTTTGCAAGTACCCTTTGGTGTAATGTTACAAATGAATAAAATCATGAGACATTTCTTTTGGCAAGGTAATTGATCTATAGGGTCAAAGCTTGGATTTAAGAGCTAAGTTAGCTTGGAGACTGTATGAGGAAACCCCGACTCCTTGGATTCGTTTAATTCGTGGAAAACATTTAGATAATGAATTCCTTGAGGGAATTTTCACCTTAGAAAATCCACCTTCGGGTTCTCACATTCATAATTTTATTTTGGCTTCTAGGAAGATAACTTGTAATTATCAGACATGAGATGTAGGTAATGAAAAATCAACAAAGTTTTGGCATGATTCATGGCAGGGCGAATCAACACTTTGTCTTAGAGGGGACATAGATGATATACAAAGAATTTTGGAGGCAAGATGGGGACTAAGAGTTTGTGATTATTGGGTAACCTCAGACACTTTTGTAGGATGTACTAGGGTCTGGAAAGATTTGGGGAATGTTCAAGGACCAGAAAATTAGAAAAAAAATGTTATCTCAAATTTTGACTTCTAGGGTTTTTTTGTAAGAAATTAAATGGATTCTTTAAAATGGACATGCGATACTTCTAGGAATTAATGTCAAAGTTGGTTCTAATGTGACAGTTAGGGAAGCAATGATGGAACAGGACTATCTAGTTGCACTATTATGGAATAAGATTTGTACACCCATAACAAATTATTTTGCTTGGTTGGCTTGCTTAGAAAAGATCCTTACGCATGATAGATTGCAAAAGATGGATTTTTTCAGACCTTTCATTTGTGTTTTGTATAAACAAGGGGAATAAATGGAACATTTTCTATTACATTGTTCTTATACTACAAATATTTGGTCTTGTCTTCTTTCAAGACTTCATCTTACATGGGTATGTCCATGCACCATTAGAGAAACTTTCTTGGCATGGCCCCCAGGTTTAAAACATTTTACACCTCTTTGGCAGACAACTCTAAAAAATATCAATTGACACATTTGGAAAGAGAAATAATAAGATATTTGAGGATAAAGTAATAGATTGGGAGAGATGTTGGACAAAGGTTGAAATGGCAATTTCTAGTAATGTTTCCCTTTCTTATAATACAAATAGAAATATGTTAAGTCCACAAGAGGTTGAAATTTTAGAAAATTGGCCAAAGATTGTTTTACCCTTACTTAGGTTAGGGAATAAGGTGAGGAAGAAACGCTCTTCAGATGCTAGATGGATCCCAACAAGACTTAATATGTTTAAACTCAACTTTGGTGGAGCATCGGGGGGTAATCCTGGTATGGCAGGGGCTAGTTGTTTGTTATAAAACTTCTTTTGGAAGCTTCTTTAGGGTGGATCCTTTTTTTTTCAAAAGCTTCTAATAATGAGGTTGAAGCTATGGCCTTAATTGAGGGGCTAAAGCTAGTTTGGGAGAAAGGTTTTGATCAAATAAAGGTAGAAGGAGATTCTTTGATTATTATAAATGTTATGAAAAATGGTTTTATGCCAAATTGGAAGTTGGATCAAATCTTATTTGAAGCAAGAGATATATCACAACAATTCTTTTATATTTCTTTTCAACATTGTTTTAGGGAATCTAACTAGGGCGTGGACTTGTTAGCCAATAAAGGAGTGGATCAACACCCTTCACTTCAGTCTTTAGTACTTCTTCTGATGAATGGCAGGGTCTTTTTTTCATTATGTTATCAAATGGTTTGGGGCAAAGGTAGTTGCATTTGTTTAAAGAAGATGTATTCAATTTTATTGAAGAAAGATCTCAATAAAAACATCTACCTACATGCTCATTTTCTATGGAATTTATTTTTTTGGAGAGGGAAGATACTAACATTCAAATTTTTTATAAATGGAAAGATGTGAATTGTAAAAAAGGTTTTCACCTCCTTAAATATTAATCCTCCTAAAATTTATCCTTTAGACTTTTAGTTGGTTTGTGAAAATGATTTGCTGTGGTACATTTCACTAGAACAAAGCAGATCTTAAGTTGTTCTTCCCCTGTTCTTTTTTGCTTAAGAGATTAATACATGGACAATGGCTACAAAAGGACTTTTGGTTACAAATATCGGTGCTTATCTATGGTTAGGTAACTTTGTTGGACTGTTCCGTAACTTCTACTTGTTCTGTAGCAGTTAGTTTTTGGTTCTTTAACTTCCTGCTTATCTTCTTGTTAACTATATTGAGATGGTGGTATAATCTTCAACTTACTTTTCTAAACCTTGTGGCTTCTATTGGGTGTAGACTCCAATGCTTCATTTTAAAGCCTTGTTAAAGAGTTGAATGTTTTTGGTTGGACAATTATTTCGAGATGTTTCAATTTTAGTTTTTTATCCTAACCTTTTGGCTTTGGTTGCAAATATTTTGAAAAAAATTGAATATAAAGGGGTGAGCGGCCCCGTAACCCTCCTTTACCAGTTAAAATAAAATAATAAAATAAAAAATAACAAAAAATTGACATATTTATCTATTTATCATCATTGCCATCACCATCATCATCACCACCAACACCACCATCATCATCAATATCCTCATCATCATTTCCATCATCATCCTTGTTGCAACTCATTACTTACAAAACAAGTTTGAAACAATAAAACATAATTAAATACAATACTAAAAAAACTAACAATATGAGAATGAAATTAAACATGTATAAATAATATGTGCGATAGGGACACCCTTGATTTTGGCCCGAATGGGTGAGGGGTCCATACAACCCCTCATTTAATCAATTAAAAAAAACATATACGAGATATACCATAGAAGGCCCCCGATGTTCTTTGCATTAAAATACATAAATAATTAAGCCACTAATTAAGAACATAAGTATTAATGCCATATTTTTAAACCTTTAATATCCCTAAAAACTAATCTTGAAATTCTAATGGCATATTTAATTAATTGACAAATCAATACTTAATTGAATGCCTTCCATGACGTAAATGTTTATCAGGAGTATTGTCTAACCTTTGCCCATTTTATCCTAGATGTGATTATCAAGTAGTGGGATTTGAAAGTTGGATTCTTGAAAAAGAGAAAGTATTTTAATTAGGACAAGATATAAATGAATAAAAAAATGATTAACTATGAATAAACAATGGTAATAATAAACCTACATATGTCATGATGACATATTGCCAAAGACTGCTATTTTTAGGCACTATACTTCCTTTTCAATGGGTCTTCGTTCAAATACCATATAGTGAAAAAACATAAATGTAATAAAATTACTATACCACTAGATGAGAATCATAGAAATAGATGACAATATGTTTGAAATGAGATTAGAATAATGAAGCAGATGATTAAGCCACTTCGAAGTGATCCATAAACTAGGTGGATATTCCACTCTAAGTTTCACCAACACAGACCCTTTCAAGTCAACGGGTTGGTCTCAAGTTCTATGCCATAAAACAACACCAAAAATATTGTTTTAAGATGCATTATAGCTCCTATGAGTGACATATACAACATAAAAAAGAATATGCAACCCTTCACATGCAATCTCCACATGCTACATACATTGCATATATTCCTCCACATTCTAAACATGCTACTACTTCATAAATGACTACAATTAGCCTATCTCTCTTAAATGTATGGTGTATTAGCCTAGTTTTAAGGAATGTAAAAATACAAATAAAGGAAACAAACACATCTCCAAACACATCAAAGAGAGAGAATACAAGACATACCTTAGAGAAACTCAATGTGAGAAAACTCTAGCAAGATTGAAGCCATGCTTTCTCATCTCCATTATGTTCTTTAGTTTATAATATTTTTTGCCTTCTTGGTCTTACAAGGAAAACCAAACTCATGAATCCCATGCTCGTAATGATCTCTACAATATTCAGTGGAAGACTTACCTCTCAAGAAAGGAAAAACTACTAACCTCAACCGTCTCAACTATGTAGTCTTCAACTATTGAACTCAACTATCTCAGCTATGTAGTCCTCCTTCTTGGATGGATCTCTTTGGATTTATTTTGATTACTCTTCTGATTCTTTCTACATTTCCAAGCCCTTTATTTATCCTTAGAAATCACTAAGAAAATCAACGAACCTATCAAAATGAAGTGGAAACCTAAAAAACTGTCAAATACACGTGGATATGAAGATGAATAGTTAGGGTCCAAATATGAACATTTGAGCTCAAGAGGTTGATAGTCTGACCTCTATAGGTTGTCATTATGGCAATGGAGTTTGACTTGCAAAAAACTCTACCAACTTTTGAAGGCCATAACTTTTGCACACAAACTCAAAACAACATGCCATTTTTTTAAACTTGTACATTTTTTTGAGAGGAACTCAAATATGTAATAAAAAAGTAATTTTGACTTCAAACACATGATTTTTTTATCCTGTACAACAAAAAATAACACCTTCCAATACTAAACATTTTATAGATTAATCATATTTGACAACAGATTGTCTTACATCTGAATTGGGTGATAAACATGATCAAATTTATAATCACACGCCCAACATTTTAAGGTTTTTGGACCCCACAAAAGCTATAAAAATAAGATTAATACTTAACTATTATCTTCCCAAGTGAGAAACCAAATTTATCATCCACTTAGACAATACCTTATTCAGAGTCCAATCTGATCATCTTTTGGATAGTACCCTACTCAGGGTCCAACTTGACAAACACTTGGATAGTACCTTGCTCATGTTGCAATTTGATTAAATATCCAATTTGAAGGATTTTAGTTCCAAAATTTTAGAAATTTAAGTGGCGAGGAAAATCCTTACCCCACTTCTTCTTTGAATGCCTTTTGGATTTTCATGACAATTATACTTTCAACCCAATTTGCCAATTTGATTGTTGTCTTCTTCTTGATGCTATTTCATTCATCTGAAACAACATATTTGTCCCCCTTCTATTGGCCAATAGGAGAAAGGATATAAAATCAAAGGTAAAAAATACCTTATTTGTTCCACATGGAAGGCTCAAATAAACATCAATTTTAAAATAAAAAATACGCATATCCAATTCTAAAAAACAATCTTTCTTAAATTTCATAGTGTTAATTTTAGAGTTTTTCTTTGCTCAAGTACAACCATACCTTATCATCACAAGGAAAATATGCTCAAATCCATGTTGAACATGTCTTGCTCTGCAATTTTTTTGCAACTTTTTTAACCTTTTTTTATTTTGGGAGAGTAATTTTGCCAATCTGAATGCTCAACCTTTTTCATGTCTCTTGGATGGCTTGCTGTCAATGAATCAAGACAATATCTCCACTAACACTTGATGTCCGGGCAATGGGAAGCATATGCACAATGGTTACCACAACAACCACCAAAATATAACACAAACAAATCTAACATTTACAAAAGTATGTTAACAAATATTTTATAGAAAAAATGATAACATGTTTTGATAGCAATTTGATCCATAAAATAGGTGTATATTTCACTCTAAATTTCACCAACATGGACCCTTTCAAATCAATGGGTTACTCTCAATTTCTAAGCCATAGAACAACACCAAACATGTTTTTTTAAGATGTATTCTCATTCCTATTACTGGCATCTATACAATACAAAAGAATATGAAACCCTTCACAAGCAATCTACACATGATACATACATTTCATATACTCCACACTCTAAACATGTTACTACTCCACACATGATTGCAATTGAAATGCTTGCATAGAATTGCAATGCCAAATGTGAAATTATTTAAACTTTAGGGCTGAGTTTTTATCTCTCTTAAATGTTTGGTGTATTAACCTAGTTTCAAGGAATGTAAACATGAAAATAAAGGAACTAAACACATCTCTGTACACATCAAAGAGGGATAACACAAGACATACCATGGAGGAACTTAATGTGATAAAACTCCAGCGAGTGAATACATGATTCCTAAACTCCACTATGTTTTGTAGTTTACTATAACTTTCACCTTATTGGGCTTACAAGGAAAACCAACCTCATGGATACCATAATCGTAATGATCTCTACAATATTTAGTGGAAGACTTCTTATTAAAAAAGGAAAAACTAATGAACTTAATTATCTTAGTTGTGTAATTTTCAACTACTAAACTTAGCTATCTTGACTGTGTAGTCCTCCTTATTGGATGGATATCTTTGGATTTATCTTTGATGACTCCTTTTTTTTTCTCTTCTTTGCCATAACATGTATTTATCCTTTCCCAACCTTAAATCTCCAAGAAACTCAACTGACCTGCTAAAAATGAAATGGAAACATTAAAACCGTCCAATATATGTGGCTCTGGAGATGAATACTCAGGCTCTAGAGATGAATAGTTGAGCTCTAGAGGTTGATAGTTTGAGCTATGGAGGTTGTCAGTATGGTGATGGAGTTTGACTTGCAAGAAAGTTTTCCAAATTCTAAAGGCCATAATGTTTGCATAAGAACTTAAAACGACATTCCATTTTTTTAAACCCATCTAATTTGTTGAAAGGATCTCAAATATTTACTAAATAATTACTTTTGATCCCAAACATATGCTATTTTATCCCATACAAAAAAATTATCACCTTTGAAGATTCAACATTTTATATATTACTCATATTTGATAGCCGATTGTCTTACTAACTGATTTGGATGACAAACATGCTCAAATTTATGATCACACACCCAAAATTTAAAGGATTTTGGGTTCCATAAAATCTATAAAAATAAGATGAATATTTAGCTCCTATCTTCCCAAGTGAGAAACCTAATTTATCATCCACTTGGATAGTACCTTGTTCAAGTTCTAATTTGATCATTTTTTGGGTAGTACCTTGCTTAGGTTCCTATTTGATCACCTCTTAGATAATAACTTGCTAAGGTTCCGATCTAATAACTCTCCAATTTGAAGGCTTTTAGTCCAAAATTTTTAGAAACTCAAGTGGTGAGGAAAATCCTTACCCCACTTCTTCTTCAAATGTCCTTTAGATTTGCTTAACAATTGTATTTTCAAAACAATTTGCCAATTTTCTTGTTCTTTCCTTCATCTGCAAAAACATGTTTGTTCCACTCCTCTTGGATAATAAGAGCAATGATCTAAAATCAAAGGTACAAAATATAGTCTTTATTCCACATGAAAGAATCAAAGAAACAACAATTTTAAAATTAAAAAAAGAGATATATCCAATCTTAAGAAACATTCTTCTTAAGATTCATAGTGTTACCTTTGAAGTTTTTTTGCTCAAGTACAAGCATACCTTGTCACACAAGGAAACTATGCTCAAATACATGTTGAACATGTCTTGATCTACACTTTTTTTGAAGCTCTCTTAACCTTTCTTTCTTTTGGAAGATTAATTTTTCCAAGCTAAATCCTCAACCTTTTTCATGTCCCTTAGATGGCTTGCTACCAACGAATCAAAATAGTCTCTCCACTAGCATTTGCTATCCAGGGAATGGGAAACATATGTAAAATGGTCACCACAATAGCCACCAAAATAAACCACCAACAAATCTAACATCTTTGAAAATATGTTAGTAGACCTTTTAATGAAAAAATATAACCTATTTTAATACCAATCCGATCCGTAAACTAGGTGTATATTCCACTCTCTGTGTCATCAACATGGACCTTTTCAAGTCAATGGGTTGATATCAAGTTTGATGCCATAGAATAACACCAATTTTTTTTATTTTAAGATGTATTCTAGATTCTATGACTGACATCTATAACATACACAATAATATGCAACCATTTACATGCAATCTCTACATGCCACATACATTGCATTTATTCCTCCACACTCTAAACATGCTACTACTCCATAAAAGACTATAATTGAAATGTTTGCATAGAAGTGAAATACCAAATGTGAAGTTATTTAACCTATAGGGTTGAGTATTGATCTCTCTAAAATGTTTGGTGTATTAGTCTAGTTGTAAGGAATTTAAACATGCAAATAAAAGAAATAAATACAACTCCAAAAATAACGGAGAGAGATAGTACAAGACATATCCTGGAGAAACTCAATGTGAGAAAACTTAAAAAAGAGTGAAGACATGCTTTCTCATCTCTATATGCAATAATAAATGTATCAGATCCACAAATCAATCATATCTAGGAGAAGATAGATCCTTCTTACACTTCTGATTGGGGATACATTATATAATCAAGAACATGACAAACATGCAGATCTGCTAGACCCAATTGAGGGATCTCTTATCATAATAAGATCACTATGGAGGGTTCTAAAGCATCCAATCAAGTAAAACTATGTAATAACCCTAATTAAGTCATATGTTTTCATATTCACTATACTAATAACAAGTAAAGCAAATAAATCTAATCTAGTGCTCACTAAAGCTTGTGACATGAAGTGGGGGCTAATAAACATAAAATAAACATGCATAAGAGAATTCTAATTACAATATGCATAGGTAAGACCCTAATGCATGGAGAAGAAGAGTAATATCATTCAAAATTTGTTACTTATGCTATTTCTATCTACTAAATAGAAGAGCAAAGTTAGAGATACTTACCTAGAAGATGAACTCGTCGAGACTCAATCTCTGTTTTGGCTAAAAGTGATTCTCAAGAGGTTATTGTGATTTGAGAGGATCACTAAGAAAGGTCAAAGCATCCAAGACTTCTCCACAAGAATAGATTCTTCTCTAAGTATAAACCTTAAGCTAAGACTCCTCAAGTAGAATGGTGGAAGAGTAGATTGTAAAGAAGCACAAATGAATAATAACTCTTGATGTCTATCTAATAATGATGAAATGGATGTGTTTATATAGGTGGATCTAACCCTAAACCCTTTCAAATGTTTCGGTCGATAGGGTCAACCTGATCGACATAATATCGTTATTGATAAAAAATCACTAGGTCACAGGCTAGGTTGGCCAAGAGCCGACCTAGACCCTAAATAAGTCTTGCCAATAGGAGTACAAGGTCAACCCAGTCGACCTAGTCATGTAAACTATTGAAAGGGGTTTTAAGTTAAGAAAATGGGTATAAAAGGTGGCAAAATACTGTAGGAGTGTGAAAAAGAGGAGTAATAGCTTAACAAAATATTTTTCAGAGCGGGTTAGATTGGTAATAAGTGGTAATAAGGGATAATAATCCTATGAAGTAATAATGTTATGCTCACCCCTTAAGACATGTACTCAAAGAGATTAAGACTCGATGGGTTCCTTCAAGATAGAAAGCATCAGTAATTGATAAAGTGTGAAAATATTATGTGTATACATATACCCCACTCAAAGCTCATCGTGTGTCACTCAGGTACAACAGGGGATGGTGCTTTGAGAAATAACATAGTAATACACAACACTGAGGCTAAAACAATTATGATAGTTTAAAGCAAAAATAATTGAAAGTAAATGACTGAAAGGAAAATAACTAAAAAGTAAACGTATGAGTACCTTGACTTACCTTTATCGTTGGATGGTTGTGTGATATGTTTGTAGTTTTGATTGTGGAGGGCACATAGATTGCTTTCAACAAACCCAAGAATACAAAATTAAAGAGCAAAAACAAATAAATTTAGGAAAGTCAAGATAACTGATGCTATGTGGATGGGGCATACTTAGAAATTTGTCAAGGTGGGGTGATAAGAACTATGTTAGACTAAATGACCAAGTCAAAATTTAGAGTAAATAGAGTAACCGAAAAGCCAAAGCTACTAAAGATTGAAAATCTCAAACAAGTAAACCTTAAGTAAGAAAGGAAAAATCACCAATTCAAACCAAAGATACATGTCAAAAAGGATGGTAATCAAACATTGATGTAAAATCAATAACAATCCTTACTTAAACAAAGATGGGCAAGCAAAAAATGGTAAAACAACATTGATGAGTGAGTAGTAACAATTCTTACTTAATCATCAATGGAAAAAGGTGCATAAAAGAGAAAACAACATTGATGAGTGAGAAGTAAAAATTTTTACTTAATCATCAATGGAAAAAGGTGCATAAAAATAAAAACAACATTGATGAGTGAGAAGTAACAAGCCAACTTCACTCAACAAATGGAAAAAGTACATGAAAGTAGAAACGGGCTCAAGTGTTTGTAAAAAGGGGTAGTACAAGAATGAAAAATGGTAAAAGAAATCAAGGCACATCTAGAAATATAGATCCATGGTGTTAAGAAAGCAATCCATAGTTGCTAAACATGTTGTTTTGTTCTAAGAATAGATACAACTGAAACAAAATAGTACTAACATGTTTTTAAGATGTGAAGAAGAAGGAAGTAGAGAAGAGAGAAACAAGATTGAGAATCACAATTTGCATGTCAAGGGGGGAAATGAAATGGGTGTAGGAGAGAATGAAGGAAAAAATGAGGTAGAGTAACTCTTTATCGAAGTCAAGACACTCAAATTAGGTTTGTCAAAATAAGAGGACTTTCGATATTAAGGACTCTTAAGAACTTATCCTAGCTACACAAGTCTTAGGTCAATAAATGAAGTATGTAGATGATCCCATGAAGGATATATGCATGAAAATTAAAATAGACCTACCTTCCCACAACGTGTTCCCCATTCCTTAGGACCCCTTATATAACTATCAGTTTACTACAAAGATTGGGTACTTGCATGAGAAATTAAGTAGCACCATAGGGTTTATTGAATTCTCCTATTTTAATCTACTGGCCTAATGCACCTCGATAGACCTCGACTCTATTGTGAGGCCAACTATGGAGTTTGAACTTCGATTGGAGATAGGAGATGTGCTTGGAATCATGTCTTTTGGTGTGATTTTTGACTGTTGAGATTTGTATGTTGATTTTTTTATATCATTGCCTTTTGTTTCAAATGATTTGACTTTTAACTTTATTGATGACTTTTTCTATTCCTCCTCTATACAGATTTGGAAAACCAAACATAGGTGTTAAAGATGACTTTCATTTGAATACTTGGGATGTGGTTGCTAAGAAAGAGAACTTAGAGAGCATGGTGTCTAAGAGTCTCATAAATATAGATGAAATAAAAGTGCTATCTTGACTTCAATCTTGTTTTATCCAATGTGGAGTGAAAGGAAATGAAATCAAGAGGAATGAAACATGAAATAATTTGAATTACATCAAATCACCAAAAAAGTGACAAAAGGTGAAAAGGGGATACAATGACAGTAAAGTGTGATTCTTTATCATAATAATGAGAGAAATGGAGGAAAACATACTAACACAGATTGTTATGCAAATTCCATCTATCAAAAGAAGCAAAACCTAAAGTTGAGAATAAAGATTATGAACTTTTAACCATTGCAAAACACATTCTATAAAAAGAAATGAAAAGATGGTGATTTTATTAGGAAGGCTAGGTCCTATCCATGGTCTTACACTGCAACTCATAAAAGATAAACCCAAAGAGGTGTATAAAGCATGTGAAAAATAAATGAGATAAGAAAAAGATGTTATTTGTGAGGAAGGCTAGGTCCTATCCATGGTCTTACACTACAACTCACAAAAAAAAATCCAAGGGGAGCCAAAAAGTGTGTAAAAAGTATGGAAATAAAGAGGATAAAAGTACATCATGAGGAAGACCAGGTCTTATCTATAGTTTTACAATGCAAATCATTAGAAAAGAAGAAACCAAAAGACCAAATGGAAAGGCTAAGGTTTTTGAAAAGAGAGAATTGCTGTAGAGGGTGAGACCTATGTAAGTATCCTACAAAAAAAATGGGAAGATCCTACACTAACATCTATATCAAAGATGACCACTGAGAGATAAACCTATGTCTCAGAAGGTTTCTTGAAGTTGAATTAGTTTGGTATCATGCCATGCAGAATAAGAGTGGACATCGCAAGATGCCCCAAAATATAAGTGGTTGTAGGGATGGGCATCGTAAGATGATCCAAATTTTGAAATGATATATGGGTCAGCATTACAAGATTCCCTAAAGGCTAGAGTAATGTGTGGATGGGCCTTACAAGATTCCCCACAAGTTGAAAAGAGAAAAAAAAGATAAGAAAAGATAAGAAGGAAAGATCACTCCATATAGTGTCTAAATGGATTCAAGTTGTTTAAGAGGATTTTGATAGGGTAATTCATGATGTTTGATAAAGTAAAAATGATGATAAGAAAGAAGAAAAATAGATAACTATGTCGGATAGATAGGATAACAATAAGAGTATAGAGTTGACCAAGTTGACCTAATATTGCAAACTTGAAAAAATATAGTATGATAAGGATATAGGGTTGACCATGTCGACCTAGTACTATAACCTAACTAGTAAAAGGGATATAGAGTTGACTGGGTCATCTTATTACTTCAAGCAAGAAGAAAAATAGTTTGTTAAAGACTGTGTCGAACAAGATGATAATGTATTGAAAAAAGGAATTTTTTTGGTAATGTACTTGAAAAAAAGAAATGAAAGTAAGCACACAAAAAATTGGATCAAAGAGAATGATCTAATTATGGCACACAACATAAATCCTTGTACCAATGCTAGCCAATGCAAGTTTTTGCAATACAACATATAATGAGCAGAGATTAAGCAATCAACTAAAAAGCAAATGCTAGCTATGTGGTCATTCTTAATGTTATTAAATTATTATAAAATGTTATTTTAAGTGTGATAGAGAAGTTGGTTGAAATTAGGGAACTAGAAAGCAATCTATGGATGGCTTTAGGACATTTAGGCTAAAAAATATCTATGTTGGCAATGGTACTGGCTTGGTATTAGGACCTACCCACTCACTTCACTATCTCACAATGATAAGGGTGTTGTGTGATTTACCAATATATACCATTAACCACGTGTTTATACTTCGCCAAAAAACCAAGTTGGCTTCCCCCTTGGTGATGAAATCTAAGTAGGTAGGCCTTGGGTAGATAAATGTTTAAATGCATTTTGAAATTATATGATTTGGTAGTGTGCAAGAAAGAGAAAAATAGTGAAACTAAATGGTATATTGGAAAACTATGTAATTAGACTATGTGATCTATTCTAAGCATGCAAATAACTGAAATTAAAAGTATGAAGTAATCACTATCATATAATTGTTAATTCCCAATTTTAAGCATAAAATAGAGTCAGTTTAGATGATAGTATATGCAGACATTACAAGATAGAGTCAATAGTGTCGCTATTTTACTACAGAAGCAAGAGTACTTAAGAACTAAGTTGACTAGGTCAACCTTGTCTTTTAGATAAAAGATAGAATATAGAACTAGGTTGACTAGGCCGACTTAGTTTGCTGTATGATTGCAAATTTAAAGACTGCAAACTTTGCAAAATAGAACTATAAGGAATAATTGAATTGGAAGAGAGAGAAAGAAAGGAACCTTGGTGGGTTGGAAGATGCTGAGTACTATGAGATTTTTATTGAAGTGCTTTGAATATTGCTTTCAAGTTCTAACAACTGTGTCGACTGGGTTAACCTAGTTTTATAATTCCCTATTTGTTGAAATCAATTAAGATGACTATACTGGTCTGGTTGATCTGGTTTGTTATCTAGAAGTTGTCTAGAATACTAAGTTGACCTATTCAACCTAGTTTACTATTCTAGTGCTGAATAAGAGTATTGTGTTAACTTGTTCAATCTAGTAACATGTATCTGATGAAGACATACATAGAAATAACAAAGTCATTTTTGATACGACTGTGTATTAAACTTGTGTGAGTTAGAAAAGGGGTAAAAAAGGTAGTAAAATATTGGAGGAGTGTGCAAAAGAGGAGTAATAGCTTAGGGGAATATTTTTAGGAGCTGGTTGGATTGGTAATAAGTGAAAATAAGGGAAAATAATCTTGAAAATTACCAATGGTCTTCTTACCCCTTTTCTAGTGTACCCCTAAAGGCATGCACTCAAAGAAATTGGGACTTGATGGGTTCTTGAAATATAAAAAGCATTAATAATTGATAAAGTGTGAAAATATTATGTGTATAAAATCTCCACTATGTTTTATAGTTTAAAATATTTTATCCTTCTTGGGCTTACAAGGAAAACCAACCTTATGGCTCCCATACTCGTAATGATCTCTAAAATATTCAATGGAAGACTTTCCCCTCAAGAAAGTAAAAAATACTGAACTCAACTATCTTAGGTGTGTAGTATTAAACTACTAAACTCACCTATCTCAGTTGTGTATTCTTTTTCTTGGATGGATATATTTGGATTTATCTTTGATGCCTCCTATTATTATCTCTGACTTGTTAGGACATGTATTTATCCTTTTCCAACCTTAAAAACTTCCAAGAAACTCAACTGACTTACCAAAATGAAGTGTAAACATTAAAAATTGTCCAATACACACATATATGGAGATGAACAATCAAGATCTAGACATGAACAATTGAGCTCCAGAGGTTGATAGTCTGAGCTCCAGAGGTTTTCAGTTTGGCATCTGAGTTTGAATTACAAGAAAGTCTGCTAACTTTTGAAGGCCATAATTTTTGCATACAAAATTGAAATAACATGCCTTTTTTGAACTTGTATAGTTTTTTGAGATATATATATATATATATATATATATATATATATATATATACTCAAAAAATATATTTAATTCCAATTATATGATATTTTATCTCGTATAATAGAAACTAGCATTTCAAAAGACTCATAATTTTACAGAACTCATATTTGATAGTTAATTGTCTTACCGACTAAATTGGATGATAAACATGATCAAAATTTTGATCACTAGTGAGAAAGCTCCACAACCTTACAATAATAATATAATTCATGATATGATAATAAAATACTAACCACTACCTCCTATATACCTTAATTATGCTATGGACACATTATAGGCACCCTACTAGAAGCTTGAAGTTATAGAAATAATCATATGACATAATTAAAGGCTTTAATAGCCACAAGTCAACCACACATATCCCAATACACTCTATACATTAAGGGAATCTCATGACCCTCCCTTTCAAAGTAATTTTATCCTCAAATTTGAATATTTTTGGATACTTATTTAGGAATGCTTCATCCTCCCATGTCACATCTTCACTGACTATATTCTTCCACTTAATCAGATACTCATTAATCACCCTCATCCAGAACCTCTTAGTACACATCTAAATTTTACCCTCAGATTCCAAATTGATTCTTCCCTATTCATCAAACTTTGGTAACTCTTTCTACACAAAAAATCTTTATTTAATGACATTCTTAACATAGGAAACTTGGAAGACCTAATGCATTTTTGCTGAGTGAGGTAATGTTTGGTTGTATGCTACATTTAAAATATTCTAAATGAATTGATAATGACCATAGTACTTAATTGAAATCTTGTTATCCTTTTTATATTATTTCAAGGACATTTGCTTATATTATTTTAAATGCATGAAAACCTAATCTTTGACTTTAAATGTCTTTCATTGTGGTGCTAGTTAGCTTGCTGGTTCATGTAGTTCTGTGCTATTATTAAATTCTCTATGAGACTTGAGAGTACCTCTTGATGGTGTTGACTATGTTATTTAAATAATTGAACCTTTGGTTGAACCCTCAAATATGAGGTAATGGATGATGGATGGTACCCAAATAGTGCAAAAAATAAAGACATTTTGGATGAGGTATGGAAAGAAGTGTTATACTGCCATTCTGCTAGTGTTAACAATTTAAGCCATCTTTATTGTTTATCCAAGCACTTGTTGACTACTCTAGTTTTTCCATAATATTAGGGATGACAAGATAAGATAAGATCCATCTAAGTACCAAAACACGAGAATAAAAATAAAAAAATTATTGGTGAAAATAGGATCACGATCAATTACTATGATCTTTGGGGTCCCATGGATCTTCTAAACCGTATACTTAAATATTGTTATTGTAATTTCTAGAAATAGATGTGATAGTGTGTAAAAATTCCATATTTTGTGAGTTTATTCACAAAAACTATGACGACAATTTTCATTCACATTTTGGCAGACCTATGATGAAATCCATGGAAACCTCTTCCCACCTCTGACTATGAATATATAGAGGTTTCAACAAACCTGAGGTATTCATTGTCTCTCATTTATTTTGATGACATACCATTCATTCTGCCACAATTTTTTAGATTTCCCCTTTTATCCTTTCTAAAAATAAATTTTGCTTGACTCTATGATAAGTTTTCAAGAAGCCTATGTGCCCAAATACTAGAGAAGCATGAAGCTATGTAAATAAATTATGCTTAAGGGTTGTGTTTTTGCATAGGTACAACCTATCCTTGTACTAAAGAGCATCAAATTTAAAAAAAAAATTATTTTACATGCTTGGATTGTTTTGGATCTTTAGATAAAATCCTTTGTAACTAAACCATTCTCTCACTCTAATATTGCTTCATCCACCTAGTCAGCTTGTAATATGGACATGGAACATAAAATATCTTATGTGGATTGAGATTTCTTAAATAGGGCATCAACCATGTCATTCTCATTTCATTTCTTATGTATAATATCAAAGTTAGATACCAACATCTTAGTGACCCATTTTTTTGTTCTTATGATGGAAAACTTATGTTCTAGGAAGTAATACTTTAAAGTGTCTTCACATATAATATGACCATCATTTTTTAACTATGTGAAGGATGGATGCCTTCTCCTTCTCATAAATGGGTTTAAAAAATTCTTACCTTTCTTATTGGTGAATCTAAAATATAACGAGTCATCCTTTTTTCATGATTGTAGCACCCATGCCATACACTGAAGCATCACATTTTACAATGACATCAAGATGTACTTTTATGTACTATATTATACCAATATACTGTAGTAGTTGGTTTTATTTTGGTATGGTTGAGGTAATTTAATCACTCAATCTTGACAAGTTTTTAGGTTGGATTAGATCATATCATCCAACCTTACCAATTTGATAGTATGAGTTGAGTTTGTTCACTCATACACATCTGGTTATAAGTATAATTGGGTTGAATTGTTGAGGTAATCTCAACTACCATGTGGCAAATCACCTTTTCTCTAAGGTTGGGGGCATGTGCCTTAAAATGTCTCTATCTCTATCTATCTCCTTAGATATATTTAATTTCCATATTTATACATATCCATCTTAATCTTAGTTTCAGAGCCTTATAATGATACATATTTCAAATCAACTTTCCAATAGGTAAGGGGGTTATATCGATACACAAGTTTACTCCTAAACCTTTCTCTTTCAATTCCAATCATTTAAAATACTTTCAATCCCAAATTATATACACAAATTATGTACTATAACATGCTCTTGGTTGTAGGTTAGTCACTAGCAAAACACTCAAGTAAAGGCAATGTGTATTATACACACCCAAGTATGCATTCCTTTTATTTAAACTAGTAATTTTATTACTATATTAAAGGAGGGAAAAATATAGACACTATTTTATAGATTATATAACACCTCAATCTTGCACACTTGAAAAAATTATCCCTTAGTTATTTTGCTTAGTTCTAGACCTTTCCCACTTATCAAAGTCTTGTGTCTTCTTTATCTTGTGCCATTTGGCCCATCTCTTAGTTTGGCCGAACCAAACTTGCTATGTTTTTTAGAATGCTTAAAACTTGTTCATCTTCCACATATACAAGTTCTGAGTTTGTACCTACTTTCTTGATCATTGTACACTATTTTCGTAGACAGATACCTACGTTAACATAGGTTTCATGCTCTGATACAAGTGTCTAATGCCCTAAAGTCATCTAATTTGAAAATGAAACATATCTTAATGGTCATCCTAAGTGTTTTAATGTGAGATATTTATCCAAAAGGATTGATATAAATACAAGATCAACCCTCATCCATTCCTCACCTAAAAACTTCTTACCTACTCACCAGACAACTTATAAAAGGAATTCGATCAAACACTCAAGTGAGTAAGGCTTCCCTATTTTATTATATTTCCATATTAGTCATAGGGAAAACACATACATAGGTCTAAATTACTAAAGGGGAATTCCAACAGCTATATTTTTCAAGTTACAAACTAGGTCACTATTGTACTTGCTTATCACATATTACATGATTCTCACACAAGACAACACATAGGAAGGGATCAATCAGTCTGAGGCCCTATTCAGTGTATTGAATATGTAGGTAGTGCTCATTGATAGATGGGTCTTTAGGGTTAGATCGACATCATGTTCCCACTAACCCATTTTTTCTAAAGGTCACCATGAAGATGAATAATGAGAGTTTTAAAAATTCATGAGAGACAATCCATAACCCAAATTTGAATGCACCAGAGTAAATAAAAAGACAAACCTATAAGCATCTAGGTAGTCATATCCTTTTCCAATAGGTATTTCATATAGGACACCTATTTCAGATTCAGACACTAACATTGATGTAACTATCCCAGATCGACGCTAGTGTTTGCAACTCCAAAAGTACTCAATCTGTAATTTGATGACTATTCTAGAATCATCTTCTAGTCTACTTCTTGCCTATTCCATATCCATAACTATATTAACATCAGAAACAACTAAGTACATTACTTATTTTTCATTTCCATAATTAGCATAGGTGTACTTACTATTTTTAGCTTATCTCAATTTAATGAATTTAGCATATGTTATATTTGAGTTTAACGTCTAATTGGCCTACTTTAGAGATAGTTTATAATCCTTGTGCCCTAGGCTATCTCTACCCCTTTAACTATATATAACTCCAATCTAGACATAATTTAGAGTTAAACATAAAATTATGTTGAATTTATCTAAAATACCAAATCCAATCACCTCTCTTAAACAAAAATAATATCATTTTGTTTGATCCAATAAATGCGAAGAATCCTTGAAATTATGAAAAAGAGACTTACTTCAACACCAATGTCATAGATTCCTTATCCAAATGCACATTTTATAGTAATAATTGATGCTTTAAGAGATGGTTTAGGAGGAATTCTTATGTAGGATGATTTAGTTGTAGCTTATGAATCAAGGAAATTGAAACCATATAAGGCAAATTATGCCTTACATGACTTATAGTTAACTACCATAGTTCTTTACAAATATGGAGGCATTAGTAGTTGAGAAAATGTTTTGAGCTTAAACAAGATAACTTGAGACTCAAGTATATATTTTTCCAACCTAACCTAAATGCTCATCAAAGATTATGGTTAGAATTCTTACCAAACTATGATTTTGACATTAACTACATTAAGGGCAAAGAAAATAGAGTTGTAAATGTCCTTAGTCATAGAAGGTACATTACAAATTTGGATACTATCAAGAGTACCTTTTGAGACTAGGTAGTAAAATTCTCCCTAGGAGATGAAATATATGAGAAGGTAAAGAAAGTGTTATCATATAATTTGTAAGCTATTAGATATAAAGGGTTCTAAGTTGAAAATGATGGAATTTTGAGATATAATGAAAGGATTTATGTGCCTGGTAGGTAAAATTTGAGGGTTATTGTGTTGAGAGAGTTGAAAAATGCTCCATAATTAGTATATCATGGTGTGATTGAACTCTTAGTAGAGCTAAGATCATTGTATTTCTAGAAAGGAATCAAGAAAAATGAGGTAGATTTTGTGTTGAGATGCTGAGAGTGTTGGTGAATCAGGGCTGAACATGTGTATCCTAATAGGTTATTGTATCCAAATTCGGTACCAAAATGGAAGTGGTAATTCATTAGCATGGATTTTTTCCAAGGATTTCCTATGTCAAGAAATCTTCATGACATGATATTAGTGTTTGTAGATAAACTCACCAAGTAACACATTTCATTCCAGGTAATTTGACAAATGATGCAACAATGCTTGTTAAGAGATTTTTAAATTAAGTATATAGATTACACGGGTTCCTAGAAAAATAATTTTAGATAGGGACCCTAAGATGACCTCAAGGTTTTGGCAAACTCTTAATTCAGCCTTGGGTACACAATTGAACTTTAGTACAACTTATCATACATAAAAAGATGGACAAATAGAGAGAGTGAATTAGATCATGGAGGATATTTTAATGATATATTACATGGATCAACAATACAAATGGGAATAATACCTAACTTTAGTTAAGTTTTCTTATAACAAGTCATTCCAATCAGCATTGAAGATGGCTCCTTTTGAAGACTTGTATGGTAGGAGTTGTAGAACACCAATCAACTAGGATAAGTTATAAGATAGAGTGGCCTTTAGACCCGATATGTTTATTGAAATGGAATAAAAGGTGAAACTAATAAGGCAAATATTGGTTAAAATAAATGATAGGTATAAAATCTATGTTGATTTGAAAAGGATAATAAGGCAATTCTCAATTGGAGATAAGTTTTTTAGACGAGTCAAACCCTAAAAGAGTGTCTTTAAATTAGAGAAATTATCAAAATTATCACCAAGATATGTAGGACCTTTTGAGGTTCTATAAGTGATAATTCATGGAGTGTATATATTTGATTTGCCACCAGATTTATCATAAATGCATAATTTTTTTCATGTATACTATCGTAAGAAACATATAACTAATCATTCACATGTTTTGGACTGGAATGCATTACAAGTTCAAGATCTAGGGTGGTCACAATAGAGCCAAACATAATAATTGATACTCATAAGCTTAGATTGTGTAACAAGGAAGTATTATACTGCAAAGTCTGATGGGACCAATATTATAAAGATAGTGCCACATGGGAGGATTATGAGGAATTATATACATTGTTTCCTCATCTATTTGATTTTTTTTTTTTGAACATCATTATTTATTTTCATCAGGATGATGACCTATTTTAGGGGGAAAGGATGTTACATCCCATCCTATTATTCAAAGACTGAATTATTATTAAGGAGGGAAGTAAAACTAATGATTAATATTTTTTGATTTTGATGTTATATCTAGACATTTATTTTGTATAGTTTGATAAGTGTACTATTTTATTTCTGATTAGTTATGATTAGAGAACATTTTGATTAGCATCTTGATATATTATATTGTTGTGTATTTAAATATGATGTGAATACAATTTCATTTTAAGATTTGATTTGTCTTATAGTAGTTCATTGATGTGTATATATTTTGAGTGTTTTATTATTTTATTGTAAGCCAGACTAACTACGTTTTTGTTTGAATAAAGTTCTTGCAGGACTATCCTACCCTCACAGAGTGGAATTAAGGGAGAGTATCATATGGGAAGAGGATGCAAATATTGGAGATGGGGATAGACCTAAATACACACAGTTACACTTTTTCTTGTTGAGATGAATTAAATGTTGATGATATTTTGTGAATATGTTGTGTGTTTTATTTTTACTAGCTCTCTCTATGACTAATATTGCATGTTTGCATTGACTTTGGGTCAATTATGTAATTTTCTATGGAATAATTAGGTTAGAAATATATTTTATTCTTAATATAATTCATTAACACAAATAATGTGCATTGGTTATATGAACCTTTATGTGAACGAAACTTTGATTTGCTAAGTTATGAATTATGTTGGACCTTTTTATATGAATTTTAAACCTATAGGGTACTAGGTGTTTTTCAAACTATGTATTTGTATTTAAATTATGTAAAAGTTATTGGATTTAATTATACCTTTTTTGGTGGCCGAAGGGGAAATGGGGAAAAGGGCACCAAAACATTTATCTTAAATGAGTTTTGAAACTTAGGAAAAAATATTTTTTTGGTAATGTGTAAGGTTATAGTGGATTATTAATATGCATCCATTCAAGACAAAAAAAATTAGGTATTTATTGGAATCATTGAGAAGAAATTTGATTTCTTTGCTATCATTACGGGTTGACCTCACCATTTTGGTGGGAAGGAGAGTTGTAGGGTTTAGCATGCAGTTTTTGTTGTCATGTGAACTTGTACCCCTTGAGGAGATGATAAGTTTATCCTAATTCAAGTGGCACATAGCATTCAATATTTCACTAAGTGCATAAAATGGTTTTTGGTCTTGTGCAAGTGTATTTTGGCTTACCTTCACATGTTACTCTTCCTAGTGCCTTGTGTGTTTTGAAATCTCTCTCTTGCAGGTCAAAAAAAAGTGTCTAATTATATTTTAGGTATAGGGAGTAGTCTATTCAATATTGTTTCTTAGAATGCCTATTGTCTAAGTCCTCCTAACTTAGTCTCTCTTCAAGACCCCATGCTTGAAACATTGATGTGAAAGGGAAGATTGTCATTAGATGAAGTGTATGTGCAGACTTCTTCTTGGTTCCTAGTGCATGTTCGATGGTGAGGGTAGATAACTTATTTTGTGTGTCACCTCCCCTAGAGTAGATTTACTTTTATCTATTCTTATCCTTTTTCATCTCCTCAAGTGTTAGTAGTAAGTTTGATCAAAGTGGTACATCAAGGGGAACTAGCCCTAAATCTAGAGATCCACCTCAAAGTCGGGTCACCCACAATCCTGAGGGGGTTCCATTGTAAATTCCATGGACATGAATCAAATCACTATAATAAAATTCCATTGTAAAAAAATCTAATAAAATTCCATGGACATGAATCAAATCACTATAATTCTTCACTAAATCCAAAACTAAAAGTAGTTCCTCCCTTGAGCCTATGTTTGCACTTTGCCTAGCTACCCTACATGTAAACCTTCTTATCCAGGCCCCCTTGTATATATTAAAACCTTATATAAAAGTTTAACATGTTTTTTAAGGTGTGTTATATATTCAAAAATAATCATAAAATGTTTACCAAGCTTTTGGTGCATCATTTTAGCCTTTTCCTGCAAAATTGCCCTTTTATGCAAGGCAAAAGTGCCCTGCCTATGAGACAGAACATAGGAAAATTATCATATTTTGTCATAAAAAAATAATTTAAGGTTTTAATTTTGGTTTGAGGGTAATCTATACCAAATTTTAACTCTCAATTCCAAGTATAAGACCACCAAATCTCTCCATATCCTAGGCATACTTTTCCTATGTAAACTGTCTGTAGGGTATGAGGAAGTGGACTATGTTTTGCTTGTTTGGAGATTTTTGATTTGCAATATGATCATTGTAGAGGGACTATTCATATTTCATGATCATTTTTTTAATGTATTCAACACCATTCTATCCTTTTGGTCTCTCAAACACATTCTATGCCCTTAGAAACACAAGACTGAGCTTACCCTATTGACTGAGACAACTTCTTTTCCTCCTTCATGTAGGTTTCCATGTAGATATTTAGCTTCAAAAGAATATATAAAACCTATTATTATTCTCTTATAATCATATTACCCTTATCTATCTCACTTTTATCCCCTTGAGTGACTCTAAGCCATCACTTAAGCATCATTATTTACTTACAATCACCTTCAATAGGGTATGTGTGTGTATGACCTATAATTTATCTTTGGTTATGTGTTTATTTATCCTTAAACATTTGTATGTAGGTCACATGATGTGTGTTTAATTTGGGACTTAATTGCTTGTTCAAAAAGATCTCAAATTATTCCCTTCACGGACCTGAGACCTAGTTGCTCAAAACTCTGCCTGTAGATGCATGCTCTACCCTGTGTATAGACTAGGAGTGAGTATAAGGGGTCAAAAGCACAAACCACTATTTTCCCTTGATGTTTCAGTCCCTAGATGCCATTTGAAACATTTTAAATCACTCTTATATGGAAGACAAGCTTAGTTTTCAACTTTAGTTGAAAGAAACCCTCTTTTGGTCCCAAACCTGTAGATGTTACTAAGTGTTCTCAATGTGTTTGAGCATGAATTTGAGCCTCTTGAACACCCCTCTCCACTTGTTCTCATCCTTTAAAACTTGGCATGGACATTGTCTATGGATAGGGATGTAAGACCAAGCTATCACTATGCATCATAAGCTCTTGTACCTTCACCATGAAAACTTAAAAAAAACTTGAGGAGCACTATTTTGGCCCTTTGGGGAAAGGATCCATGAATGCAGTATTAAGAGTTTTAGCATGGTTTATGCATTTGTCTGTTTACCTTAGCCCTATAAACATGCATTTCATGAACTCTTTGACATATTAGGACTCTAAGGAAGCTTAAATTCATGCCTAAAACTCTATGGATGCCTCAATCCCCTATTCTCTCACTTGTAGGTTGATATGTCTTAGTATATAGGTAGATTAGACTTGGACAATGATCAGGGAGTGAGAAATGTGAATTGTCATTTGACCCTAGTGCCTCAAGATTTATCTCAAGATTACCAAATGAATTATTTATGTTTCAAAGGGATGAGGACCAATTATTAAAACCATCAACATGCCATGATCTCACCATGAAACCCCTGGAAGAGCATCTTGAAAAGTTTAGAGGCAGAGAATGGAATCAGCAAGAACATGGTTTCAAGGTTAAAAATGACTTTAGAACCTATCCAAACAACCCATAAAACATATTAACACCATAAAGGATATGAAACAAGTGCTGATACTTCTTTTTCAACATGAATTCCACTTCTGAAGGCATCTGAGACAACTGTAAGTGCAAAATGGATAGTTTGCAAGCATATGTAAGCCTATAAGAGGCTTATTAAGTTCATGAGACTCCAAAAACAATAATATTATGGTAAAAACTATGGATATGCCTTGAGAAACATATTAAACTATCAAACTCATCAAATCAAAGAAAAATGATCTAAAACTAGCTCAAACAGTGACCCCTCTTGGATGTGAATGCATAAAAAGCTACCTAGATTCTAAATGATGGTTCATAAATAATAAGCCACAAAAATAAGAAATATTACCATGAAAATGAAGTATAATCATACTATTTTACACCATCAAAGGCATTCCTCCTAATTCTAACTGTATGGCCCATACTATGCAACACAAAATGACTCTCCTTAGCTTGCAAGGACAAGAAGGAAGGAATTTAAGCAAAAAATGAAATTTATTATGAGAAATATGCATAAAAATCATGTAAATGTGCTTAGGGAGATAGAGGGACACCATCCCACATTTTTTACTGAAGGAGGACTTCCCAAGTCCATACAAGTACCATTAATGGCCTAAAATCAAGGAAAAACTACCTCTTTCTACATATAACTGATTTTTGGACTAAAATATAATGAATCACTAACATATCCTGACCTCCTCCACATTAGGATCAATCTTGGTGACAAATTTTCTCCCTTTAAAGTCTGTACATGTCATTTAATGAGCTAGAAATATGCCAAAATGACACTTTTTGCACATAAGACATGGTAAAGGACAAAATCAAGACTTAAAAACACATTAAAAAATATCAATGACCACATTAGTATGTTTTATAGATAACTTTGACCTTTTACCATGTTTAACTAGGGTTAACCAACTTTGACTTTGGTTGATTAGGCAATTACAAGGGAAATGAGCTTAAACCATGGCTAAAGTAAGGATAAGTAAGATGATAGACCAACATGACACACCCATAGGACATATGGAAACCTTATTCAAAATTTTAAAAATGTAGGCAATTCCTAGGGGTAACATGCATGCTTATTTTAAGGACCAGTAGTGTTATCCTGTCCATTGGGAAAAGGGAGTCAAATGCACTTAAAAATAACATGGACCAAACCTTGACCTAACTAACAAATGACTACTTTACCTCAAAACAAACAAAGCAAAGACATACACAACAAGACCAAAGCAAATACTCAAAATAAAGGCATACTTGTGCTACTAAGCACTTTAGGAAACACAAGACACAACAACAAGCAAACTAGTTATGTACATTTAGCTTAAACATACCTCCCTTCCTAGATCAAAAGGTAAGTACCTTGAACCTCCTTCCTCACTATATGAATGAGGATGCTAAGCATGCTTGATTTTGGATGGGGTGTTAGATGACTCATGTTTCCTTTTTTATCCTTGACTTGGCATGTCATCTAATGGAGTCATCTCCCACAAGTATCCAAGGTAGATGAAGTCCTCTTGAACTTGGAAACATGTCTCATACTACTATATTTTTATCTCTTCATGACATATTTGCATATCTATGAATGGGAAAACTTGTTGCAAATATATGTCTTCTTGAAGGATCCCATTGTACTTCTCATTTATAATAACCTCTTCAAAGTCTTCAAGAAGTGTCATGTCATAGCTTTGTAGTAGTGTTTCTTGCTCAAACTCTTCCTTGATTTTGGTGGGATTAACTTAATAGGTGGTTCTAGGATCAACTTTTGAAGCATCCTCAAAAGGCTCAAGATCATCATAGATTGCTCCATCATGAGATAGACTCTCTTGGTGATGATTCTCCTCAATATATGCCTACTTTCTAACATTTTGGGCTTGTCTCATTAGGAGTTTTGTCTTCTCACATTATTCATACTCTTTGAATATTTACATATAGGTCCACCACATGTCCTTCTTTTGAGACATAACATCTTGCTTACCATGGCGTGTAGTTAATTCCAAAGGACTTATAGGCCCCTTAAGGCCTTCAAATTCATTGCATATGTCTTCAAATCTCTGCCACAAGTCATCATCCTTTGATTGGTCAGCATCATGAAGAGGAACAACAAGAGAGGCTCCTTCATTTTCTCCTTTGGGATCCATAAGAACCTATTCTTCAACACATGGAATATCCTTTTCCTTATCATCATAATCTAATGTCTCCTCACTAGCAGTAAAATCTTCTTCATCTTCAATCCAATATAAAATCTCAAACTCCTTCTCCCTCTTAGTAGTGCCAATCCTAAGCATCTCAAAACTAGGAACATTAGCACAAGAAGGCTCCCAAGGAGAAATGCAATCCTCAACATTAGAAGGGCAAAATGGATAAGCTAGAAGAGGTGGAAATATGGGTTCAATGGCTTCTTGAGAAGGGGTGAGAGGGAGTTGATTAGTTTTAATTTTATCTACACTTCTAAATCATCCACTTAAACATATCTTGTTCTTCTCTTCACAAGATTCCACGATCTCTTTCCATCTTGGGAAGTTATGCCTAGAGGATTCTTCATGAGGCTGAGATAAAAATGAAGAGGTGAATGATAGGTTTAGGAAATTTGGGGTTTCTTTGGGCTTGGAATCTTTATTCCAACTTGGAAAAATAGGCTTAGAGAATTCATTTTATGCTGTCAAGATCGATTGCCTTAAAATATAATTGGCCAATTCAATCTCCTTGTCAAGATGAGTCTCAAAACTCAATATTCATTTCTCAAAATCTTCTCCAAATAAGTCTACTTGCTCAACAGTGATATCCTCCTTCCTTTGGCTGCTCTCTTGGATGGAATTTCAAGAAGGGAAACTTTGGGGAATGCATGAAGGACTTGGGGTATTGTGAAACATGGTTGGATTAGTGTCTTAGAAAGGCATAGTTAACACACTTGAAGGTTGATGTGGGATATATTGGGGGTGCCAAGACTGAGCTGGTTCATGAGCTCTCAACCTCTCTTCTATGTGTAAAATTAGGCTACAAACATCAAGCATCTCATTAGAAATACCTTTCTAATTAGATCTCTCTATAGGCATCCATTATCCCTTTACTTGCTCCAAAGCATTTCTCACGCTTTTGATACAATCACTAGGGATGACTTCACCACAACCATTTTTAATATCAAGGTATAACATGTAGTCTTTGTAGCCAATGAGAGTCTTCTTGAAACTTGAAATAGAATGACTTGGAGAGGAACTAGTTAGACAAGTTGAAGCACAAGCTTGATAGGGCTGATTATAGGAAACATAAGATTGATACGGATCATGACAAGTTTGGACAAGTACTTGTTCATATTGAGGAGGAATTGGAAAAGAAGGATATGTCTCCCCAACTTGTGTGAAGTCAAATTGAACATCAAAATTATCCATGAATCACTCATGAGAAGACATTAAAACAAGAAAATAACTTCAATTATAGTACCTAGACTGCTTAACCAATAGATTTATGCTTACAGTCACCATTGGTGCTTAGTGAAATTGTCTCCAGAGGTTAGAATCTTGAGGAGAACACAAAAAATCCTTAAGGAATGGACTATTTAGTCCCACCAAGCATGCCAAAAACTATTTTCACTTAAAATTACACCCCTTGAGGAGATGACAAGTCTCTCCTTATTCAAGTGGCACAATGGAACCACCTCAGGGCTGTGGGTGACCCAACTTTGAGGTGGATCTCTAGATTTGGGGCTAGTTCCCCTTGATGTACCACTTTGATCAATCCTACTAATAACACTTGGGGGGATGAAAAGGGATAAGAATAATTGAAATAAAATCTACTATAGGGGAGGTGATACACCAAATAAGTTGTCTACTCTCACCATCTAACATACACTTGGAACCAAGAATAAGTCTACACATACACTTCATCCAATGATAATCTTCCCTTTCACATCAATGTTTCAATCATGGGGTCTTAAAGAGAGACTAAGTTAGGATGACTTATAAAATATACATTCTAAGAAACACATACTCAATATACCTACAATCCAATTAGACACTTCTTGATGACCTACAAAAGAGAGATTCCAAAACACACAAGGCACTGAGAAGAGTAACATGTGAAGGTGAGCCAAAATACACTTACACAAGACCAAAAACCATTGTATGCACTTAGTGAAATATTTAATGAGGTAAAAAAACCTATCTTTATTATCTCAAGGTAAAATTTTTGTAGGGATTCACCATACCTAGGTGGAGAGATCCCTACAATATCCCAAAAGGCTAGAATTTGTAGAAATTATGAGAGGAGAGAGAGAAAGAAGAGATCAAGAGTCATAGATACACTTGTAAATCAATGAGAATGAGTTAAAATAGTCATAAAATCATGTGTGAGATATTTTATAAAGGGAATTAACAACAAATGTCCCTCAAACTTGTTTAACTCCTCCACATGTGGCATAGATTCCCTTGTGCTTGCATAAGAAACTACCTTCATAATTTGCCTTCAAAAAACTACCTCATCTCTAAATAGGGTTAGGTATGATGATGGATAAAAGTGGGAGGTGTTAAAAACAATCCCTCATATTAATTTGATTAATCTTTGATCATTCCTATTCTTCTAGCCATGCACAATCATCCATGACAGTCCTAAAATGACCTCTTTCCATGCACCTCTCACAGTAGGCATCCAAAACCCTTCCAATTATACAATCTGATCTATGCATAAGGAGGGTGACACTTTTAAAGAGTGTCCATAACATCAATTTCATCAATTAAGCATTAAAAGGCTTCCCAATTAGAGCTTTACCATTTTTCACTAAGTGTTCACTATCTGTCCATTGGATTGGGTGAAATAAGAGAGGTAGAAGACACACTTAGGATTTTATCTAACTCATAAAATAGCAATGAAGACTTATAAAAATTCTCAATCTACCTCCCAAAAGTGATTGGACCTTTTGAAACTCCTTCATGCCTACAAAACATAGAAATTTGTCAAACAAAACCCTGTTAGACCCCTTCTATATAGGTAGGGTACAACTCAATTGATTATGTTAGGCCCCTAGATAGTCCTCTACATATTATAATTAGTTTCATGGAATTTATAACCTATTTGGATGTTTCAATTTGCTTCTTTCCCTAATTGGGTCCTTAGGAGGGTTTGTAAGGGTTTTGGAGTGGTATTTGGTCTTAACATTTGTTCATAAACAATAGACATTGGAATTCTCTCCCAATGCCATTGAGGGATTCTTTAGGACCCTCTTCATCATATCCAAACAATTCAGCTTCCCATGCAAACCATCATAGGAGTTATAAACATCCAAAGTTACCATTCAAACTCGTTTCCTACATTTTGTGAGGGTCTGAGTACACTTTAAGCCAAAAGATGGATTTTTGGTGGAATTTTTTGAATCCCAAAAGCTTATAAACCTCTAATATACTCCCAAGAACATATTACAACTGATGTCAATAGTCATCTAGCTCTAAAATGATGATGCATTGCTTCTAGGTACTAGGCCTCGACTAGGTTTAATAGGCCTTACTTGCAACTCTTGTTTAACCTAAACCTATAATGAATTACTCTAGATTTTGAAGGTTCAAACACCTCTACTACAATCCCATGGACATGACTCAAATCACTATAATGCTTCACTAAAGCCAATTCTAAAATTAGTTCCTCCCTTAAGGCTAGGTTTGCACCTTGCCTAGCTACCTTGTATGTAAACCTTCTTATCCAGGCCCCCTTGTCTAGCTTCCAACCTTATCAAAAATTTCAACATGTTTCAGGTGTGATCTAGATTTAATGATAATCATACAAGTTTTACCAATATTTTGGTGCATCATTTTAGCCTTTTCTCGTAAAACTACCCTTTTATGCAAGGTAAAAGTGCCCTACCTATGAGACAAAATAGAGGCACATTATCCTCTTTTATACTAAAATAATAATTTGAGGTTGTCATAAAATTTATGAGGGTACTCTGTACCAAATTTTAGCTTTCAAATCCAAGTATAAGACTGCCAACTCTCTCTCCATCTCCTAGGTAGACTTTTCCTAGGTACATTGTCTATAGGGTATGAGGAAGTGGACTGTGTTTTGCTTATTTGGAGACATTTACTTTAAAATATGATAATTTTAGAGGGAATATTCATCTTTTATGATCATGGTTTTAATGGATTTAACAACATAATATCCTTTTTGTGTCTTAAACACATTTTATGCACTTAGAAACACATGATTGAGCTTACCCTATTGACTTAGACAACCTCTTTTCCTCCTGCCTATAGGTTGCCATGTAGATATTTAGCTTCACAAGAGTATATAAAACCTCTTATGAGCCTCTTAGAATCATATTAACCTTATCTGGCTCACTTGTATCCCCTTGAGTGACTCTAAGCCATCACTTAAGCATCATTGTTTACTTACAGTCACCTTCAATAGGGTATGTGTGTGTACGGCCTATAATTTATCTTTGGTCATGTGTTTATTTATAATTATATATATATATATATATATATATAGGTCACATGATGTGTGTTTCATTTTGGAATTTCTTGTTAAAAAAGAGCTCAAACTATGCCCTTCACTGACCTGAGACCTAGTTCCTCAAAACTCTGCCTATAGATGCATGCTCTACCCTGTGTACAAATTGGGAATGAGTCTAGGGGGTCAAAATCACAAACCAAAATCTTACCTTAATGTTTCAATCCATGGATGCCATTTGAAACATTTGGAATCACTCTTATACAAAAGACAAGCTTAGTTTGTAACTTTGGTTGAAGGAAACCCTCTTTTGGTCCCAAACTTGTAGATGTTACTGAGTGTTCTTAGTGTGTTTGAGCATGAATTTGAGCCTCTTGAACACCCCTCTCCACTATTTCTCATCATTTCAAACTTGGCATGGACATTTCATATGGATAGGGATATAAGACCAAGATATCACTATGCATTATAAGCTCTTATACCTTCACCTTGAAAAATTCAAAAAACCTTGAGGAACCCTATTTTGGCCCTTTGGGGAAAGGATCCCTGAATGTAATATTGAGAGTTTTAACATGGTTTATGCCTTTGTTTTCTTACCTTATCCCTCCAAACATGCATTTCATGATCTCTTTGACTAGCTTAAGACTCTAGGGAAGCTTCAATTCATGCCTAAAACTCTATGGATGCCTCAATCCCCTATTCTCTCACCTATAGGTGGACATGTCTCAATATACAGGCATATTAGACCTAGACAATGATCAGGGAGTAAAAAATGTGAATTGTCATTTGACCCTAGTGCCTCAATATTTATCTCAAGATTACAAAATGAATTATTTATGTTTCAAAGGGATGACGACCACTTATTAAAACCATCAACATGCTATGATCTCACCATGAAACCCTTGGAAGTACATCTTGAAAAGTTTGGAGGCAGAGAATGGAATTGGAAAGAACATGGTTTCAAGGTTACAAATGAGTTTATAACCTTTCCAAACAACTTAAAAAACACACTCACTCCATCAAGGATATGAAACAAGTTATGATACTTCCTTTTCAAAGTGAATTCCACTTCTAAAAGCATTTGAGACAACTGCAAGTGTAAAATGGATAGTTTGCAAGCATATGTAAGCCTAAAAGAGGCTTATTAAGCTCATGATACTCCAAAAATAAGAATATTATGGTAAAATATATTAATAGGCCTTGATAAACATAGTAAACTATCAAACTCATCAAATCAATTTTTTTAATCTAAAACTAGCTCAAATAGTGACGCCTCTTGGATGTGAATGCATAAAAAGATACCTGGAGTCTAATTGATGGTTCATAAATAATAATCCATAAAAATGAAAAATATTTCCATGAAAATGAATTATAATTATATTACTTTCCACCCCCAAAGGCATTCCTCCCAATTCTAACTGTATGACTCAGACTATGCATCACAAAATGACTCTCTTTAGCTTGCAAGGACTGAAAGGAATGAATAGAAGAAAAAATGAAATTTATTATGAAAAATATGCACACCAAGCATGTAAATTATCTTATGGAGCTGAAGGGACACCATCCCATGTTTTTTGCTGAAGGAGGACTTCCTGAGTCCATATAAGTGCCATTAATGGCCTAAAATCAAGGAAAAACTACCTCTTTCTACATATAGCTACTTATTGGACTGACATCTGATGGATCATTGGCATTACTTGACCTCATACACATTAGGATCAATCTTGGTGACAAATTTTCTCCCTTGAAAGTCTGTACATGTCATTTAATGAGCTAGAAATATGCCAAAATAACACTTTTTGCACATAAGACATGGTAAAGGACAAAATCAAGACATAGAAACACCTTAAAAAAATATATGACCACATTAGGAAATTTTGAATATAATTTTCAATTTTTACCATGTTTCAACAAGGTTGACAAACTCTGACTTTGGTTGACTAGGCAATTACAAGGGAGATGAGCTTAAACCAAGGTTGGAGTGAGGATAAGTAAGATGATATACCAACATGACACACCCATAGGACATATGGAAACCTTATTAAACAGTATAAAAATGTATGGGTTGAACTAATTTGACTAAAATTCAAATTTGGTCAATAGTTTCCATGCAAAATATGGTTATGGAACTATAAGTTAATGGAAAGAAGAAGGTACATGCATTTATGAAATTGAGTTTGGTATGGATAACTCACATTGATTTAGTAAAAACTCGAGGGCATGTAGAACATGGATGAGGAAAATAAATAGAAGAATAATGAAAATGGAAGAGTTTGGGGGTCATGGAAGAAGGAACAGGAGCATTGGGAAGGGCTACCAACATTTTCAATTGAATGGTGGCCATTTAAGAAACTAGGAAAGTAGAGTTTTTAATTTGAGAATAGGAATTTATATGGGTTTTGATTATATTTTCTTAGGGTTTGAGTTTCCATTTAGAATCAAATTTTTAAATATTTTTATTACTTAGATTAGTTAAAAACCATTCAAAAGCATGTATCAGTAGTGCCCTATATATTTAAGGCTTTACTCTTATGGACCTAGGGATGGAACTTGTTTGCATCCATAGACACTTAAAAGTAAAATAGAGCCATTATGAAGGAGAAAAATGAACCTTTAAAGTTGATTAACCTTTGTGAAATACATTCATTGCATTATTTTACTTAAGTATGACAACATAGAAAGACAAGGATTTTTAATTTATGGTGTAACAAAAGTTACTCCTTGTATCTATATTAAGCCTATGTCTTTAACATACCTTCAATGTTTTAAAACCTAGGCAAGATATTTCATCGATTAAAATTTTAAATTATGAAGTGACCAGGGATGTTCTTGTTTGATCTAAGAGTTATTATAGACTTGGGGACTACATTTCAAGTTGTTATTTATGGTTGTTGTAGACACCAGAATCGTGTCTACTCCTTGGTCGACTCCCTCTTGGTCCCTTTCAAACTTCACCATGCCTAACCTATGTTTTATTAATTTAAAATACCTATTTTATATTAATAATTCCCCCTTGCCACATCACCCATGACACCTCACCCTACCTTGGATACCTCTCCTTGGATACCTCCATCACCCCATGCCAAATCTTAAATACTTAGACCCCATTTCAACCCTCCCACTAACCTCTCACTCTCATTTAACCCGCCTTCGACCATTTTCCCACGACCAACTGACCTCAACAGATGGAAGAATAGGCAAAAGGCTATTTTTAACCCTTTTTCCTATTCTTTGGCTGCTGACGTCGGTCGTAGTCAGCCGACGTCGGTTACCTTAAAACTGCATTCTACCCCCAAAATTCTAATCCCAAATGTTCAATCTTCCAATCTTCAATCTTCTTCTTCCCCCAGGTCCCGCAAAGGCGAAACCTATTGCATCCAAAATTTGACCTTTCTCTCTCTCTCTCTCTCTCTCTCTCTCTCTCTCTCTCTCTCTCTCTCTCTCTCTCTCTCTCTCCCCCAGACACACACCAAACATCATAGGCTACAGGAGCTCACATTACAGGAAGTCTTCTACATCAGCCGCATCAGCAACCAGTCTTCTTCACTCTTTCTTCAGCAAGCCACAGCTAAGTATTTCTTCTGTCTTTTCATTTCAATTATTTAGACTATGTTAATAATTAGTTTTCTAGTTACTGCTTCTAAGTAATATCATCACCCAGACCTAGACCTGACTTTCTTCCTAGAGAGGCTGAGAAGCCTTCTCTCATCCTTATCTCCCTGTCACCCCTGTCCTCTATCTGGTCCCCTTTTCAGACCATACTCTCTACCCTGCAAACCCTACAAATCCATTTAACTCCTACAGACCTTCCAAACTCCTCTATTAACCTGAAACCTATCCAAAAACCCATGGAAGGCCATTGTCCTGACCGACATCGACCATTTCCCCTACCAATGTCGGCAGACTAACCGACGTTGGCAACTTGACCAACCGACGCCGGAAGAACCACCGACATCGGTGACTGTGGAAGACCGATAGTAGAATACAGGTACGCATTATCTTTATTTATTTTGTTTAGTATTTCACCATTTCCTTTTCTCTCAACATTCTGTTATCAACTAGTGGATTGTCATCCCTCAAGGAAGTCTTTGCACTTCTGGGACCGAGCTTTGCTTGGCAATCCACCATCTATCTATCTAACCCTTTCTTTGTTTAAGTCTTTCTTATCTACAGGTGTCATCCTCCATAGCCAAAGAGGAGCTCCTTCAATCATCTGGATGCGGTGCACAAACTTCATCCAGGTATCATCTAACCCTTGACCATCATCTCTAGTTTCTTACTTCTTCTGAATGTAGAAAGCAAAAAATAGTTGGAAACAGTTGTATGCATTGCATAAAAACCATTAGTGCATAACTTAAGAAGAAATTATCTATAGTCATACTTATATATATACAAAAGTGATATATGCATGTTTATTGTTTTATTTTCTATAGTACTATGTGTGTTATAAACATGAGCCATAGAAAGTGAATTTTGAGTACGTTTTGGTAGTTGGTTGTCTCTTGGAACTTATGCAAGTTGTTGATATATATTTGGAATGAAATATCAAAATCTTGTATATGTATATATATGAATAAAATATAAAATGGCATGATACATATGTTCTAGGGTGATTGGTAGTCTCTTAAGATATATATATATATATATATATATATATATATATATATATATATAGGTTGTAGATCTACCCATTTTCATTATACAATCTCATGTATATATATGTCAGCTATAAGATGGACTGTGCTTAAGTTAATATTATAATGAACAAGAAGCATATATATATATATATATATATATATATATATATGTATGTATGTATGTATATAAAAATATTTACACAGATAACTATTCATAAATACGAGATGATTTTATATATTTGATACCCAACTAAGCTTGGAGACATATTCGATAGGGAATACATGCACAACTATAGGTAAACAACAAATTTTTTAGACAATATTAAATGGTGTTGGTATATTTGGAAATTTGATACCTCATTCAATGGTGTGTTAGTTTCAAATTAAATACAATGATAGGTGATTTGAAATGGTTTTATATATGCTAAAACATACGTACAGGTGCTCATATTTTCTCTATAAGGAATTTTATGGAAGTAATGAAACTGTATGATATGTATATATATAAATTTGGAAAATGCACCTACAATAATGCAAAAAAAAGTTGTATCATGTTTAGTAATTATCACATAGTCAATAGGGGTTAAATAATTATAAGAATGACCTATTTCAAGCTGGTAAATAATCCTTGTTTATGTGATTTAGAATTATATTTGACCATTTATTTATTTTGTATTGCGTTAAGGAACTTTAAGTAAATGAAATGTGTTGGATTCAATTGAGTAGAGAAAAATGTATGTTTCTACTTGAATTACTTTATCATAGGCATTTGCGTCATTCTTATATTTGGAGAATTAAAAATGCAAGATGATAGTCATAAATTGCATTTCTTGAATATGTTTATAATAGTTTTATATTGGGACTAAAAATTTATTCTTCATTAAAGATAGATGTTTTAATCTTGTGTTGTATAAAAATAAATGAAGATTTGTCTTGAATTTCTAAGTGGTTGTATGTTATAAATTTTTTGCTAGTATGTCTTTGTATTGGTTATGACATAACTCCTTATGATAATGGATGATTATCATACAAGGTTCATGCCATGTGATATATTCACATGATTGATTGAGTTTCATTAGTAGAGAGTATATGTCTGTGTGGAATTGACTTAGATCCATGAGTGATCTGAATTATATAATGAAAAATTTGTCCAAAGTAATGTTATAGCTGAGACATTGTCATTTCAATGTACTTTCTAGTTTACATGTGTAAACATGATGTTGTATTAGATAGAGGATTATTTTCCATCATATATATGATTATTGCATATATTAGTGATTATACTAGACACGGGCTTTGGTTGAATTCTTGATATCCACATCGATTTTATTGACCCTTCATGAAGGGAAGGCATCTCCTAAAGGAGAAGTGTGTGGGAGATTGGTGGTCTGTGGTTGGAGGAAAAGTTCCATGATGATGTTCTCCCCTCTCTTCAGCTGATCAACTATTCTGGGAACATACTCATGGCTATTTTATTGATTTTTGAGCCATCTTATGAGACTCAAATGTACTATTGTACTTCCAATCATGTGTTATTATGATATTTAGTGATAAAATGCAACATTTGTACATTCATTTATTATTATTTAAAAAAATAACGGCTATAAACTTGTACATGATTTTGAATGTTGAAAATAGCATAGGCTATTTCTATGATTATTTATAAGAATGAATAATTTATGTGTACTATTTTACTATTCACTCTAAATATGTGTTATGTGATGAACCTTATCCTCTACACTTTTAAATGTTATTTGAAAGCTAAATAAATCAAAACTTGACTAGTGGATTAGTTGTATTTTATGCACATACTGTTATAGATGTATTTAGTTATCAAAAAATAAATCATTATGTTAATAAATGAAGATGATTATATAAAAATTATGTTATTTAAAAAAATTATGTGTATTTTAGTTTAACCTAGTGGGGTTATAATAGATGCAGAGCTGGTCATAGTGATTAGTGAGAGGGACAAGGCTAGGGAAGATGGCTAGAGGCATTAGGTAGATGTTCATAGGCTCTATGGGGAGTGAGATACAACTAGATAACTTATTGTTGAGTAGGGGTTATCCAGGGAACTAGTAGATATGGCTCAGGCCAAGTATGACATGATTTGGGCCAAGGAGGAGGATGAGTATTATAGGATCCTTTATGAGATACTAGTGCTATCATGGCTTAGAATACCTAGCTTCAAAGAACATACTTAGAGTCAGAGGTTTAGTCACAACTCTAGGTCATGCTATACTTTGGAATTTAAGAGGTTAGTGGCATAATATATCCACAACAAAGAGTTATGGAGTTACCATAATAACCACCACTAGCACTATGGAAAGGATAAAATTTTGAGCAAAATCCTCCTAGAGATGATTAGAGCCAAAGATAATATTTTGAGTGCAACTCTACATTTTATATTTTGGTGATGTATATGTATACCTTGATGTATAGAGATTGATTTATATATATATATATATATATATATATATATATATATATATATATATATATATATATATATATATAGAGAGAGAGAGAGAGAGAGAGAGAGAGAGAGAGAGAGAGAGAGAGAGAGAGAGAGAGAGAGAGAGAGAGAGAATAATTTTTGATCACTTGATGTATATGGAATCTTATATTGTTTCGATATATATGATGCTACTTTTGGTTCATGGATGTTGGCACAAGTTGTAGATCAGATCCTTGATATTGATGTGGATGCACATTTGTTTTCCATGATTCTATTATATTTAATTTACATGATGATGTTGTCTATATATATATATATATATCAAATGTGATTGATGTTGAGATTGTTTTTATCATTTGATCATGATGTTAAAATGTTTATGATTAGTTGTATCTGCTTATTTGGAGATGCATGTCCTAATTAGCATAGATGTAGCCATATAGTTCAGTTATTTTGTTTTGATTATGGAAAATATAATGATGTTTATGATGTTTTTTTGGCATATGAACATATGTTAACCACTTCATGAGGGGATGCCCTCTCTTTGTGTGACCTTGATAAATAAGTCTCCCAAGCACTTGATTGTTAATTTTTCAAATAACATTATGCATCATAATTTGTAAAGCAATCATGGTAACATTATTTGTCATTTGTGTAGGGATTAGTTTACATGCAAATACTAACAACTCAAGATCAAGATATAAAAAATCAAGACTCAAGGGTAAATAATAATTCCTTAAACAAAGACACACAAGTAAATAAATAGATACACATGATAACAACTCAAGATCAAGATATGGATAATCAAGACCTAAGCATAAAACATAATTCACTAAAGAAAATTAAAAGAAATAAATGTAATACAAAATAAATAAACAAGCATGCAAACAAACTAAATGAATGAACAAAAAACATAATGGAAAACAATAAACAATCAATTAATTAGAGTGAATGTGATTGTGAAAATAAGACATTGCTCTTTGTGATTTAACCCTAAGTTTAGGGAATTCTAGATAGAATAGCACGAAAAATTAGATGAAAATGGGGAGTATAAGAACAAGAAAGAAATGACTGAGCTAAATCCAATTACCCTAGATAATTGAACATTACCTACATACTCTGTGTGGACCTTCAAGGCAAATGCAACTCTCTCAAGAATGGGAAATAATAAAAGTAATGACAAATGCATAGGATGAAGTTAGTAGAGGAAAAAAGGAATGACTTTAAAAATGGAGAGAGCATAAATTAGTTAGTTTGAAATTTGGTGAGAGTGTAAATGAGAATAAAGGGGAAAATAAAATTGGGAATAATAGTGGCCGAGCTAACCTACACTACCCCATATATCCAAGTGCTACCTACATAGTCTATATAGACCTTAGGATGATGTAGTTATCACATAAATGGGAGTGTAATGAATAGATAACACTACTGATGAAAGTGATTATTGGTATGATAAAAGTGATTATTGGTAGAATGAAATATGCCCACCTAAGCAATAGGCAATCACCCAAGGGAATGGGAAAATCCAAAGATTGTTTGAATGGTTAAATTTGAATGAGTTTGATAGAGAAGTCATGATTTGGAGGAGAGATTGCCCATCCATGATATTTTCAACACAAAGGGGAGGATCCTCCACATGATACTCAAATAACACCACATAGAACAAAACCAACAGGGTAAGCCACTATCTAATAGAGTGGTAACTTGGGCAAAAGTTTCATGGATTTACATGTCTTTTTAAATTTTTTCATATTGACTTTTTAGGATTTTGTAATTTTGTATTTTTTTGGGTATTTTTGGGATTTTTGGAGTAAGATATAGTTAGGAGTATTATACAAGTAGAATAAATAGTGGAATATTAAAAAATGTACAAAGAACCATCTAGAAAAGGAAAACAACCTTGGGTAAGGGGATCAAACAACAACTAAATAGACTTCAATGGGGTAAGCTCAAAAAATGGTAAGAGCATGGAGGAATGGTGAAAATAGGGTAAAATATGAAAGGACTATTATTTCATAGCAACACCAAGGTGAAAAATAACTACCCTTTAATAACGATATAGGATGTAAAAGGAATGGGATAGAATGGGAATGCAAGATCATCAAAGAGATAAAATAGGCCACATCAAGGACTACCAAGCAATGAAACCATGAAAAAATCATTATGATATTTAGAACCTCTACCTGAAATGATGTGTTGATGATGACCAAATCTAAACTACTTGTCGAACTACTTATTAAAATAACCTATAACACCCATAGTTCACAATCAAATTCAAGATGGTAATGGGAGAAAAGAGAAAGATATATTTATACCTAGGAAAGAACAATGAAGGGAAGGGAGAAATAGGAAGATATGTGAAGGAAATGTCCCTACTTAGGGGATATTATAGACAATTTTCAATCAATTCAAGCATAAAAATAATTAAGATGCATAAAATTCATGGGCTAATCTAGCTCATATCCTTCCAATATATTCAACATGTATGCCCCAAAACCATAATTTGTAGTGATGAAAGGACCTAGCCAATTAGGCTCAAACTTCCTTTTCTTCTCAAGTTCGATGTTCATATTTTTATAATTTTATTTAAAAAAAAAATCACCCATTTTAAACTCTCTTGGGATGATACATTTTTTATAAAAATGACATAGTCAATTCTAGTATGATTTGGGATGACCCAAGGTGGCTAGCCATTTTTTGTCTAAGAGATCTAGTTCTTTCAACCTAGCCTCTCTATAATCTTCATCATAAATGGTACCCTCTAATGAAATGCATAGGGAGGGAAAATCAACATCAATTGGAAAAATGGCTTTAGAACCAAAGACTAAAGATTAGGGTGTTTCATATATAAGAGTGTAGACATTGGTACGGTAGGCAAAGAGGGTATGAAGTAATTACAAGTGTAAATATTAGCCAACTTTGTTAACAATCTTCTTAAGGATTTTGACAATTATTTTTTTAAATGCTTCATCTTGGTCATTACCTTGAAAGTAACAGGGCATAGACCATTTGTGTTTAATATGTTATTTGGTATAGTAGATTTTCATGTCCTTATTATTGAATGAATTTCCATTATCATATATAATGGAATAAGGAATTCCATAGCGATAGATGAGGTGGTTCAGGATGAATTTAGAAATATGCTTGTCAATTACGTAATTAAGAGGAATTGCATGAACCCACTTATTTAAGTACTCAGTTGTAGTTATGAAATGTTTGTGGCCATCTGAAGAAGTGGCATTTATATTTTTGATGAGATCAAGCCCCCATGAATAAAAAAACCATAGATTGGTAATAGGGTGAAGCACTCATGAACGAGTGTGAATAAAATCACCATGATTTTATCAAGTAAGGCATTTCTTGACATATAATATGCATTTGCTTCCATTGTGGATAAATAATGCCCTATTCTAAGGAGTTTCTTAGTAAGGACCATTCTAATGGTATGGGCCCCATAAATCCCTTTGTGCTTGTCTTTAAGTTCTAATTTGGATTCACCTAAATTTAAATAATGAAGCATCATCCAATTATATACTCTACAATAAAGTGTACCACCAAGTAAAGTGTATTTGGATGCATTATGAATAAAAGACTTATGGTGGTTACAAGTTAGGTCAAAATGATGTTGGGGTATTGGATATAGGCATATACATCTTGGTACCAAGGGGAATTAAGAACAAAAATATCACATAGCATGTTAGTGTCTAGACAACTATAAGTCAGCATAAGAATGTTTTCAACGAGAAATTGATATTCCCAGACATTGGAATATATCTCTATCAAGGACCCATTGGTGTCCATGGCATCAACTGATCTATTATTAGCTCTAGGTATCTTCCAAAAATGAATACATTACAAATGTTGTTTGATATTATCAACTATGACTTTGTAGGGTATGAGTTTCTCATCCTTGGTTTGATATTGGTCTGTAACCTAATTTATAATCAATTATGAATCGCCATAGATATCCAATTATTGAATGTTCTACTATATTTCTAAGTGGAGCCCTGCAACAAGTGCCTCATAATTTTGTAATATTATTGGTGCATGAAAAGTCAATTTGGAATGCCTTAGGAATGAGATGCCCTTATGGTATAATAAATAAAATACCAGACCTTGAACCTTGAGTTGTGAAAGAACTGTCAAATTATAGATTCTATTGATGTGATTATTTAAGAGTGAAGATAGATTCGTCTGGGAAATGCATGGTTAGAGGATGCACATCTGAAAAAGGTACTTTGATAAGTTGATATAAGGACTTGAATTTTATGGTCTTTTGATTAGTGTACTCAATGTAAAACTCACTAAGGATTATGATACATTTAGCCATGTGACTTGTCAATGTTGATTTAAAAAGAATATACCTAAAGGGATCAACCTTTGCAATGATAAAGGTTTTATTATTCAACATATAATTTCATAGTTTATGTGATGCAAAGACCAATGCCAAACATGTCTTTTCAATATGTGTATAATTGTGTTCATAGGAGACCAATATTCTGTTTAGATAGTAGACTATAGATTCTTTTCCCTGGCCATCATGTTTCTCTATAAGTTCCCTAAGGGCATGTTCAGTTGATAAAATATAGAGAAATAGGGGTTTATATGGTGTTGGAAGGACCAACACTAGTGGGTTTTCTAAATAGGGTTTTAAGTGCTCAAATGCCTCTTAAAATTTGGCATCCTAATGAAAAGTGGTTCCCTTCTTCAAAATATGAGTGAAATGAAGACAATGATCGATAAGTTGTGAAAATAAGTGATGAATATATTTGATTTTTCATTGTAAATTATAGAATTCTTTTAGATTAGAAAGGGGAAGAATTTATGTGATGGCCTTCACCTTGGCTAGATCAATTTCAATTCTTCGGTGGGAAACAATAAAGTCTAAATTTTTTCCTGACATGACTCCAAAGACATTTCTTTAGGTTGAGGCACAGTTGGTATTTACAAAGTCTCTCAAATTTCCTCCACAAAACTTATAGATGTGTAGACTAAGTTAGTTACTTTCCTAAAATGTCATCAATGTAATCTTCAACAATGTCATGCATCATTTCATGGAAGATGATAGTCGTGGCATGTTGATATGTGGTGCTAGATTTTTTAAAGCTAAATGACATGAATTGATATAAGAATGTTCCCCACATAATGGTGAAAATTATTTTGTGTTGATATTATGGTGTAATACTAATCTAGTTGTATCATGAAAAACCATCCATGAGGGATAACATTTCATATCCCAGTGTTGAATCTATAATCATATCGATGTTTGGTAATGGAAAATAATCTTTGCGACATGCTTTATTGATGTCCCTAAAATTACTGCACAAATGAATGCCTTTAGGTTTATTGATAAATGGGAAAATACTAGATATCTATTTAGATTAATCTATGGGTTGAATAAATCCAACCCTTAATAAATTTTCTAATTCTTTCTTAACCAAGATGGTGATCTATAGATGCATTTTTTTGACTTTTGCTTAATGGGATTGGCATCTAGGTGTACAAAAATATAGTGTATGATCATATAAAGATCCATCCCAAACATATCCACATAAGACCATGTGAATATGTCAATAAACTCTTTAAGAATGGAAATAATCTATGGGTTGAATAAATCCAGCCCCTAATAAATTTTCCAATTCTTTCTTAATCAAGATGGTGATCTGTAGATGCATTTTTTTTAACTTTTGCTTAATGGGCTTGGCATCTAGGTGTACAAAAATATAGTGTACGATCATAAAAATATCCATCCCAAACATATCCACATAAGACCATGTGAATATGTTAATAAACTCTTTAAGAATGGAAATAATGAAGTTTCACTCCTCAATAGTGAGGGATGCACCAAGTTTAACCATTTTGGGATCATCTTCTATGCCAATATTGGTCTCTATGGTGTCTTCCACTAATAGTGTAGAACCATATTATAAGAAAGTAGGTAAAAATAGGAATTAATCTTCTTCATCTAATTGTGGACCATTAGGGCCACCCATATATAAAGAGTCTGAATTATTTATTTCAAGTAATGACCAATTGATATATGTTTCTATAAAATCTTGAACGAACTAATCAAATACCATTTGTTCTTTTATGCCAATATCTAATCCAAATCTAAGATGTGAATGTGTATGATTTTAATCTTCTTGAGGATAAAAGTGAACTTTCCCATCCAGTGGTGCCTGAAATAGGTTTTCATCAAGGGACTTATCTTTTTCTTTACTTTTTTCTTGGTCCAAAATTACCTTAGAGAAGTTTTCACTAGAGGACCTCAATGTTAGATTTTCTTTTTATTTTGACCAAGGAAGTTTACCTAATCTCTAAAGTAGGTAGTTGGGTCTAACTTTATATCAAATCCTTGTTTATGGTCTCCAATTGGTAGACCATCTCAAAGACCTAGGAATTCTGATAATGCTTCTTTATTCTAGAAGTCATCTAATGATATAGTGTGATCTTGCTAGTCCTAATTGATTAGTTTAAGGTAATGGAGGATAATATGAAATTTAGGAGAGGAAGTGATAGTGATGATGGCATTGGTATCAAATAAGTTGGATTCAGTGAACTCATCATATATAATATAATAAGACTATGCATCACTTCTTGGATCATCTTTTTTAGACGTTAAATTAGTGTTACTTTTAAGATATAAGGGGTGACCCTAGGCATTTTGTATCCAATACCTCAACTACCTTTGTGTTTAGTAGAAAAAATAGACTCAATAATACATTATTGATTTGGCCCCAAACATTTTCCTTTATAATATTGATGCTTCAAGATTATATTAGGAATGGGATACTTAACACTATGATAACTAGAGGTGAAGTCATCATTGCACAACCAAGAATCCTTAGAATTGCTAGGTTGATCTTGATCTGGTAAAGTCTTCTTGATAAATAAAAGAGGGCCTTTGGGATGATAAATAATCTTTTTATGCCATATCATGTTATATCATGAATTTTAGTAATATTGGGTCTAACATGGGACTTGGGAGACTTTGGCAATTTGGTAATGTGAAATGCATATTTGATGTTGTTTGTACCAATACCTTTGTCCTCAATAGTGAAGTGGGAGAAAATTTGAGGAGGTTGGTTAGAATAAGTGCACATAAGTTCACTTAGATCAATGTTATTAGATTGGGGAAATCTAGGAGCTTTGGCCTTGTCATTTTTAGGAGCATCCTCAGTGCTAGGAAAATATGTGTACTAACTATATTTGGCTTCCAAATGCCTATAATACTAGTACATTTGTAAGTCACCAAGAATAGTAACTTCCATTATATAATGGGGGAGTTTTAGAAATTGGTGAAGGGTAGAAGGAACTATGCATACTTCATGGATCTAAGGATAACCAAGAAGAAAGTTGTAGGGAAGTTCAATGTTAATTACATAGAAAAGGGTATCATGGGTGATAGGCGCAACAATGACTGGTTAGAAAATAATGCCCTATGACTCTCTCTTTGAATTATCATAACATTTTATGGTTATGGTGTCAAGATGAAAATATACTAAATTATATCCCAATAGTTTTATCAATTACAAAGAGGCTATATTGAGACTTGAACCATTGCCAATGAGAACCCACTTAATCATGTGGCAATTTATAATGGTATCAATGTGAATAGGATTGTTGTGAAGGGGAACAGAGGATGACATGTCACTTTTTTAAAACATAATTTGTTGACATAGGGATAAATTCCACACAAGTACTTGAAATTTAGTAGGTTCAATATCATTTGGGACCTCACACAATAAAGTCTTGTGAACTTTTGATGTACACAAGTGATTTAGGATAGAAATATATACAAGAATATTGTTCAATTATTCACTAAGATCATATTTATTCTCAACCTAAGGAGGATATGGTTTTGATTTAAAAGGTAAATAGCCTTGAACTGGATTATTTTTGGGTGATAGTTTGGATTTTGAAGGCAAGGTATTCAGAATGGAATTAGTATTGAAAGAAGGTAAAGGACCTGGAAGCTTAAATTTTAGGCATCAAGTTGTGACTACGCAATTTTGAGGGGAAATGTTACTTGAATTAGAAAAATATGATATAGAACTTGGGATAGTAACCCATGGGCATATAGGCACAACAACATTATTTCATGTTAGAAAAGAGCCACTAGGGTATGAAGGAAGACATCCCGAAATGGAAGGATCAACACTTAAGTGTGTTATAAGATTTTTATAAATTAATTTTGATGGTAGCTACATGATTATTGGTAATGCAACCTACAAAAATTTTATAGTTATATGGGACATCATGGTAGTTAATTTTATTGGCTTGGTAATCTTGACCCTGATTATGATTTCCTTGATTCTAATTATGTAATTGATTTTGATGTTGATCACCATATTAGCACTAATGATTAGAATTGTGATTTGGAAATGGGTCTTTGTATATACCCATATTTTTCTTGGATGTGTAAGTAAAATTATCCAACTTGATGTTTCCTCACTCTAAAACATCCTAAATAAAATGCCTTAATTACAAAGTTTATGAATTCCATGTCCTTTAACACGATGGAAATCATAATACTTATTATCTCTATACCATTGAGGTTTTGGTTGGTCATCTAGAAAAGGTTTTGGAATTAGACAAATGACCATGTTAGTTAAAACTAACTTCTAAAATATAGCCTCAATAGGCTAACCAAGGTCTTTAAAGAATAGTTTTTGATACTTATTCCTTCGAGGAGGTGGTCTTTGTAACGTAATGGTTGGAGTATATGGATTACTTTAGATAGGCAGTGGATATGCTATATATACATTTTTAGTTTTTGTTACTGCATTTCCTATGACATTTTTTTTATAAAAGTTTGTAGGATTATTTAAAGTATTATCTTGTGATTGTGGAGGAGTTTGACCTTGTGCCTGGTTCTAAGATTATATCTTAAGTAATCCTTTGTCTATAAGTTTTTTCAATCTGCACTCATTTATCTATAATATCCTCAAATGTGTCCATGGAACCACCTCTAAGCTTAAATTAGATGTGAAAATATTAGCTAATTTTTTATTAGGAATATTATGTGGAAAGTGTCTACCTAAGATTCTCCATCATTGTAGGTAAGCATAAAAATTTCCCCCACTACATTGATTAGTACTACATAAGTCAACCATGGTCAAATCATGTTCTATGTTATAAGAGAAGTGATTTAATTTTTTTCTGATAGGTCATCAAATGTGATGATATATCCTTTAGGTAAGTGTAAAAACCAATCTAAATTTTTTCCACCCAAATTACATGGAAGCACGTGAAGTAAATAAACATTATTATAGGCTACTTTATACCAAGCCACAAAGAACTCTTTGAGGTGATCTCTAGAATCACCCTTTCCTTTGTATTTATCAAATTTAAGCACCTCAAAATGAGTTAGAAAGGGGACTTGAAGGATGCTCATATCAAATCACTAGTGACATATTTCATCAAACTTGTATCTTTTACCCTGATTTCTTGCTTGGAACCTTAGAACAACATATTTTATCTCCTAAAACTCATGAATTGTGGGAGAATTCTAGGATGGGTGAAAGGTATGATGTTGATTTATTATATAAGTATTGGATTGATTTGGATAGATAGCTTGATTAGTATTAAATATGTAGGAATGGGTGCCCTTTAAGATATGTTACTAGGGCTATTCACACTATAACTAGGATTATACTATCAGTAAGGTACTTTTTGATGTTGAATAATGTTAGGAGGAAGATTAGCAACATGTTATTAGGGTTGGATGAATTTTATATCAATAGGTTGGAATTTGATGCAAATGAATTTGATGTTAGAAAGGGTGAATTTGCTATTGGTTTGAGGGAAGAGGTTTTGGATTAATATGAACCTATTGAGGATTAACCCCAACACACTATTGAGGTGGAGAATTTGTAACTAACTATTATGGATTGGCTTTGGTTTGTTATAGTTAATGGTTGTTGGAAATCTATTGTTGTGGATTGGAAGATGTGGGATTATAATTAAGAATAAATTGTTTGGGGTTCAAAGGAACCATTTTTAAACTAGACACAATTTGTTGTGAGTTCAAAGGAACTTTTTGCAAACTAGAAGGTGATGGGAATTATTTGTAACTAGTTACAAATTAGAGGAAGAGACTTATTGAGGACTAGGATGAACTTGATGGGGATTTGGGGAAATTTGTGGTTGAGTGATTAACTTTTATCATTGAGTCCAAAGATGAATTTATTCAAGATTTGTAGAAGATTCCACATTTGATGAGATATTAACCAATGATCTCTTTATTTTTTCTTAATGGGTGGATTTTAATTTATACATGAAGGATTATTCAGAGAAGTAACAATTAAGGTAGTAGGAAAAGAGGCCATAAGTTGACTATCTTATTGTAGTTGCATAAAGATAATGTGGATATTTGGGATGTTATCTATAATTTATCCCTTACTTTTGTTTAATGATTCCAAAACTTGACTAAAATTTTGCAAAAAGGGTTTGTTTGTGAGTGGAAGTTGACTTGGGAGGTATCTCCTTTATCTATACATGGATCAACACCTCTTCAATTATGAGTGGTAATTCATATTAAATAGGTGGATAAACTTTATCTTCTTGATTTTTTAATCATGGAAGGACCCAAATGGTTCATAAAACAATTTTCCTTGAGAATTAGTGCTATACATAATACCATCTCTTGTGTATCTAGGTATTTTGAAACCAAATGACTTTGTATTGAATTTGAATTTGATAAGATATGAGTATATGTGATGCATGGTTTTAACAATTCAAAGTGGATGTGTGAGTTTGAGAAATAATTGGAGTCAAGATGTGACTTCAAATGTTGTTGTAATACATTTTGATCCAAGTTGAAGACTCAAATAAAACAATGTTTGATTCAAGTCCTAAACTTTGTTGAAGTAGAATGTCTAAGATAACACAATGTTTGATTTGAGTCATCTTCACCACGTTTGAATGAAATATTCAAAAGGTTAAGAATGATGTCTAAAATGTCTCTTAACCAATTTTTATCTTTAAACCTCAAAAATATATGATTTGACTCAACCCTTGATTTTGATTCACATTTGAATTTCAAAGTTGACTTGAGCTCAAAGTTGAATTTAGTTGGCTTTCAAATATTGACTTTAGGTGACTTTGGTTTGAATTTGGAAAGTTTGGAATGGAAATTGAAATTGAATCAAAATTGAATTTCATTTAAAATTAGAATTGACTTAAAATTGGAAATTGGTTGAAACGAAAATTGAGTTAGGATGTGAATGAGAAATGGATTTGGTTCAAACAAACTTGATTTATAATTTTTTTTTAGATGGAAAATGTAATGGAATAATGGGATAAATTACCGTACTAAATGGACAATGTAAAACTTTATAAAATAACAAATATGACTCAAAAATTGGGTAGAGTAATGCCTTACTATGTGAGTCTAAAATGACAATGTTTTTTTAGACTTAGAAGTTTTGAAATTTGTTTGATGTGTAAGGTGTGTCACACAATACAAGTATAAGATGATAAATAATTACCAACACACATTTCGAACAAGCCATATCTTTAGTGGAAGAATGGGTGTGTAACAAAATTGAAATCCATGTGAATACCTCACTTGAAGTGGTGACAAATTAGTTTCACCTAACCCTCACTTTGAGAGGTACATCATGAAATCTTAAGGGATATTGGTTTCCCTTGCACTACAAGTTATTTATGACCAAAGGTATTAAACTAAGATTTTGACATGGATTTTCTAAATGTTCCTTCATATACGTTGCAGTACATGAGGTCAAAATATATCCAAGAAGAACAAAGAGTGGGAAATGTTCCTTCATACAACTTGCTATAATACAACTCTTTATAGGTATTTTTTATATGATTTTAATGAAATCTACCTTAAATTTATATCCCTTATTAGATGTATAGGGTTTGTACATATGCTGGGAGGTGAAGCCCAAGGCACCACACCTTAAGAACTTGCAAGGAGATGAAATTCACCCCACACAGTCAAAAAATAAGAAATTATGATAACAATAATCAATGTGTTTTTGGTCACCTAGGCTTCCTAAATGGAGAAAGGGGAGAACATACGCACAAGAGATTATTTTGCAAGGAGATGAAATTCACCCCACACAGTCAAAAAATAGGAAATTAAGATAACAATAATCAATGTGTTTTTGGTCACCTAAGCTCCGTAAATGAAGAAAGGGGAGAACATACGCACAAGAGATTATTTAAAATCAGACTAGTAAAGAAAACATGTAATCGAAGCAAAAAAGAAAGGAAGTTTTATTAAGCACCAAATAAAAGTGTTGGCTCCTTGATTAAGCACTAAACCAAAACAAGATTTGAAAAGAAACTTAATTTGGTAATAAATCCACATCTATAACTAGTGTAACCTATAATAAATAAGTTAGAAGTTTGAAATGTGATATTTGACAAGTGTGGGAAGTTAATAACCTAATTATTTAGCTCATGAGAAAAATACACAGTGTGATTCCACCATTTAGAAAATAGATCCCACCATGTAGTATGATGATCGTGTTGTTCTACAGAAAGAGAAAATAAATAACTGAGAACTGATGATCCCACTAATTAGCAAGATGATGTCATTGATTAGTATAATGATATCACTTCTTTATAGGATGATATAATTGTTTAGTAGGGTGTTCTGGATGATATCAAAAAATGATTGAAATAAAAAATAGAGAAGGTTACCTTGGCGGTCCCATAGATTTATAGGGTGATCTTATCAATTTGAATGTTGTATTCATCATTAGGGTTCATGATCTCATCATTTAGTAGTTTTAATGTAGTAAAGTGGCCCACCATTTTCCTAAAAACACATAGACAAAAAATAACACATAAGCAATATCATTGAAACATAAGTCAATATCACTGATTATGGGGAGTTATCCCATCAATACACAGAGTGATTTTACCAATATGCAAAGCAATTCCACTAATTCATATAAAAGAAGAACATGGAAAAATTAGTGGAAAAGGCATAAAAATCACAAAAATGATCTTTATGAAAATAGAAGGTTTAGGAATGTTCTCAAGAAGATTGTGGGGTGTGTTGGTGTCACCAAGCATGCCAAATGTAGTTTATGATTATAAGAGAGGTTAATTCATTCAAAATAATAAATTGAAAAATGTAACACCTTAAGCATAATAATTTGGATTGGACAAGGTCTAAGACAATGTAAACAAATAGAAAGAACATAAGCAAATGCTATACCTGTCCAATGGATTTGTTCTCCTATGTGTGCTTGAATTATAGATCTAGGAGCCTTTTTCAATGTTTCTAATGCATTTCAACGGAACCTCCCCTTGTATACGAGTGGTTTTTATTAATAAAATTAAAGAATTGTTTAATTTCTTGTAATATTTTTGAATTACGAGTTTACACCAAATATCTTGTTATGGCTAGAGGGGTCACCCTCTATATAGTTTGATTTAGCTCAATTTTAGCCATTAGATCAAGAATGAAATGCATGTCTATAATTTAATTTAATTTTTAGTGATTAATGCCATAAATATTTTGAAAATAGTTTGCATTAATGAGGCATGGCATCTAAATTATGATATTTGCTTATATTTTTGATAGTTCTTGCCAACTTTCTAGGTGATGTCATAATTCATATATTTGTTGAATATTTGAATATTGCATAATTGTAAATTAGCCAATTATATGGATTTTATACTTATCCATTTGATTTGATTTGATGGACAAATTAATATAGATTAGATTCCATGTGAATTATGCAATATCATAATTTGATCATATGTTTCAGTTAATTGACCTATAATGTTATTTTACAAAATAATAGTTTGGTTCAGAATGAATTAGAGAAAGCTAATAGTTGGTAATGATGCATTTCCCTAATCACGGATGCCCCAACATATTTTAGAGTATACATATCAATTATGTATATAAACTTTAGTACTTCATTAATTTGTTCGTTATTATAAGAAATTGATTTTGATTGCAATTTCAACATGCAAGCAATGAGAATTTAACATCTACACTTTGCATCATATGTTTCTAGTAAAAAATTACAAATATACCTCAACCATTATTTTACTGAGTCCTTGACCTCTCACAATATTCAATTTTTGGAGCTCTAGATAAAACTCTTATAGATTAGTCATCCACTTGCCACACCATTCACCTAATTCATTTTGAATCAACATGGCTTTTATAGATGGATTAGGTACGATGGGGAATAACTTGTTGCATAAGATGTAATTTTTGAACTTCTTGACTGCTTTGATCAACACAAATATTTATTTGTCAATCATTTAATATTTGAGTTCAAAATTTATAAGTGGATAAATCATGAATGAGATAGGTCTCTCATTTCTAACTTCTTTTCTTTACAATAGGAAAATAACACTTGAATGTTTTGTAGCAAAGTAATAGATGTAAAATGGATATGTGTATTCAGGACTAATTAAAATCAGAGTGTTTATAATTGATGTCTTGATTTGAGAAAAATATGTTTGTGCCTTAATTATACATTCATTCGTAGCATCCTTCTTCATGATAGTTTTCATGGGTCAAACTATCTCTATGAATATTGAAATGAACTTCCTCACAAAGTTGATCTTGTCAAATAATGACTTCAACTCTTTTTTGCTAGCAAACAATGGAATTTTTTAGAATTGCCTTTACTCTTTTTGGGTCTATATAAATATCTTGGTAAGAGATGATGTGACCCAATAAATTTTCTTTAGTCACCCCAAAATGCCCTTCTTTAGATTTAAGGAGATACCATGCTCTCTATACATATAAAACACCATTCTTAGATCCTTCACATGGTATGCTCGGTTTATAGAAAATATAGTTAAGTCATCCATGTAGATGAAATTTCATTTTCTAATGGGATATTTGAATGTAATATTTATGGAATGTTATAAAGTATTATTCATGTTGTTTAGGTTTAATGGCCTCCTTTTATATGCGAATGTATCCCACTTTGTTGTAAACATTGTATTAATTATATATTCATAATTGACCTTTAAATGATTGTAACCCAAATAACCATCTAAAAATGACATCATTTGAGACCCATTCACCATATTTAACACTTCATCTAGTGAAAGCAGTGGGTAGTTATCATGTTTTAAAGCTTTATTCAAGTTACTAAAGTCCACACAAATACATATCTCTCCTTTATTATTTAAGATGACCATTAGAGTATCCATCCAAATGGAGTGAATAATAAGAAATATAATCTTTATTGAAAGTAGCTTCTACACTTCTTTGAATATCAAAGGCTCTAGCATGGAATTTACTTCCCTTTGTCTCTGATGGAATGGCTTGACACCTGACTTGAAAAGGATAGTGTGAGTGATGATAGAGGTGTTGAACACATTTGGGTACTCTTAACTCCATGTAATAACATCTATAAAATAATTCAAGGTTTGTATAAGCCCTTTTTACGATCTTGAGTGTAAGTTATGCCTAAAAGCACATTTTTTGAGTCATCTACATTTCCTAGTTTTCAATGTTCATATGGCATACCTTTAGTAGGGGATGTATTTTATTTTTCACCTTGATAATCCATATCAAATATCCTCTCCAATGAGACCATGCCCTTTGGTATGCTATTTTTTTCAAAATTATCACTCCTTCTTTGTCTAGTTCAAAATATTATATGTCATCTTCATTTATAATCTAGGATTCAAATACATTGGTTTTGGTGATGAAGTCAATGATTTGTTGATCATCATTGAATACATGAAAGTTATTGATGTTTTAAGGAATAGGAATGGATACTAAATCCATTGAGAATATACTAAATTTTAATTAATTACTTGGTTCTAAGGTGCTCACAGCTATTGATAATGCATCCACTATGTGGTTTCTTCTATGAAGTTATGTATAGATATTTAATGCATCAAAATATTCTATTAAGTTCAACACTCAATTACAATATATGGATATATGATTGTCATTAAAATCATACTAGCTTATAACTTGCTCGACTACCAATTTTGAATCACCAAGGACCTTGATATTCTTGACTTTATTCCTAAGATCAAATTGGAGGTTGTGAACCAATGCCTCATACTAAGCCACATTGCTTTGCATATGAATTATAGTCATAAGGTAGCCAACTATGACCTCCCTCTTGGGTTAGTAAAATTAAACCTAGAACCACACTTGCTATTAGACTTAGATCCATCTAATGTTTGAGTCCACAAATGATATTCACTTGTGTACAACATATTTTGAAAGGTGGGTATTGATCCGATGTTAACCTCTTTATTATTTTTATCCACTTTTGGCATGCATACACTTTGATCTTTGAATGATAATGGTCTTATAGTTTGGTTTTAAATACCATAGGTGGAATTTTGGATTCTTTGATTAACAACATTATCATCACAGGAGCTTATAAACTCCTTTCTTTCATTTAGATGAATCCTTCTCAGCTTGTTAATTTCTAATTCAACCATCTCTAATGTTGATAAGAGTTGTTGAGAAACTAATTCTACACTTAGATTAGATTGTTTTAACTTTGCACGTGTAAGGGTATCACTATGAAATGAAGGTATTTTATGTGCATAAAGGATATCCTCCTCCTCTAGTTGATCTAACTCTTCCAACCCTAACTTTTCTTACATGGTTAGCATATTTATGGAGATTTTTTTATGAGCTTCTTCTTCTTTGTTAAACTTGTAGACACTAGGCTCAACCTCCTCATAGATGATTTCATTTGTATTGTTATACTCATTGATTAAATGAGTCATTTTTTTTTAATCTATTTTTTTTAAATTTGGTATGGCATGCCATAGGAGCCACATATGGGATAAATCAATCACCTTGTATCCATTTAACATTCTGAACCAATCTCTGTTGAGAAGCAAAACATATGCTTTAAGTTCATAAATTAAATAAATGTCAATAAAATGTTGAACCATTGGGTTATAATCCAACTACATATGAATGTGGTTGAGTTCACCAACCACCCTAAACTTGAACTTAACCAACTAAACAACTTTTATGCCTTATTTAGTAGGGGTTAATGATGCAAAATATCATAAGGTAGTTTAAGAAGTTAGTATGTTTGATAATGTCATAATGATAATATTTGGTATTGATTAGGGTGTTATATGTATTATAGGGTCCAATTTGTGGTGTTAGAGTCATTATAAAATCTTTGAGTTGTGTGTTTGAAGCCTTTTAGAGTTTCCTACCAAAATGGCTAATTTGATAATTTGAATTTCTAGATTAGCTTTGTGGGGTGTTTTGGAGTCTTTTATGAAATATTATGTTAATGAATATTTTTAATGGGTATGAATAGGTCATATAATGTGTTTAAGGGGTGTATTAATGTGCATAATATGAAATAATAATGCAAAATCAAGAAACATCAGTTGTAACTACCACCCTACATGGGATTAGCAAGAAATGAGAGATTGTTTGCATGTTTGGTGTGATATAGAGGTTATAAATGCATGTTAGGAGTTAGTGTGAATTATAGGATAATATTATAGGGTTAGAAGATATAATTAATTTTAATAACATGGGGTGGAGATTCGAAGAAATATAAGAAAATGAATGAACTCTACCTATCTTGTAAATTATGTACATGATGGTTGTTTGTGAATGAATAAAATAAGACTTTAGAGAGTGTTATGAATTATCAAGTGTTTCAAGGTATGTAATAATTTAATTTTAATTTTAATTTTTTAAATAGAGTATTCTATTTTTCATCTATACACAGGGTTAAGATTATAATCTTGGAAGGATCTGTTTGGATAGTCAAGAAGATAGGCAATAAGGTGTTGATTTGAGGTTCATTGAAGAGTGTTGAGGAGAAGAGAGGGTTTTTAAGTTTTTTTTTTTTTTTTAATGATCCATTATATGATAAAAATAAACCATTTTTTAGTCCAATTTTTAATTCAAACTTCTGTATAAGCTCACACAATCCAACTAGTAGTAAATCTACCATGTACAATTAGGAAGGTCAGATAAGAAATGTATGTTGCATGACTCTTGAGGGTTTTTGAATTGTTTGAAGCATAAATATAGTTGATATAGTTTTATTTTTTTTATTAAACCATTTTTAAGTCTTATAACTCAAACACAGGGTAAGTTACAACAAAATTTGCACACATAGTCCTAGAAAGAACCCATATTTCTACATATTGGCTTGTTGGGAATGTTTTATGATTATTCATAAGCATCAAATGGTTGGAAAAGGTGTTAAAAGTGGGAGAATACCTAATAAATATATTATTTTTGTTGTAAATTTCCAAAAACTCATTTATCCATTTTTATTTGCTCTCAGTCTACATAGGCTTGCTAAACTAAACATAGGGTTTTAAAATAGGGAAACTTGAATAAGTTGAGTTTTAACCTATCAAATTAGATGAAAATTTGGGATAATATGTATTTTATCATACTATATAGTATTAAAGAGTTTTCATATATGTACATGAATTTATAGTAAGGTATCCATGACTATGGGGTTGTTTTAGGCCTAAAGAGACCTAATTGAGAAAAAGGGGTGTTGAGTTAGGTAGTCTAAATTGAGATTTGGGCCATGAAACTTATTTTGAATATGTAAGGACTTAATGGGTATATAAAAGTGGTTTTATTTTATTGTGAAACTCAATATTTTTTCAAACCTAGGATATTTTTATTAACAGAAGGTTATAAGCTAAGAGACCTTAAGGAGAGAAAAGTTGATTGTTTGAAGAAGTTCTTGCTTAGAGTTTATGTTAGTTGATTGGATGGATGAGAGAATTATAATAGGAAAGTGGATGATCATTAGAGTCCTTGAGAGAAGGTAAGAATAATGAAATAATGAATGAGGTCTTTAGGCCTATAAGGGAGAACACAAAATTGAAAGTGGATTAGGAGATGACAATGGTGATATGTATGATGGAAAGAATGTAGAGTGTGAGGAGTGGAGATAGGTATTCAAGAGAAAGAAGAATACTATGCATGTGAAAAGTCTTTGGAGCCTAGTGAGGGAAATTGATCAATATGTAAAGACAAGTAATGTACTTGTGATAAGGAATATAACCAAAAATCAAAGATCAAAATAAGGATCAAATGGAGAAATTAGAGCCAAGAATAGGTAAATGACGGTTTTAGGCATTAGGTTCCTATACTAGGTGGTATCAGAGCAGGTGATCTCTTGGATTAGTTAATGTTTTTAAATGTTCAAGGTTGTTTTTTGAGATTATTAAAAGTTACAAATGGAGAATGCAAGAAGCTAAGTTGTAGGAGTATAATAAGAGAGAGAGAGAGAGTTAAAGAGTTATGGTAAATTAGCCCTAATAAGAAAGATCACAGAAGCTCAAGACAAGAAAGAGAGAGAGACTCCAAGTGTAATTTGTGGTTCCAAGGTGAAAAAAACTTGGAAAAAGTGTCAATAGATTAGGTAGAGGTTGAGACACCAAAGCAAGGTGAAAAAGACATGCTTAAGAGAAGATGTAGATAGGAAAGGAAAATGAGAGGAAGGGCTTGGCTGAGTTATATGACCACAATGAGAGAAAGAGGAAAGAAGACTTGAAGAGAAAAGGGTTAAATGTTGAAGAAGAAATGAGTGAGATAGAAAAAATATTAGAGAAGATAAATCTCTTGGTGGAGCTCATGCAATAATAAGAGTGCCAATGGTATGTTTGGGCTATTAAGAAAAAGAGAGTTAAATGGCCTATAACGTTACTCATAGAGATAAGGAAAAAGATTATCATGAGAGACAATGAGAAGTTGCTATGTAGGAAACTCAAGGAGAAGATGAAGAAGTTTATGATGGATAAACAAGAGGAAGGTGAGCAACACATTATGAATATGGAGATATTCATGGAGATAAAATAAATTAAGAAGGACAAGATGGAGGTAAAAAAGCCTTAATATTTTACATTTAAATATTTCTTGTCATGTGTGCATGTAGGTACAAGAGTGAAGAAGTAAGAAGTCCATGTGGAGGACATAAAATTTGAAAGTATGCAAGAGAACAAGCATGATCAACATGCTTATGATGAAAAAGTAGCTGATTGGGCAACATGTATAAAGATTTAGTGGGTTATTACCTAAAAAGAGGAGAAATTCTTGGAGAAGGATGTCTTCAAGAAGAAGGATGCCTCATGGATGATATAAAAGAAGAAGAATGACATCACGGAGGATGTGAGGATGTTAAAGGGTTTTAAGGTTTGGTTTTCAATGTTATTTTTGATGATGAATATGCTGATATGATAATTGATGAGATGTCATGTATAAGAAAATAATGTAATTGATGGATAGGCTCATACAAACCAAATATGAAGTTGAAACACCTCATGAAATTCTTATAAAAATTGATATATAGTAGAAAATGTAGTCTAATTTAAACATAATGAAGGATGAAGCCAAAAAAAATTTAGTGTACAAGATGTAGAAGAAGATGAAGCTAGAAAACAAATTATGATAAAGTATACATAGGAATAGGAAAGGTTGTGGCAACAAACTATGTAAGAAATAGATTTATTAGACCTCACAGGAGATGAGGAAGCCATCCTAGTATCCAAATTGGAGATAGTAAAGATTTTGTATCAAGTAAATGATATAAAAGGTGTTGAAGATGAATCTACAGGTCATACAAAGGTAGCTAATCAAAATCAAGTCATAAATTGCAACTAAGAAGATGAGCAAGGTGATGCAAACAAAGTGGCCATCCAAGGTAAGCAAGGCATATAAGTATGTGAGTTGGTTAAATAAAAATAAATGGAAACCAATGATGAAAGTAAATAACAAAGGTTGAGAGGACAAGTTAAATAACTCAATAAGATGAGAGAGTAAACTAGAGAAGCTTGGAAGAAGCATAAAAGAGCAAGAGAAAGTGAACAAGACAATGAGGTCCTTAAAGAGACTAGCAAGTCTCATGAAATTAATTTGATAGGTACTAGCCAAAATGGTGTAGGTATGGTGATGCAATGGAAGGATTCACTCCATGATCACATGGAGAAGAGAAGCAATTAGGCATTAAATTTCATGATAGATCCATGGAAAGAGGAGGACAACCATGTTCCTCATAAAGGATTTGGTTGAAGAAATAATGCATGTTGGAAAGAGGAAAATATCAGTCCTAAATATATTCAAGGAAGGAATGAGAAAAAGTTAGCATGGAAAGAGAAAAGAGAGGGAAACCTTATCCTAAGAACCAATCCAAGAGCTGAAGAATAAAGGATCATGGAATGAGAGCCACAAGCAAGCAAGCTAGAAAGAAAACAAAATCAAGGTAAGAAGTTGACATATTTAATAAGTAATATTACAATATATTAGATTGTTTTTGAGCATGAGAATAGAAAGAAAAGAAATTTCCAAGAAGTGTGATGATATGTGAAAGATAAATTCTTCATTGAGTTGTCATTGCTTGATGAGAAAGGCTATGAGAAGAGCCACCATGAGATGGTGGAGTGTCATGATAAGGAAGCCAAAGAGAATAAAATTTAGAGCATGACAAAGGTGAAGAGTAATAAATAGCCAATAGATCATTATGAAAAAGGAGGAAGCATGGTTAAGAAGCAAGATCATCCAAGAGTACAAGAACCAAGCATGAAAAATGAAGAAGAAATCTATGGATTAATAGAAATATGGGAGAATAAGAATCTGACCTTGGAGGTAGAGCATGATAGAGAGAATTAAAAGATATATGAGATAGAATATGAATAATTAAAGGATTTGAAATAGGTTGTACACTTCATGGAGATAGAAGATGATTTGGCAAAGAGACAAACCAAGGTAAGTAGACAATGATACAAGAACCAGTTAAGAAGAAAGGAAAAATACATGAGGATAATTAGTAATAAGAGCTTAGAATATTATAATAAGAGGAATTTTAAATGAAAAATAAGGTGTATAAGGTACATTTGAGCAGGAGCTCAATTTTTTGACACTTGGGGGGTATGATGTAGAGCATCACAAAGTAGTTTAATAAGTCAATATGTTTTATAGTGTCATTATTACCATATTTTAAATATAGTGGGGTGTTATAGGTCTTATAGGATCCTAATGGTGGTGATATATTCATTATAAAATATTGTATTTGTGTGTTTTAATATTTTTGGAGTTTCCCATGAAAATGGCTAGTTTAAAAATTTGAATTTCCAGACTAGTTTTTTGGCATGTTTTGGAGTCTTGTGTGAAATATAATGTTAATGAATGTTTGTAATGTATATAAATAGGTAATATAATGTGTTTAAATTGTGTATTAATGTGCATAATATTAAATAATAATTCAAAATCAATAAATATTAGTTGTAACTACCACCCTACGTGAGATTGGCAAGAAAGGAGAGATTGTTTACATTTTTGGCATGATATAGAGGTTATAAATTCATGTTAGGAGTTAATTTTACTTATATTGTAATATTATAAGGTGATATGAGATAATTAATTCATATAATAGTGGGTGGATATTCCAAGAAAGATTATAAATTGAATGAACTCTACTGACCTTGTAAATTCTATACATCATGGTTATTTGTGAATGAATAAAATAAGACTTTAGAGAGTGTTATGAATTATAAAGTGTTTCATGGTATTAAATAATTTAATTTTTAATTTATATTACTTAAATTTATTATACTATTTTTCATCTATACACATGGTTAAGAGTACAAGCTTGGAAGGATATGTTTGCACAATCAAGAAGATAAACAACAAGGTGTTGATTTGAGGTTCATTCAAGAGTGTTGATGAGAAGAGAGGGTAGAGAAGAATTGTTATATTTTTTATTATAATTTTTATGCTAAAAATAAACTATTTTTTATTCCAATATTTAATTCAAACTTCTGTATAAGCTCACACAGTCCAACTAGTAGTAAATTGGTTAATGTATAATTAGGAAGGTTAGATAATAAAGGTATGTTGGATGACTATTTAGGGTTTTTGAAGTTTTTGAATAATAAATAAATTATATATATATTTTTATTATTTTTAATCATCCATTTTTAATATTTAGAATTCAACCATTGGGTAAGTGACAACAAAATCTATACACATAGTCTTATAAAGAACCCATATTTATACATATTGGCCTGTTGGGAATGTTTATGATTATTCAAAAGAATTTAATGGTTGGAAAAGGTGTAAAAAGTATGGTCAAACATAATACAAGTATTATTTTGGTTTTAAGTGTCCAAAAATTCATTCTAGCCTTTTTTCTTTGCTCTTAGCCTACACAGGCCTTCTAAACTAGACCTAGGGTTTTGAAATAGGGAAACTTGAATAACTTGAGTTTTAACCTATAAAATTTTAGGAAACTTTGGGATCATATGTATTTTATCATGATTTAGAATATTCAAGATTTTCAAGACCCTTACATGACTTTATGGTACAATATCCATGACTATAGGGTTGTTTTAGGTTTAAAGAGACCTAATTGAGAGAAAGGGGTGTTGAGTTTGGTAGTCTACAATGAGAGTTGGGCCATAAAACGTTTTTTGAAAATATAATGGATTAAGGGGTATATAAAAATTATTTTATTTTGTTGTAAACCTTAGTATTTTGTTCAAACATAAGATCATTCAACTAAAAGAGGGCTATAAGCTAAGAGATCTTAAGAAGAGAAAAGTTGATTATTTGAATAAGTTCTTGCTTGGAGTTTATGTTAGTTGATTTGATGGACGAGAGAGTTGTAATAGGAAAGTGGATATTAATTAGAGTCCTTGATATAAGATAATAACTATGAAATAATGAATGAGGCATTTAGGCCTATAAAATTATATGAGATTGAGCAAGTTAGGAACAAGAAGGGAGAAGACAAACTTGAAAGTGGATTAGGAGATGATGATGATGACATATATGAAGGAAATAATGTAGAATATGAGGAGTAGAGATAGGTATTAAAGGGAAAGAAGAATACTATGCATGTGAAAAGTCTTAGGAGCCTAGTGAGCAAAGAGATTGATCAAGATGTCAAGATAAGTAATGTACTTATGATAAGGAATCTAACAAAAAATCAGAGATCAAAATAAGGATTAAATGAAGAAATCAAAGCCAAGAATAGGAAAATGAAGGTTATAATCATCAATTCCCTACATCAGTTAGACCAAACTTCTAAAAAATAAGCAAGGCATCACATTTCTTGAAGCCCGTATATCCACCAAAGAATTATGTAAGTTGTCACCAAAAATATAGATTGGTTGGAGAAAATTAGGAGTTTCAGTCTTCTCTTTATAAATAGTAACATGAACATCAATTTTAATATTAACTTCTTTCCCTTAAAGAGTAGATAATTCTTTTAATAACAAGCCTTTCTAATTAGATATCTAGAACAAATAAACTATAGTTATGTTCACCTTAGTTTTCTTTAGGTATTCTACAATGTTATATCCAACTTTGTTTTGTTTTATTGGTTTATCAACTTGTGGAGTTGTATCATTATTCTTTGGTTGATAAGATGTGATATGTACTTTAGGTGGGAGGGGGTTATCACTTGATTTTTCATCAGGTTGAACCTAAATGTTGATTAGAGGAGTAGATGTGTTCAAAGGATTTTAAAACTTACTCCTCAATTGATGATTATTTCCCCTTTAAAATTATTTAAATGTATGGAATTTCATTCAAGCTGTCTTCAGGCTCATTGTCACTCTCAAATGGGAACTTGTAAGTTTCTAATACCATGGTAGTACTTAGAATCCCCCCATCTTAGTTAGAGTTATCATTATTATCAAGTGTGGGAACTATCTCAAAGTTATATCTTTTTGGAATATGTTTGATGCTAATATGAACTCAACATAATTTGTTTCAGCATGGTCAGTTGTGTTATGTAACCTAAATCAGGTGGGTAATGCTTCACTAAGTTTGAATCACTATTGTTGTTGTGATTTGTGTTGTCAAGAGGGATAGGCACATTTCCATTGTTAGGCCTAGTGTTCCACTGCCTACTGGTTCTCTAAAAGTTATAATTTATGGTTTGATGTGGGTTAATCATAGTTTAGTTTATATTTTGAGGCACTTGTCTCTACAAGTTAACCATGTTTTTGATCTATCCCTAAACTATTTACTATAAATTGGACACCTCTAGGTTCATAATAGTGTTTTGATTATTTTCTACATGTGGTAATGGGTTAGACACTAGTGATGCAACATTTAAAAACATATGGACAACAAGGTGTGTTAGGTTATGGGCATTGTTATTAGGTGTCTAATTGTTTAGGAATAGTGGGACAACCTATAAATTGATATTAGGAGTGGCATAACTACTTAAACTAGGCATGGTATCATTATTTTTATAAGAAATAAGAATAATTTGCTGGCTTGTAGGCTATAGTAACACATGCCTTGGGGATGTGAATGGCTAATTGTTAGGCATGTATTTATGGGTATTGGGTTATAGATCAAATTTGTGCTTGAATACATAACAGTTAGGATTAGATTCATCAAGAATGTGTTTTTCATAAGAGCTTGGTTGATGATGGGAATATAACTATAGGCACATAGTTGTCCTAAGGAGGGTAAAGGACCAACACCATATCCTTGAGGCACCATTTGATGTTCAATACTGATGGTTTCATTGTAGGTTAAAGATAGGGATGTAAGGGTTTTTAGAGTTCTTCTAAGAAACATAGAACCCATTGGATCCAAATATCTTAGATATGTTTAAATGATAAAAAGTTCTATTTGTGTATAAGGGTCTTTCAACCTTTTATACAATCTGTGGAAATGAGTGTTAAAAATAATCATTGGTTCATTTGGTTCACTATGGGTAACTACAAACTGATGGTATAATATCATAGGATATATTGGTACTCTAAAATTGTTAATGAATATAGTTTCAATATATTACAAGAGGTAATGGATCCATTTAAGAGACCTAGGTACCAACCATATGTTGATTCATCTAAAGTGTATGGGAACAAACAACATGACACATCTTCATATTGTACCTAAATTCAGATTAAGGCATCTTTAAAAGTTTGGATATGTTCCTTTGTTTTTATTATTCCACCATGGACCTACCTTGGACATAATTTATTAGGTTTATTAGGTAAGTCATGTGTGAGTCCTAGGATATTAATAGGACAACTTCCTCCTCCCAGTCAGGTAGGATTAACCATTGGTGGGTTTTATATAGTGATAAAAGGGTTAAAGAAAGGGATAATAGCAGTAGGGGAGATACTAGCTAAATAAATTTGTTTGGTTTTATAGTTTCCTTTACCAATTCTAGATCTTCTATGTATTATGAGGTATAGTAGTTTAAGGTCAGCCTTAATGGAATTTAACCTCATAGTTACTTTTTAGTTTCAAAAACTAGAATGCCCTAGTCTAAGCAAGGTTTCTAAAATGTTAAAGTATGGCCCTCATATTAGTGCCAATATATTTATATACATTTCAAGCATGAAATAGGTTGGCCAAAAGATCAAAATCAATCATAAATATCAAATAGTATCCCAATAAATCCCTCTTTATAGCATCAATATGTTGATGTGTGTTTCAAGCACACAATGAGTTGGGAGAAGAGTAAATATGGATAAAAGATCAAAATCAATCATAAATATCAAATAATATCCCAATTAGGCCTTCCTTATATTGCTAATATTTTTATGTGCATTTAAAACATATAAAAAGTTGGGAGAAACATAAAAGATGGCCAAAAGATCAAAATCAATCATAAATATCAAATAGTATCCCAATCAAGCCCTCTTTATAGCATCAATATGTTGATGTGTGTTTCAAGCACACAATGAGTCGGGATAAGAGTAAATATGGATAAAAGATAAAAATCAATTATAAATATCAAATAATATCCCAATTAGGCCTTCCTTATATTGATAATATGTTTATGTGCATTTCAAACATGTAACAAGTTGGGAGAAGCATAAAAGATGGCCAAAAGATCAAAATCAATCATAAATATCAAATAGTATCCTAATTAGGTCCTCCTCCTACTAAAAATATATTGATGGTATATTTAGCACACCAATGTAGGAGGGATGGGGACTATCCAACCTTTCATAAAAGGAAGATTTTATTCTTTCCCCAAGATCTATATTTACTAGGTCATGGCAGACTAGATACCTCACGTGGTTGATGTAAGTCATTACATATATAAGGGGCCTTTGTTGGTTTTAGCTTCAACACTTATCAAATAAATTTAGACTAATTTTATTAAAAGAATCAAATCACTTATATTAAAAAAAATCTTAGCTGATTAACACTTTCCATTTATACATTAGATTCAACAAGTGTTGCATAAAGAATGACAAGCAAGGAACATGCAATCTTGATAAAACTTTGAAGCATTGATTGTAACTTAGAATATTCTAAAAATAATCTAACAAATTATTAAAAAGATCAAAATATAGATGGTAAGGAGTTGAGTAGGAAAATACTTTGAGAAAACATATCTCTACATGGTTGGCTTAACACAACTAGAAACAAAGACAACACAGGGGTCTAATGATAAAGTTAACTATGCAAATAGAGGAAAAAAAATCCATCATATATACACAAGCAATGGATATTAATTCACATAGATTTTAAATAGAATATAATTCATGAAGAATAAATTTGGATTCATCACATACTTAGGTCAATTATAGATATGTGTCTAAATAACCTCAGCTCATTCAAAGAAATAAAATAATCTAAGAAAGAAATAAAATACATAAGGGAAAGGGGAAAGGCAACTTGAAATCTTTTCTAACTATATATATTCTATTATTTGATCAAATAACCAACCCTTATTCCATCAGAGAGCTAGTCTTTTAAAGAAAATTTAGTCTATGGATTCATCACTCAACCAACCACTAGGTGGTTACAAGAATTCAATGAGATGAATTCACTTGAGATAGTCTTTTAAAGAAAATTTAGTCCATGGATTCATCACTCAAACAACCACGAGGTGGTTACAAGAATTCAATGAGATGAATTCACTTGAGATAATGAATAATCCCAAGGTAATCAAATATAAGACCAAGTTGATCAAATTTGAATTGAATTTTGGGTAGCCAAAAGTGGTTGAGATTTACTAGGGTACTCAGTCAGCCATACTCTGTACAATAATGACCATGCCTCATTAAGGTAATATTTTCTCCTATATGCCCTTTTGATTGCTCCCAACATGCATGCCACCTTTGATTAATTACAATGTATGATTTATGTTAAATTATGCACTCTACTTGATCATTATGCCATTAAGATACCAACCAAAAATTGTTTTAGCAAGTCAAATTGGACACATAGTCAGTTCTTGATATTTGACACTTTGATGGGTTGGGATGGTTTTAAATTAAAACTTCTACATTTTTTGAGATGACTTGAAAGACTGACCTAAATATTGAGCTCCATCATCTAGTCCTTTACCATATGGTGGTATTTTATTATCTAGAGATGTTGGCATGTCTCTTGATGGCATGTCTATGCCACATGGTAGCTCCTTGTTCATCTACTACTCATCTACGAATTAACACATGCTAACTATTATTTTGGACTTGATGCAATAAGATCTTGCCATGTGATGTGATCTCACTCATCTTGGGATATTCAATTTTGCTCACTATGCATGAACTAATCTAAGACTACAGTGAAGCAAGATTTTTCCATGTGGTGTCATCTCATTCACCTACTTGATCTGTTTCCTACCCAAACTACTCTGATTATCCCAGGGTTGTAGTGAAGTGATATTTTACCATGTGGCATCATCTCATTCACTTAGAAGTGCATTGACCTAGCTCAAAATTCTAGATGCTCCAATAAATTGAGGAGGTGGGATCATGACAAATGGATACATCTTATTCATCTGGGAGCTCACGGATCTTTGAAAACTAATTAATTCCCAAAAGCTACGAGGAAGCAAATGATCAACAAATAGAAACTCCTCGCTCATCTAAAGCTCACAAGGCTTAAAATTTGACTAAATTACAAAGCCTTCAAGTGAATGTCACATGGTAAATTCAAATAGAAGGGAACCTATAGGAAAAAAGAAGTGATCATTATCCCTTTGAATTCAAATGAAAATGGTTAAGTGAAAAAAGCTAAAAATAAAAGCAAATACTGATTCAAGAGGATCTATGTTTTGATACAAAATAGAAGTCACCAAATTATAAATTGATCATTGGCACAACATATAGCTCATCGAGAGATTTTTGGCATAATTTGAATGGGTCGATTTCAAGCTCGTATGTGCAAGATATCATGCATTGAAGTCTCTAGATTAAATAGGGCAAAAAGATGGCACTTGTGTTGTAATGTGTCATAAAGGACAAGTGGCATAGATAGAGCACATCACATGGACCCATAATGCAATGACATGTGGTGGTGAGTTCATTCAGGAAAATAGTTGGTTTCATCATTGGTATTTGATAGGCATAAAAGGCCAACTATGGGGATCGTAGCTGGTGGAGTTTGATTTTGTTACAGAGGGGGACCATGTCACTAATAGAGTTATGGAGCATCCAATTAGACGTCAACAAGTGTCAGTTTGGGAGTGATCCACATGGTGGGTCCTCAATCCACCACATGGCTTACTACCACTATATTATTCCATGGTTGAATTTTATTAATAGTCACCTATTAACTATATTTTTATGTAATTAATTAATTACCATGACAAAGACCATTGAGAATGCCAACCCACCAAGCTCATCTATCGAGTTTGAGAACATTCCAACTAAAAGTTCCCTGCCACATTCCAAAGCCCATGGATCACATAAAAGACTAAGCTATGAAGTATGCCCACCAAAAACTTTCCATGGGCTTAACCAACATGCCACATCCATGCCAATGCCTACATATAGGCATCATCAACCATGAAGTTTGTGGGATTTTAATACTAAAGAAAGTTCCCACTTTACCAATTTGGGACTAAAATATTACCCTTAGCCACAAAAACATTGCTGATGGGTTTTGAACCCTGCCATCTTTGGCAAAAGGATAAATTCCCATTGCTATAACCATAGCTCAAATCACTATATAAAGTGCTCAAATTTATATTTGAAGACATGTTTTTCTATGAAGACCAATCATGTATAAAGGGTTTTTGGAGACTTAGGAAGTATTTTGAGATCTTCAAGCTTGTAATTGGGTTTGAGAGTATACTTATAGCAAAATTAAAGTTTGAGAAGATGATTTTTAATACTTTTAAGGGATTTGTAAGCATTTTTGTGACAAATTAATAGGAGCGATCCCCCCATTAGAGTGGATCTAGAGATGTAAGCTTTTAAGCTGAACTTCGTTATCAAATCATGTTTTGTATTTATATAAATTTATCTCTATTTTTACTTTTAAATTTCATTTCATGTGAAAAAATTAAATTTTGTAATCTTTTAAAATATCAATTTTTATTAAATCATGAATTTAAGGTTATGATCCATTACAAGTGTGTTTTTCACAATTTATGACACTTATTGATGATTATGGATCAGATTTTTGGTATCAGAGTGGAATTTGTATTTAACCATGTGGATTGCTAGTGTATGTTGATAAGGTCAAGATCTAGGTGGGGTGAAAGAGAGTTGGCTGAGTATAATCTAGAGGTTGGATCAAGATGTACTATGGAAATGGGAGATGACTTTGAGTCTAAATGAGATTTTTGATAGGAGTTCTTGGAAATGAAGGATATGGTTGATGAGCTTTACTATGAAAGATGAAGGAAAGTGGAGTGTGATGAAGGTTGTAAATTTTTTGAGAAAACTTCATCCTCTTTGAATGATAGTAAAGATTAAAAAATTGTTGAATCTCTTCCTTCACTAAAGCTAGATATTAAGTTTGAATTGTCGATGTTTAATGGTGAAATTAATGTAAAAAAGCTAGATAATTGGATAAATTAAATTGAAGTATATTTCAAGGTCCAAAAAATAATAGATGATGAGGCTAAAATTCACTTAGCTACTCTTCGAATGGGAGGCACAACTCTCATCTGGTGGGAGAGTAAGTTGAAGGAAAATGAGCTTAATACAGGTAACTCAATTTCCACTTGGAGTGAATTTGTTGATGAAATTAGAAAGCAATTTTATCCTTTAGGCTATCTGCAACAAGCTATGATGGATTGACAATCTTTCAGACAAAGGAAAGGCCAAAGTGTTTAAGAATATACACAAGAATTTTGGAAAAAGGCTTTACTTTTGCATATTCTCATACACAAGAAACACTACTTGTATATAGGTGGGTTACATAGTTACTTGAAACACACAATTCTTGTCCTCAATCCCACTAATTTAGATGAAGCTTGTGTCAAAGCCATTCACTTGGAGACTAGAGGAAAACAAAAAAAAGAATATTTTCCTAAAGTTAAAAGTAAGCAATTGGATGTTAAGCATTCTAAAGGGCAAAGTTATCAAAAGGGTAAACAAAAATCCACTGGTACTATTCATAAATAAGAGAGTAAACCATTTTTTAATCATTGCAATAAAAATCATGATGAATCTAAGTATTGGTAATTACATCCTAAGTTAATGTCTAATAGGTTTAGGAAGAAGAATAAGAAAACAAATGCTATGGTTCAGGATCTAGGTTTAAATTTAAGAGATGAAACTAAGATCACAACCATGAGTATGCAGAATTGTTCTTCTCTTTTTGTTTCTATCACTAGGTCATCTAATGATGTTTCCTCTTCAAAAGAGAAATCTGTGCATGATGATAAGAAAAGAAATGAGTTGTTCCACATTAGGGTTATTTCAAAACAAACTAAGATTAACACTCTATTTGATAGTGGATCATAGGCAAATTTAATTTTTGAGGAGATTGTTAAAAAGTTAGGCTTGAAAACAAATCCCCATCTGAAACCCTATCCACTTGGTTGGGTATGTGGTGATGCAAAGATGCAAGTAACCAAAACTTATAGATTGAAATTTTCCATCACATCCAAGTTCGTATAAGAAGTTGATCTAGATGTAGTCCCTTTGGACATATACGAGATTGTTTTAGGAAGCCCTTATCTTTATGATAGAAAAGCCCTCTCCTATAGGGAGGAGAATAAGTACTTGATTGTTAAAGATGGCATTAAATATATAGTCAAAGCACATCATATTAAGATGAGTCTTTCCTTGGTGACAACAGGACAAATGAAAAGACTAGTCAATTCAAGCAAGATTTTTTGTCTCATGTTGATTAAGTCTAAGGAAAAAGAATATTTCTAGGCTATGGAAAATTGTGATCCTAGACATAAGAAAGAATTGATTGAAATAACTTATAGTTATGATGATGTGTTTCAGGATCTCAAAGGGTTAAACCATAAAAAGGGAGTTCAAAATGAAATTTAGTTGTCATAGGATTCTCCGCTCCCTAACATTGGCATGTACATGTTATCAGTGGTGGAAGAATAAATAAAAAAGAAGGTAACACCCCTTTTGGAAAGGGGTGTTATTCATCCAAGTTCATCCCTTGTTGGTTTGTATATTATTTTAGTGCCAAATAAAGATGGCACATGGAAAATGTGTGTTGATTTTCATGCTTTGAACAAATTTACTATTAAGAATCATTATCTTCTTCCTCATATTGATGATTTGCTTGATCAGTTAAGAAATGCTATTTATTTCACTAAGTTAGACTTGAAAAGTGGTTCTCATTAGGTTAGGATTAGTGATGGTGATATTTTGAAAATTGCTTTTAAGACAAAATAGGGATTGTTTGAGTGGTTTGTCATGCCTTTCAGGTTGTGTAATGCACCGAATACATTCATGCATTTGATGAATGATGTCTTTAGGCCATTTCTTGATGATTTTATTATAGTCTACTTAGATGATATTTTAATCTTCAGTCAGTCTTGGGAAGATCATGTGATTCATATTAGGAAAGTCATGGATGCATTGAGAAGGGAAAAACTTTATTTGAAATTGTCTAAATGTGAATTTGGAAAGACCTCTTTGGTTTACTTGGGTTATATTGTAGGACATGGTGAGTTGAAAATTGATCCTGCAAAAGTGGAAGTTATATTTAAATGGATTAAACCCAATAATATAATTGAGGTTAGAAGTTTTCTTGGTGCAGTGCAATATTAGAGGAAATTTATTGCTAATTTCTCATATATTGCATCACCCTTACATTCTTTGACTAGTACTAAACATGTATTTTAGTGGGGAGGCTAGCAGCAAAAGGCCTTCAACACTTTGAAGACAAAAATTAGTACTACTCCTGTCTTGGCACTTCTTGATTTTCAGCATCCATTTGAGATCAAGATGGATGCAAGTGATTATGTTATGAGAACTATCTTGATGCAAAGAAATAAGCTAGTATGCTATCATTATGAGACCTTCACATGTGCGGTAAGAAATTATTTGACTTATGATAAGGAATTGTATGCATTGGTTTAGAGTGTTAAAAAATGGAAGCATTACTTTATGGGCAAAGAAATAGTGATACATATAGATCATCAGCCCCTCCAGTATCTCTAGTCACATTCCAAGCTATAACAATCTAGGCATTTCCATTAGATGAGTTTCCTATAGCAGTTTCATCTTTTGATCAAGTATAAGAAAGGTATATAGAATAAAGTTGCTAACATGCTTTCTAGACCTCCTATGGTAGTTGCATATATTATTTTACAACATGGTTCTTTGACTCATGAAAGTTATAAAGAATAGTATGTTGATGATGCTAACTTTAAGGATGTGTACAAGGATTTAATGAATGGTAAATAGGTATAATAATCAAACTATCCTATGCATAATGGAATTTTATATCATTTGGGTAAACTTTGCATTTCTCCAAATGAAAGGGTGCACACGATTAGGGAATCACATACTTATCTTATTTCTAGTCATTTTAGAGTTGGTAAAATAGTTGCACATTTGAGAATGTATTATTACTGACCCCATATGTAGGAAAATGTTGTCAAATATATCAAGGGGTGTGTTTTTTGTGCCACAAGCAAGCCTAGTAATAGGAAACTAGGACTCTACACTCCCTTACCTATTCCTGCCCATCCTTGGGAAAGTATTTCCATGGACTTTGTAGGGGGTTTACCTATGTCACAAAGGACACATGATTACTTATATGTGGTAGTGGATAGATTTAGTAAGATGTGTGTTTTGATCCCTTACACTATCAAATTATAAGGGAAGGTATGATACACTTGTTCTTTCAACATGTATGGGTTCATTTTGGTTTTCCCACTTTATTGTTTCTAATCAAGATTCTCAATTTTTTAGGGAATTTTGGTCAACACTGTTGGAATTAATGGACATTAAGTTGAGTAAGAGCACTGCATTTCATCCATAGACTGATGGTCAAATAGAGGTTGTGAACTGCACAGTGGTACATTTGCTTAGGGGTTATTGCAAGAAACATCCCAAGTTGTGGGATGAACATTTATGCTATATTCAACATGTTTATAACCATGCACTTCATTCTTCTACTATGAAATATCCTTTTAAAGTTTCTTATGGATACTTGCCTAAATCTCCTCTATATGTTTATTATGGATAGGATTCAACTACTGATGAACGTAATGATGCTGTTAAAGTTAATAAGTTCATTAAAAAATATAACACATACACTAGACTGTTCGAGATCAATTAGAGAAAAGTCAGGCAAAATAAAAAGCAAGACATGACAAACATCATGTTGATCACTAGTTTGCTATAGGTGATTTTGTATGGCTTCACATTAGTAAGGAAAGGCTGACAGATAAAGGTAAAAAAATGAAACCAGTTCGGTATGATCCTATTCAGATTATAGAAAAGTTTGGTAAAAAAGCTTTTTGGTTGGATTTTCCATCTTATATGTAAATTTATTCAATTGTGAATGTAGAAAATATAAAATTATATGAGCCTCTGATGATTATAGATCATGATGAGAGTGTATCCATTCCTTCTATTGATGATTTTGCTCCTGAGTATCTAACAAAATTGTAAGAAGATAAAATTCTTGATAGGAAGGTTCATACTTCATGAAAGGGAGATGTTGAGTATCTTTGTATTGGTCTCAAAGGGATGCACCTTAACCAGGCCAAATAGATGGAATCTGGAAGAGTGAGGGAGAAATACCCTCACCCTTTTACCAATTAATTAAATTTTAGAGGTCTAAAATCTCCTAGTGGGGAGGATTGATCCAAAAGGATCTATGTTTTACTCTAAAATAGAAGTCACCAAATTGTAGATTGATCGTTGGCACAACGTAGAGCTTATGGAGAGCTTTCTAACACAATTTTAATGGGTCAATTTTTGGCTTGTATGCATATGATATTGCACGTTGAAGTCTTTAAATTAAATAGGGTAAAAAGATGTCATAGTGTGTCACAAAGGATAAGTGGCTTAGATCGAGCACGTCATATAGACCCATGATGCAATGACATGTGGCAGTGAGTTCATGTAGAAAAAATAGTTAGTTTCATTGTTGGTCTTTGATAGGCATAAAAGGTCACCTATGAGGACCATAGCTGGTGGAGTCTACTTTTGTTATGGAGGGGGACCTTACCGTCGATACAACTATGGAGCATCGGTTAGACATCAACAAGTATTGGATTAGGAGTGGTCCATGTGGTGGGTCCTCAAGCCACCATGTGGCTTGGCACTGCTATATTATTCCATGGTCAAATTTTGTTAATAGTCACCTATTGACTATACTTTTATGTACTTAATTAATTACCATGTTAAAGACCATCGAGAATGCTAGCCCACCAAGCTCATCTATCGAGTTCAAGAACATTCCAACTGAAAGTTCCATACCATGTTCCGAAGCCCATGGATCACATCAAAGACCAAGCCATAAAGTATTCCCACCACAAACTTGCCATGGGATTAAATAACATACCACATCCATGCCAATGCCTACGTATAGGCATCATCAACCATGAAGTTCATGGATTTTAATACTAAGGAAAGTTCCCACTTTACCAATGTGGTACTAAAATATTACCCTTAGCCATAAAAACATTGCCGACGAGTTTCAAACCTGCCATCTTTGGCAAAATGATAACATTCCCACCACTATCCCCATAGCTCAAAGAACTATATAAAGTGCTCAAATTTATATTTGAAGACATGTTTTTCTGTGAAGACCAAGCATGTATAACGGGTTTTTGGAGACTTAGGAAGTATTTTGAGAGCTTTAAGCTTGTAATTAGGTTTAAGAGTATACTTTTGGCATAATTAAAGTATGAGAAGATGACTTTTAAGACTTCTAAGGGATTTGTAAACATTTTTATGACAAATTAATAGGATTGTTCCCCCCATTAGAGCAGATCTGAAGATGCAGGATTTTAAGTCAAACTTCGTTATCAAATTGTGTTTGGTGTTTCTGTCAATTTGTCTCTATTTGCACTTTTAAATTTCATTCCATGTGAAAAAAATAAATTCTATAATCTTTTAAAATATAAATTTTTATTAAATCATGAATTGAAGGTTAAGATCCATTATAAGTGTGTTTTTCATAATTTATGACACTTGTTTATTGATGATTATGGATCAAACACAAATAAATTTAGTGGAAATAAAGAGTCCCCTTTACCAAAATATTAGCCAAATTGGTCCAAAATTTAGAAAGTGACCAAGTCTAAAGACAAAGTTATATCAATACTTATCCATTTTAACTTGAAATAAATTAAATATGGACCCAATTTAGTGAATAAAAATAGTCTTTTTCACTAACCCTTAGCCAATTTAGGCTAGTTATAGATAAAATGAATAAATTTAAATATGAAACTACATAAATGCTTAGTCAATTAACTTTGAAAGGAAGAAATAATAGGCCAAATTACTAAAGAACAAATGTAAAAACTCTAAAAAATAGTTAGATAACTTGCATAAGTCTAAATCAAATTTATCCAAAGGGAAATTTAAAAGTATTTCAAAACATGTTTCAAAAATTAAATCAATGAAGTCCTAAATGTGATGTTTTAACCAAGTTATTATAGTGTAGATTTATTATCCAGATTTGGTAAAATAATGAATCATATTAAAAATTTTGATCTTCACATCCAAAACCTCACTACCACCAAAAATGGCAATTTAAATAGGCCAAAGCTATTATTGACCAAATTTTGAACTCATGTCAAAATTAGTCACCCACTCTAAATTAAAAATTTCATAGGGTTGTCATGTGGTCTTGTCATGCCTTATATGATCCCTAAAAGTCTTCATAAAACATTATTAGCATTGTTTAAGGTAAGTTTGGAGAAGTTAAGGTTATGTCTTTTTTTGGTCATATAGTGGTCTAGACATGTCATGGAGAGATAAGGCTTGGTAAAGTGGTCTATTAGGTTTTTAGGAGTCTCTAAAGGTCATTTTATGTTTTAATCACTTTTTCATAACATTTCATGATGTTTTGAAGTGTTTAAGGTTAATTTGTAAACTTGAAGGTGGTGAAAATGAGTGAAAGGGTGATTTTTGGCTAACATTTATGTATGTCAAGGTTACACCAAAGATAAATCCATAAAAGACACCTTACAAGGACATTGGATCAATTACACAACTACCACACCTATCATAAATTCAGATAAAGGTCAAAATATTGAGTTTTAATGCCAAAGAGAGGAGTTAAGAGACTTGTATGGACTTGTATGGACTTGTTGAAGTCATTTACAGGTAAATTTTTTATAAATGTGTCCTTTAAATTCCATAGGTCATAGAAAATCATGGGAAGAAGTTTCAAGATCAACAATTGCATAAATATCTCTCTCTCCTCCATCAATCTATTCACAAGCTCTTGAAGGTCATTTTCAACTGCATGGTACAGGCCATATGGGTAGAGTTATGGGATAATATTTTATAAAATTTTTGGTACCCATATGAGCTTCAAATTTGTGACATTGATAATTGGATTAAGCCCCTTAGCTTTATGAAGAATTGCCAAGGATATAGATTGCTTGTTGAAGACTCAAATCCCCATAGGCTAAGTTTTGTGTAACTCTAGTGATAGTGTGAAATATTTGGATAAATTAAACAAATTGTATTGAGTTCTTGTAGGAAATATTCACCATGTTAGCATGTGTGGATGGTCCTTTGGCAAGGAAAGCTTCTCTTATGCATAGTTTGCATGTGATTATCAATATTTATGTGTAAAAGATTATTTAGGTAGTATAATGAATATAATTTATCATCCATTATATTATACCATACTCATAATAAATTCATGTCCCTATGATCATCTAAAATTTTTGTACTAGTCTAAAAAAGATCACATCTTCATTCACTTTTTGGAATGTGTCCTAGTGTGCATGCATAAAAAGTTGATTCGCATGGGTTTGAATGTGTTTATAAAGATATGAGAGTTATGAATTCCTAATTAATGTGTTGATCCAAATAAATAATTTTATTTCAATCCTAATAACCATATTTTCACTTCTTAAATGCTTAAACATAAGGTTGCAAACCTAATTGCATACACAAACTTGTAGGTCTGATTGTGTGCGAGTTTTGATTAAGTGAAGGGATTGAGAAATAAGTGTGTGTTTTTTTTAAAATTTTATGAGTTAAAATTCAAGATAAAATATTCCTTCATTGATTATGTGTTCATGACACCAATCCTTACGTATAACCACACAACTCATTGGCACCTACAACAATGAGGAAGCAAATGACAATGAGAGATTATTGAAGAGATATATATTAAAGATCAATCTGAGTTGGTGGGAAAATAAGGTAAAATATTTTGAATATGTTCCAATAACTCCCAAGGATCTTTAAGAACTACCTTAGCTTATAGAGTGGAAGTACATCTTCAAAATGGGCTCAAGACACCCAATAGGCACCTACATGTAGAGTACTGTATAAAGTCTATATGTTGAAGATGTGATTTTGGATTAAGGATTGAATTTGATTCCAATAATAGGATAATGTATAGGAAGTTTTAAATAATGTATGTGGGGTCCTAAAGACTTAAATATAATTAGTTTTCTCCCAATGTACACCTACAAGTGGTCAAGACGAGATAGGCTAGTTTCAAGCCTAAAGTGAGGAGCAAGATGCGTGATTGAAAGTTATGAAACCCATTTAAAGTTGAAAAAATATCATGATGAAAAATGAAGATCAAAGGAAGCATGATGGCATAAGGAATGTAAGCTAGACAAAGCCTAACCAAACCCTTCTCAGCTAGTCACACACAATCTTTACAAGTCTATCTTTTGAGAAGTTTATGTTTGATTGAGAGGGTAGAGGTCTGTGGGGATATAATAGGGAGGTGAAAGATTTGAAAAGAGTCTCATGATGATAAAAAATCCTCACAAAACTCTTTGACTCACCTAAAAATAGTAAAACATTGGAAAATCTGCATACCCATGCCAAGGCAAGACACAAGATTGCTCATTCTTGAGAAGTGTTTGCCTGTTTGAAAGATTGTAAAGAATATAGAAAGAATAAGGGATAGAAATATAATTTAAAATTATTAAATGGATATCATAGTCATTTAGATCCTTAGACACAAGCAAAAATGAATGCAAAACACAATCAAACCCTGTTCAGGCGTAACAGGCCTAATTGCATACCCACACTTACATGGACAATCAATTGAGAGATGGATAGTTGGTTGAAGGTGGGATGAGATTTGAGAATAATGAAGATATGATGAGGGATATGCATAAAAATTTCATAAGGACCTAGATCCCTGACATTGAGATAAATTGAGAAATACAATCAACTAAGGTAAGTTGACTCAAGAACCCTAGGCTTGACTAATGCGATTATAGGGGATATAATGGAGATAGATAGGTTAGATAACCATGGGGAAAAGTAAATGAGGTTTTCATTGACATACATGAATTTATTAGAGTCATAAAAACTTCAAGATGCTACCTAAAGGCCTTAATTCTCTCTCAAACCTCACATAATGCCTACTAGCAGCCCAAAATGCTATCTTCTTTTACTTGGTATAGTACAAAGATGATATGTTGGAAATTGGTATCCTAGGGGAAGTTATATTCCCTATTTTACTTCCATTTTTTTTTATTTTTTTGGTTGATATATGCCCCAAGATTTATGAATCATCCTTAAGACCTTAAGGCACTTTTAGGCTACCTAGGAGGGCCAAAATGACTTGATGAGAGAGAAGTGAAATTATATGCCTCTAGATGGATTTAATAACCCATGAAATGATTTAAAACATGTTAAAATCCCCCCTGAGAATCATCCCATGACATCGGTTTGTAAAAGACTATGAAACTATATGAAATAGGTCAAAAAGGGTTATTTTATGCTATTTGGGAAGTTTTTACAAGGTGTCAGAGCTTCAAATTTGACATGGAGAATGGGGATGAGGTAATTTAACTAAATAAAATGATTATTTTGGGTTTGGAATGTGTAGGAAGTCTACAGAGTAACTTTTAATTCTCTAGGTAGGGAGGCCTAATTGAGACCTAGTTAGGAGAGAGAAATAATAGAAAAGGATACCTCCACTCACTTTATGATCCTAAAATTTAACATTAATATGTAAGGTCATAATAGGTCCTATAATATGCCCTCAAATTCTTAGTACCATTTATACAACTATCTACATAAGGAGGTTTGCATGATTTTAGGGGTACAAGGAATGAGGCCAATTTGGGGATTTTGGTGTAGAGTAAGTTTTTGGAGCTTATTTGAGACTTAAAAATAGATTAATATAGGTATAATATGAATTTAATATGCCATACATGAAGATAAGACAAGATAAAGAAGAAGAATTTAAGTTTTGACACTTGTATGCAAGGATCAACCTAAGGAGATGAAGAGTCTTCTAGACACCTAGCAAGAAAAGGAAGTGATGTGTCAAAGATAAATAGAAGGGTTAAGTTGAGAGGTGTCAAGAGAATAAAAAATATGTAATATAACCTGATATGACCATAAACAATTCCACTTGTCCTTCAACATGCCAAGGTAAAGGGAAGTTTTGGAGAACTAGTCAAGATGTCAAACAAACATTCTAAATCCTACACCATTTAGCGGGTTGGAGAATATTCAAGAGTGATAAACATGGATTTGGAAATATGTTTATGAATATTCCATAACCCCATTTATTTTTGTAACTTATATTGACACCTTTCAATCTTCTCCTACTATGCCCCTCTCTCTCTCTCTCTCTCTTCACACTTTTGTATATAAGCAACGACTTTGGATTTGTAAAGGATCCTCCACTCGTTATGGAAAATCCTTACCTATTTTTAGAATTTGATAAATAAATAATAGCCTAGTATTACCTTCTCCATGGACTATTTTAATGTGTATGTTAGACTATTTGTTCTTGCTAAGAGATAGATTCACTTCATTGGCATGCTGTCATTGTTAACATTCATATTCAATTTTGAAAGTCTTTTTCTTGGTCTATTAAAGTGTTTAAATAAAGTGTGTATAATTTTAGTGAGTTGTCTCTTCACTAGTGTCATGTCATGAACTCTTGTTTAGTGCTCCTAGCTCAAGATTTCTTTATAAACCTCCATGATAAATACTAATGTAGAGAGGTAGATATGGATTAGTGTCATGTGCAGGTTAGGCTCTTATTTTAAGTGTAATTATAGTAGGTTGGTAGTGATCAGTTTACATTTGGTGTATCACCTCATTATGTTAGGTTTTATTTCATTTTTCTCTTTCCCTTTTCATCTCAACAAGTTAGTAGCATAGGTTATGAGCTTCAATAGACATATCAAGGGATATAACCCTTAAATCTAGAGGTTTACCCTTACTATAGATAACCCATAGGTATAGGGGTAATACCATGGTTTCACTCAATTGGAGTAGGCTTGAACTACCTCTCCAAGGGTGCAAAATTGAGTGACAATAGTTCTGGCATGTTCGATGGGACTGAGATCCAAAGTTGTGGAAGAATTCTTGGTGTGTTCTTCTACTTATAAAACTTTGAAATCATTCGAAAAACACCAATGATGACTCTAAATGCAATTAGATAGTTATATCAGCCCAAGTACTTGTTTTGAAAATTATTTGATAATATATTGTGTTTTATTTTGACTCATGAAGTTGGGATGGCTAGGTATGAAGAGAACTTTTATTTTATACCCCCTTATCATCCTTTTTATGACCCCAACTATGTGCCTCAATATCCATATCAATATTATTTCCCTCTTTATGAGTTATGTTAGCCCTATGGTTAGCCTATTCTCACTCTACATGACCATGATGTTTTTGAGCAACCTTTGTTGAAGAGCCTAAAGAAGGATATAAAGAAGGTTATGAATAAAATGAAATTCTTATTGAAGAAGACATGCCTTCTTATCAGCCTCAACATAAATCCTACCAGCATTATGATCCATATCAACCTCACTTTGATTCCTATCAGCCTTGTCATGACTCATATTATTCCTATGGTTGTCTTACATTCTCCTCATATAATTCTAATTACACACCTCAACAGCCTTACCATGACATGCATAAGTCAAACTCCTCCTTTCTTACTTCAATTCCATCTCAAAGTAATGATTCCCCTTCCATATCCTTGTTAGCACTCATGCCAAATCTATTAAAATTAAAAAAGGTGATGAGAATATGGGATAGAGAACTTGATGTGATCCTTATTAATCTCATAGAGAGGATGAGAGGGTCAGTTCAAAAGTTGATGAGTATGTGGAAATTAGTTGAAGAGGAATCCAAATATGCCATCAATGATGAGTTATATGAAATGAAAAGTTATATCCAATGGTGGATAGATATACTAGAGAGGTGGGAGAATCAAGAAACCCAATCCAAGTAAATTCAACCATCATCTCCTATTCCTAGTCCTCCTCATTTGACTCCAAGTATTCCTTAAGATACACCTATTACCCCTCAAGAAAGTAAGATCTTGTCATATTAGAGGCCTTCTTGGACTATGATTCCTAATTATACCACACCAAATCTTGTGAAAGAATCTAAACCTATTTAAGAACCTCCCTCCATCCCTAAGCCCATTCATGTGCCATCTACCACACCTTATACTACCTTTTCAACCCATTAACCCATTAACCTATTATGGTAGAAGTTTAGTTAAATCTGTGATGAGTTTGAGGATCTTCAAGGGTCTACACCTCCTGCTGGTTAGTTTGAAGATGTTCTTAAAGATGCCTTTCCTCTTGAAGGACAATATGATAACTTCTTAAATTCTAGGCTTGTTGAGGTTCCAACTATCATTAAATTTGAAGACTCTCTAAGTAAGCAAGTTGAGGTTAACAAAGTGCACAATGGCGAAGAAAATGAACTTGAAGAAGCTACCTTGCAACTTCATGACTATATAAAAATACTTGGAATTCTTAACAACCCTGTGATTCTTCAGAAGAAAGAGTAATGTACTCTTCTAGTTGATCTTATTCATATTGGTCAAAGAGAGGAGGACAAAGATGATTGGAAGTAGTATATTCAACTCATATAAGAGATTGAAGGCCTTTAAAAAGGTAGGTTACCAATTGAAGATCATGTCCATAAGGAGATTAAAAAAGATGTCTTTATTGATGACAATGATGAAGATTGGATTGAGTATGCAAAGCTCCTTAAAGAGATTGATGAGATTTCAACCACTAGTAAGAAGTCTAATGTCATTCAAGATTCTATAAAGGTTAAAGAAACATGCTTAGATAAAGCATCATTGGATAAGGTTGCAACTAAGGAGCATCATGAGAGGGTTGTTGAAGTAAAAAACAAGTTCACCTTCATACATGACATGTTTAAATCTGTTGTTTCACTTGAGAACATGCCAAGAGGAGTGGGATTCATCAAGGAGATGAAGAAATCAAGATCAAGGCTCTAGAGACAACTTATTTCATGTAATCTTTCATCTCATGAAGCAAAAGATTGTGTAATCTTCCCCTTTGATCTAGAAGGAAGAAGTTACTTTTCAAGTTAGTTGTATATAGTTAGTTTATTTATATTGTTGTTGTGCTCCCTAAGTTCTTGATAGCACATGTGTGTGCCTTATTCTTTAATTTATGTCTTATTATCCTTTTTTCATGTGTTTGAAGGTTTAATTAGTTTGTTGTGTCATAGTCAAGGTCTAGTTAGATCTAAAACTGAATGAAGTGACTTCATTTACCAATAGAAGGACAAGGCTATTGGTCTATTTAGCATTGTAGCCATGCTACCCCTATGAATCACTAAAATATTGACCTCAAGTCAAAATTAGTCACCCCCTATAAATTAAAACTTTCATAAGGTTGTCATGTGGTCTTATCATGCCTTATGATCCCTAAAAGTCTTCATAAAACCTTATTATCATTGTTTAAGGTAAGTTTGGAGAAGTTAATGTAATGTATTTTTTTGGTCATATAGTGGTCTAAACATGCCTTGGAGAGATAAGGCTTGGTTAAGTGGTGTTTTAGGTTATTAGGAGTCTATCAAAGTAATTTTATGTTTTAATCACTTTTTCATAACATTTCATGATGTTTTGATTTGTTTAAGGTTAATTTGTAAACTTGAAGGTGGTGAAAATGAGTGAAAAGGTGATTCTTGGCCATAATTTATGTATGTCAAATTTCCCCAAGAGATAAATCCATATAAGACACCTTCCAAGGACCCTGGATAAGTTAAAAAACTAACACATCTATCATAAAGTCAGACAAAGGTTGGGATCTTGAGTTTCAACCCCAGAGAGAGGAGTTAAGAGACTTGTATGAACTTGTTAGAGTCATTTGAAGGTAAAAAAATTGTAGAGGTGTTATTTGAGCTTCCACAGGTTAGAAGAAAGAATGGAAAGAAGTTTCAAATTAAACAATTTCATAAATATATCTCTCACCTCCATCACTCCATTCATAAGATCTTGAAAGTCAATTTCAACTGCATGGTACAAGTCATAAAAATAGAGTTGGAGGATAAGATTTTAGAAAGAGTTTTGGACCCCTATGGGATTCCAATTTATGTAATTGGTTGTTGGATTTATCTCTTTATCTTTATGAACAATTGCTAAGGAGTTAGACTGCCTTTTAAAGACTGAAACCCCTATAGGCTAAGTTTTGTGCAACTCCAATGTAAGTGTGAACTCTTTAGTTGAATAAAAAAAATTTGAGTGATTTATCAGATTTTTTTATCATACACATCTATTTACCATGTTGGCATGTGTGGATAGTCTTTTGGAAATGAAAGCTTCTCTTGTGCATAGTTTGTAAGTGACTATCAATATTTTTATGTTCAAGGTTTTCTAGGTGGTTTAATAAATATAAGTGACTATAAATTGTATTTTAACATAATCACAATCTATTCATGTCCCTCTAATTAGTTAAACATTTTGTACTAGTCTCAAAAATGTCACATCTTCATTCACCTTATAGAACATGTCCTAGTGTGCCTGTAAAACAAGTTGATTTAAGTGGGTTTGAATATGTGTTTCCAAAGAGATGAGAGTTGTGACTTAATGATGAATGTTTTGATCCAAATAAATATTGATCTTTTAGTCCTAATAACCATATTTTCACTTCTCAAATGCTTAAACACAGGGTTGCAGACCTAATTGCATACACAGACCTGTAGGTCTACTTGTGTGAGAGTTTTGATGAAGTGATGGGATTATGTAGTAAAATATGTTTTTGTTTTTTCAAATTTCATGAGTTAAAATTCAAGATTAAATATGTCTTAATTTATTCTTTGTTCATGACACCAATCCTTACCTACAACCACATAACTCATTAGCACCTACACCAATGATGAAGCAAATGACAATGAGGGAGAATTGAAGAGATATGCATTGAAGATAAATGTGAGTTGGTGGGTAGAGAAGGTAAAATATTTTGAATATGTTACAATAACTCCAAAGGATATATAATAACTGTATTAGCTTATAGAGTGGAAATACATCTTCAAAATTGGCTCAAGACATGTAATAGGTACCTACAAGCAGGGTACTGTACAAAGTATATATTTTGAATATGTGATTTTGGATTTTGGATTGAAGTTTATACCAATAATATGATAGTGTATTTTAAGTGTTAAATAATGGAAGTGGGGTCCTAAATCCTTAAATATACTTAATTTTTTCCTAATGCACACATATAGGTGGTTAGGAAGAGATAGGTTAGTTTCAGCCTAAAGTGAGGAGAAACATGCATGATTAAAAGTTTTTAAACCTATCTCAAGTTTAAAAACTATCATGAAGACAAATGAGGATCAAATTAAACATGATGGAATAAGGAAATTAAACTAGACAAAGCCTAACCAAACCCTACTCAGCTAGTCACACATAATCTTTACTACATGTCTATCTTTTGAGAAGTTTATGTTTGATTGAGAGGGTAGAAGTATTTGGGAATATAAGAGGGAGGTGAAAAATTTGAAAATATTCTAATGATGATAAAAAATACTCACAAAATTATCTGACTCACCTGGAGATAGCATAACATTGGAAAATCTGCATACTCATGCCAAGGTAAGACACAAGATTGCTCATTCTTGAGAAGTGTTTGCTTGTTTGAAAGATTATAAAGACTATATAAGGACTAAGGGAGAGAAATATAATTTAAAATGAATAAATGGGATATCATATTACACCATAGCCTCATACACAAGTAACAATGAATGTAAAACATAGTCAAACCCTGTTAAGGCCTAATAGGCCTAATTTTATACCTAGACCTATATGGATAGTAAGTTGAGAGATGGCTAGTTAGTTAGAATTAGGATAATATTTGAGAATCCTAAAGAGATGATGAGCGATATGCACAAAAATTTCATGAGGACCTAGATACATGATAGTGAGAGAAATAGAGAAATACAACTAGCTAGGGTAGGTTGAGCAAGTTGACTCAAGAACCCTAGGCTTGACTAATGAGATTGTAGGGGATATAATGAAGATATAAGGGTTGGATAACCATGGGGATAAGTCAATGAGATTTATATTGAATTCCTTTAATTTCTTAAAGTCATAAAAACTTAAAGATGATATCTATAGACCTCAATTCTCTCTCATCCCTCACAGAATGCCTACCAATAGTCCAAGAGGCTATCTTCTTTTATTTGTTATAGTATAGAGATGTTACATGGGAACTTGGGATCCTAGAATAAGTTATATACCCTGGTGTAATTCCATTTTGTGGAATTGGTTGGTTGATTCATTCCCCAGGCTTTATGAATCATCCTTAAGACCTTAAGGCACTTTCAGGCTATCTAGGAGAGCTAGAATGACCTAATGAGAGAGAAGAAACTTTATGCCTATATATGGATTTAATAACCTCTAAAATTACCTAAAACATATTAAAAACTCCATTTATCATCACCTCATTCCAATATTTTTTACAAGACTATATGGAACTATATAAAATAACTAAAAAAGGGCTATTTTATGCTATTTTGGAAGTTCATATAAGGTGTCAAAACTTTAAATTTGACATGGAAAATGGGGAGGAGGTCATATAAATAAATCAAATACTTATTTATGGTTTGGTACATATGGAAATCCTATAATAAATTTTTAGTCTTTAGGTAGTTTTCAGTGTTTAGGTAGGGAGGCCTAATTTAAACTTAGGAGAGAAAAACAACATAAAAGGATACCTCCACTCACTTTATGATCTTAAAAGTGAACGTGAAGTTTTAAGACATAATGGGTTATATAATATGCCATTAGATTCTCAGTACCATATGTACTACTCTCTATATAAGGAGGTTTACATGATTTTAGGGCTACAAGGAATGAGGCCAATTTGGGGCTTTTAGTGTATAACGAGTTCTTAGAGCTGATTTGAGACTTCAAAATGGATTTTTGTAGGTATCATATGAATTTAATAGGCCATCCATGAAGATAAGATGAGAAGAAGAATAAGAATTCAAGTTTTGACTTGTATGCAAGATTGGCCTAAGGAGATGAAGAGTCTTCTAGACACCTAATAAGAAAAGGAAGTGATGTGTCAAAGAGAACTTGAAGGGGTAAGTTTAGAGGTGTAAATAATAGAGAAAATATGTAAGAGAAGCTAATCTAACCATCAATAAGGCCACTTGTCCTTTAACATGCCAAAGTAAAGGGAAGTTTTAGAGAGTTAGTCAAGGTGTTAAGCAAGCATTCTAACTCCTATGCCACTTGGAGGGATGGAACATATTCAAGAGTGAGACACATGGAATTGGAAATCTATTTATGACTATTTCATAACCCCCTTTCTTGTTGTAACTCACATGGATACTTGTTAATCTTATCCTACTATGCCCCTCTCTCTTCAAACTTATTTATACAAGCAACCACTTTTGGCTTTGTAAAGGATCCTTCATCTGGGTATGAAAAATACCTGCCTATTTGAAGCCTTTGATCAATAAAGAACAACTTGGTTTTACCTTTTCCATGGACTATTTCAATGTCTATGTTAGACTAGTTGATCTTGCTAAGTGATAGATTCACTTTCTTGGCATGTTGTCCTTGTTAGCATTCATATTCAATGTTACAAGTCTTGTTTCAGGTCTCTTGAAGTGTTCAAATGAAGTGTGTATAAGTTTAGTGAGTCGTCTCTTCACTACTGTCATGTCATGACCTCTTGTTTAGTTCTCCTAGCTCAAGATTGTTTCACAAACCTCCATGAGAAATACTAATGTAGAAACGCAGATTTGGATTAGTGTCATGTGCAAGTTAAACTCTTGTTTGAAGTATAATTGTAGTTGGTTGGTAGTGATCAGTTTACATTTGGTGCATCACCTCATTAGGTTAGGTTTTGTTTTCATGTTTCTCTTTCCGTTTTCATCTCAACAAGTTAGTAGCATAGGTAATGAGTTTCAATAGACATATCAAGGGAGCTAACCCTTTAATCTAGAGGTTTATCCATACTATAGACAACTCATAGGTATAGGGACAATCCTATTGTTTCACTCAATTAGAGTAGGCTTGAACTACCTCTCGAAGGGTGCTTAAATTGAGTGACAATAACCACCAAACTCCTCCAAGATGTAAGACTAGATTCTAGAGTAAAATGGGTTCCATGATTTTTGATGAAATTAGGGTATGTTCTGCAAGCAAAAATAGAATCATGTGATATGTTGCCACTTCCCTAGCCACAAACCTGATCAACGGTTCATAGGCACCTACAATATCAACCACTCCCTTCACAAACCCCTCAGCAACAATATTCATGGGCACACTACATGCTAATTCCCGTATAACATGATCTATCATGATGGACCACTTTTAATTGCCTATAATCAATACGAAAGACTACAAATCAAATATATTTATCAAATACAATGAATACGAATGAAATATATTTATCAAATACAATGTACCAAATATCTTAAAAATAAATTTTTTATTAATATTATTATCAATTAATTGTTATTTTCTTTTAAAATGATTAATTTTTTTAAAACATCTTTTAAAAAAATCAAATTATATAATTTTATTAAAAAATTAATCTTAAATATTCTATAATCATCAAATTTATTTTATAGTTTCAAAGTTAAAATATACACAATTAAACTTAAACAAATTTAAAACTTTAAATATAAAGATAACAAGATGATCAATAATATAATGCTAGTTTCTAAAATTAAGTTACAGATTGGCTTATTAGCCCTCTTAATGATTGCCATCAATCAAATAATAAAATTGTTTCGAAACGATTAATTTTTCTTTCAAACGTAATCTTTTAAATTAAAATTCTATACTTTTATTAAAAAAATAAATCTTAGTTATTTTATAATCACCAAAATTATTTTACATTTTTAAACTTAAAAAAATAAACAAATAAACTTAAAAGGATAAATCTTACAAATTTTAAGATTTTTTTCTGTGTTTCTCAATATCTTTAGCTTTACCCTTTTACAATCCATTTAATTTTAAATTTCATATATGAAAATGTAGTTCATGGAGGAGTGACAATGATGTTTTGGGACCACTCATAAGAGTGAATAACACAATTTGTAAATACAAAAATATCTCAATGTTTAAATAAGTTTAATTTTTTGACATGTTTATTTAAAAATTAAAAAAAATAGTATCAAATTTATTGTAAAATATTAATATTTTATTAATTTAATGGTGGAAATGGAAATAGAAATAAAAATAGATTATATTCTATAAAATAATTTATAATATATGAAATTAACTCATATTTAAAATACAAGAAACAATACTTCAAATATACATAGATAAATAATCATTTTACACAATTAAATTTTTTAAAAAAATATTAATTTTGTTAATATTTTTTTAAATAGACAAATAATTATTTTACATAATAAAAACTAAAAAATTCTTACTCATTTTATTAATATTTTCTATGATACTATAAACTGACTAAATAAGAGCTCTCACCCATTACAAAAGTAAGGATATCAACATGGACATACACAACATACATGTATGCATGTATGCATATATACATACATAGATACATATATACATACATGCATACTGCTTAAGTATTATTAAGAATTATTGAATTATATTAGGAGATTATAATGTCGAGTAAGCATATATCTAAATCAGTAGTTACTTAACCTCTCAAAAAGCATGATCTTGACGTTAACCACTTTTGAATAATGCATCTCTCTTTCATCCACCCAAAAAAACGGGAATTAAATTCATAACTTATAACACATGAAACTAACTTGTATTTAAAATGTAGGAAACACTACTTCAAATCCTAAACATATATACCTAAACAAATAATTATTTTGCACAATTAAAACCAAAAATTTCTTTCTCATTTTATTAATATTTTCTTAAATAAACACACAATTATTTTAGACAATTAAAACCAAAAAAATCTTACTCATTTTATTATTATTTTCTGTAATATTATAAACTAACTAAATAAAAGCCTTCACCCATTACAAAGATCCCCCCCCCCCACGCCCACCCCCACACACACACATGAATGAATATGAATTGAATGTTTAAACATTATTCGAAATTATTCAATTATATAGAACATTACTAGCTAGTATTCAAAGTGCAGGAAACAATATTTTAAATAAGAAACATATATACTTAAACAAATAATTATTTTACATAATTAATAATTAAAAAATCTTACTCATTTTATTAATATTTTTTTAGATAAATAATTATTTTACACAATTAAAATTAAAGTCTTACTCATTTTATTAAAGCCCTTACCCATTAAAAGGTATATATAATTCCAAATTATTCAATTATATAAGGAATTACTAGCTCATATTCAAGGAGTAGGAAACATATATTCTTAAACAAATAATTATTTTACACAATTAAAACAAAAAAAAATCTTATTCATTTTATTATCTAAACAAATAATTATTTTATACAATTAAAACTAATTCTTCTTTTTGTTCATTTTATTAATATTTTCTGTGATATTATAAACTGATTAAATAAGAGCCCTCACCCATTATAGAGGTAAGGATATCACCATGGATATACAGCACACACATCCTGCCTCGCGCCCTCTCCCCCCCTCGCATGCCGCCCCCTTCGCGCCCCCTGCCCGCCCGCCCTCCCCCGTCCTCCCCCGTCACACACACACACACACACACACACACACACACATATTGTTTAAGTATTATTTGGAATCATTGAATTATAATGTTGAGTAAGTATATATCAAAATCAGTAGTTACGAAACTTATTAAAAGAGCACTATCCTGACTTAACCACAAAAACTTAAAATAAATTCATTAAGTGCAACCTTAACAATTAAAATGTAGAGAAATTGTTGTAACACCAAAATTTGATACGTTTCATTATATTCTGCAATATAAATAAAAATAAATTATATTTTACAAAATAACTTATAACATATAAAACTAGCTCGTATTTAAAATGTAAAAAACACTACTTCAAATCCAAAACATATATACCTACATAAATAATTATTTTACACAATTAAAATTAAAAAAATCTTATTCATTTTATTAATATTTTCTTACTTAAACAAATAATTATCTCATACAATTAAAACTAAAAAATTCTTACTTATTTTATTAATATTTTCTGTGATACAATAAACTGATTAAATAAGAGCTCTCACCCATTACAGAGATAAGGATATCACCATATATATATATAGATTGAATGTTTAAATGATATTGAAAATTATTTAATTATATAGAGGATTACAATATTAAGCAAGCATATCTCTAAATCGACAGTTAACATTTAACCGCAATTGAATAATACAGCGCTCTTTCTATCACCCAAAAAATCTAAAAATAAATTCATTGGGTGCAGCCTTAGCAGTTAAAATTTACAGAAAATGTTGTGGCACCAACGATCTGATACGTTTCATTATAGGGAAAAGTAAATCTTTCTCCTCCAGGAATATACCCTTCTAACAGGATTTTCTTTTTATTTCTCCGTGAATTCTCTGGATCCACCAATGTGAGATCGAGAACAATCTGATCAGCATCACACAGGTAACATTTATTGATCATCTGAATGCCATATGCGTCGTGACCGCCGCCACTGTCATTATAAACCCATGTAACATGAACGTCTGAAACTTGGCAGTTCTCTGTGTACATCACCATATTCTCATCAGCCTCTAAATCTATTCTAATAATTATTACACTTGTAAAATAAAATACTTCACCCTGAAATGAATCGATAAATTTCTTACCTCCTCCTGCTGAGAGCACGTACAGATGAATCGCAAGTAAGAGAAACAAGAAGAAACTTGAAAGTTTCATCTTATTCTTGTAACGCGATTTTTGTAAGTGATTCCTTCCTTCAAAAATATTGTAAGGTTGCCTTGCCTCTGCTATTGTTATGCCAGTGGCAATATGGGACTAATATAATCTGTGGGGGCTGAAATCTAGGTTGACGATAACCCAAAATCTCCGAGATATATGTAGTTCTGTTGTTTAGCGGCTAAAAATGGATCATTGCCCATTCAACATCTTAACCAGTAACGCACATAAGGGGTAACTAGATATGGAAGGTTACGACCTAAAATTAAAAGAGAGCTTTAATGTGATGCAATTGTATTATAAATATCATGCAGGCTATCTTGAGGGAGAAGTTATAAAGGCTATTAATAATGGAGAATTTTTATTTTTGAATGAATGAATGAAAGAGAGAGAGATTTTAATAACGTTTATGAGATTCAGTAATTTATGACATCAAGGTTTATAATTTTTTGCTAACACAATTTTTTAGTTTTTGATTGGAAATAAAAAATATTTCAAATAAAAACTCAAAAAAAATCTTTTACAATCTTAATTACATTTAAAGTTGAGCGTTATGCTATTTGAGACTCTCCCAATCCATTCATTTATCATTGTTTTAATTTTAAAATACCTTTCATTTTATATAAGAGATAGATACTACAAATCTTGTGGGAAATATCTATACAATACACCATATTCTAACTCCTAACACAATAGCTCTTAAATTATGTGTAACATATTTCAAAGACAAAGTCTTCAATTGGCTTCAAAAATTAGCATCAACAACAATTTTTAAGTGGATAATTTGGATGGATTCTTGTATACATAGTTAAAGGGAAGGGAGATCATTTATCTCTAGTGGAGTAATTTATAACAATCAAGACAGCTTTTCATACTCAACTTCAGCATTAGATTTAAGAAGACATAAGAAATAATATTAATGAAAATGTATCATTAGCTTTTTTATCTTATTTAAGGTTTTTAAATTGTGATAATCAATTTATGGAAGGACACATTTTTCTCAATACATTTGATTCACTTAAAAACAACAACAATTTTTAATTAGGATGAATTGAATGAATTCTTGTATTAAGAGTTCAAGGAAAGCGAGATGATTTATCTCTAATGGAGTAACTTATAACAATCAAGGCAACCCTTCATACCCAACTTCAACATTAGATTTAAAAAGATATGAGAAATAATATGAATGAAAATGCATTCTTTACTAAATATGGTTTTCTTATCTTATTTAGGGTTTTCTAATTGTGATAATCAATTTATGGAAGGTAAAGGACTTTTCTCAATAGATTTGATTTACTTTTTATGGTAGAAAATAATTTTATAGTTCAATTTAATAGAAACAATGTGAATAATACTATTAAATATGATAATAATATAAACTTATGTTTTGAATAAGAAAAATATGAAATTCATTGAAAAGATAGAAGAGCAAATTTATGGAGATACAATAGAGTTTATTAATTACAATAGTTTTGGTTGGAATATTATGGAAAACATAGTTAATTTCTTATCCATCATTTTTAATGCTAATACTTTAATCTTATGATTGAAAGGTAGTGGGTTTTCTATTTCCATACAAAATATTTCATTCTAGAAATTAATGACAAAGTATAAAAAATGAAATAAATAAATGATAATCACATGGCTTAATAAATTAGACAAGATTGTTTTGACATTACATAAAGCCAAACCACAAAAAATAAAATAAAAATTCATTATTAAATAAGAATGTCGAGAATTCGACTCAAAAAAATACTATAAAAAATATAGTTAACCTCTCATCCATCATTCATAATGCTCCTATTTTAATGCTACTATAGAGAGGTAGTGTGTTTTCCATTTCCATGCAAAGCATTTCATTCTATAAACTAATGACAAAGCATAGAAAGTGAAATAGAGGACTAACAATCACAAGACTTCATAAATTAGACAAGATAATTGTGACATTATGTAAAGCCAAACCACCAAAAAAGAATCATTATTAAATAAGAATGTTAAAGAACTTGATTCAATAAAAACAAGGATTTAATTATACTTAAAAGCCAATAAAGACAATATGATTAACAATATTAAATATGTAAGATTAGATGGAGAATATGTGGAACCACTTGAATAAAAGTGGTGAATAGAGACAAGTTCAAAAGGCCTCATTGCATTAGGTTACAAGAGGGGTGACTAATCTAATAAATAAATCCTTTTAAATAGGGAATTAAAATTTAAGTTCATTCTTAAATATTATGGTGTATTTATGATACATAAATTATGTTTTTATTGGTGTAAATTTATAATTATATATTATAAGTTTACTCAGTTAGTAAGTAATTATTTAATATTTATTATTTTTATACTTAAAAAATAATTTTATTTGGAAATGTAACTTGTATTAAAATTTAAGTTGCATACTTACATGTAAACTTATACAAAATTTCAAGTTACACACCTACATGGATTTTATGTATGAGGGTCTTCAGGTTCTATTAAAACAAGAGTTCCCCTCACTTTTAAAAATGGAATGGAAAGAAGAAAGTGAGATTCTATACATTGTTTTATTTCTTCTTTAGTGTAGGGTATACAATAAAGAGGTATTCTTGTACCCAAATTTCTGTCTCTTTTTTCTATGTGACATGGAACTGTCTTAAATATATGTGTTTGATCCTAGTCAGTCCAAAATTCTAACATGATATCAAAGTAAGAATTCTAAGTTAACTTCATCATTTCAAGCATATTTTTTAGAGGTGGTGTACTTTAAGTGTATTATTGAGAAAATTTTAAACCCCTAATACATCTAAAAGGTCCTAAAACTCATAAGATGACTACAAACTCATTGTAGGTTTACAATTTTTTTAAAGGACATTTTATTCATAAAAGTATTGAGATTTGGGTGATCGAAAAAAATCTTAGGAAAGGGTGCCTTTAAATAAAAAATGAAATAAAAGGGGGATCTTCTTATTATTTTTAATCCAATATAAGTGGGGGGCACTACTATTTTAATGTTTTTTTCTTAATTTTATAAAAAAGAAAAATCTTTTTCAAAGAATTTGGTTGCCTCCCTTCCACCCTGCCTCCTCCTTCCTTCTCAACCATTCCTTGTTCATCCCTAGCTTAAAAACGTCATTGTGGAGTTTGCCCACACTATTATGCATCTTATACCACCTTCGATAATCTCACCCTCTGCCAATGTAGTCTCCTTGAAGCTCCGGTATTCCACCATATTGGCATTATATTGGTCATGTCATTAAAATTAGCATTGGCATTGGTATTTCCAAGTTTGAGCCTCCCACCAATTATTTTTGCACCAAAATACATTGCAAAGCTTTGTAAAGGTGCATGTATATATTTTTATGTTAAAAACTTATGGTATCCAATGTTTTAAGGATGGTGTATTATCCTTTTGACTGGAACCTTTGTAAGGGAAAACTTTTATTGCATTCTAACAAATGTAATGGGCCATATATCATTTTGTTGAAGTTCAGAAGGTCAGTTCAACATGGTAGGCATCCACACCCCCTACAAAAACACTTTTTTCCCCTGTCAACTTTATGCAATGCCTATTACAAGAAAATTTCTAAAGGCTCATTTTTGTTGCTCCAAACTTCATTTGACATGCAATTTTTTTAACTTCTTATTTTATACAATTTTTTTATATTTGAACTCTATTTTCCCTTAGTTTGCATGGATTTCTCATGAAATATTTTTTGTACACATGAGCGTTGTCAAACCCCTATGTCATTAGGTGGTTCATTTGTTGTAGGCTTGCTTTTATGAATACATTTAGGTACACTTGTGGTTTTCATTGTGTTCCTTGTGAGGTACATTTTTTCAACATGTTTGTAGCATGTATTGGCATTAATTTTATAGTTTTATGACTTCATGACATATATTCTATGAATAATTTATCCTCCATCCCAAATCCATTTTGGGCACCCTTTTTTTAAAAGCACATGATTTTTTACAATCCACACATTATTCTGGTTCTTATGTAATGAAAATGTAGTAATTGTTTTTCACATTATACATCATGCCTAACATGGCTCATTGTTGGGACCCTATTCGATAACTATTATCTCTTTTTCACACAACATTGATGGTAGAACTCCTGAATTTTAATATATTTTTTCAAATGGTATATTCATATCACTTGTGCATGCACTTGTTTTTAGTTTCTTCACCATGTTTAGCAATAGTTGGTTAGTTTCATCTACCACTTCCTCACATGCCATTTTTTTTGAGACATATTCTGTTCTATGCATATTATTGCATTTTATGGAGGAGATTCATATTCTCATTTGTTTTCTTGACACCTTCACAGTATGTCCAACTCCTTGTGGAAAGTGATTGTCAACATCCCTAGTATCCATTGGTATTTGAGAAGTGGATTCACACCACCCTTGTATATTTATTCACCCACTCCACCCATTCAACATTATTGAGATAAGTATTTTTATACAACTTTATTTGGATATTATGTGTAGTTCTCTTGGGTATCCTTGTAGTGCATCTCAACATCTGTGTCCACCATTTCTTTAGTGGTGGATCATCCCATCTAGTGCACCTTTTGTGATGGATCCAACCTATCCAAAGAAATTATCTTTCATCATATTTTATTAATTCTTGTGTGTTATACTACCTTATTGGGTGTCCTTGTAACATATATCATCATCATTTGGAAGTTATTTTGATTGAGTGATATTAATTGTATATGGGTACCTCATCATGCCTAGTTCGAGGACTCATTTTAGAGGTTTAACCTCAGTTTTGTATACACCCCCAAATTACACTTACTGGGGCTACTAGTGTAAATTTATAATTATTCTTTAAGAATACGTAGTAATTATCCTAGGATTTCTTATTTGCTTGTTTCAAAAATAGTCTCATTTAGAAATTAAACTTGCACTAAATTCTAAGTTACATGCCTACATGGAAACATGCACTAAATTACACATTGCACGCCCACATAGACTTTATAAAACCATGTGAGTTTATGTAACCACTTGCATTTATGAAACTACTTGTATTTATGAGGTTCTGTAAACTCTATAAAAGAAAGGCTTTCCCTCATTTTCAAAATCATATTGGAGAGAAGAAAGTGAGAGGTTCTATGTATTATTTTTTTGCCTTAAAGCATCATACAAAATAAAGAGGTATTATTGTTACTAGATCTTTATGTCTCTTTATTTTATGGGTGTGAGTTATATCTAGGATATATGTGTTTGATCCTATATAGTTCATAATTCTAATAATTCATTTCTAATACCTATTTTTGACACCATTCACTTGCGTACTTATAATCTAGTAAGCTACCTAGCAGAGAAGTTAAAACCTTTTGTGGGAAATATTCTCTCATTTATAAAAGAATATATAGCATTTTCCAATGCCTTTACTAAAAAAAACTAGATGAGATTGAGTTATTCATAATATTTGACGTGGTTTATTTTTTCACAAAGATCCACTTAGATGAAGTGGTAAAAATGATTAGGTAAGTCACAGATGAAAAGACCATGAAGATAGTGAAGTTATTTTTAATATCAAATATATTTTAGTTTCTTAAGATAGATTTATGAAAAAAGTGAATATGTAGCCATGATATCTCCTTTATTTCTAGTAGTAGAGAACGTATATGTAGAATTTTTTATAATATTGCATTAGAATTTACCCCTCTGAAACATAAGTGGTGGTATCACTTTATAAATGACACAAAAGTGGATTGGAAACATGGGAGATAATCCCTTGATGGATTCCTACCTCAAATTAATACACGATATAGGTGCATTGAATTCACAATGGAAATAATATAAATTTCTTCTATACCATTCTTATATGTTCTCATTATTCGAAATGTTGATGGCACTTTCTCTAGAAAACTATATAGAAAAAATACACAAACTTATGTATATATTATAATTGATTCTAGCCACCATCTATCATGGAAAGGTGGAGTGATGAATACCTTAATTACTATATCTCTTAGGACCACTAATTTAAAAAACTTAATTAAGGAAGAAACATATTTTAGTAAATCCCTAAAATTGAATTGGTATTGAGATTAGTTATAGATACCTGATTTGGGTACACTACACTTTTTCATAGTGTTTTCTTAGACACTATTTATGAATTATATACAACCTTAGTCTTGTACACTTGGAAAATACAGACCTTGGTTGTTCCTCTCAGTTATAGACCTTTCCCTCTATTAAAAATCTCACATCTCCTATCTCTTTGTGCTCATTTTTTATCTCTTAGTCTGAACAATGCATTCTAATGACCTAGGCCTTCTATCTTACCTAGAATGCTATAAACATATTTATCTTCCATCTTTGAAAGTTTTGCACCTATACCTATTTTTTTGCTTCCCAAACACTTTCATCCCAGTCAGACACCTACATCAACACATGTGTCTTAACCCAATGCAAGTGCCTAGTGCTCTAAAGTCATTCAATTTATAAATGAAATGTATTCCTATGGTCTACCTAAGTGATTTTATTCAATATATTCTCCGAAGGTATTGGTATAAATACATGATCAATCCTCATTCATTCCTTACCTAGTAAAGACATAGTAATCTCACACTTCTCACAAATCAATGATAAAAATTCATTCAAGTGAGAAAAAGCTTCCATATTCTCTCATATTTTCATATCTATCATAGGGACAACACATATACAGGTTTGAAGTACTGAAGGAGCATGCCATGAGTTCTATTTTCTAAGTTACAAGATAAGTCATTTTTATACTTGCTTTCCACATATTTCACCTTTGTACACACACAAGCCAACACATTAGGTAAGAACTACATCAATCTGAGGTCCTCTTTGGAATAGTGGCTATGTAGGCAATACCCACTAATAGATAGGTATTTAGGGTTAACTCGACACTATGAACCCACTAACCCATTTTTTCTACAACCACATGAATATGAAGAACTAGGGTTTTACTATTTGACAAGGAAAAATAACCCATGATATAGATGTAAGCACACTAGAGTGAAGGAGACACAAAACCAAAAATATTCTAAGTGGTCACATCCAATTTTAGAAGGTATTTTATACTAGACACCTACATCCAAGTTGTATAGTTGTGTCGATGCAACTATCGCAGGTCAACGTAAGTGCCTATAGCTATAGAGGGTATTTTTATAGAATTTTATGACTGATCTAGAATCTGAATCTAGTGTATTTCTAGTCTATTCCAAATCTAGATTTGTGTTAGTATTAAGACCAACTATCTTGTTTTTTTATCATTCTAATATCTAACATAGTTGTAATTTCCATTTTTAGCATATCTTAGCATAATAAATTCAATATATATTTTATCTAAGTTTTTAAATTAATTAACCTATTATATATCTATTTATCACCCTTTTGCTTATTAATTTTTATATTTTTAACCCTAACATCATAGCATACTTATCTAAATCTAGGGTTAAACATTTGGTGACCCTGATTTGTGTGAATGCAAAAAAATTCTGATTCCTAAGGTTTTTATTTTCTATGCAAATTCTATAATTTTTTTTGTAAGCAATAGAAAATAGTAATAAAAAAATCCAATTTCAAATGGAAGATAAAGATACATTAATCAATCATCTCAATAATAATAAGGGCTTAGTGGATGCATTTTTTCATGTTATAAGAGATGAAATCAATAATCATGATAAGGATAAGGCTTCCTCACCTAGTGATGGTGAGTCCTTAGAGGGTACTATAACTGATTCCATACCAATACATCTCCCCAAATCTAGTGGAGGCATGGGTTATGTCTTCCAACCTTTGTTTCTTGAGACTAATATTATTACATCTACTATGAGGTTATTGAATGCTTTAAATCAAATATTGGTTTCACTACCTATTACTACTAAAAATATGTTTAATTACCATTAAGTGACTATTTATCTTTCTAATATAAATCCCAATGGGTTTACAATGCAAAATATTCTTCAATTTATAAAGAACCGTGAGGACAAGGTCACAAATATTGAACAAAAGGCTTTAAAGTCTCCTCCTGCTATTAATTCAAAATATGTGTTACATAATCCTCTTGCATCTGAGATATCTTTACAACCCTTAGCAACTATTTTTTTTCACTTAATTTCACATTTTATGAGGGAAAGGGTGATCCTAAATAATATATTCGATCCTTCTTTATGTCATGCCTTGATTATGCCTCTAATGATAAAATTTTGACAAAATTATTTCTAAGGAGCCTCAAAGATTATGATTTGAGGTGGTTCTATGATTTACCTCTTCAATCAGAATAGGCATTCAAACCTCTTGCAGATTGGTTTTTGGAACACTTCTCTATTAACATTATCGACAAGGTTTCCTATGCCCAAATTGTAAAGATAAAAAAAGAAACCAATGAACTTATTAATGAGTATGTCTTAAGGTTGGCTAAAATGACCAATCCTATGGCAGATAAATAAATTCAATATATTTGAAAGAAAAATTTACTTGATCCTTTACATGAGTCCATTGTATTAGAAAAGTTCAAATATTTTTATGACTTATGCCACGTTCTTCGGGACTATGAAATATAGATTATTTCATTGAATAAACTTAAGTATGTATAAAACACATAGACTACATCTACACATAATACAAAGTTTACTATCAAACTAAGTTATAAGGTCAAACCTCTTGAGCCTAAAAAGGAAAAAATCACTATGATTAATGCATTTTCACAACAACTTAATCATCTTGTGTTATCTAATTCATCACAGATACAATTTTCATGCTTACTTGAGTCTCCTGCTTCATTATGCCCATAACTTGTAGAGTGTCATCTTATATTTATCCCTTATCCTATAGAGGTTGATATGAATAGACCTATACCCAAAAGATATGAAGTGGATGATTATTGTGACTATCATCAAGGCCCTGGGCATTCTACAAACATCTATTTTACCTTGAAGCATAAGATTTAAGACCTTATTGATGACCAAAAGATTGCATTCAATGATCCACCAAAGGAATTAGGTTCACAACCTAGTGATCACCAAAAATATAAAATATTTAACAATAATTTACAATATAATTTGAAAAAGGATCTAGAAGGGAAAATGATATATAATTTTCATCCTCCTCCATCTCATTATGAGCACCTATTGGATGGGATTATTGGTACCTATATATGACATATACCTCCTATGGTTTAGAAACCTTCTATTACTTTTGATGATAATGAAATTAGGGATGATGACTTAGATTTTTATTCCTTATTCATTCAATCCTATCTTGATCACCAACCTATATGCATTGTTATGATTGAAAATGGTTCAAATGTGAATGCCTATACTATGACATTAATTAAGAATTTGGGTTATACAAATCATAATTTACATCCTTCGACCAGATCATTTAGAGCATTTGATGGGACCTCACAAGAGGTTCTTGGTGATGTTGACTTACCTTTATATGTGGGTCTTTCACATGTGGTTATTACCTTCTCAATTATATCTTCCATGGGTGTGTTTTATAATTTATTAAGATGACCTTGGATACATACACTTTGAGCAACACCTTCTATAGTACATGGGTGTGTTAAATACATTCATTTCAATTGGGTAATTATAGTTTCTAGAGTTCCATATCAGAATCCTCTTGAGCAAGAGAAATTTATACTTAAGTAGTTAACTATCAAACCTCCTAAGTTTAATCTTCCTCAAAATGGTAAGTAAAAATCAATCCCCTTTACCATGTGATCGGTAGTTGAGATACCATTGCATAAAAGATCCATAGTGGGTTCCTTAGAATACTCATCTACTACACACCATATTTACATATCTCTAGCACCTACACATGTTTCTATTACTATTGTTCTAAATGACTACAGACCCTTTAGTGATGGGTTCCATGAACCTCTACTCCTACTATTTACTCATGACCACAAAGTCCTATTATACATATGCAGAGCATTACATATAATACAATGACAAATATTTATCCTATACATGCTCCTTGGAAGTAAGACCAATTTATTTCAAAAGGTTCATGGTGGGGAGATTCCTATGAGCATCCATTGGATGAGATCATAGGGTAACTCCTCTCATTTCAAATATTCCAAACATACCAAAAAAATCATTCAAAAATTCAAAAAGAAATCCACATTTACATGTTCTATTAGTTTCTTGGCATTTGCGTTGTTAGTTCCATGTTAATGGATAACATATCACTTATTTATATATGAATATGTATTTCATGCATCTTTTTAATGTGATATAGGTATACACAGATACATGATTTGTGTACTTTTAGATGTTGGGACTGCCCTCTACTCACGTCATGTGTACATTGGGGGCATCCTCTTCCTTGTTCACAATACATCCAGGTTATATCATTTGATGGTCATTTTACATGATCATGTTTGTGCTCATGTCCTTACACATGCCTTTATACATGCTTATATCTTCTAAAGTGTACTTGATATGCTATTTAATTAACATTTTTTGCTAACACATATGATCCATGGACTAGTATGTTATGTTTATGTTAGTTTCTTATGATTTCATCCATGCACTTCCTTGAGTGTCTTGCCTTACTATTGTCTTGCTTATTTGAGCATTTGAATATAATTCTTTTCACCCCCATGCATTTGTTTAAATCTTTAACATTTGAATATATCATTGTTTATTGTATGGATGCTTGAATATGCCATTCTTATTTTTGTGGACATTTTAATAAATCATGTCCCTTTGATTATGTGGCATTTTAACATGCCCCTTGTTTGAGGTCTCCTTGGATGATTATATTTTGACTTTGTTTTAGGTGCTCTTGTGTGTGTGATTGGTTGTTTGTTGAGATTTTTAATATTACTCTATAAAGTTTTCATGATATATATCATGTATCTTAGGCATTGATGTGATAACATTATACAAGCTTAAATGATATATATAACTAGACATGTTCTTTCTATATGCTACATGGTACATTCATAGTTTACATGGTTATCTTATCCTTTTGAGGCAAGGTAATTACTAATTTCTACTTTTCCTCACCTCAAATGGAGGAAATATTAGTTGGGGCATGCCATAGAGGTATGAATTCCACATTACTTCACAAATTTAGATTACAATGGGGGCATTTTTTGAAAACATGTTATCCACATTTGTCACAATTTCAAATTTAGTGGGGGCATGTTTTGGAAACATTTTCTCCACACTTATTCAGTATTCAACATACTTAGATTATAGTGGGGGCATGTTTTGGAAACATGTCCTCCAAATTGGCACTTATATCCATTTTAACATTTCTCGATACATAGAGGGGGCATGTTATGATAAGCATGTCCTCCACACTTATTTAAATCAAAATTAGCCAAATTCATAGTTATATGATTCAAATACACATTTGTGGTAGAATCATATACACTGATACCTTTATTATACATATTTTTCTCATGAGACATATCTAAGGTGCATATTATATGCAATGTGCACCTAATATTGAAAAATTAAATCAATTTTAGATTTCAAACACTTTTATGAACTGTCATCACCCACTAGGTTAGACTTTTACAAACTGTATTGAGCCAATCTATTGTATTAGTTGGTTTGATTTTTTGTATGTGTTAGCATAGGTTCTTGAAAGACTCCAGAACATGATAATTAAAGGGATAACTTGTGTATTACAGGAACAAAGATAAACATGGCATATACTTCATAATTAAAGATTATTACTTAAAAACACATATGTACTTATGAAAGGAATAATCATAGAAACATTAAATATAGAGAAAGTTGGCATATGCAAAATTAATAACACATGTTAAAGTAAAATAGAGTAATCATTACACATAGAAAAATAATAAAATATAATTAGAAGAACCATATCAAGACTATTATATTAATCTCTATCACACATCAGAACCAAATTCCATTACATCTTAACACCATATATAATCTTTCAAAGTGTTGTATCTTCGCATTAAAACCTTTTGATATACTTAAAATGAAAAAATATTAGCATTATTATACCATTACTTAATATTACAAGGCTGAATACATCTGAAAGACTATACAAAAGATAAACTCATATACTTTGTACACTGTCCAACCAATTATACTTCACAATTTTTATGACCTTGATCCATACCCAACAATTTATTAGACTTAAATTATTGTCTCATCCCAAGAAAAAATCATAACTTAAAATATTCTTTGAAGTTGAGAGGATGAGTCATAAACACTAGTTTCAGTTATCTTTAAAGCTTTATCCCTTAGAATCAAACATTTGCTCTCCTTAATTGTGAGAAGTGAACAAACAAGGTTTATTCAACATAGATACATTTTGGATAATGTTATTTCTATCTAGGAAGGTATGAAATGGGCCAAGATATCGAATGAAAATGTGTTATTCATCAAGATTGATTTTGAGAAAACTTATGATTAGATTGAATGGTATTTTATCATAACTTCGATTTAGGATCTCAATTTTGGTCCCATGTTTATTCACCATATTAATATGTTATTTTAGGATGTTGGGGCTTGTATTACTATTAATGGATTTCAATCTGAACACTTTGTGGTTCATATATTTATCAGACAAGGGTGATCCATTATACCTTCCCTTTTATGTTCTAGCTACTGAGGGCTTCAATTATCTTTTGGATAGTCATGCTTTTAGGGGTTTGGTGAAGGGTATTTCTCTCTTGAACTCAGACCACTAGTTGATCAATAAGAAATTTTTTGATGACTCTTTCCTCACTCTTTAGGAGGATGAGGAATCTATCAGGTATGTTATGGAATGTCTTAAAATTTTATACCCTGCCTTTAGGTCTTCCATTCGATGGTAGAAGACTTAGGGCTATCACTAGTCCCTTTCACCCAAATGTCCTTGGTTGGAGGGATATAAGTGGTAATGGCATTAATAACAAAGTGATAGGTTTTATGTGGATTTGAGAGTGAATATCATGTGTACAAGTCTTTGGGATGTTAAAAATTTTGTTGATGTTATGTTCCTATTATAGAGGTCATATGAGGTGGAAAGAGGGCTTTGTGATATTGTGGAAGTGAAAGGAATTCATCAGAGCAACCATATGAATGTTTAGGTTCTCCTAGTCATCTTGGCAAATCAAGCTGAGTGAGAAGATTGATGACATCAATATTTGTATATGTGGAAGTGTTATAAGGAGTTGATCATATGGGTCTAATTAGTTTTGTACCAAGATATTATGATCCAAGTTTTAGGTTATGAGGTGGTGTGTAGCAAAAGTTATGCAGTGCAAAATTGGTCTCCTAGGTAGATTTCACTAGCTTCCATACTTATCCAATTTTGTAATTTCAAGTGAAAAGTTTATAGGTATACCAAGTGTAAAAACCTCACTCATTCAGATCAAGGATCTAATGATGAACATTCAATTGTATAGATAAAGATCTAATGATGAGCATGAAGTCAACAAGTCAAAGGTTTTTGAGATTGAATGTGATGGTGAAATATATCACAAACATGGTAATTTAGTGATAGATCAATAGTGAAAATCAATTTAATAATTCAATAAGCATAGGAGGCATGTGGGGATTCCAAGTGACATGAGAGATTTAAATATTAGGGTATACAGAAGGCACATGGGGGTACCAAGTGTCATAATCTCAAAAGCACAAATCAAAGATCAATGGCCAACAATTGAAAGTAAAGACCAAGAGACTCTCGAGAAGATCAATGGAGTGTATTTGATGAAAGATTAATTTAAAGGTGGAATAAAAAGAAAATTTATAAAGGACTCCAAGGGATATCCATAAAAATTGGTTATTAGGTTTGAATGATAATACAACTATAGTTATTGATATTCAAATTTTATAGTGTGTTTGACCATCTTTTGCAAGTGACCTGAAAAGGATGTTTGTATTTATCTTGATGGTGTTTGGATGTTTCAAGGTGAATTAACAATTGGAAAATGTTGTATAATCCACGAGGATCATTTGTGTGGATTTTAGAGGTTTGAAAAATCCATCTTAAGTATGAACAAATGCCTATAAGTTGACTGTTTATTCATTCACAGTGTTCTTGTGTACAAAACTAATGTTTGAGTAGATTGTACATATGCAAAGGATTGTAGTGATGGATGTAATCACTTGAAGGTGTCTTAAGGGTCATGTGGAATAAACCTATGCATTATAAATTGGTCTTGTGTTCCTAATTTGCTCAGTGAAGTGATAAAGAGGTGAATAGGTCTCCATGAGACCTATAAGGGCTACTAAGTCCTATTTGAAAGGTTTAGCTTCTTAAGGGTGACCCATGGATGCTATGGCTGATATATGAGGGTGGAATTGAGATATGTATTAGTTTGATATATGACTTAAGGGTTAAGGCAAGTCTTATGGCCAACCAAGAAGATGATATTCATGAAGGCTCTATAAAGTATGAAATAAAATATGTTTTTTTCTAGATTATATAAATGATGAATGAAAAGAGATAAAATAGGTGAATGAAGAGGAGAGTGAGTGAGAATTATGGATTGATTTAAGAATAGAATAGGTTGAGGATTGTGTGCATGATCTGTAGGTCATAATTTTGATATCATAATAGTATACTTGCAAGATTAAAGATTGAGGATGAGTGAAAAGGTGTTTTAGATGCATTGCTTGTGTGTGCAAGATTGAGATTGTGAAGGGTTGAAAGAGAGGTGTTATACATTATTTATTCATCAAATTAAAATTTAATCAAATTTTTGGAGAGATGTTGATTCATAGGTGTTGTGTGGGTGCTCAACATCTAGAATAAGTTGGTGCTTGTTCATGCTTAGGGGTGGGTGCTCCTTGTGAAGTAGGTGCTTCACTAAAAGGTCTCATGTTTGTGATCATTTTATATAAAAATTATTCCATGTGTTTTTAGGATTGAGAGTGGGTTTTATTCCCCATGAGGGTTTCCCACACAATTCATGTGTTATGTGCTTGATCTTTCATCATCTTTCTTATTCATTATTATGAATGACTTGTATGGTTTATGAATAATTATGGTGAATGGTTAAGGATTGGAATTGAATTTTGGATTATATTTCATCATTGATTCACCCCCCCATCTCAATGATCATACCTCTAACAATTGGCATCAGAGCCAAACCTTCTTTTGTAAGTTTAACCACTTGAAGGTGATCCAAAGTATAATATGTCAAGTCAATATATTTAGGGTTTCTCTATAAAGTAAACACCACTATTCAATGGGTATAATTGTGCTTTTTAGAGTGCACAAATGAGGACATACATCATGTCTCTAGGTTTTAATATTTGTCAATCTATTATGGATGGTTATACTACAACAACTATTCCTCTAACTAGTGAAGCTGATAAGAAGCTAAGTGAAAACAATTTAAATGCAATAAATTCCGTAATTTGTGGTCTTTTAGAGACTAAGTTCACCAATGTTATCCATTGTAAGTCTGGCAAGGAAATTTGGGTCAAATTACAAACTATCTATGAAGGAGATTCAAAAGTTAAGTTGGCTAAATTATAGACTTATCGAAGGTAATTAGAGGGCCTCAAAATAAAGGAAAATGACACTATTGCATAATTTATTCTAAGGGTTGATGAGATATTAAACATGAGCAGAGGTTTTGAAGAAAAGATGAAGAAATTACTATAGTGCAAAAGGTATTGATGTCCCTAAATCTCAAATTTGATTCAAAAGTATCTATTGTAGAAGAAATTCATGATCTTACTCAGATGAAGATGGATGAATTACATGGGATCCTTACTACCTATGAGATGAGAGTCAATGAGGATAGACCTCATAAGAAGGAAATAACCTTCAAGGTGATCAAGGAGACAAAAGCCAAAAAGAACAAGTTAAGTCTTGAAGACTTTGACCTTAATGAAGATCAACTTGAAGCCATGATTATAAGGAAATTGAATTTAGGATTAGGTAAGTATGAAGGGAAAATTCCTTTTAAATATTTTTCATGTGGTAAAGTTGGTCATTTTATATCTATATGCCCAAATAGAGGCAAGTTTGAACATAAAGATGTTCATAAAAAATCTCATGAGGATGAACACAAGAAATCTAAGGGTCATAGCAAGTAGAAAAAGTTCTTTAATAAGATAAATGGAAAGAAGGAATCAAAGGTGGTAATCATCTTTACCATGAAAAATATAGTAACTCATTTGTAGAAGAAAAAGAAAACACATCAGACAGTGATGATTCTTTTCATAATGAGGACAAGGAAACACTATTCATGGATCTTAGTGATTCAAGGAGATAGCTCAGAGGAAGAAGATGAGAAAGTCACTCTTGAAGACACATATCTAAACATTACGAAAGAAATGAAGCTACTACAAGGAAAAGAAATAAAACAAGCTTCCTTGATCAGAACTTATGAGGAACAAATTGACATTTTTGAAGGAAGGTTGAGTAATGAAGCTATGGATCATGACAAGATAATTCAATAGATTGAAACTTAGGTTTGTACTCTTGATGAAGAGGTAAAGAGTAATGATGAAGAATGTATCATGTATCAATAAGATATGGAGTCTTTATCATGAAAATAAATCAAGCTATGAGAAAGCTTAAAACATATCATAAGTCAAAAGTAAACAACTCTAAAAGAGATGATCTCATGAAAAATAAAGATGCATCAGATGATTCAGATAATAAAGAAAGTAAGGTAGATAATGATGATGAATTGATGAATGATCTTGAAGATTTAAAGATTGAGAAGAAAAATGACAACAAGATGATGTCACAAATCAAGGACTATAAGGAGTAATTTAGTGTGTTTGAGGCAAGAATAGATGATGACACCAGGGAACATGAAGATATAGTCCAACATCTCAATACTCACTTGGAAACTATGTTTACAACCCTAAAAACAAAATAAAATGAATGCTCTAGGTATATGATTGAAATTGAGTCCTTGAATGTTGAGTTGGAGAAGACATCTAGCAAAGTAAGGTATTTTGTGAAGTTGGAAAAAAGTGCTAATGATCTTGACAACATTCTGAGTAGTCAAATTTCTGAAAGTGATAGATCTGGTCTAGGTTTCAAAAAGGAAAAAAGGGTTGAAAATCAAGACAAAGAGAAGGTTAACATTAATAATAATAATTAGACATTAAAGGTCAATGATCAATCAAGGAATGATAGTACTAGAAAATTGAAAACTAATCCTATTAGATAACCAATTGCTATGAGGTATGCAAATTTCAATGATTAGTGTTACTCCTACAATCATTTTGGTAATAGATCAAGAGAATGTAAAAGACCCCAAAGGAATGAATTTGAATAGACTATGATATGAATTATTAGTTAAGTGGTGTAAGTGAAGTTGAGTGCTACAAATATTATGACATGGGGCACATTACAAAATTATGTCCTGACAAGGTAAGAAACAATGAGTTTTTCTTAAAAAGTATGGTTTTCTACAAGTGTCAGGAGAGAGGTCACATAATAAGGTTATATAGGAATGGTTAGTATCTTACTTCAAATTAAAAAATCCTAACATGAAGAAAATAATCTATAATTAATGGAGACCCAAGGAGGTGAATAGGTTGTTTGTCATGATAGAACGAGGAACAAGTCCAAGTATCAAAGACCAAGCCTTATTTGCCCAAATGGACAAAGAGATCAAGAAGGACTCTGAGTTAAAAAGAAAAATTAAGTTATAGACTCATTCAAAGTCAATCTGATGATGAGGGAAGACTACAAGTCAAGTAAGTTAATGGAGATGTGGGATTATCCTAAGTTTTGGGATTGTAAGTCTCTCATGACAAATGGGTGTCTCTATCTATGCTTCTTAAGAGACATTTGTCATATGAAGAAGCAAGTGTGCATGGTCTAGGTGATAAGCTAGATGAAACTATCAATACAAGAGGGGGAACTAACTTAGGTATCTTGAGGAGTATGTGAAGTTTGGGCATGTTTTCTATAAGCTAAGAATCAAGGAGCAATTTAGATAGAGGTATGTTCTTTTAAATTGATAATATGCAAGGTATGCATAGATTGAGGGGGAGCATATGTGAGATGTTTCAATTACAAGGAGCTGGTATGGTTTAGTATGGTCTGAGAACTAGTTATATGAGATGACCATGATGTTAGAGGGAGATTTTAAGCTCTGTGAATAGTTTGTCAGGTCCAAAGATCAAATTGGCATGTTGAGAAAGAGACCCTTTGTCATTAATGTCAAAGGGGGAGAAAGTTCAGAATGAAGGAGTTGTTCACTTTGGGAGAGAGTAAAAGAGATAGTTCTAAAAGGTGTTTGCCATAAATGACAAAGGGGGATATTTTTTAACATGTTCTTGAGATGCATTGATTGTCAATGATGTCAAGGTGATCTTAGTACATAATACATTAATGACAAAGTGATAGGTTCTAAGTGTATTTGAGAGTGCATATGATGTATATAGGTATTTAGGATGTTAGTAATGTCTTTGAGGTAATTTTATTATCATAGAGGTCATATGAGGTGGAAAAAGGGCTTTGTGTTCTTGTGAAAGTGAAAGAAATTCATCAGAGCAACCATATGAATGTCTAGGTTCTCCTAGTCATCTTGGAAAATCAAGCCAAGTGAGAAAATTGATGACATTAGTATTCACATATGTGGTAGTGTTAAATGATTTGGTCATATGGGTCTAATAATTTTTATACCAAGATCTTATGGTCCAAGTTTTAGGTCATGAAGTGATGTGTAGCAAAAGTTATGGTAATGCAAAGTTAGTTTCCCAAGAAGATTTCATTAACTTCCATACTTAGCCAATTTTGCAATATCAAGTGACCAGTTTATAGGGCTGCCAAATGTCAAAACCTTGCTTGATCAGATCAAGGATATAATGATGAGCATTCAATCATACATATAAATATCTAACAATGAACACGAGGTCAATAAGTCAAAGGTTCCTAAGATTGAATGTGATGGTGACGTGTCATAAATATAGTAATTTAGTGGTAGATCAATGGTGAAAATAAATTCAATAAGTCAATAAGCACAAGAGCCACATGGGGATTCCAAGTGGCATAAGAGCATTAAATAATAGGGTACATAGAGGGCATGTGGCGCTGCCAATTGTCATAATGTCGGAAGCACATATCAAAGATTAATGGCCAATGATTAAAAATAAAGATCATGAGACTCTCAAGGAGATTTATGAAGTGTATTTGATCAAATTTATAAGGGGAATGAGGTGAAGATAGGTGTTTAAAGTTTTTTCATAACACAGTGACCATTGGAATTTGAATATTGAAATTAACAAAAGAAAACTAGTGCTCATTGTTTTGTTTATATATTTTGATGGATGATGAATTTAAAGGTGGTATAAAAATCAAAGTTGTAAAGGAATCCAAGGGATATCTATAAAAATTGGTTATAAGGTTTGAATACTCATATAATATTAGTTATTAAGCTTATAAGTTGGTAGTGTGTTTGACCATCTTCTACAAGTGACCTGAGAAGGATGTTTGCATTTATCTTGATGGTGTTTGGATGTTTCAAGGTGAATTAACTATTGGAGAATGTGTATACCAATGAGGATAATATATGTGGATTTTGGAGGTTTTACCAATCCATATTCAGTATGAATAAATGCCTAAAATTTGACTATTTGTTCATTCATGGTGGTCTTATCTACAAAACTAATGTTTGAGTGGATTATGCATATGTAGAGGAATGTAGTAATGGATGTAATCACTTGAAGGTATCTTAGGGGTCGTGTGAAATATAAATATGCATTTGGAAGTGGTCTTGTGTTCATAATATTCTTGGTGAAGTGATAAAGAGGTGAATAGGTCTCCATGAGACCTATAAGGGCTACTAAGGCCTATTTGAAAGGTGTAGCTGCTTAAGGGTGACCCATGGAGCTGACCAAAAAGATGATATTAATGAAGGCTATATAAAGAGTGAAATAAAATATGTTCATTTCTAGATTATATAAACAACAAATGAAAAGAGAGAAAGAGGCAAATGAAGAGGAGAGTGAGTGAGGCTAGTGGATGGATTGAAGAGCAGGCAGGTTGAGGATTGTGTGGATGACTTATAGGTCATAATCTTGATATCATAACAATGTACTTATAGGATTAAAGATTGAGGATGAGTGAAAAGGTGTTTTGTATGAATTTATTATGTGTGCAAGCTTGAGAGTGTGAATGGTTGAAAGAGAGGCAATATACATTATTTCTTCATCAGATTGAAAGATAATTAGAGTTTTTGAGCTGTTGATTTAATAGATGTTGTGTGGGTGCTCAATATCTAGAATAATTTGGAGCTCATTAATGCTTAGTGGTTGGTGGTCTCTGTGAAGTAGGTGCTTCACTAAAATTTCTCATGTTTGTGATCATTTTATAGGAAAAGTAGTATGTGTTTTTAGGCTTAAGAGTGGGTTTTATTCTTGATAAGGGTTTCCCACATAATTCATGTGTTGTGTGCTTGATCTTGCATCATATTTCTTATTCATTGTTATGAATGACTTGTATGGTTTATGAATGCTTGTGGTGATTCATTAAGGATTATAATTGAAGTTTGGATTATCTTGCATCTCTAATTCACCCCATCTTAGTGATTGTACCTCTAACATCCTTCTAGATCATGAAACCATTAACTCTAGCTAGGAAGTTCTAGATATATTATAAGGTGTTCATTTTTACTCATGTTTATTAATCTTCTTGTTGTCCTCCTTTAAATTCCTCTTATATGAATCTCAAAAATATTATTATAGACTTTCCTTATGCCAATTCTAAAGGGTACCACAATTTTCACTGAGTCTCTTAGGATATTTATTGTCACCCTAAAGAAGTTGGTGGAATTGGGTTCATTGATACTAATCTTCAAGGGATTTCTATTAGTGTTAAATAAATCATCAAAATATTGTAAGGGGATGAGGCCTATAAGTTCTTATTGAGTCACTACATCACTCAAAGTTACCCATTTGGCATAAAGGCCTAGAAAGGGATTGGTTTGCACAACATTCTCATCACTCTTGTGCTAGTTAGGATAGGGGAAATTTTTTCATGCAAAGTATATTTAAGGCTTGAGAAAAACTCAAACATCATCTCATTTAGGTGAGGGAAGGGTTTAAAAATGGTATTTTTCTTAATTCTCAATCCCTATGGTGGTCTCCCATGTTGAATTTGCATAATGTCCCTCTTGCCATGGTCACGTGGGTCAAAATATTGAGACTATTTAAAAAACATATTCACACAATTAGAGACCTCTTCTATAAGGTCACTTGGGATTGGATTCCTTGAAATATGGTTAAGTCTAAGTTAAATCTAAATAAGGTATATGAATAATCCATTTTTGAATTATAGAGTTCCACACCTGAAGAGTACTTACACAAAATTGGAGTTTCCTCTCTTATGCCATGGTAGAATGATTGGTCCTCACTAATAGCAATGTCATTTTTTCACTATTACCCTAGGATAGGTTATAATATTTTGGCCCTTCAACATATTGATACTAAAGCACTCAATCATCGATGGTCCCTTAAATCTCTCCATCATGTTTGGACTCATATGTTTGATAATGTTTGGGTAGCTTGTATTGAGCCTAAAAAATCCCATTCCTTTGGTGTTTTATTTAACAAGGTATACCTATGGGGACCAAATCAAACATATGTGGGTTTTGAATCCAACTTGCCAACTTGTCACCACCCATAATCTATTAAGCATCTCTTCTGGTTTTTCCCTCATGCCTAGTTTACCTAGAGATGGATTTACACCCTTTTAAAACCTATTAGGATATTTTAATTTAGTATAGCATGTACTTACCTAGTATCACACCTAAGATAAAAAGAGTTAAAATGATCTAGCATGCTAGCATATCATTCAAGAAAGGTTTATCATGCATTCCCCAGAAACATGCCACCTAAGACCATTTATCATTGGTTTCATTACATAGTGGTGTATTAATTTAGTTTCTTAAGATAGTGTGCTCAAATAAAAACTTAGTTATAAATTCATACTTAGTTCCATGTCTAACTCTTAACTATTCATTTCCTACTTAACAATCACAAAAAATGAAGTTAGGTGCAAATTGAGAACAAAATAGTAATAATTACATTGTATTCATAATCAAATTACATAAGTATTCCATCAACACAAAATATTCCTCTCATTGCATACATATGTTGTATCCAAGATTATGATGGCAATGGGATTACAATTATCAACCAACACTAAGTAAAATTAGGGGGTATTTATACATGGGTCTACCCCAACCATTCAGTTAATTAATTACATAAAGATGACTCACTAATGGCCATCGACAGTAATGAGTTGTAGGAATATATTACATTAAAGTCCTAAGGACCCATGCCTAACTCCACTTATATTCTCTCTCTATATTGGATCCTCCTAGATTAGTGATAGATTCATGCTTGACTATTATTCTTCAATGTTTGAGTAAACCATTCCTTAACCATCTCTGATTTTTTCACCCTTGCCAAAGTATTTCATTATTGTCCAAGTCATATGTTATAATTTCCTTCATGTTTCATGTTTACTTATTCTTCATGACCTACCTCTTCCATGCCACAATATTTTATGCCATGTCTCATATATGCATATGATTCCTTCCATGCCACTTGTATTCAAAAGTACTTAGGAAAAAAAGATACAAAATTAAGGGCCCAACATCACCCCAAACTAAGATAATATTATATTTTTGAATACGTATTATCCTTTAGTCCCTCTGATATTAAAAAATTAGATCCCGTGTGTTAACCCTGATGTTCAAATTCCTCCCAAGGATTCAATGCAATTTGGAGCTTGGAAGTGATTTCTTCGACTTATTAATTTATTGACTTAGTATCCTTGGGTTGTTTTAAAAATTCACCCACTTGAGTGGTCAAATACTCAAGTGATGTAGTAGCATCCTTGTGAATGTCCTCAATCAAAGTAACCTCCATCAAAACTTGTCTTTGGATTAATGAAAAACTAGTGTTCAACTCTTGATGATGAGCACTTATTTTATTTTCAAGGGAATCCACATATTGAGATGATTTAATGAATTCAATCTATCCTTTATTATAAATGTGTTATCAAAAAATTATTGGCATTAAATTTATTTTGCTTGAAGCCTTACTTCCAAAATTTTAGTGGGTTGCACTAGTTTGACAAAAACTACATCTAAGATAGGAATGGTATCCCAACTCTCATAAAAAATTCTTGCATAATTTAGTAGTCTTGGTGAATTTTTATATTGATCATGTCTATTCATGTTGAGGATTTACCTGGTCTTTACATCTTTTTAATAATAGTTCCACCAAGGTCCCCAATTTATCAATAGATTCACCTTCAAGAGGAATGCCATTAGCAAGGACCAAATCCTATTATAAAATTGACTTGCAGAGTGTTAGAGTCTTCAATCTTGATGTCATTTATACTTATAGTTGCTACTTGAGCTATTATAAATCCTCTTCAAGCTTTATCTATTATGTGCACTTATTATGATATAGAGAAACAACCTCTTGTTGCTTTCATTTATGTTCTACATAAAAATAGTGTAATGAATTTTGATTTTCACTTTGTGAATAAACTTAAGAAGGGTTATGCCTGATTGAGTTGACATATACTATTATGAATCCACCCAAAATGTATCAGGGAGATCCATCTCTACTAATTCCAAAATAATATTATTTGAATGCAGTTCAAAATGACACTCTTTATTATATACATCCATATAAAAGTAGAGTTTTCACCGAGTCTAATCGATCGCATCCTCCTTGGGAAAATACTCACACATATATAAGTCCTTTTCTAGGATATTTAGTTGGTATTGAGTGCAAATGGAAGGCATTGCATTGGTAGATAGTAGCCTCTACTACATAGATTCATAAATGGGTTCTTTCCCTCTAGTGGGGTCATGCTGAAGTATTTCAACATCTGACTCATCTTGTTGGTGGATTGTGCTGGCCTCAAGGTCACCAATTCCCAACTTTATATCTATTTCATCCCCTTCTTCACCAATCAGACTCCTAACATCCATTTGTGTGTCATCAAGGATGGTTTCTTCATGATACACTAGAGAGGGTTCCTTTTCTAGCTCTAGGGTGTCCTCCTTTTCCTTTTATACCTTAGGGGATGATACCCTCTCAGGTGGTGCCTAATAATTCACCATTGTCTATTTAGATTCCCCATATTTAGGCATTAAAATATCTTGTTCAAGAGGCAAAAATTCTTATATGGTAGAATCATGTCCTTCTTATGTTTGAATTGTAGGCACTTTATCTCTTAGTGGTGAAGGGTCAGTCCTTTGCCACTTTGGTTATTCTAATTGAGCACTTGATCTAGTATAATGCCTGGCATCTTCTCCTTCTAGTGCCTTATAATATTTGGTGGGGGTGGAATGGTATATTTTTTAACCTAATTACTCCCTGATGTCTTCTTATTTATCTTCAACATATAATATAATAAATTAAATTTGTCCCCAAACATGATTTAAAGTGCTTTGATATCAATATTATTTGATTCCTACTTTTCTCTATAAAAAAACTTCCCTAGATATACATATAATGAACAAAGAGTGCAAGACTCAATGTCAATATTATCAATATCAATTTTTATAGGGTGCACATCATATATTGTATTTATAGAATTCATAAAATACCTAGTAGTGAATACATATGGTAGCTTAAACCACCTAGGTAAATCATATGTTAGGTCCATCTGAATGCACACTAATGAAAAGTGATACTTCATTGTAAATTGGGCTTGATCCGCAATTTACACAAGAATTTATTTATGGATGCACCACTCATTCCCAAAGTCTTATTTCATTCCATCAAACCAACCATTCATTCTTAAATTGTGAGAAGGGATAATGATGTTAGGGCATGTGAATAGTTGGAAGCATAGAGACTTGTTCTCTAATGGGTAGGCCCACTTCAAGTCACTCTGATGTAATCTATCACAATAATCTCATCAAATAATAATAATAAAATTACACCCCATGTAAAATTTTGATTTTTTAGATAGTGGGCCTTCTCCACATCTACAATAATCTGTTTGATAAAATATTGAGAATAATTATACTTAATCCCTTAATCCATTTGGTTGGATATGTATAGGTAATCCAAATAAATTTACTTCCATCTATCCACTCCTCCAAGCTTGGTCATGGCCAAACACACATCTACCTAAAGGGTTTGATTTTGGAGACTATATATGTATATGGCATGGTTTTACTTCTTGTATTCTAGCACCATGACTATTTTATCAATTTCTTCTTGGTCCTCCAAGTATCAATTAGGGTTAGCTCCCAAACATTGTAACCCTATATCCTTGTTAATTATCTATCAATAATTCTCATTTTATTCCTCGTGAAATAAAATTAATCTTCATGGATGCATGAGATAAGAAATCTCATGACTTCCATGGGCTTCTGGAAATAAGGTAAATTGAAAAGCTGAAACACTTTGGCATCATTAAGATGATTAAAAATTGTGAGACCATAGTGAGCTCATTTATAGTGTTACAGTGCTCAAACCTATAATAGAACTGTAATTTCATCTCATTTCCAAGTTGGTGGTGATTATAATCAAATATTTGATAGGTCAACGCCTTGGATTCCTAGGCCTCAATGTTCAACACTGACTTGGGTTATTATATTTATTCAATCAATATAGGGGTAGTTTAGTGATTTTATTCTTTTCTTCATGTGTCATATTCAATTACTTAATGTATGTTCCATCTTTATGCTATTCTAAGGTCTCCACTTGCACACTAGACTCACTAGGTACTTTCTCTCTGATCAAAACTAGTGCTTATGTGCCCTCAAACTTTTCCTCTTCATGGATCATAGATAAAGGTTCACTTCTCTGGGCCTTCTTCTTTGGCTACATTACCCTCTGAGGATCTCAAAGGTTGAGACACAACCATCTGATCCTCCTAAAAAAATATGTGGTTACTATTTCCAAATCCTTTGACTTTCCTACTTCAGTGTCCTCTAATGGTAGACATCGATACCTAAAAATATTTCAAATATGTTCCTTTAATGACTAATTCACCAGTATCTATGTTCAGATGATCACCTTACTTTAAAAATTATGAACTGGTTACCAAAATTTAATGAATGCTCTTTATGACATCTTAAAAATACTTCATTTGGCTCAATAAATTTGATAATTTACAATAATAAAGTGTTAAAATGAATAATTATTAACCTTTTATATCTTTGAGGGCTAGCCCATATTTACTTATCCATGAATTCATCCATCATTTCACTAATTAATTCCCCTAATGGTATTATCATGATGTCCATTTAACACACTTACCATTACCCATTATTTTATCACATTTGATGTATCTATCTCATCCCATGATTTTGTCATAGTGCATGACAACTGTAAAAATAATTTAAAATTTTCTATTCCAAGGTGAGAACCTATTTTTTTCCATATTGATCCTTTCATAGTGGTTATGCACCGTATTTTGTGTATCTTCTTATTCTGATGTGATTTCACTTACACACCCCTTTCCCACATTCATTACCTTTTAATGTTTCCTTGTGCTCTCTATCTTTACTTCAAATTTACCCTGCACTAAAAGATGTCCATGTTCCTCCACAACATGATAAAGAAAATAAGATATAACCAAGTAAAAATTTAAACCTAAGCAAAAGGTGCATAAACAATGCCATGCTTTATTAAAAAACAAACCAAAATCTTAAACTAATCTAGTGGCATATGAATTATTAACAAATGGGAAATATCACTTAGAATGGTTGGGTCAAATCTGATTACCATTGAAATGGCCTATACAAAACTAGCCATCTAACCTATTTAGCTTGCATGCACCTGTGCGATGAATACTATGAATGATGAATGAACCATCTTAATGGATGTGAAGTTTACTAGAGTGGCACATGAACTTGGAGTCATAGACCTGTTGAATATTTTGGATGCATTACTTGTATGTGCAAGATTGAGAGTGTGAAGGGTTGAAAGAGAGGTCTTATACATTTTTTCTTCATCATATTGAAAGGTAATTAGAGTTTTGGAGCTATTGATTTCATAGGTGTTGTGTGGGTACTCAATATATAGAACAAGTTGGTGTTTTTTCATGTTTAGGGGTTGCTGCTCCTTGTGAAGTAGGTGCTTCACTAAAATATCTCATGTTTGTGATCATTTTATAGGACAAGTAGTCCATATGTTTTTAGGATTGAGAGTGGGTTTTATTGCCCATGAGGGTTTCCCACATAATTCATATGTTGTGTGCTTGATCTTGTATCATCTTTCTTTTTCATTGTTATGAATGACATGTATGGTTTATGAATGCTTGTGGTGATTCATTAAGGATTGTAATTGATGTTTGGATTATATTGCATCATTGATTCACCCCCCTCTTAGTGATTATACCTATAACATCCTTTTGGATCATCAAACCATTAACTCTGGCTGGGAAGTTCCAAATCTATTCTAAGGTGCTCATTGTTACTCGTATTTATTAATTATCTTATTGTCCTCATTTCAATGCCTCATATGTGATCTTTAAAATCTTATTAGATAATTTTCCTAGGCTGATTATAAAGGGCACCAAAATTTTCACTGGGTCTCTTAGACTATTTATTGTCACCCTAAATAAGTTTGTGGGGTTGGGTTTATTGATATTAATCTTCAAGGGCTTGCTATCAGTGTTGAATAAATCATCAAAAGATTGGAAGGAGATGAGGCCTAGAATTTCTTATTGAGGCACTACATCACTCAAAGTTACCCATTTGGCATAAAGGCCTAGAAAGGGATTGGTTTGCATAATGTTTTCATCACTCTTGTGTCAGTTAGGATAGGGGGCAATTTTGTCATGCAAATCATCTTGAAGGTCTGGGAAAAACTCAAACATTACCTCATTTGGGTGAGAGAAGGGTTTCAAAATGGTATTTTTCTTAATTTTCAATCCATATGGTGGTCTCCCATGTTGAATTTCCATAATTTCCCTCTTTCCATGGTCCCTTGAGTCAAAACATTGAGACTATTTAAAAAATGTATTCACACAATTGGAGACCTCTTCTATAAGGTCACTTGGGATTGGATTCCTTGAAATATGATTAAGTCTAAGTTAAATATAAATAAGGAATATGAATAATCCATTTTTGAATTATAGAGTTCCATTCCTGAAGAGTACCTACACAAAATTGGAGTTTCCTCTCTTATGCCATGGTAGAAGGACAGGTCTAGCTAACAACTACGTCATTTTATCACTATTCCCCTAGGTTGGGTTATAATATTTTGGCCCTTTAACATATTAATACTAAAGCACTCAATCATGTATGGTCCCTTAAATATCTCCATCATGTTTGGGCTCATAGGTTTGATAATGTTTGGGTAGCTTCTATTGAGCCTAAAAAAGCCCATTCCTTTGGTGTTTTGTTTACCAAGGTATACCTATGGGGACCAAATAAACACATGGGGTTTTTTAATCCAACTTGCCCATACTATCACCACCTAGAATCTATTAAGCATCTCTTATAGTTTTCCCCTCATGCCTAGTTTACATAGAGATGGATTCATACCTTTTTCAAACCTATTGGTATCTTTTCCTTTAGTCTAGCATGTCTTTCCCTAGTAGCACACCTAAGAAAACAAGAGTTACAATGAGCTAGTTGCCAGGATATCATGCAAGAGGGGTTTATCATGAATTCACTTGAAGCATGCCACCTAAGACTAGTTCTCATTAGTTTCATTGCAAAGTGGTGTATTCATTTAGTTTCTTAAGCTAGTGTGCTCAAATAAAAACTTAGTTATAAATTCATACTTAGTTTCGTGTATAACTCTTAACTCTTCATTTCCTACTTAATAATCACAAAAAATAAAGTTGGGTACAAATTGAAAACAAAATAGTAATAATTACATTGTATTCATAATCAAATTACATAAGTATTTCACCAACACAAAATCTTCCTCTCATTACATACATATGTCATATCCAAGATTACAATTATCAACCAACACTAAGTAAAATTAGTTGCTATTTATACATGGGTCTACCCCAACCATTTAGTTACATAATTAATTACATAAAATTGACTCACCAATGACAATCAATAATAATGAGTTTTAGGAAGCTGCTACATTAAATTCCTAATGACACATGCCCTACTACCCTTATATGCTCTCTCTATGTTGGATCCTCCTAGATCAGTGCTAGATTCATGCTTGACTATTATTCTTCAACATTTGAGTAAACCATTCCTTAACCATTTATGGTTTTTTCACCCTTGCCCAAGTATTTCATTATTGTCCAAGTCCTATGTTATAAGTTCCTCCATGTTTCATGTTTCCTTATTCTTCATGACCTACCTCTTCCATGCCACAATATTTTATGACATGTCTCTTCTATGCATATGTTTCCTTCCATGCCACTTGCATTTAAAAGTACTTAGGAAAAAAAGATACAAAATTAAGGGCCCACCATCACCCCACACTAAGCCAATAGTCTATTTTGGACTATGCACTATACTCTAGTCCCTATGATATCAAAAATTTGGGTCCCGTGTGCTAAACCTAATGTTTAACTTCCTCCCAATGATTCAATGCAGTTTCGAGCTTGGATGTGATTTATTTGACTTATTACTTGATCCTCTTAGTCTCCTCAAGTTGTTCTAAAAAGTCACCTACTTGAGTGGTCAAATAATTAAGTGATGTAGTAACATCCTTGTGAATGTCCTCAATTAAAGTAACCTCCATCAAAACTTGTCTTTAGATTGATGCAAAACTAGTGTTCAACTCTTGATGATGAGCACTTATTTTATTTTCAAGGGCCTCCACATAGTGAAATGATTTAATCCAATAAATCTATCCTTTATTGTAAATGTGTTCTCAACCAATTCTTGGCATTAAATTTCTTCCACTTGAAGCCTTGTTTCTAAAATTTTAGTGGGTCATACTAATTTTACAAAAACCACATCTAGGATAGGAACAATATCACCAACTCTAATCAAAGACTCTTGCATACTTTAGTAGCCTTGATGAATTGTTATATTGCTCATGTCTACTCACATTGAGGATTTTCCTGGTCTTTACATCTTTTTAATAATAATTCAACTAAGGCCCCCAATTTATCAGTAAATTAACCTTCAAGAGGAATGCAATTAACAAGGGCCAAATCCTATTATAAAATTGAATTTCAGAGTGTTAGAGTCTTCAATATTGATGTCATTTCTACTTCTTGTTGCTGTTTGAGCTATATAACTCCTCTTAGAGATTTATCTATTATGTGCACTTGTCTCAATATAGAGCAACAACCTCTTGATGCTTTTGTTTAATTTGTTTTACATAAAATTCCTGTAAGGAATTTTTCTTGTCACTTCATGAACAAACTTAAGAAGGGTCATGCTTGCCTAAGTTGGCATACACTACTTAGAATCCACCCAAAATATATCAAGGAGATCCATCTCTACCGGTGCCAAAATAATATTATTTAAATGTAGTTAAAATTGACACTCTTCATTATATACGTCCATATAAAAATAAAGTTCTCACTGAGTCTGATCAGTTGATTCCTCCTTGTGAAGATACTTCCACATATATAAGTCCTTCTCTAGGATATTTTTTTGGTACTGAGTGAAAATAGAAGGGGTTGTATTGGTAGCTAGTAGCCTCTACTACATAGATTCATCAATGGGTTCTTTCCCTCTAGTGGGGTTGTGCTCAAGTATTTTAACATCTGACTCATCTTGTTGGTGGCTTGTGCTAGCATTAATGTCACCAATGCCCAAATTTTTACCTATTTCATCCCCTTCTTCACCAATGGGACTCCCAACATCCATTTATGTGTCATCAAGGATGGTTTCTTCATGATGCACTAGAGAGGGTTCCTTTTCTGACTCTAGTTGCGGCCTCATTTTCCTTTTATTCCTTAGGGGATGATACCCTCTCAGGTGGTGCCTCATGATTCACCACTGTCTATTCAGATTCCCCATCTTTAGGCATTTAAACATATTATTTAGGAAGAACAAATGTCTATGTGGTAGAATTAGGTCCTTTTTATGTTTGACCTATAGTCAATCTATCTCTTAGTGGTGAAGGGGCAGTCCTTTACCACTTTGGTTATTTTGATTGAGCACTTGATTTAGCATAATGCCCTAGCCTCTTCTCCTTATAGTGCCTTACAATATTTGGTGGGGGTGGAATGGTTTATTTTATAACCTCAATACTCCCTGATGTCTTCTTATTTGGCTTCAACATATAATATAATAAATTAAATTTGTCCCCAACCATGATTTAATGTGCTTTGATATCGATATTATTTGATTCCTACTTTTATCTATAAAAAATCTTCCGTAGATATACATATAGTTGAAAAAGAGTGAAAGACTCAATGTCAATCTTATCAGTATCAATTTTTATAGGGTACACATCATATATTCTATTTATAGAATTCATAAAATACCTGGCTATGAAAACATATGGTAGATTAAGCCACCCAGACAAGTCATATGTTGGGTCCATCTAAATACACACTAATGAAAAGTGATACTTCACCAAAAATTGGGTTTGATCCCCCATTTACATGAGAATTTATTTAGGGATGTGCTACTCATTCCCAAACTCTTCTTTCATTCCATGAAACCAATCATTCATTCTTAACTTATGAGAGTGGGTAATGATGTTAGGGAATGTGAAAATTTTGAACCACTTAGATAGAGACTTGTTATCTAGTGGGTAGGCCCACTTAAACTCACCTCTGATGTACTCTATCACACCAATCTCATCATATACTAATAACAAAATAATTACACCCCATGCAAACTTCTGATTTTGTAGGTGGTGGGCCTTCTTCACATCTATAATGATCTGCTTGATAAAATACTGGGAATAGTTATACTTAATCCCTTGGGACATCTAGTTGGATATGTATAGGTGATCCATAAAATTTCCTTCCATCTATCCAATCCTCCAATCTTGGTCATGACTAAGCACAAAACTACCTGAAGGGTGGGATTTTGGAGACTAGATATGTATATGGCATGGTTTTACTTCTTGTATTCTAGCACCACCACTATTTTATCTAATTTTTCTTGGTCCTCCAAGTATGGATTAAGGTCATCTCCAAAACATTGTAACCCTATGACCTTACTAATTATCTATCAATGATCCTCATTTTATGCCATGTAAATTAAAATTAATCTTTGTTGATACACGAGATAATAAATATCATGACCTCCATAGGCTTCTTGAAATAAGGTCAATTGAAAAGTTGAAACACTTTGGCATCATTAAGATGATTGAAAACTGTGAGATCATAAATGAGCTCATTTTTGGTGTTCTAGTGCTCAACCCTATAATATCACTATATTTTCATCTCATTTCCAAGTTGGTGGTGATTATAATCAAATATTTGATAGGTCAACACCTTAGATTCCTAGGACTCAACATGTAACACCAACTTGGGGTATTATATTTGTTGGGGGATCAAACCAACAATAGATTACACTTGTGAAAGCAATAAACGCGGAAATAAATCAGATAGATAAGTAACTGAAATGATAAATAGCACAGAACAAGATATACAAGAAAACACCTTGAAAACTTGTATTGAAACTCTTTACAATAGGAATACAATGAAGAAACTTCGTTCTTCCACACCTCTCTCAGATGCACACAAGATCTCTCACTAGATCTCTATTCCTCAAGAGCTCTCTCTCAAGTACACTCAAATCCAACAACCTGGATTGATGCAACTCTGTACTGTCCTTCAAACATTCACAATGTTCTACTATTACAGTTCTACACACTTCTCTACTACACTAAGCTAAGAAGATCTTTCCTGCATATAGAAATAGGAAACTTGAGCATGCTCTTACAACAAACAGTTAAGCCTCTTCAACAAGGGATCTAAAAATAATATTGCTAATAATAGAGACGGAAGCTTGAGTCCACGACTCAAACTTATCATGCAAACACTCGCTGCTGTCCACAAAAATAGCTTTTTGGACACGCAGGTAACCGACATCGGTTCCTGCCTGTTCGCCTGTGATCGTCGTCGGCCGACCCTACTGCCGACGTTGGTGCCTCTGCAACTGCTACTGACCGACGTCGGTCACTCCTGACCGACGCCAGTGTCCGTGTAGACCCGAACCTATTTTGGTATGCTCTTTGGTGAAGCTTTTAGCTCCACACCCTAACAATCTCCCACTTGGAGATAAACCAGTTGCACCAACCTTTACAGCAACATCTTCTAGCTCCTCCATCTTTAACTCAATCATGAAGACCAATAGAAGTTGAATGCAAGTTCAACTTCTCCTTAGTAATTGGCTTTGTTAGCATATCAGCAGGATTCTTGTCTGTATGGATCTTCTCCAGCTTCAACTCACCATCTTCCAATACCTGCCGTATGAAGTGGTACCTTAGCTGTATGTGCTTGGTTCTTGAATGAAAAGCCAAATTCTTGGCCAAATGGATTGCACTCTGACTGTCACTATACAATCTGCAACTCTCATGCTCCCTACCAAGCTCTTCCATGAACCGTGTCATCCATATCATCTCCTTGCTAGCTTCTATAGCTGCAATATACTCTGCTTCTGTAGTTGACAAGGCAACAACCTTTTGCAACTTAGATATCCAGCTAACTGCCATTCCACGTACAGTAAAAACATAACCTGTAGTGCTTCTCCTGCCATCCAAATCCCCTGCCATATCTGAATCTACATAACCATGTAGAGAAGTATCTGAACCTCCATAGCACAAATGCTTGCTGTTGGTTCCTCTCAGATATCTAAGGATCCATTGAACTGCCTTCCAATGTTCCTTACCTGGATTGGCCATATACTTACTTACTACTCCCACTGCTTGGGCAATATCAGGTCTAGTACACACCATTGCATACATCAAACTCCCTACTGCGGAAGAATATGGAACCTTACTCATGTACTCTACCTCATCATGTGAATTGGGACATTGTTCTTTACTTAACTTAAAATGTCCAACCATAGGTGTACTTACCGATTTTGCATCCTGCATATTAAACCTCTCCAACACCTTGTTCACATAATCTTCTTGAGACAATATCAACCTGTGATTTTTCCTGTCTCTCCTAATGCTCATGCCAAGGATCTTCTTCGCTGCTCCCAAATCCTTCATAGCAAACGTTTGAGCTAACTTCTCCTTAAGCTCAGAGATATCCTGCATGTGAGACCCTGCAACCAGCATGTCATCTACATACAACAATAGAATAATATATCTACCGTTATCAAATCTCTTGAAATATACACAATGGTCCGATTGACACCTACTGTAGCTGTGCTCAGTCATAAACTTGTCAAATTTTAAGTACCATTGCCTTGGAGCTTGCTTGAGGCCATACAAGCTTTTCTTCAACCTGCACACAAACTTCTCCTTACCCTTGACCTCGAATCCTTCTGGCTGTTCCATATAAATTTCCTCATCCAAATCTCCATGAAGAAATGCTGTCTTAACATCTAGCTGCTCGAGATGCAAATCCTCAAAAGCAACCAAAGACAATACAACCCTTATTGAAGTCATCTTAACAACAGGAGAAAAAATCTCACCAAAGTCAATACCTGGCTTTTGTGCAAATCCTTTCACTACTAATCTGGCCTTATATCGCATCTGTCCATCCTCACTTTCTTTCAACCTGTAGGTCCATCTGTTCTTCAGTGTTCTCTTACCAGCTGGCAATTCAACCAAATCCCATGTTTGGTTCTCTCTTAAGGACTCTATCTCCTCAACCATGCCACACTCCCACTTACTTCTGGACTCCACCTGTAATGCTTCTTCAAAACTCTCTGGTTCTCCACCATCGGTTAGCAATAAATAATATAAGGAAGGAAAATATCTAATTGGAGGCTTACTTACCCTTTCAGACCTCCTGATGGGTGTCTTGGACTTGTTCTCAACAATCTGTCCACCCAAATTTTTTGACAGTGACCGACCTCGGCCACCTGTAGACCTGTTACTGGCCGACGCCGGTTCTTCCTGGCCGACGTCGGTTCCTGGTCTGCCGACGTCGGTCTCTGTATGACCGACATCGGTTTCTGTACTACCGACATCGGTTCTTAACCTACCGACGTCAGTCTCTGTATTTTCCTGCAAGTGATTATTTCTTTTTCCCACGAGCTCATTTTGGACCATAACTTCGTCCAATTCACTATTGCTCTGCCCAGATTGATCTAGCTTCCTTATCTGATCACTGTACATCACTCTTTCATTGAAAACAACATCATGACTCTTGATTACCTTGTTAGTTCCTAGATTCTAAAATCTGAAACCAAAATCATCTGAGCCATAGCCTATAAACGTGCACCTCATAGACTTAGGATCAAACTTCTTTCTATTTTCCTTATCTATGTGCACAAAGGCTTCACTACCAAAAACTTTGAGATATGAGAGATCTACCTTTTTACCTGTCCATGCCTCTTCTGGAATTCCACCATCCAGAGCTGTAGAGGGTCCTTTGTTAGTCAGGTACACTGCGGTGTCAACTGCTTCTGCCCAAAACTCTAAGGGCAACCCTGCATGCAATTTCATACATCTTGCACGCTCCATGATAGTTCTGTTCATCCTTTCAGCAATACCATTCTGTTGAGGTGTCCTTGGAACCATCCTTTGCCTATGAATTCCATGTGTATAACAATACAATTTGAACTTAAGACTGTAGAACTCACCGCCATTATCAGATCTCAGGCACTTTAACTTTCTGCCTATTTCATTCTCAACCATAGCCTTCCAAAACTTAAAAGTCTCAAAAACATCAGATTTATTTTTAATATAGTAGATCCATACCTTTCTTGTGGCGTCATCTATGAATGTAACGTAGTACCGTGATCCGCTAATAGAGGCTACCTGAGCCGGTCCCCACACGTCTGTGTGAACAAGCTGCAACTTCTGCCTTTTCTTAGTAGACCCAGTCTTGAGAAAACTAACCCTTTTCTGTTTTCCAAATACACAATGCTCAAAAAATTCTAGATCCATACTTTTCAAATCTGAAAGCATACCTTTAGACTTAAGAATTGACATCCCCTTCTCACTCATGTGGCCAAGCCTTGAGTGCCACAATTTACAATCCACACCTGAAGTAGATAAAACTGAAGGAGATTTGTTAGTAACACAATTACACAGATAGAGAGTACCTTCTCTCTTACCTCTGGCCATAACTAGTGCACCCTTGGTCACCTTCCAAGAATCTGCTGTGAGAGTTACTGTACAACCCTCATCACCTAGCTTACCTGCAGAAATCAAATTTCTCTTCAAACTAGGAACATGCATCACATCTCTCAACACCCATGTGTTGCCATTCTGCATCTTCAGCTACACTTTACCTTTGCCAGTAATCTTACAAGGCTCATCATCCCCTAAGTACACTATTCCAAAATCTCCATGGATATAGTCACTGAAATATTCTCTGTTAGGGGTAGCATGGAAAGATGCACCAGAATCTAATACCCAAGATTCTATGTTATTATGCAAAGAGAAAATTAAAGAATCTTGTGCAATACCTACAACCTTGGCTTCTTCCTTTCCTTCGTGCTGGTTGTCCTCTTTAGGCTTTGACCAGCAATCTCTGCTTATGTGCCCCATCTTTCCACAATTCCAGCATTGTGGCTTCCTGCCATTCCTGGATTTGGATCTTCCTCTCACCTTAGACTTAGATCTTGATCTCCTCTTGCTCTTTTCTTTTTGCCTTCCCCTGCTCTCAAAATTTAAAGCGTTCCCAGATGTCTCTTCTATGCTTTTCCTGCATATTTCCTCATTCAAGATAACACTAACAACATCCTCTACTTTCAAAATATTTGATGTAGATGCAGTATTAGAAACTACCATTACTAAGCCATGCCAGCTTTCAGGCAAAGAACATAATATCAAAAGAGCTTTTATTTCATCTTCAAATACAATATTGACAGAACTTAACTGATTAACAATTCCATTGAAATCATTCAGATGAGTAGAAACAGATCCACCTTCATTCATATGCAAATTAAATAACTGCTTCATAAGATATACCTTATTTGAAGCTGAGGGTTTTTCATACATATTTGCTAACGTAGTCATCAACTCTACCGTTGTTTTTGCCTGTGACAAATTAGATATCACAGTGGAGGCCAGACTCAGTCTTATAGACCCAAGAGCCTTTCTGTCAATAACTTCCCATTCTTCATCCTCCATGTCCTTGGGCTTCTTTGCTATCCCACCTAATGGTAAGTAGAGATCTTTCTGATACAAATAGTCCTCTATCTGCATTCTCCAATGTTGGTAGTTCTTGCCATTAAACTTTTCCATTCTCAACTTACTTTCTTCTGCCATTGCTTCTCCCACTCAAACAAAAATCCCTGCAAAAACCCTTGTGAGCAACCTGTAACCTGTAACCTGTAACCAAGGCTTTGATACCACTTGTTGGTATCAGCTATTGAACCTATAACCAGGCTCTGATACCACTTGTTGGGGGATCAAACCAACAATAGATTACTCTTGTGAAAGCAATAAATGCGGAAATAAATCAGATAGATAAGTAACTAAAATGATAAATAGCACAGAACAAGATATACAAGAAAACACCCTGAAAACTTGTATTGAAACTCTTTACAATAGGAATACAATGAAGAAACTTCGTTCTTCCACACCTCTCTCAGATGCACACAAGATCTCTCACTAGATCTCTATTCCTCAAGAGCTCTCTCTCAAGTACACTCAAATCCAACAACCTGGATTGATGCAACTCTGTACTGTCCTTCAAACATTCACAATGTTCTACTATTACAGTTCTACACACTTCTCTACTACACTAAGCTAAGAAGATCTTTCCTACATATAGAAATAGGAAACTTGAGCATGCTCTTACAACAAACAGTTAAGCCTCTTCAACAAGGGCTCTAAAAATAATATTGCTAATAATAGAGATGCAAGCTTGAGTCCACGACTCAAACTTATCATGCAAACACTCACTGCTGTCCACGGAAATAGCTTTCTGGACACACAGGTAACCGACATCGATTCCTACCTGTTCGCCTGTGACCGTCGTCGGCCGACCCTACTGCCGACGTCGATGCCTCTACAACTACTACTGACCGACGTCGATCGCTCCTGACCGACGCCGGCATCTGTGTAGACCCGAACCTGTTTTGGTATGCTCTTTGGTGAAGCTTTTAGCTCCACACCCTAACAATATTTATTCGATCAATATAGGGAGTAGTTTTGTGATTTTCTTCTTTGCCTCATGTGTCATATTCAATTCCTTAATATATGTTCCATATTTTTTCTATGCAAAGGTTTCCACTTGCAGACTAGATTCACTGGGTACTTCCTCTATGATTAAAACTAGCTATGCTTATGTGTCCTCAAACTCTTCCTCTTCATGGATCACATATAAAGGCTCACTTCTCTAGGCCTTATTCTTTGGCTACATCATCCTCTAAGGATCCCAAAGGTTGAGGCAAAACTATTTGATCCTCATAAAAAAATACATGGTTATTATTTCCAAATACCTCGGCTTTCCTAATTCTATATCCTCCAATGGTAAACATTGATACCTAAAAATATTTCAACTATGTTATTATAATCACTACTTCACCAGTCTCTATGTTTATGATGATCACCTTACTTCAAAAATTATGAATTGGTTACTAAAATTCAATGAATTCTCCTTATGATAGCTTAAAAGTGCTTCACTTGGCTCAATAAATTTGATAATTTATATTATTAAAGTGTTAAAAAGAAGAATTGTTAACCTTTTATATATTTTAGGGCCAGTCCATATTTACTTCTCCATGAATTCATCCATCATTTCACTCATTAATGACTCAAATGGTATTATCACGATGTCCATTTAGCACACTTACCATTACTCATTATTTTATCACATTTGATATATCTGTCTCATCCCATGATTTTCTCATAGTGCATGAAAAATTTAAAAAGAATTTAAAAGTTTATATTCCAAGGTGATAACCTATTTTTTTCCATACTGATCCAATCATAGTGGTTATGCACCATATTTTTTGTATCTTCTTATTCGGATGTGCTTTCACTTACACGCCCCTTTCTCACATGAATTCCCTTATAATTTTTCCTTGTGCTCTCTATCTTTACTTCATTTAAATTTACCCCACACTAAAAGATGTCCATAGTCCTCCACAACATGACAAAAAAATTAAGAGAGAACCAAGTACAAATCTAAACCTAAGCAAAAGGTACATAAATAATGCCATGCTTTATTGAAAAACATACCAGAATCATAAACTAATTTAGTGGCATATGAATTATTAAAAAATGGGAAATATCACTTAGAATGGTAGGGTCAAAGCTGATAACCATTGAAATGGCCTAGAAAGAATTGGCCATCTAACCTCTTTAACTTGCATGCACCTATGGGATGAATACTATGAATGATGAACAAACCATCCCAATGGATGTGAAGTTTACTAGAGTGGAACATGAACTTGGAGTCAAAGGCTTATTGACTATTTTGACCACAAGTAAAAATAGGTCAATCCACTATAGCTAAAAATTTGATGTAGGGCTCCACTAGGGTCTTGTATGTGTCCCATGGTCTTAATAGGGTCAACATTGTGCTTTAGCTTTGTCATATTTATCTTTGATGGTCCTATGTCATCTTAAGGCCACTTTTGGGGTCATTTATGGGACTAGTAAAGTTTACCATAGAGGATAAATTTACAAAGTGTATTTAAATCTTCCATTTGTCAATAGGTGTCAGAGGAAATTTGTCATAACTAAAATTTGAAGGGGTCTATGTTAAAAGCAAGAAATAGTAAAAAAAGGTAGTTTTTAGTTGATTATATAGCTTGTATAGTAGCTTTGGCATGTGAGAAGAATTATATAGTGACCCTTAAGGTCCCATTTACTCAATTCCATGATTTATAAACCTTGAAGATCTTAGAAATGTCACATAACCATTATATTCTTCCATTGCTCCTCTAGACAGGTAGAAATAATCAATTGATCTTTGCATGGTATGGATAGGAGGAGGTGAGTTAAGGAAAATTATCTTCAAGGATGATATAAACCTTTTTATAGTTGAGAACTAAATCATGTTTTCACGTTTTTAATTCAAATATTGAGCATAATTTTCTCAATTTTCTAGTTGAGAACTATATCATAGTCTACAGGCAAGTTTCATCAGCTACAAAAGGTTCCTTATTCCTGTATTGATTTTGAAAATCAAAGGTGATGTTATTATTCACATTTAACAACATGATTAAAAGTATCTACCAAGTAGGTTTGGTCTCAATGTAATCTCTTTATGGAGTGATAATTATAAATACACACATAGTCAACTTTCATATAACTATTAACTACAATCAAGTTAGCTTGAGCACTGAGCAACCATATTAATGATACAAGGAAGTATTCAAGAGGGTGAGAAGGATTATAAGATAGAAAAATTTATCTTTATTATTTTAAAAGTTTATAAATTGGTTTGGAAAACCAATATAACACTTATAATCTTTTACCATGTCTTCACCTACATAGTCTTGTACTGGGGTGTGTACCTACAGGTAGGTCCACAAAGACCTCAAAGAGAGGGATGAATTTATTGAAAATTATTGAGATATTAAATCAATAATGAGAACATATAATAGTAAATTATGGTAATAAATAAGTCATAAGGTGGTAGATAGGCCTAAAACATTGCCCTTAGTTTTGGAAAGTTGCTTTTGAGACATGTTACCTTAATATTTCTAAAACAAGGATCTTGTCTCATAAATAATCATCCCATGATGGAGGATATTGAAGTACAAATTAGTATAATGATTTACACCATGTAATACATACATATGGAAAATGATTTTACATAAGAGAGTGAGTTTTTGTTCATAAGAGTATAGTGTAGATAGGTCTCCATCTCAAGCATTTTCTCACTGTAGACTGTCAGTATAATCTATAGTGTTTTAAGCTCAAGTGGTCTTTCAATGCACTATATCATAATGGAAACATAACTTCAAGATAAGTGGATTTATATAAATGATAAATGACACTATTGGTACAAATAACATTTCATATATTTGAGGCACAAGGTTGTGACACTAGGGAGCACCTACAGGAGTCTTGAAATCTCCTAAATGGCACCTACAAGTTGACTATAGACTGATGACATATTGGAGAATGGTAGTTTGGGAGTTAGATTCAAGCCCTAGGCATGATATGAATGAGTTGTAATATGAGATGATATTTATAAATATATGGAGGGTCTAATAATGTAACAAATTTTTAAATATGAAACATTCAACCTACAGGACACCCTAAATCTCAACTGAAACAAACACTTATAGTCAAATTGCAGACTAGACCTAAGCAAGCAAAAAAAGGTGTGAAATTTGAGAGTTAGTAGAAAGGATGTATGTTGAAAATGTTTGGAATTAACTTAAAAATATTTCCATCAGTTAATTGATGTACTTATATCAAAGAAATAGAAAAAGGGTAAGTTTCACACCTCAACCTACAATCAACTTAGTCTATAGACTAACCATGGGAAATGCAAGAGGGAGTAGTTTGGAAAGATGGTAGAGATGATAAGATGTATTAAAGATAACTAAGATCACCATAAAAATTGTGACATAAATATCATGTGTTTCTCAAAGTAAGGAAACATGATAGAGTTTAGGTTTCAACTCTCAACCCACAATCAACTCAAAAACCTTGCATAGTCATCAACTTGGTAAGACTGTCTTGAAGTTTGTATAGTTTTGGATGATAAAAAGGTGGTATAACATTTAAATTTGGTAAATAAGGTACTTATGACATCTTATATCATCTCATATCTTCAAAATTTATTTAAAAATAAGGTAAGTTACCTCTATTTTATCTCAGATAGAGGGTGCTCCTAGAGAGGCAAAACAATAGGCAAAGGCAGGTAAGTGATAAGGGGATGAGATGTAAAGAATTATAACACTAAAAATAGATGTTAAATTCTTTAAATGACATGAAAAAAGGTATATATGAATTTTTAGTCAACATGAATGCTTAGTGGTGGCCTAATCATACAAGAACATAATCAAGCATGTTAGGCCTAGAATTAGGCCTAAGATCTACAATGATCCAATCCATTTCCTAGGACCATATGACCATCAAAAAATATTTTATGACCTTAAGGGGGAGGTATAATGTTGTTTAAAACCATTTTATTGTATGGGATCTACATATGTTGGTAAAATTTGACCTATTTCACCTCATACCCATCTAGAATGCACTCTTAATCTCGTGAGGCTAACTTCAAGAGCTCACATATGTATGGATAGGTTACATGGAGACACAAGGATTTGGGGAAATTTTATGAGAGTCTTGAGCTTGAAATTTGTGGAATTTATTGGTAGGTTGGATATCAAGATTGTATGAACAATCCTTAAGATTCCAAACCCTCTAAAACCCTCTTAAACCCTTGATTTTGAACTTATAAAGGAAATTCCAATGGGAATGCATAAAAAATGGGTTGGTTGATTACAAAAGTTTTTAAAAATTTTGAGGACTCTCTAAATATCCTTCCCATTAGATTGGTTTGTACCCTACTTGTATGGACAGGGTACAAAATAGGGGTTTTTGGCAAGTTTTGATTATGTTGTAGGTACATAAGAAGATGAATAGGCTAGGGATATTTGATGGGCTAAATTTTGAATTTTCATAACTACCTATTTCCATTTATCACAATATATGGAAATGGAAACATTTTTGATAGTTGTTCACTTCAAGAATTCTGTGACAGATAGTGAAAATAGAGAATGACTACCAGGTGAGAAGATGAGAGGTCTAATTGGGGGTACTTTTAAAGTATAACTCATGGAATGAAAGGAAAAAAGACTATATATAGGTGTAAAAATACCTCTTCCATGGATATGATTTATAAATTTAATGCTACTTGAGTGATAAATGTGAAGAATGAGTGAAAGATGGTTAATGAATGACTGCAAATGGTGAGAACAAGTGCCCAAAAGAAGGTTATAAGTTAGGGACACATATGATGAATATTATGGAATGTTTATAACCCCTCATTTATATTTCATATGTTTCAAATATCCCTAGTCATGTTTCAAGTAGTTAAAATATGACTAATCATGTAGCCAGTTTCAAGAAGGTAGCTAAAAGGTCTCTACACCAGTTTTGGAGAGTTTGATGCTTCGAGTGGACATTTGTCCAAGAGGACATTCCAAAAATATGTTATCCACTTCATATTTATACAATGTAACTATTTTTCATGCTTTTTGATGTGGCATTATGACCATTGAGATTCATTCTTCTCTCGCCTCTCACACATTCTATAAATGTAAGCCATTTTGGCTCTTGTATGGGAATTCCATACTTGGTATGGTGAATCCTTGCTAGTTTTATATTGTATTTTTCCTTTGAATTAATATATGAAATATGGTTTTGAGTTCAAAAACTATCTTTTCTAAGTATGTGAAGTAATGTAAAGTGAAAAGTCAAGTGATTGACATCTATCCTTACTTTCTCTCAATCCTTCCATGTTTGATACAAGTTGTTTCCACTCTAATAGGTCACATGAAGTGTTGTCAAGTGTATTGGTATATTTTTAAGTGTAAAATTAGTCTTAGTGTTTGTAAATTATCTTTATTTCACTTACCTTGAGTAGTTTCAATTATATCACCTCCATGTTTGAAATACTAATATTAGAGTATTCTAGGACTTTGATACTAGTGTTGTGATTCTTTTATCTTAGTACATTTGTATGGTAATATTGTGCATATATTTTTGGTATATCACCCCATTAGATTAGCTTAATTTCATGTCTAATTCTCCCCCTTTTCATCCAAGTAATCAGTTAGTATAGGTGATAACCACTTAAGGATCAATCTAGGGAGCTAGCCTTTAAACCTAGAGGTCTACCTCTACCATAGGAAACCCATAGGCCTAAATGTATTAAAATGTTTCTAAAATATTAGATTAGGCCTGAACAAACTTTTATAGGGTGAAATATTTGGTGATAATATTTTTGGCACTTCTAGTGGGAGCATTATCCTAAAGACATCTTGTCAAGGTGAATGCTAGTCTTGACAACATCATAGCTAGATATGGTGTTCTAATCAGAATTTGGTGACTCCATTCAAGGTAATATATAGTTTTATACCATTTTTAAATTATTTTTTATGTTCATAGTTCATGGTCCTTACTATTTTATCTTCTAGTAAAGTTTTCAATCCCATAAACCCACCCCCTTAGCCTAAACTTCCTCTTGAAGCTCAACACCCTCAACCTATCTTGACCTTATAAAAACAAGAGGACTTTGCAAGCTAAGAATATCAATAAAGTGAAGGGGAACTTGAGGAGATCATGGCTAAGAAACATGACTTCCCAAATTTTAACACTTAAAATCCCATTCATCTCAATACATATGATGACATACCCCTTGATGCTACAAAGTGTGTTCCCACATTCAATGGTGAAGGTCATGTCACTCCTAGTGAGCATATTAGGGATATATCAAACTTATATAGTTTTCATAATGTCATTGAGGTCAATATTTCCATTAGACTGATTTCCATTTCCCTTAGAGGGAAGGCACTTGACTGGTATAGTACATTACTCAAAGGTTATATCACAACTTTAGATGATTTTGGAGAGCTGTTGACATCAAGGTTTGAAACAAGAGTGATCAAACATCACTCATCCATCAACTCAATGTGATTCAAAGAGCCCCTAAAGAGATAATGCATTATTTTAATGAGAGATTCCAAAGGACTTGGCATAGGATGCCTCTTCCCATTAGACCACATATAAGCTTTGTGTTTATCACATTCTTAAGGGCTATTGGTAATGACATAGCCATAATGTTGAAGTCTACGGGTGGTTACACCTTACCTGAAGCATATGACCTTGCCATTAGAGCTATGAATGGCATAATATAAGATTTAAGGTTGCCTCCAAAAGTTTCTATGCCTCTGATACCTAATATGTCTATTACTACTCCAAGTTTTTCTCAATTTCCTAATGCAAATACCAAGTCAAGGACTGCTCCTAAGAAGCTAAATGAGACAATTGATTGGAAGGAAAGATATCAAGCCTTAGAGTCTCAAACTAGGCAAACTAATATATAATATGGTATGGATAAAAATCCATATCCATATCCTCAAAAAGGAAATAGGTTCCCACCTCAAAAATATGGTTAAGGTAGAGGTCAAGGAAAACCTAACTTTAATAGGCCTACCAATGCATACAATCCAACCTCCACATCCAACACAAGAACAATGATATCAGTGCATAGTAATCTAATCCAAGGAGAATAATGGAAGCAAGGTAAATTCATGGATGCTAATGAAGGTGGGGATCAAGCTATAGTTTCTCAAGGAGGATTTACTCCTTAACTATCAACATAAGATGAAGTTCTCATGCAAGCAAATGAAAGATGGTAGCCCCAAAAGGTGAATATTGTAAACTTATTAGTAGAGGATACATTTATTCTCAACTAAGGTAATTCATTTGTAGAATATACTATAGAAAAGATGAAGTCTTTGGGAGATGCCCATGGTGTTACTACAAGGTTAAGTAGTCCTCTTACAAGGCAACACGGTATGATTGCAAACATGGTAGTCCCTAGATCTCCTGCTCCTACTCCAAGTCATAATGTTGGAAGGGTTACTCCAAATTTTCCATTATCTCGAGATCTAAACACTTCCTTGACTTAAAAGACATAAGAAAATGTAAATTATCCTTCCATAGACATTTTTGACTCTTTTAAGAATGCTAATTTTAGTCTCTCTCTTTGGGATATGCTTCATTTACCTAGCGAAAAAGAAATTTTACAAGATCAACTATCCATAATTCATGTTATCCCTCAACCATAAATTCATGGTAATGTTTCTCTCACCAATTCTCCCAATCACATTGTTGATCCCTCTTTTTAATTTGAGAAGCCTCCACCCTTCTACCTTACTCTCATTGTTGGAGATAATCTTGTTCACAACTGCATAGTAGATAGTGAAGCTAGTACCTTAGTGATTCCCAAAGTTGTAGCTGATAAATTAGGCCTAAAATATGAACCATATAGTAATAAAGGGGTGATTCAACTTGATGGAACACTTTCTAAGTCAATAGGACTAGTTAAATGATTGAGAGTTTTCTTGCATGATTATCTTAGCTTCCCAATTCTTCAAGACATTATAGTTGTTGACACTTTGCTATTTGCCTCTCAAAGAATTTCATAGCCAAGATAGGAGGCCACCTCATAGCTGATTGGTCCTTTTTGGACTTCAAGATAAGGTATGGAGTAAACGTAACTATTCGAACTCAACCACTGGCTAAGTTTCACATTAAACCCTATATATAAGCAAGCTCCAATCTCAATTATGTCATCAATGATCAAAAAGAGTTTATTGTGGATGATGGAACATATTATAAGCTTGAGGTAATATCTAATCAATTTCTAGATGATTATGATGTAGACACCTATGGACAAGATCGATATACTTAATTTGATAAAACTAATCTTGGCACATATATCATTTATGAGGGAGTATATGAGAAATATGAGGTAAGCATTGAACATTACTTTTCACAAATTGCTAAGGTTAATTACCTTATTCATGTGTATGATGATGATAGTTTGAAAATCATGAAAGATCAATATGGTGAGAAAAATAATGCCATTCTACTTGCACTTGATGGATAATTCCTTGAACATGATAGTCATGAATAAGAGGATGACATATGGTAAAGGTTTCATGCCATAAGTTAAGAATTTGAGTAGTTGAGTAAGTCTACTTCTCCTCCTAAAAAGTGTATATTTGATGATAAGGTTTTTAGTAAACCTAACAAGTAGGTTGTTGAAAGTCTTGTTGAGCATGAGGATGTATGTTAGGTTGCTTCTAAAAAGTTTATAGTCATGAAGGAACTTAGTGAACACAAATCAAAAAGTTTTATGTGTGAGGAGTAGTCAACACCTCAACCTAAGGTTGAGTCACTTTTAGATGTCTTGAAGCATAAGGAAAGAAAGCTTAGTATCCCTATACATCAAGTGTATCATGTTTAAGAAGAATATGGAGTTGAGGTAAATTTGATAACTACTAGCACTTAGTTTGAGATGTGCTATGTGAACATGATATAAATTTTTCAAGCTGTAAGCTCAAAGAGGATTCTTGGGAGGCAAGAAAGAGTGCCTTTGAAAGCTCCAAGTAGCAAAATTATAGGTAGAATAAGATCCAAGGATGGTAAGTATTTTGACCATCAACATTATCAAGTGTTTATTGACAAGCATCTTCCACATGATATATTGATTTCATGGAGAAATAAGGATGCAAGAGGAACCATCTTTTACTTTGGTTGAAGCATGGTGAGTTGTTGTTCTTCACCTCAAGTTTGAGGTCTTGTATATACTAAGATATGTGTGTGTCTTTGATTTTATTATGTGTGTTTCCATAAGTGTTATTAATAATATAAGTGTGTTGTTTTTTGTGTTATTTTCTATTGTTTGGTGTGGTTTCATAGGGAATCAATGTCTAATCAGTGCATAGGTGACTCCATAGCCCAATGAATAGATGTAGACTACTGATATTTGGCATAACTAGCTTATCACCCCTAATAAATTGGCAAGAATGTTTACTATTTTGACCAAAATTTAAAATAGGTCAACCCTTATAGTTGAAAACTTGATATAGGGGTCCACTAGGGTCTTATATGTGTCCCATGGTCTTAATAAACATTGTGCTTTAACTTTATCATATTTATCTTAAATAGTTGTATGTCATCCTAAGGCCACTTTTGGGGTCATTTATGGGAAATATGATTTACCATAGAGGAAAAATTTCCAAAGTGTATTTCAAGATCCCTTGTGTTATTAGGTGCCAGAGGAACTATTTCATAACTTAAATTTGGAGGGGTTTACATTGAAAGTAAAAAACAATAAAAAGGTAGTTTTTAGTTGATTATACAGCTTGTGAAATAAATTTGACACATGGGAAGACTTATAAAATGACATTTTAGGTCCCATAAACTCATTTCCATGATTTACCAACCTTGAAGATCTCAAAATAGCATAAAACCATTCTATTCTTCCATCACTCCCCTAGACAAGCAAAAATAGTCAACCAGTCTTTACATGGTACGAACGAGAGGAGGTGAGTTAAGGAAAGTGATATTAAAGGATGATATCACCATTTTCATACTCCAATTTCATGGAAAGAGTTACAAGTTTGGTGTACCAAGCTTTATTAACCAATGCTAAGAGTGTTAGTGACTTTTTCTGCCTGTTCATTCCCATACCCTTCAAGTTTTCTTTCTATTTGCAAAGTTATATGAAAACCAAGTGTTGCATGTGTTTTTAAAGAGTTTGGAAATTATTATCACATGATCCTCAATAAAATTTTCACATTTTTAAGTCAAATATTTAGCATAACTTTCTCATTTTTTTAGTTGAGAACTATATCATAGTCTGCAGGCAAGTTTCATCAGTTAGAGAAGGTTCCTTCTTCCTGTATTGGTTTTTAAATAAAAGGTGATGTTCTTTTTCACCTCTAAAAACATGATGAATAATATCTCATAATGAGTTTTGGTGTCAAATTCATCTCTTGATGGAGTGATAAGTCTATACACACACATAGTTTGCTTTTATACAACTGTCAACTACAATCAAGTTAGCTTGAGCACTGAGTAGTCATATTCATGATACAAGGAGGTATTAAAGATGGTGATAAGGATTATGGGATGGAAAAAATTATATTGAGTCTTTAAAAAGGTTATAAATTGGTTTATAAAACCAATCTAACACTTACAATCTTATACCATGCCTTCACTTACACAGTCTTGTATTTGGGTGTGCACCTACAAGTAACTCCATGGATACCTTAGAGAGTGGGATGAAGATATTGAAGCTTATTGAGATGTTAAATCAAGATTGAGAACTTAGAAGAGGAAATTTTGGTAATAATTAAGTCATAAGGTGGTAGATAGACATAAAACATTTCCCTCAATTTGAGAAAGTTTATTTTGAGACATGTTACCTTAATATTTTTGAAATAGGGATCTTGTCTCATAAAAAATCATCCCATGATGGAACATCTTGAAGTAAAAACTAGTCTAATGATTTCCACCATGTAGCCTAGACATAGGGAAATTATTTGACATAGGAGAGTTAGTGTTTGGTCATAATATTATAGTGTAGATAGGCATCCATCTCAAGAATTTTCTCATTGTAGACTATCTGTTAATCTATAGTGTTATAAGCTCAAGTGGTATTTCAATGCACTTTACATAATGGAAACATACCTTCAAGACAAGTGGACTTATTTGAATAAAAAATGACACTAGTGGCCTAAATAAAATTTTAGGGATTTGAAAAACAAGGTTATGACACTAGTTAACACCTACAATGGTCTTGAAATCTCCTAAATGACACCTACAGGCTGACTGTAGGCTGATGGCATATTGGAGACTGGCAGTTTGGGTGTTAGATTCAAATCCTAGGCACAATATTAATGTGTTTAAATATGAGATGATATTTATAACTATAGGGAAGGAATAATAATGTAACATAGGGTTAAGTATGAAACATTCAACTTACAGGACACCCCAAATCTCAACTAAAACAAGCACTTACAGTCTAACGATAGACTAGACCTAGGCAAGTGGAGAGAGGTGTGAGATTTGAGAGTTGGTAGAAAGGTTGTATGTTGAACATGTTTGGAACCAAATTCATAATGTTTCCATAATTTAAGTGATTTATTCAGACTAAATAAATAGAGCGAGGGTAAGTTTCACACCTCAGCCTATAGTCAACTTAGTCTATAGTCTAACCAAGGTAAATGCAAGAGGGAACACTTTAGAAAGATGTCAGAGGTGGTAGGATGGATTGAGGATAACTGAGATCACCATGAAAATGGTGAAATACACCTCATGTGTTACTTAGATTAAGGAAAAAAGATATAATTTGGTTTTCAACTCTTAACCCATAATCAACTCAAAAACCTTGCACAATCATCAACTCAATAAGTCTGTCTTGAAGTTTGTATAGTTATGGATGATATAAAGGTGATCTAACATTGAAATTTGGTATAAGAGGTCCTTATGACATATTAGATACTATAATATATTCAAAATGGTTTGAAAAATTAGGGAAGTTCTCTTTATTTTTTCTCAGATAGAGGGCACTCCTAGAGAGGTAAGACTGTAGGCAGAGGGAGGTAAGTCATAAGGGGATGAGATGTAAATAATTTGAAAAATATAAAGTGATGTGAAATGATTGTTGGGACATGAAAAAAGGTATATAAGAATTTACAATCAACATTAATGCTTAGCGGTTGACTAATCATGCAAGAACATAGTTAAGCTTGTTAGGCCTTGGATTAGGCGTAAGCCATACAGGGGTCCAATTCCTTTCCTAGGACCATATGAAAATCCTAGCCTATTTTATGAACTTAAAGGGGAGGTATAAGGTTTTTTGAAACCATTTTATTGTATGGGAACTACATATGTTGGTAAAATTTGACCTATTTCACCTCAAACCCATCTAGAATTCACTCTCAAGCTTGAGAGGCTAACTTCAAGAGCTCACATTTGTAAAAATTAGCTTCATAGAGATATAAGGAGTTGGGGCCATTCTAGGAGGGTATTGAGCTTGAATTTTTTTGATTTTTTTGTAGGTTGGATGTTAGGATTGTATGAACAATCTTTAAGCATCCAAACCCTCTAAAACACTCCTAAACCTTTGATTTTGAATGGATGAAGGAAATTCCAATGGGAATGAATTCAAAAGGGGTTGGTTAATTAGGGAAGTGTTTTGGAATTGTAGAGTATTCTCTCAGGATCCTTCTCATTAGATTGGGTTTTACCCTACTTGTATAGATAAGGTACAAAATAGGGGTTTTTTGGCAAGTTTTGATTATTTTATAGGTACATAAGAAGATGAATAGGTGAGAGATATTGGAAGGGGTAAATTAGGAATTATCCCAACTCCCTATTTCCATTTATCATAGCAGATAGACAAGGAAACACTTTTGCTACATAGTTCACTTTAGGTAGTCTATGATAGATAATGAAAATGGAGAATGACTGTCAAATGAGAAGATGAGAGGTCTAATTGGGGGTCCTTTTAATATATAAATCATGGAATGGAAGGTAGAGAGACTATATATAGGTGTCATAACACATATTCCATGGATATTATTGCGTAACTGAAGGCCACTTGGGTGATAAATGTGAAAAATGAGTGATAGAGGGACAATGAATGATTACAGATGGTGAGAACAAGTGTCCAAAAGAAGGCCATGAGTTAGGGGCACATATAATGACTATTATGGAATGTTTATAACTCCTCCTTGATAGTGTATATGTTTCAAGTCTCCATATTCCTATTTCAATTAGTCAAAAGATGCCTAATCATGAAGGCAGTTTTAAGAAGGTAGTTGAAAGGTCTCTATGCCTGTTTTGGAGAGTTTGATGCTTCAAGTGTAAATTTTTCCAAGAGTAAATTATAGAAATATATTATTAACTTCATCCTTATACAATGGAAATAGTTTTCATTCCTTGACATGTGGCATTATGACCCTTGAGCTTCATTCTTCTCTCTCCTCTCAGACATTATATAAATGCAAACCATTTTGGCTCTTGTATGGGAATTTCACACCTAGTATGGTGAAGCCCTATTGGTTTGATATTTTAATTTTAATTTTAAATAATATAATTAATATGTTTTTGAGTTCATAAACTATCTTGTCTAAGTATTCGAAATGATATATAGTGAAAAGTCAAGTGTTTGACATCTATCCTTGCTTTCTCTCAATCCTTCCATGTTGGATACAAGTTATTTCAAATATAACAGGTCACATGAAGTATTATAAAGTGTATTGGTATATTTTAAAGAGTAAAAGTAGCCTTAGTGTCTAAAAATTATTTTTGGTTCACTTAACTTGAGTAGTTTTATGCATATCACCTCCATGTTTGAAATACTAATGTTAGAGTATTCTAAGACTTTGAGACTAGTGTTGTGAGTCTTGTCTCTTAGTGAATTTGTATAGTAATATTGTGGATATATATTTGGTTTACCACCCCCTTATAGTATCTTAATTTCATGTCTACTTCTCATACTTTTCATCTAAGCAATCAATTAGTTTAGGTAATAAGCACTTAAAGATCAATCTAGGGAGCTACCCCTTAAACCTAGATGTCTACCTTTACCATAGGCCTAGAGGTATTCAAATGTTTCCAAAATATTAGATTATAATTAAAAAATATCCTATAGGGTGCAATATTTGGTGACAATAAGACCAACACATGCATACTAGGTAAAAAAGTCTTATTCTTAAGATGTCTATCATGCCAAGATTTTTGTTTATCTTTCTCCACTGATTGAATCTAATGGGTGATAAAATATGTTTCATATAGCTACAATAAAGTATCTAGGTATGCTTTTATATATTTTGAGTCATTATCTAATTGGCCAACACATGTAATATGTAAAGTAAGTACAAGGAACTCAACTTGGAGAACTACTTCAACTCCAAAGATAAGGTTAAAAGGAGTACTCTTGTTCAATAATTTATACATGGTAAATTATACCCATAATATTGTATAAAAGTGATCATATCAGTTAGTGCAACCAATATTACAAATCTTCATCAATGTATGACCCAAGATTTTTTTGAAAGATTTAGCTGTATCATTGGCCTGAGGGTGATATGATGTAGTCATGTGGTGTGTAATCATGAAATTAACCAAAAAGACATGGATTGTCTTTTGAAGAAAATGAGTTCCATATTCACTAGTAAATATTAAAGGACATCCATACCTTTATAATTATATTTTCCAAAAGAAACTTGATAATGGTTTTAAGAGTATAATCTAGGTTTGGTATTGCTTTAACCCAAAGAGTGAGGCAGTCAATGGTAATAATGATATAACATGTGTTAGTATGCCTCACTATAGGAGTAATTCACCTAATAAAATAAAAAAACCATTGATTAAATGGTTTATGAGAAATTACTAGATGAAGGGGAATAACATCTCTCAAGTTTTTTTTACCCACAAATAAATAGATATCACATTGATGTGCATAAGCTTTGGCATCCTTAAATAAAGTGGGCCACCATAACCCTACTAATAGAACCTTCCATGCTATAGAATCACTATCATAATGTCCTTAGATGACACCTTCATAAACCTCTTGAATAAATTAAACACACTTTTGTTGCATCATACATCATTGTAATACTTCAATCTATCCAAGTTTATAAAGGTCACCTCTAATTAACTAGAAAAGAAGAACACAAATAGCCAATTACTTTTTCTCTTGAGTGTTGAGGTGGGCTAGTGTTGAAATAATATTAAGGAAAACTATGATAAATTACAATTTATTAGGTACATGAATGAATTTAAAAATTTATACATCAGGTAATTCATCCTCTATGGTATGCACCAATTCACTAGATTCAACATGTGATAAGTGATCTGGTCCACAACTAGTCTTACCCTGTTTCATCATCATAGAAAATTAAAATTCATAAAATAGAAAAAATTCATCAATAAATTTATCTATGAAACACCTAATTATTAAATAGGTATTTAATTTCTTAATTATTTTAAAATAAAGTGAATGAGGTTGCCAAAAAATACAGGTGAAACTTCTAGAGCACATATACCATAGATAAGGCTTCACATTTTGTAATTGAGTAATTTTGTTCAATTGGAGTAAGCTTATGATTATCAAAGTATATGGGATGATCAAGACTAACCTCACCATGTTGTGCAAGGATATCACCCACTGCCATACATGAATCATCAACATACATGAAATGCCTTTATCCAATCAAGAAACTAGAGAATGGGTGTAGTGATAACTTATATTTGAGTGCTACAAATGCCTGCTAGTAATCATTTAACCATAAGTATTAACCATTATATTTAAGTAGTTCCTCCAACAAAAATAAAATATTAGCATATCCCCAAATGAATTTTCAATAGTGATTTGTGTGTCTTAGGAAGGCATAGACCTTGTGTTAGGTGGTCAGTGCTAGAATCTAAACAATGACTGTAATCCTAGTTGGATCTACCATTAGTCCATCATGATAAATAATGTGGCCCAAAAAAATTCCAAAAAGAGTAACAAAGACACACTTCTTTAGATGTAAATAAATATGAATTTGATTAAGCATGAGGTTAATATTAGCACAATGATCATGCACTAAACCATAGACAATCTAGTCATCTAAGTATAGTTGAAGGAACCTATGAATAAAGTCATTAAATATTATAATAAAATATGTGAGAACATGTATGGAGCATTCTTCTAGATGAAAAGTATCACACTGTAGGTAAACAAACCCCATTTAGTTGTAAAGGTGGTATTTGGTTTATCTTCTTCTATAATTTGGACCTAATGATAACCATTAAAACCATCAGTGAATATATAAATCTCTCACCCAAAAACTCCTAAAAGTTCCTCAATAAAAGATGTTGGAAAAAGGTTAGTTACACAAGAAACATTGAGTACCCTATAGTATACACAAATTTGATTGCATCTATTCTTCTTGATTGATCACCATAGGACTCACCCATTCAAATTCATCAATAGGAGTGATAAATCCATACATAATATACTATCAATTTCCTCTTTAACCTGAGCATGTAGATTAAGATTCATTTCATATGGTCTTTTTATAACTAGTCGAGCACCTTCAAATAACTTGATGTGCATCTTTCCTAATGAAGGATGCACTCCTTTCATCTATATATAATTTTTGGTTAAAACATATTGATATTCTTGTAAAAGTTCAAAAATCTTGGTGACCTTAGTATCAGACCTATAATTCCTCATAGTGGCCATCTTAGGTACATCCTTCATTCTAATATTATGTTGAACCATCTAAAGTGGCTCAGAATATGGCTTTTGGTAAGTCTATATGGTGTTTCTAACATTGCACACCCCATATTCAATATACAAAGCTAAGTGGTCAATGGATAGATATTATGGGTCATAACTAGTACCTTCCTCAACCTGGTACACAACCTTTTGCTTTCCCTTCCATATATTTTCCCTCAATGCCTAAACTAGTTAAGATTCAATATAATGAGGATGGGATAAGAACATAAAATTATTTAAATATGGATAAACTATCCTCATGCACACCATTTATATGCCATGTGTAGTATTCAACTAGTGTTAAATCACCTACAATAGCCTAACAAATCACTTACATTGACAAGCATGAATCCATGTGAGGGGATGAGTAAGATAGTACTAAAAGCATATTACTTCTAATGTTACTCAAGGAATCTATGTTTAGGCATCATTATTGATGAATGTACCATGCTCTATCCTAGGTGTGTAGAGTACCATAAAATGTATGAATCCAAAAATATTCAACTAAATATGTCTTATCAACAATCCAAAGGTTTTCACAAGCCTCAAGATGAGATTTTAGACTATAACACCATCATAACTTAGAGTGGCGTGAACATGATTATCATGTTGGAAGTGATAGTACATGGCTGTGTGCACTCAATCTCAGGCAAAAAAAATATGACAATGAGTTACCCACCGTTGAGCAATTTTCCCTTGAAGAACATGAATAAGTGAGCACATACATTTATCTTCAAACACATAAAATAATTTTAACTACTACACATACTCCTAGACCTCTATTGTTAGGACTTATTCCAAAGTCTTAACATTAGGTTAGATTTTTGATAGGTTAATAAATATTATTGTTAATAGGGCATGCATCTTTTAGTAAAGACACCCCTATTAAATAAAGTTAGTTTAATTTAATGTAGTTTTCATGTTTTGTATTTATTAATTAGAACTACCTTACGGGTTGTTTTCCCATAAATAGTTGGTTATAGGATTAGTTGTTTTTACCGGTCATTGGTAAAAACTCTATAAATCAATGTTTGCAATATAAAAGGGTTAACGTAGTAAAGACACCCTTATGTACTTGATTTTTGAATATTAATAAAATACTTATGCACTTGCACTAAGCGGGGACAAGGTTCAATCTATTTGTTCAAGGAGTTATCAGTGGTATCAGATCATGGTTTTATCTAGCACAGTGAATTTTGGAGAGCATTGGTGAATTTGAAAGGAAGGCAAGGTGAAAATTCAAATTCACATAATTCAATGGCATGAAATAAGGTATGCCACATAAATTAAATTTTTTATTGGTTTAAATGTTTGAAAAAATATTAAATTATTTTAATTTTTCAAATATTCTTTTGCATTTAAACCTGTGTATTTCTCTTATATGACCATCTGGTCATTTTAGCCACTCATACTCCATTAAACTTGTGTTCAATTTCCTCCTCTGACATTAAAATGAATTTCTCAGCATTTAAATGATATTAAATTCATTATTTTTTGCAAAAATCAAACTTGTACGGCCTGTTCCCTGTTGAAAACCTTTGTAATTTCCATTCATGGTTGCCTTTGTTATTTCAATTCATTCTCAACCCTCTTAAAATCTAAAACACCTACCAACCTTGATTAAACCCCTATTTTGCATCATCAAAATGAAAATCTATTAATTTTTTGGACTTGTACGACCAATGGTATGGCCTTCTAATGCCTTGGTTGAGATTGTAAGCTATTCTTTGCAAAAAATATCTTAAAAATTTGCTAAAACTCAGCCAAAAACATTTTTATCCTTCCTATATGGATCTATACAGCCTCCAACAGAGAGAACATGTGCAAATAAATTACCAGGAGCAGCCATGGCGTCCCAGGCAAACATGGCATAGGTATAAAACTAGGAAATATTTTTTTTTCATATTTCTAAAGTTTGGTTATCATAAATTTGGTATGAATGGTCTCACGAGAGGAAGCCTAAGTGAGAAGCTGAAAGGGAAAAAGCTTGGATTTATTTACATATATGTAATATTATTATTTTTTTAAATTTTCCCTCATCCACAAAATCTAGAGTAAGTAGAAATTTTTGAGTATCATATCTTGAAAGTGCTCTTAGAGCAATTGATTGAAGTCATTTTGTAAGAAGTTTGCAAAGGAGGAGGTCAAGGGTTCAAATCCCTTCTTTTTGAAAGAAGTTCTTTTGCTTTAGAATATACTTTTTGTAAAAGGAATATTACCTTTTAAATCTGCTTTTTGTATGCCTTGAAAGCCGTGAAACACATACTTATTGTATTATGTTGTTTTTTCAAAAAAGGGGAATTAAAATTTTATTTCTTTTACATTGTTATGGTGATATAAGGGTGTAATTGGTGGAATAAGGTTGTAATTTGGAAAAATAAAGGTGTAATCATTAATTTTTGGTGAGGTTAAGTGCAAAACCTATCAAATTTTTTTGTTTTTCTTTTGTGCTCTATGCGGAGGTTAAGTGAAAAACCCCATAGAAGCAGTGTCTTGTGCAGTGAGTGTGATATTTGTTTCATCTCTTTTGCATTTTATCACACTTTTCTTTACTACACTTGCTTTTATTTCAAAATTCCAAAGATTCAAAATTTGCTTTCAGATGGTGATAGATTAACAATTTCCAATTATTTAGATTGGAAATAATTGATTGAGGCTTCACTAGTTTTTAATGAGTTATGGGATATTGTCAAGAATGAAAATCCCACATTGCCAATAGAGTAGGCTAAATTAGATGTATTAAGTTTGCATGATTCTAAGGCCTTAGCTCTCATTAAATGTTTTTGTACTTGTGATACTTATGTTCATATTGAAAATTCTCCTCATAGTTACACTACATGGAAAATATTTTCAGATTTGTATGATAAGAAACCTAAGCATAAAAAGAAATATATTCATATGCAGTTGTTTACTTTGTCATTAGATGAAGATGGGGATATGGGAGAATATATGTCTAAGTTGAAAAATATCACTACTGAGTACACTAAGGCTGGTTTTGGAAAACTAGATGATGACTTCATAGTCACTGCTGCTTTGAAAGGACTACCAAGGTCCTATAGGAAATTTGTTGAAATGTTGCATGTCTTAGACAAGATCATAGGCATCACATTTGATAAGTTGGCTAAGTTTCTCATCCAACATGACCTCTCTCTACCCAATAGATCTAAGAAAACTGAAGAAGCCCATGTTTTAGAGTCAAAGCCTAGTTCATCTTCATCTGGGCATCAAAACAATAGAGGAAACAATTATAGAGGGGGTCAAGGTTATAGAGGAGGCAGCTATCAAAATAGAGGTATGGGTCATTCAAATAATCAACAATCTAACCAATCAAAATCACATGAAACACGTGATTGAGGACATGGTCACAACTCTTATAGGGGTAGAGGTCAAGGTAGATTAGACATTCAGTGTCATAGATGTGGAAAATTTGGTCACATTGCCTCACAATGTAGGATTCCTTTTGATAAAATTTAGAGGCCACAAAAAGTGAATAAGTCTTACTCTACTAAGTATGCCAATCATGACTATGATGAGTCCAGTAATGTTGCCCATGAATTTGCATTCACTACTTTGGGGCACATTGATTATATTGAATATGAGGCTAGAGATGAGCTCACAGATGTATGGGTTTTAGACACAAGAACAACCAAACACATGACATCTAGAAGAGATTTCTTTTGGTCTTTTAAAGAAGCTTCTCTCTCTCTAGTTGCCTTAGCAGATAAGTCTATGCATACACCACTAGGACTTGGATCTATTCAGATTCTTCTTCCTAATGGGTCTATAAAATACTTGGAGGATGTTTGGTATGTTCCCACATTGAAGAAACACTTACTTTCTTTGGTAACTATTTGAAAGAAAGGATATCAAATAGTGCTTGAAAATGGGCTCATTTACATTAATTCAGTGAAGGATTATTATAAAATAATGTATATAGGATATGAAGATGGAAACTTGGTTAGATTGTATTGTAAAGTGCTTCCTCCCACTATAGAACTTGCTGCAGTTATTGACACAGTTATAGGTACTATGTCTACACAGTGGTTATGGCATCTCCACTATGGAAATTTGAATCCACTCTTTAGTAGATTTGCAGAGATATGGTATGGTGAGTGGGTTCACCACTTTTCACAAAGATAGTATTCTTTGTGAGTCATTTTTTTTGGGCAAACAAAATTGAGAAAAATTTCCTAAAAAATCATCTTGGAGAGCTAACAAATGTTTACAGTTAGTTCATAGTGATGTATGTGACATGAAAAAGTCATCCATTGGTGGGTGTAGATACTTTGTCTTGTTTATTGATGACTTTTCTTGGATGACTTGGGTATTTTTTATGAAAAACAAATCTAAAGTTTTTGCTAAGTGTGTTGATTGGTTACACTTAGTCAAAAAAGAAATAGGTTTACATTTGGCCACTCTTCATTTAGATAATGGAGGTGAGTATACCTCAAATGAATTTTTAGATTATTATTGAGAACATGGCATTCATCGACAATATAGTAATGCTTATACTCCACAACAAAATGGAGTATATGAACAGATGAATAGAACTGTAGAGGGCACAACATGTGCCATGTTGCACTATAAATAGCTTGATGATAAGTTTTGGGTAGAAGCCATTGGTACTGTAGTATATTTGAGAAATAGGTCCCACACAGTTGCACTTTTGGGACAAACTCCATATGAGGCATTGTATGGATTTAAACCAAAAGTTAACACTTGAAAGTGTTTGGATGTCTTTGTTTTGCTTTGGTTCCTATTAACCATAGAACTAAGTTGGAACCATGAAGTCAAAAATGCATCTTTATTGGTTATTTTGAAAATAAAAAGGGGTTTCGTTTACTTGCATAGGATACAAGAAAATTCATAGTGAGTTGAGATGTAATATTTGATGAGTTTGGGACTATAAACACTGCAAAGATTGATTCTCAACTTAATAGATTAGAGAGGAAAAATACAAAAAGAGATAAGGGTTTGAATAATGGGGATAAATATTTGAAGTTGTGGTATGAGACTCAAATTCCTTCACTTTCCTCTCCTTCATCTATAAGTTCATAGGTTGATGACTTAGAAATTGTTGAAATTTCTCTAAGTCCCCCTTCGAATGATGCACATGATGAAAATTTTGGAGTCCCTGATTTGAATAATTTGACTAAGTATCCAAAATGGGCTCAAAATACTTTTTCTAACTTGAAAGCAGATGAAGTTGGTTTAACAGGGCCTAGGAATTCTCAAAAATAGGTAAGCTATGCTATGGTTGTTACTACTTCTTCCTCTGAGCCATCCACTTTCGAGGAGGCATCTACTGAACATGTTTGGCAACAAGCAATGAAAAATGAGTATGATGCCATACTTAGAAATAATACATGGGTTTTAGTTGATCCTCCTCCACATGTTAAACCCATCGGTTGTAAATGGGTTTATAAGACTAAGTATAAATTAGATGGCTCCATTGATAAATATAAGGCATGACTTGTAAAAGGAAATGCGCAACAAGAAGGTATTGACTATGAGGAAACATTTACACCAACTACCAAATGACACACTATTCATATAGTACTTGCCTTAGCAGCACAAAATGGTTGGAAAGTACATCAATTGGATGTTAAAAGTTCTTTTTTAAATGGTGATTTATAGGAAGAAGTATATATGAAACAACCTCAGGGTTTTGAATAGGTGGGTGCTGAACACAAAGTATGTAAATTGATAAAAGATTTGTATGGGCTTATACAAGCACCCATGGTTTGGTATGAGAAAATGGATTCATACTTGAAATCCATTGGTTTTCATCATAGTGAATTTGATGATACTCTCTATTTTTGAGTGCAGGGTAAGAAAATAGTGATACTTGTTCTCTATGTCGACGACTTGTTTATCACAAGTAATGATGAAAACCATAACAAGTCTATGAAGAAGGAATTAAAATATGGGTTTGAGATGATAGATCTTGGACTTCTTCACTACTATCTAGGCATAGAGGTAACTCAAAAAGAGCATAGTATTTTCATTTCACAAACTAAGTATATTTCTAAGTTATTAGATAGGTTTGACATGAGTGATTACAAACCTACCCTCACTCCCATGGAAAGTAACTTGAAATTGTCTAAGGATGATAGCAGTGCCTTTTTTGATGGCACCACATATAAACAATTGGTGGGAGGTTTGATATACTTGATGACTACCAAGCTTGATATTTCATTTTTAGTTGGAATTTTATCTAGGTTTATGCATGAGCCTAGATAAATTCATTGGCATGCAACAAAATGAGTACTTTGTTACCTTCAGGGAACAAAAACATATGGCCTTGAATACCACTGCTACAAGAACTTAAAACTTGTTACATATTGTGATGCAAATTTTGGAAGATGTGTGGATGACAGAGTGTCAACCACAGGATACACTATGCATATGGGTTCAACTGCCATTGCTTGGTGTTGTAAGAAGCAGGATACAGTGGTAAATTCATCAGCAAAATTAGAGTATATTGTAGCATGGGATGCTTCCAGAGAAAATGTTTACCTTCATTGTATTCTTGAAGATCTTCAGGTATTTGATCTAATTGTAGGGGTGGTCCATCCATCAAACATCCACTAATAAGGTGAATAAACTTATGGTGATTAATTATCTTGTGTAGAATATCCTCTTGACTACCAACTATGCCACAAATTCATCTAGTAAGATCATATTCTTTGTGATCCCAATGTTCACAGGGATTGCTAGTAGTGTTAGAAATGGGCTGTGCATCTACCCACTATAATATACCATATATGCTAGGATCAAGATGCTCATTTTCATGAGCTGTGACATTATAGATATTAATTAGATGCTCCTTGATGTTAATTGGTTTAAAAAAAATATGTCCCTAAGCATTTTCTAGAGAAATCATGATGCATTGATCTTCAATTTTCAAAACTGATGTAGTATTTTTAAATCTCAAGTTAGTATTGTTTTTATAACACCATGGATGACTTAAAAGAGATATAAAATCATCAACTTTAATAAACTAAATTACTTCAAAGTCAGCCTTGAAAGTGACACCCAAAATGTCAATGGTAGCATCCTTAATAAATCCTTTGGGTATTACATGAGTTTTATTAGCCATGGAAAATATATGTGGATAAGGTCATAAAGGAGGGATCACCATCTTTATCCAAGCATCCTTAGTACATTTGTATCTACACTAGTGTCTACTAGTATATCCTGAATGATCCAACCATCAATAACTATATTTACTAAGATTTGTTTATTGAATTTCATAATAGGTTGAACATGAGCCTCTTGTTGTCATGCATGGTTCAATCAAAAATATTTAATAGCCTTTGGTGATTGATGACTCAGCTAGTTTATTAAAATGGGAATGATGTCTTCATCAATAAGCCATTTGCATAGTTTATGAAACTCATCATCCATCGAGTCTTAGAGAATTGAGGCTTTCTAAAATTTAATGCATATAGTAGCACCTCTATCCTTAAGGAACTAAACTTCACCTTGTAGTTCTTACACCAAAGTCATTGTGTCTTGCAATACTTATTTTTGCTCCTAAACATATGGGTAATGATTCATAAAAGGCTTTTCCCATTAAACCTTATCATCAAGTGGATTTGAAATGGACTAGGAAGGAACACCACTTCATGTAGTAATATTTACCTTAGAAATAGTTAGAGTGGTAGGGCACAATCTCCATTGATCAATTGGAGTTTTTCTATCCATATCATCCCAATGCCCTTCTCATTTTGCTCTTTGGTGATGGAGTTATATAAGTTTGGGAATATTTCTAGATGATGCTCATTCTTACAAAAAGCACAAGTTGGATATACTAGGCAGTCACATTAGTAATGGTCTAGAGATCCACACTTGTATTAGGTTATAGGTATAAAATGATCACCTCCACATCTATGATCATGACATATATAAGACAGAACTCCACCATTTTCCTAGTTGTTGGCTACATAGGTCTGACAAGTACCTCACATGTATACCTCATGAATCTCACTAATAAGGTGGTAATCATTTATATCATGTGTATATGAATCACATATTTTATATTATGATGATATTTTTGATTGAGTAATGCACTGAAGTAGGGGAAATATCTCACATCATGGTCTTCTTGGTAGATCTCACAAGACTGCTCTAGCACTACACAAATACTATTCCTTGGATAATTATTCCTATTATGGCATACTTCATATTCAACACACCATAAATTTATGTGAGTATCTTGAGTACTGTTCATAGTTAGATATCCAATTAAGATGCCATAGTATAAATCTAGGCTATCATAAAGGGACTAATCTATGTATCTATACTTCACATGACTTTAGTGTGAAGGGCAGCTTCGAATGCCTCATGCTAGTCAATAAAGGTATTTTGGGATAATGTGCATCATAAATGAAGTAACAAGCCTCATAACAACCATTGGGCATGATGTGTTGTATTTATCTAAAATGATAACTTGGAAAGAATCATTGTAAAACATGCATCATACTCATGTAAACTCTTAGTAAGTTATTATTTAATATCCTTCAGGGCAACAATACTATGCTGTTAAAAATATAGAATATCAAATTATTGAAAAAAAGCTACCTTCAAATATTCTTACTTTACCACTACTTGCTATAGATCAAACTTCCTATACCATTTATACGTATGGTCTAAAAGGGTAGTGTAAAATTGAGTTGCCTTTTTTTTAGTATAAGTAAAGCCTCACACCCACCAAATAAGTTCACACTTATGGACATGTTTCACTACATTTTCAACATTGAGATATTCAAGCAGATGAAACATCATCTTGTAGTAGACTGTAGGTAGATTGGGTGTTGGTAATGGGTCCTATTATGATGCACCTCCAGTTCCTCCTAGACCATGTGGGGGAGGTCCACCAATGCGTCCTGTATCACCTTTGGATCCTCTAGCTGGACCACCATCAATACCATCTCCTGCACCTCTTGTAGTAATAAAAGCCCCTGATACATTGGGTGAAAAATTAAGTTGATTAACTGTTGAAGGGCATATACCCTACCCACTAGCTATATTTGGTCCACAAAGCATTCCAAAGTGAGCCATAGGTTGACTTGTAATGCAAAATAAATTAATGACAAACTATTATCTTGATTATGTACTTCAAATATTTATTCTGTAGGTTTAGACTCAGACTCGACACTATTTTATTTCAATTTTTACAAAAACTTTGTCCAAATCAAAGGCATGATCTTGTGATATATGCGGGGAATTGGGCCTATTTATATTGGGTTTGATAGTCACCATTGCTTGACTTATTTCTCTCATGCGTACTTATTTTTCCTTTTTAGGCTTAGGAGGTTTGACCTTATAACTTGGTTTGAAATTAATATTGGCATTGGAATTTTAAATTTTGAGCCTCCCCACCAATTATTATTGCACCAAAATACATTATAAATCTTTGTATATTTTTGTATTAAAAACTTATGGGATCTAATGTGTTAAGGTTGGTGTATTATCCTTTTGACTTAACCCTTTGTAAGGGAAATTTTTTATTGCATTTTGGCAAATTTAATATGCCATTTTTTTTACATATAACTTGGTTTGAAATTAATATTGGCATTGGAATTTTAAATTTTGAGCCTCCCCACCAATTATTGTTGCACCAAAATACATTATAAATCTTTGTATATTTTTGTGTTAAAAACTTATGGGATCCAATGTGTTAAGGTTGGTGTATTATCCTTTTGACTTGACCCTTTGTAAGGGAAAATTTTTATTTCATTTTGGCAAATTTAATGTGCCATTTTTTTTACATATATCATTTTGTTGAAGTCTAGAAGGTGGGTCCAACATGGTAGGCATCCACACCCCTCACAAAACCACTTTTTTCCCTATTGGCCTTGTATAGTGCTTTTTACAGGAAAATTTCTAAAGGCTCATTTTCATTGCTCCAAACTTTATTTGACATGCAATTTTTTTAACTTCTTTTATACAATTTTTTTGTATTTTAACTCTATTTTTCCTCATGTTACATGGATTTATCATGATTTTTTTTGCACATGAGATTTGTCAAAATTCTCTATCATTAGGTGGTTCATTTTTTGCAAGATTGCTTCTTTGAATACATTTGTGTGAAATTGTGATTTTCTTTGTGTTCCTTGTGAGGTACATTTTTTCAACATGCTTGAAACATGTATTGACACTATTTTTATAATTTTGTGATATCATGATGGATCTTATACAAATCATTTCTCATCCATCCTAACTCTATTTTGGGCATCATTTTTTCAAACCACATTATTTTTTTGCAATCCACACAATATTTTGGTTCTTATGTAATGAAAATGCAATAAGTTTCTTCATATTATACATTGTGCCTAACATGGCCTCATTGTTGGGACCCCATTCAAGAACTATTGTCTCTTTTTCACACAATACTATTGTTATAAGTCCTACATTTTAATATGTTTTTCAAGTGGTAGATTCATACCACTTGTGCGCACACTTGTTTTTAGTTTCTTCACCATGTTTAACAGTAGTTGGCTAGTTTCATCTACAACTTCCTCTCATGCCATTCTTTTTGAGACATATTTTGAGGCCCATTTCTATGCATATTATTATATTTTTGGGAGGAAATTCATATTATCATTTATTTTATCTATACCTTGATAGTATGTCCAACTCATGTAAAGTCACTCTCAACATCCATAACAACTATTTGGTATTTGAGAAGTGGATTCACACCACTCTTATATATTTATTCATCCACTCCACCCATTTAACATCACCAAGATAATTATTTTATACTACCTTATTTGGGTATCATGTATAGTTCTCTCGGGTATCCTTGTAGTGCATCTCATCATCTACTTCTACCAATTCTTTAGTGGTGGATCATCTAATCTAATGTACATTTTGTGATGGATCCAACCTATCCAATGAAATTAATACCTTATTAGGTGTCCTTGTGACATATATCAACACATTTTGGCATGTATTTTTATTGAGTGATATTCATTGTATATGGGTACCTCATCATGCCTAGTTCGAGGACCTATTTTAGAGGTTTAACCTCATATTTGTATACACTTCCTAAGTTACAGTTAAGGGGGGTGATAGTGTAATTTTATAATTATTCCTTAAGATTACATAGTAATTATCCTAGGATTTATTATTTTATTATTTAAAAAATAGTTACAATTGGAAATGAAACTTGCACTATATTCTAAGTTGCATGCCTATATGGAAACATGCATTGAATTCCATGTTGCACCTGAACATTGACTTTATACAATGACGTGAATCTATGTAACTACTTGCATTAATACAAATCCTTATATTTATGAGGCCCTACAATGTATATAAAACAAAGGCTTTCCCTTAATTTCAAAAGCATATTAGAGATAAGAAAGTGAGAGGTTCTATGAAATGTTTTTTTATGCCTTAGCACATCATATAAAATAAAGAGGTATTTTTATTCCTGACTCTCTATGTTTCTTTATTTTATGGGTATGAGTTATATCTGGGATATATGTGTTTAATCATGGTTACTTCATAATTATAATAGTTCATTTCTAATACTTATTTTTGATACCATTCACTTGCCTACCTATAATCGAATAAGCTACTTAGTAGAGAAATTAAAACCTTTTGTCAGAAATACACTCTCATTTATCAAATAATTTATAGCATTTTCCAATGCCCTTACTAAAAAAAACTAGATGAGACTGAGTTATTCATAATATTTGATGTGGTTTATATTTTCATAAAGAAGCCCTTAAACGAAGTGGTAAAAGTGATTAGGAAGGTCGCAAATGAAGAGACCACAAAGATAGTGAAGTTATTATTATTATCAACTATATTTTACTTTCTTAAGATATGTTTGTGAAAAAAGTGAATATGTATCCATGAACTCTCCTTTATTTCCAGTAGTGGAGAATGTATATGTAGAATTTTTGATAACACTACATTAGAATCCACCCCTCTAAAACATAAGTGGTGGTATCATGTTGTAGATGACACCAAGGTGGGTTGGAAACATGGGAGAGAATACCTTGAGGGATTCCTACCTCATATTAATACACAATATAGGTACATTGAATTCACAATAGAAATAAAATTATTTTTATATCTACCTTTCTTATATATTCCCATTAATGGAAATTGTTAAGCACAAGATATACTAAAAGGTAGGGGGTGAATCAGTATATCATATATCTTATAAACTTTCACTTAATCAAATTCCACTTAACCATACATTTAAGATATGCAATAAAACTAAAACAATATGCACCACACAAGAGATAGAGAGAGACACTAGATTTTTACGTGGAAACCCAAAGTGGGAAAAACCATGGAGAATAATCTCAAGTATATGAATGAACACCAAAATAAATTAAAAATTTTACAAGCACCAACTTGTAGGAGAACCAAACCCTTTGCTGAGCACCAAAATAACAAATATTTGTGAGCACCAATCCATAGGAGCATCAAACCCTTGAAAATATTTGTGAGCACCAACCCACAGGAGCACCAACCTCTCTTGTGTATAAAACACAACTATCTATCAAAGTTTCTTTCTCAACAAATGATAGAACTCTACAATATCTCTTTCTATTCTCTCCTCTTTTCTTATATAAAATAATTACAAACCATACACTCTCTTGCATATTACAAATGGATTTCCAAGACTTTATTTATAGATTTCCAAATGACCTTTGGAATTCACCCTTTATGACTCTTCACTCCTCATAGAAAATGGCACCAAACTTGCATGACCCTTCAAATCCTTATATTTGAAAATTCACATGTGACACTTCATAAGCAAATGCATCTTTTACTCTTTTGTCTTTATCTTGGTGACCTTTCAAATTCCTTAAGGTGACTCTTCATGAAAAAATGTGCCATACCCTATTTTGTCTTCAGTTGGTGACTCTTGGGATTTCTCAGATGACTCTTCATGGGAAAATGCATCCCATTCCTCTTGTCTTTACCCTATGACTCTTTGACTTCTCCATGGGCCCTCTTTTGAATTTTATGTAACCAAAAATATATTCATTGATATTAAATAAATATCAACACATTTAAGCCAAAATACAAACATTAAAAAAACCTTTAGATATAAATGCTATGGGGCCTTTATCACTAATGCTAGACCTTTGACATCAATGACAATATTTCCAATAATCTCCCCCTTTGTCATTGATGGTAACCTTAAATTGAAACTACCACATCCTAAAGCCTATAATGTACATGCCAACCTACAAATAATACCATTTGACAAACATATAGTAACCCCCCCTTATTGTAGCATCTTGTACCTATTCCTTGTACCTATTTCTACACTTGTTCTTTGTACTGTTCCTATACCTATTTCTTGTACCTATTTCTATTCTTATCCCCCTTTGACATCAATGGCAAAGGGCCTATCTTAGAGCTAACTCTTAGCTCCCCTTCAATTGATGCTGATACTTAATGGCAAGAAGTAAAAGAAATTAATTCCAACTTATGTCATAGATACTCAAATGTGTCTTTTGGTAGTGCCTTTGTGAACATATCTAAAATTTATTCTGTAGTACTGATATATTCCATATTAACCTATTAATCTGTAACCTTCTCTCTCAAGAAGTGATATCTGATAAGAATATGTTTTTTTCTTGAATGCATCATTAGATTCTTAGAAATATTAATAACACTTGTGTTGTCATAATAAATAGAAATAGGTTCATCATATTTACCTTGATATCTTCCAAAGTTTGCTTCATCCAAAGCACTTGAGTACAACACAATACTACTACAATATATTCTAATTCAACTTTAGAAAGTGGTACTAAATTTTGATTTTTGATTAAACATGATATTAAGCTATCACTGAGGAAGAAATTTGCTCCATTTTTACTCTTTCTATCATCCAAGAAATGTGCCCAATCTAAATCTGTATAAGCAACCAAAGTGAAATATCTACCTATGGGATATCAAAATCTATAATATAATATCCCCTTGACATATATAAATATTCTCTTTACCAATTGAACATGACTCTCCTTTGGGGCTTCTTGATATCTCACAACCATGCCTACTACATGCATGATGTTTGGCTTTGATGCTGTCAAATATAAAATACTACCAATCATAGATCTATACAAAGATTGATCTATAATAGGTGAATATTCATCCTTACTCACCTTATTATCTATACCCATTAGAGTGCCAATTGATGCACAATCCTCCAAACCATTTTTTTAAAACATTTCCTTGACATATTTACTTTGAGATATGAATATTATTTTATCTGACTAAAATATTTGAAACCCTAAGAAAAATGACAATTCTCCAAGCATAAACATCTCAAATTATTTTTGTATATTATTAGAATTTATTTTGTCATATTTTCAATGTTTTCTCTAAAAATTATGTCATCAACATAAACCACAACAATCAATTGATGCTCATCTTTTATTTTGATGTAGAGATTACTGTCAGAAAAACCTCTCTTGAAAATTTGAACTTGTAGGTATTTATCAAGTATTGCATACCAAGCTCTAGGAGCTTGTTTCAATCCATACAGTGCTTTCTTCAATCTACATACATGGATACTATCATTTGAAATAATAAATCCCTTAGGCTGCTCAATATAGACTTCCTCTTCTAGATTCTTATTCAGGAAGGTAGATTTGACATCTATCTAAAAAAAATTGAAAGTTTTAAACATTGTATATGTAAGAAACATTATAATAGCCTCTATCCTTTCTATTGGTGCAAAATTTTCTTCAAAATCTATACCCTTAATCTAAGCATATTCTTTACATACTAACCTTGCTTTATTTCTGGTAACTTCACCATCTTCATTGAAATTATTTTTATAAACCTATTTTGTTCCTATTACATTTTGATCTTTTGGTCTAGGCACTAATTCATAAATATCATTCTTTTTTATCTAATTTAATTCTTCATACATTGCCTTAATCCAATGCTCATCTTGTCTAGCTTCTAAAAAAATTTTAAGCTAAATTTTGGATAATAAATAAAAATTTACTTGCTCAAATTCACTTACCATCACTCTTCTTGTGTGAACTCCTTCATTTATATTCTTGATGATGTCACTCTTGTTATGATTTATTTGAAAATATTTAGATGGTGTCTTGGTTTCCTTTTGCTTATCCTTCTCATCTTAATTTGACTCTTCAAAATATTTTTCAATGATTTCACGAGTGTCCACTAGATCACTAATTCTTTGTGATACATCTTCATCTATCCTGACACTTGCACTTTTAACAACCTTCTTGGTTTTTTTGTTATAACATTTATAATCTTTAATTTTACTAGAATATCCAAGAAATATACCTTCATTTGTTTTAGATTCAAACTTACCCAATTTTTTATCAGTTCTCTTTATGAAGCATTTGCTACCAAAAACTTTGAAGTAATCAACTTTAGCTAGTTTGTCTTTCCATAGTTCATAGGGAGTCTTTTCGATATTGACTCTCAACAATTCTATATTATGAATATACACTATTGTACCAACTACCTCTCTCCAATATTTATCTAGAATCTTAGATTTATTTAGCATTGTCCTTGCCATCTCTTAAACTATGCTATTTTTATACTCAACTACTCCATTTTTCTATGGAATTTTGGCTATTAAATAATGTCTCTTTATCCCATGGTCTTCACAATACTCAATAAACTCATCTAACATGAATTATCCTCTTCAATCTGATCTTAGGCACTTAATTTTCAAATCAATTTCATTCTCAACAAAACACTTGAATGCTTTGAAGTGGCTGAAAGCTTTTGATTTTTTCTTCAAAAACATCACCCAAGTCATATGTGTAAAATAATCAATAAACAATATGAAATATTTCTCACCTTAAGTACTTTGAGTTCTCGTAGGTCCACACAAATTAGTGTGAACAAGCTCCAACATTTGAGTGGTTGAGTATTCTTTTTTTTTAACCATCTTTTGACCTACTTTCCTTGTTGACATGGTTCACAAAGTGTGTTGGAGGGATTTATAATCTTTGGAAGATCTCTAACTACTTGTTTCTTACTAATGTTGATAAGATTATCCAAATTTATGGATCCCATTCTATTGTTCAATAGCCAACTTTTCTCAACTTGACTCAAACAATATTTTTGACCTTTGATATATGATAACATATACAAATTGTTGCCTATTCTCTGAGCATCTGCAATCAACACATCTAAATATTTTCTTCTAATTTCAAAACTTTTTGAATAAAAATTTAGTATGTGTACATGGTCACACATTTGACTTACACTCAAAATATTATGCTTAAGACCTACATACAAAATATTTTTAGTCTTAGTTCTACCATTATCCAAACTTAGTGTACTTTTTCTAGCAATTTTGGTAGTAGTATTATCTCTAGATTTCATTATTCCACCATTGATCTTATTCAAGGTTATGAACTTGATCTTGTCTCCTATCATGTGCCTTGAACATCTGCTATCAATAAACTATAGATTTTCTTTGTTTCTTGCATGCAAAACTATCTGAACCAACATATACTTTTCAAGTTGTTTCTTCTACCATTAAATTGTCTAAAATTTCTTCTTGATGAATGGAGACTTGAAACTCTAGTCCTTCGTGACTAAATCAAATATACTTCTATAGTACCAGACAATGTGTCTAAAGTTATTGAACTTGTAATATATTATGGCTTTTTCATTAAAGCTTAATAGAGGAACAAAAGAGTTGTGGCTTCTGCTAGACTCTGCATGAGTTTCCTTCTCCTTGTTTCTAAAATTATTAGCCCTTTTCTGAGATTCTATTTTCTTATGACTATATCTATTACAATAAAAATAGTAACCATAAAATAGAACCTATTTGTGTATCTCTAACCTAATTGCCTTTTGTATCTTTATTCCTTCTAACATTATTTGTTTGAGATGTCTTATGTATTCTTAACTTATTCTTTTTTCATTTCCTCTTTTGTAAGAGCTTCATCATAGCTCTTTTTTTTTTCTATTTTAATCTTGTATGTGAAATTAGTGGCCTCCCCTTTCTCTTTTTCAAATCTGATACCTATCTTATCTGACATTAATCTTTGACTTTATAATATCTTATTCAACATATTAGCATTATTCTCAAATTTTGAATCATTGGCTACTCTATCATTGACTTCTTTATTTATTTTCTCAATATCTACTTTTAAAAAGGTAATTTAAACAACATACCTTTCACATTCTTCACTTAATTTTTGTAACTAAACTATTATATCTTCTTCAATCTTTTTGTCTTCTTCAATGTGTGCTTGTAGATCTTCAATAATTTATTTTGATTCTTTTTCATTTTTCTTGATTTGGTGCTTCAATCCATGATTCTTCTTCTCAAGAGCTTGTAATTCTTATAAGACACAAATGAATTCTCCTTCTAGATTTACTTCAGCTTCATCTTGTTCTTCTTCTTGATCATATATACTTTTGCTTATGGAGGCATCTTCATGTATGGTCATGAATAGAATCTCTTCTTCATCTAAATCACTAAATTCACTATCTTTGACTGAGCTATGATCTTTAGAATATAAAATCTTCTTCTCAAATCCTTTCTTGAATTTTCCTTTGAAATTCTTCTTGTATGTAGGCCTTCCTTCTTCATTGTTACCATTACTCTTATTTGGGCACTTAGATACAAAATGTATTATCTTTCCACAACTGAAACATTTAAAAGGAAAATTTCCTTGATATTTATCTATGCCTTTTTTTGGCTTGCAAATGAATAGATATCCATTATCATCTTCATCATCATTAGAGCTATCACTTAATTCTTGAATCTTAGCCTTATCTTTATTTGATGTCTTGAAAGAAACTTCTCTCTTTGAGGGTTTTTATTTTTTAATCCACATCTCATATGTCATAAGAATACCATGTAATTAATCTATCTTTAGCTTGGCTAGATCCTTCATCTCCTCGATTGCCAAAAGCTTTGCATCATATCTCATTGGTAGAGATCTCAAAACCTTTTGTACCACCATTGATTATTCTAACTTTTCTCCAATGCCTTGAATATGATTAACTATTTGATCAAACCACAAAATATAACTCATTATATTTTCCGCCTCTTCCATTTTCAAACTCTCAAACTATCTTTTAAAAGTCTGGAGCTTAGCTTGCTGAACCTTTCCATCACCTTTGTAAATATTTTTGAGATTTACCCATGTATCATGAGCATATTTGTATTGCATAACTTTAACAAATTTTGATTCATATAAACCACATAAAATAACATTTAAAGCTTTAGCATTATTTTCACTTGCCTTATTTTCTTCTAGAGTAGTCACAAGTGTCTGTGGCTCTTCTTATTCCTCCACAACTGCTTGCCAAATGTCAAATACAATAGACATCAAATAAGTCCTCATATATATGCTCCAAAAATTTTCCCATCAAGCAAAGTTTCCTTATTTGTAGAAAAACCTTCATGTGATCTAGCCATCATGCTTTCCCTGATTTACCTTCAAGCTATAAAAATCTTTCCAAAGGAACCTGCTCTGATATCAATTGTTAAGCATGTGATATACTGAGAGGGGGGGGGTGAATTATCATATCATATATCTTATAAATTTTCACTTAATCAAATTCCACTTAACCATACATTCAAGATATGCAATAAAACTGAAACAATATGTACCACACAAGAGAGAGAGAGACACCATATTTTTACATGGTAACCCAAAGTGGGGAAAATAATGGAGAACAATATCAAGTATACAAATGAGGACCAACTCAAATTAAAAAGTTTTAAAGAACCAACTTTTAAGAGCACCAACCCCTTTTCTAATCACCAACACAACAACTATTTGTGAGCATCAACCCATAGGAGCATCAACCCCTTGCAAATATTTGTGAGCACCAACCCACAGGAGCGCCAACCCCTTTTGTGTATAAAACACAACTATTTATCAATGTTTCTTTCTCAACAAATGATATAACTCTACAATATCTCTTTCTATTCTCTCCTCTTTTCTTATATAAAATAATTACAAACCATGCACTCTCTTACATATTAAAAATGGCTTCCCAAGCCTTTCCAAATGACCTTTAGAATTCAACCTTTGTGACTCTTCAATCCTTATGGAAAATGATGCCAAACTTTCATGACCCTTCAAATCCTTGTATTTGAAAAGTCACATGGTGAAGCTTTATAAGAAATTGCATCCTTTCCTCCTTTGTCTTTATCTTGGTGACCTTTCGAATTCCTTAAGGTTATTCTTCATGGAAAAATATGCCATACCATATTTTGTATTCACTTTGTGACTCTTGAAATTCCTCAATATGACTCTTCATGGGAAAATGCATCCCATTCCTCTTCTATCTTTACCCCGTGACTCTTTAACTTCTCCATGGGCCCTCTTTTGAATTTTATGCAACCAAAAATATATTCGTTAATATTAAATAAATATTAAAACATTTAAGCCAAATTATGAACATTAAAAACACCTTTAGACAATAAATGCTATGGGACCTTTATCATCAATGCTAGACCTTTGACATCAATGAAAATATTTCTAATAAAAATGTTGATGGCACTTTCTCTATAAAACTAAATAGAAAAATACACAAACTTACATATACATTATAATTGATTCCCACCACCATCTATAATAGAAATGTGGAGTGATGAACACCTGATGCGCTATCATCAAACTAAAAGCAATGATATTTACCCCTCCTCTTAACCTGGCTTAAGGTCATACATAATAGACACCATGAAATAGTCTCCTATTCAAGACCTATATTGGCAACTAGATAGCCATATGCTAAGACTTTATAAAAATGCTCACCACTTTTCATCTAATACTTAGCTGATCAGAGACTATATATTTGAAAACCTTACAAATAAGTAGAGAGCATTCACGTCTTCATGGTTTGATTTTACAATAGTGCTTTTATCTTGGCTCGAGTTTGATCTACTAAAAGAGTAGCCTAATCCCCCTTATTGTATGACTCACATCTGCTGTATATAACCCTGCATCTGAGTGTTATTTTCCCATTCGGGGCTACAAATCTACCCTTCAAGAATAGATGCCTCTTTGGCTCTCAGTTCACCTTTAAAAAATTAAATATATTCTACTCAAGAAAGGAAATTGAATCCAACAGTTCAAATCCCCAACTCAAATGTGAGCTTATCAAATGGAAAACTCATAATGCAGACTTGATTCTAATGAACTCCACAATGTATAAAACAAATCCTTCACCTAAGGTTCAAAAGCCTTTTCAAAAGCAAACGTACCACATTTATAATGAAAGAAAATGCCTCATATACAATAGATGAAGAATAAATTCTATAAGCTTATTCAATCGTGAGCTTACCTTCGTTCCATTCCAGCTAGCCCAACATTGAGCTCTCCTTGGCTGTGTCTACATACAAACACCCTGGATGGTATGTTCATGTAGATATCTTGTGCATCCTTGGCCAAAAGGCCTTATAAAAATAGGTGATCTTCCAGTTATATTCAAAATCATGTAAGGATATTCAAGGTTGTATCTATAAATTGCAGCCATTCATCTGAGCATACACGCATAGCCAGGCAAGAAGCTTTCACACTTAGATGGCTATCTTCACAGCTCGGGTCTGTTTTAAATAAACACAATCAACAGGCTTACCAATGATACAATCTTGCCATAATCTTTACCCAACTCATTCTACTTCGAGCTCTTCAGAGCCATGTCTAGCCATTTTGATTTTTAGAGGCTTACAAGTGAATGGGGAATACAATGATCTCTATTCAATAGTGGATTCATTCATGAGACCCAACAATGCCACCATTATTAGTTCTCAAAACTCATGTCCTTTACTGAGTATATACCAACATCATCAGTTTTGGCCAAGGATTTTGGTCTTTACAATGAATGATCAAAATAGACCCGCTCCACCTTCTATAATGAGCTCTCCTTCCTTTATTTTGAGCTCATCCATTCTTCAAACCCTGATAGGCTTACACATAACCGTGGTCTTGTAAACTATACCATGCAAACATACACCTGGCTCAGGCTCAGCCTTTCCAAACAACTTTCTATTTTGTTCTTCAAAGGCCATAGGCCATTCGGATCACCCCCTTTGAGTCTCCTCTCTAACCTCTACGCCCAACTTGGGCTCAAGATAAAACAAAAAATAGTTTTTAATTTGCAACAATATACCAAGGTTGAAATATTTTCAACCACTCCTTTATTTTCTCAACAACCCCAAATTTAATTTTTACCTTTACTATTTACAATTACTCCTCATTAACAACATTTTGGAGGGAAATTACAATAAATTGAAATTTGAATTCAAACATGACTTGTATCCCAACGTAACCATGTCTTGCATGAAAATGTATGTAGATGCTCCTGTATCATACTCTCCCGCTAAAAATAGATATCTCCTCAATGTTTTAGTCTTCACTCTATCCCTGGATCCCAAGGTCTTGTTGCCAATACCAATGCTTGTCTTTGTTTGGAATAGTCTTTGTCCTTCATTTTGCTTTTCTTCCTCTTTATATATGTCCTTCTCATTTCTTTCTCAACTGCCATCTCCCGCTTCCATGCTTCTTCATCTTCATACATGTCTTCTAGATCTTCTTGGTTCAAAAATTTGTCCATTGAATTATGGACTTCATTCATCTCCACAACTTTAACACCTACATTCAAAACATCAAAGGCAATGTTAGAAGTAAAAACTTGAGACCATAAAGTCTCTTGGCTGCCTCCACTCTTCTACTCTTTGGCCAAATCTGCCTTTGCCTCTTTAGTGTGCTCTTTTCTTGCTTCACTCTTCCCTACCATGGCTTGTACCTTCATTCATCTCTCTTGAATGACCAAACGACTCCTCCAACATTCTCAACTCTTCCTTTAGTAAGATCTCATCTATATCACTATCTTCATCAAACTTGGGCTCATCACTCACAAGGATTACTTGTCCTTCACTAGCCTTACTCTTCATCTCATCCTTTCTTGAGCTGTCTTCATGCAGACCAACTTCTTCAATATACTCATCAAATACAATTGAATCACCCTTACCTTGTGTCTCCTTAATCTCTTCGGTCTCTACTTGAAGCCATCTTATTTGTTCTTTGTTTTCAATGAGGCATTGCTTTGTTGCATACTCTCCCCTTTCCTCATCATCCATCCATTTGGAATTCTCTCCTTGTTGCATATTAGTCCACATAGCCACTTTCCATTTTTCATTTCTCATGAAAAGATCATTAAATGATTCAAAAACATCATCATAAACAATTTGTTTACCTTTCCATGTACTTGTTTTATCCTCACACCTTTGGTTGCATGTGTCAACTTTCACCCTCCTCCATTGACTTCTTGGTGTTGTTACCTCAACACTCACATCTTCATTCTTTGCCTTCTTAGGTACCCATACTTGTTTCTCCTTCTCATCATTTGTCTTCTCAAACCATGTAGGCATCCTGCATCCGTGGTCTTGTACCAACACTTCCTGTTGCTTGGGAGTTTGCTTCTTCCACCATTTAGGCATCACATATCCATGTTTAATTGGAAACTTCACCTTTCTCTTTGCTTCTCTAACATTCATATCAATAGTTTCATGCTTATAAGAAAAATCAATTTTTGAATTCACCTTTACCTCCTTAATGGGCTGCTCCATTAGTTCTTTGACTTGCATAGCGTCTTGATTGTTTGTACTTTCTTCTTCCTTTATGCTTGACTATTCTCTTGCCTCTTCTTGGATTTCAATGGCATCATGGAAGTCATCTTCATCTTCCATCTCTTCTCTTGCTTGTATGGGGTACTCAACACCTCCCTCATGCATTAACTAATGCATCTCTTCTTCTTTATCATCAACAACAAACTCACTTCTCTCTCTTGCACTAATCTCTTCATTCTTCAAGGCCTTTCTTTTGACCTTCGCAAGGCTGCTCATACCTGCAATTACCCATGCAAAGACAACATTAGATATAAAAACAAGAGACCACAAGGTCCCTATGAGTGCTCTCTTCATCAACACTCTCATCTTCTCATGTGTTCTTCCTGACACTTTATCTTTTCTTTCTTCTCTTCTCTTGTTCTCCTCAATGAGAACATTTTTCACAATCTCTTCCTCTTTTTGTTGCTCTCTTGGCAATCTTCTTATCTTCTTCAAGCCTCTATGGGCTTCTCTCTTCTTGGCAATCTCATTTTGCCTTCTTCTCCTCTTCTTCATTAGGAGATCAATTGGCCACTTCAACCTCTTCCTCATTGGCCATACCCATGCTTGCTTATCCATCTGCATCCAAGACTCATATCTATCTACAAACATAGCTAAATCTCTTTTCAAACTAGCAATCTCTTTATCAATTTCAATACTAGTCATACCTTTCTTCTTTTGGATGCTTGTTTTCTTCTTGGTGCCCTTGTGTACCTTGCTGCTTTGCTCCTTTCTCAGCAATATTTCCATTTCTAAGATCTTCACCCAAGTCTTTTCCACCTTGGTCTCTTGATCCCTTTAGGTCCTCACCTAGGTCTTTTGCACCCTAGTCTTTTGGTCCACTTGTCTCACCCAAGCCTTTCTCCTTGACTGGTCTTTTGACAATCTCCTTGGTCTCACCTAGGCCTTTTGCATCCTAGTCTTTTGATCCCCCTTAATGGCTTTATTGAGCTTCACACTGAGTCAATGGTTTGCAATATGACACTACTTTAACCAAATATCAATAATTTCTCAAATCCAAGCTTACCTTGCTTTGGATCTTCCTCTTGAGCATTCACTTACTCCCTTACTTTTGAGCTTTCCAAGCTTCTCTTCTCTCTTGTCAAGCCTCAATGGCTTTAAGCCTTCCTTTTCACCTATTTGCTTCTCAAACATAATAAACTCAAATAAAATATCAAAGGTTACTCATACCTTTCCTCAACAGGGTCTTCTAGTGCTTTGTCCTGTTGATCCCTTTGCCAAATCCTGTAACAATTGCAACATCATTAACAAATGCAACGATCCCAAAGATCTCTTTTCTCAATCCTACAACAACTTATTAGCAAACATGATCAATTACCAAATCCCAAGAGCTTCAAACTCTGATACCAAAAATGATGCGTTGTCATCAAATTGCAAACAATGATATTTACCCCTCCTCTTAACCTGGCTTAAGGTCATACATAATAGACACCATGAAATAGTATCTTATTCAAGACCTATATTGGAAACCAGATAGCCATATGCTAAGACTTTATAAAAATGCTCACCACTTTTCATCTGATACTCAGCTTATCAGAGACTATATATTTGAAAACCTTACAAATAAGTAGAGACCATTCACGTCTTCATGGTTTGATTTTACAATAGTGCTTTTATCTTGGATCGAGTTCAATATAATAAAAGAGTAGCCTAATCCCCCTTATTATATGACTCAGATCTGCTATATATAACCCTGCATCTGAGTGTTATTTTCCCATTCAGGGCTACCAATCTACCCTTCAAGAATAGATGCCTCTTTGGCTCCCGGTTCACCTTTACAAAATTAAATAGCTTTTGCTCAAGAAAGGAAATTGAATCCAATAGTTCAAATCCCCAACTCAAATGTGAGCTTATCAAATGGAAAACTCATAATGCAGACTCGATTCTAATGAACTCCACAATGTATAAAACTAATCCTTCACCTGAGGCTCAAAAGCCTTTTCAAAAGCAAACGTACCACATTTATAATGAAAGAAAATGCCTCATATATAATAGGTGAAGAATAAATTATATAAGCTCATTCAATCGTGAGCTTACCTTCATTCCATTCCAGCTAGCCCAACATTGAGCTCTCCTTGGCTGTGTCTGCATACAAGCACCCTGGATGGTATGCTCATGTAGATATCTTGTGCATCCTTGGCTAAAAGGCCTTATAAAAATAGGTGATCTTTCAGTTATATTCAAAATCATGTAAGGATATTCAAGGTTTTATATATAAACTACATCCATTCATCTGAGCATACACACATAGCCAAGCAAGAAACTTTCACACTTAGATGCCTATCTTCACAGCTCAGGTCTATTTTAAACAAACGCAATCAACAGGCTTACCAATGATACAATCTTGCCATAATATTTACCTAGCTCATTCTACTCCGAGCTCTTCAGAGCCATGTATAGCCATTTTAATTTTTAGAGGCTTACAAGTGAATGGGGAATATAATGATCTCTGTTCAATAGTGGATTCATTCGTGAGAGCCAACAATGCCGTCATTATTAGTTCTTGAAACTCATGTCCTTTACTGAGTATATACCAACATCATCAGTTTTAGCCAGGGATTTTGGTCTTTACAATGAATGATCAAAATAGACCCGCTCCACCTTCTATGATGAACTCTCCTTCCTTTATTTTGAGCTCATCCATTCTTCAAACCCTGATAGGCTTACACATAACCGTGGTCTTGTAAACTCTACCATGCAAACATACACCTAGCTCAGGCTCAGCCTTTCCAAACAACCTTCTATTTTGTTCTTCAAAGGCGATAGGCCATTTGGATCATCCCCTTTGAGTCTCCTCTCTAACCTCTACGCCCAACTTGGGCTCAAGATAAAACAAAAAATAGTTTTTAATTTGCAACAATATACCAAGGTTGAAATATTTTCAACCACTCCTTTATTTTCTCAACAGCCCCAACATTTACTTTTTACCTTTACTATTTACAATTACTGCTCATTAACAACATTTTGGAGGGAAATTATAATAAATTGAAATTTGAATTCAAACATGACTTGTATCCCAACGTAACCATGTCTTGAATGAAAATGTATGTAGATGCTCCTGCATCAACACCTTATCTATTATATCTCTTAAGACCATTAATTCATAACACTTTATCAATTAATAAACTGTAGATGCCTAAAATTGTTCACAACTAGCTTCGACTGGAATTCAAATCGATTCTTACAAACCATTGCAAATTAAGACTAATAATCATTAAACATCACAAATTTACTCGTGCATCATTCATCAAAGCTCATAATCATGTTGAGACATTCCTAATCAGGGTATCCTACTGTATGCAACCATAACCTCTCATGGATTCATCCATAATCATCTTGTGACAACACAACATTCAATTTGGCCTATGGACCTATTAAGTGGGGCACATGGACTTAAATAAAATCTTGAAATAGCTAAATGTCTCATCAAAATTAATTAACAAGCTAAACTAAATGTTGAGGTGTGGAGCTAAAAGCTTCACGAATGAGCAAATTCTGAGGTTGCTGTATTTACACAGTCACTGATGTCGGTCAGGGATCGACTAGAGGCTATCGACGTCAGTTATGGATTGGTCGACGTCGATCATATGCAGGCAGACAGGGACCGACGTCAGTCACCTATGCATTCCAGAAGTCTATTTTCGTGGGATGAACAGATTGTTTGCATGATAAGTTTAACTATTAGTGTTGAGTCTATGTTTCTATTTTTGGTAAGACTGATTTGAACCTTTGATTAGGAGGTGTATCTAATGGTGGAGAATGCATAGCTCATGATCCCTAATTATATATAATAGGGATAGATCTTCATAGCTTGTGTATGAGACATGTAATAGTAGATAATTCAAGTAGCTAAATTGTGTTTGTAATTGTGAGAGAGAACTCTTGAGGGAAAGAGATCTATACATCTGAGAGGTGTGAGAAGAAGAGAGATTTATTCAATTGTATTTCCTTCTGGAAGAGTTTAATACAAGTTTTCATTGTTTTTTGTATCTCTTATTCTTTGCTAATTCTGATTTCTAGTTACTTGTTACTTCTGGTTTAATTTCGTGTCTAGTTGCTTACACAAAAGTAATCAATTATTGTTGTTAGATCCTAACAAGTGGTATCAGAGCTTGGGTTCACTAATAGGTGGTTTTAGATCTATTTAGTGTGTGTTGATTATAGGTCACTCACAGGGGTTTCTATTTGAGTGGGAGTATAACAATGGCAGAAGAAAGTAAACTAAGAATGGAGAAGTTTCATGACAAGAATTATCAATTATGGAGGATGCAGATAGAAGATTATCTATATTAGAAAGATCTGTACTTACCATTAGGTGGGGTTTCAAGTAAGCCCACATATATGCAAGATGAAGAATGGAATGTTCTTGATAGAAAGGCTCTGGGATCCATAAGGTTGAGTCTGGCATCTTCTGTGATTTCCAACTTATCACAGGCAAAGACAACAGTAGAGTTAATGGATACTTTGGCAAATTTATATGAAAAGCCCTCAGCTTCAAATAAGGTATATCTTATGAAGCAATTATTTAATTTGTAAATGCAGGAAGGTGGATCTGTATCTAGTCATCTTAATGATTTCCATGCAATAGTAAATTAGTTAAATTTAGTCAAAATAGTTTTTGATGATGAAATTAAGGCTCTATTAATCTTATGCTCTTTACCAGAAAGTTAGCATAGTTTGGTAATGGCAGTTAGTAATACTGCATCTACTTCAAATATCTTGAAAGTTGATCATGTTGTTAGTGTAATCTTGAATGAGGAAACTCGTAGGAAAAGCATAGGGGAATCATTAGGTAATGCTTTAAGTGTTGAAAGTAGGGGAAGGCAAAAAGAGAAGGGCAAACAAGGGAGATCAAGGTCTAAGTCAAAGATGAGAAGTAGTTCTAAATCTAGAAATTAAAGAAAAATAACCTGCTAGACTTGTGGAAAGAAAGGGCATGCAAAGAAAGATTGTTGGTTGAAGTTTAAAGAAGAAAAGCAGCATGAAGGTAATGAAGAAGCAAAAGTTGCAGGTATTGTTGCACAAGATGCTTTTGCACTTTCTTTGGATAATAGAATAGAATCTTGGGTTGTAGATTTTGGTGCCTCTTTCCATGCAACCCCAAATAGAGAATTTTTCAATGATTATGTCCAGGGAGATTTTGGAAATGTTTATTTAGGGGATGATGAGCCTTGTAAAATTATTGGCAAAAGAAAAGTGTAGCTGAAATTATAGAATGGCAACACATGGGTGTTGAGGGATGTCATGCATGTACCCATCCTAAAGAGGAATCTAATTTCTATAGGAAAGTTGGGGGATGAGGGTTGCATAGTAACTCTCATAGCTGAATCTTGGAAGGTTTCCAAGGGTGCACTTGTACTAGCCAGAGGCAAGAGAGTAAGTACTCTCTATTTATGTAATTGTATTACTGATTATTCTCTTTTTGTTCTATCTACTTCAGATGTAGATGGAAAGTTGTGGCACTGTAGGCTCGACCACATGAGTGAGAAGGGAATGAAAGTTTTTAAGTCAAAAGATAAGCTTTCAAATTTGAAAAGCATAAATCTAGATTTCTGTGAGCATTGTATTTTTGGAAAATAGAAGAGAGTGAGATTTCTCAAAATTGGGTCAACAAAGAAAAAGCACAAGTTGGAGCTTGTTCACACAGACGTGTGGGGACCAGCTCAGGTAGCTTTTATTGGAGGATCACAGTATTATGTTTCTTTCATTGATGATGCTACAAGAAAGGTATGGGTTTATTGCATAAAGAAGAAATTTGATGTTTTTGACACATTTAAGAAATGGAAAGCTTTGGTTGAGAATGAAACAGGTTTGAGATTGAAGTGCCTTAGATCTGACAATGGTGGTGAGTACTACAGTAATAAATTCAAAAGTTACTATTCTATGAGTGGAATACGTAGGGAAAGGACAGTTCCAAGGACACCTCAGTAAAATGGAGTTGCTGAAAGGATGAATAGAATAATATTGGAGCGTGCACGGAGTATGAGGTTGCATGCTGATTTGCCTTTACAATTTTGGGTAGAAGCTATAGATACTGCGATTTACCTAATTAATAGAGGACCCTCTACTACTCTGGATGGTGGAATTCTAGAAGAGGCTTGGACAAGTAAAAAGGTAGATCTTTCATTTCTCAGAGTTTTTGGTTCTAAAGCTTTTATGCATGTTGATAAAGAAAATAGAAAGAAGCTGGATGCTAAATCTATGAGGTTCACTTTTATTGGTTATTGCTCTAGAGATTTTGGATTCTGGTTGTGGAATTTAGGAACTAACAAAATTATTAGAAGCTGTGATGTTGTTTTCAATGAAAAGGTGATGTACAGTGATCAACTCAAGAAGTTGAATAATTCTGAGCAGGGCAGTAGAGATTTGGACAAGATTGTGATCCAAAATGAGCTTACGAGAAATCACTTCTAGAAAAACACAGACACCGACATCAGTCAAGCAAGAATCGATGTCAGTCAGACAGGTTAGACAAGAATTGACATCGGTCAAAAAACAATTGACATTGGTCAGACAGGAATTGATGTCGGTCGGGTGGAACTGACGTCGGTCAGGTACAAACCTAAAAATGATTGAGATCGGTCACTGACAGAGAATTTGGGCGGATAGAAAGTAGTGAATGAGTCTCAAACACCCATAAGGAGGTTAGAAAGGGTAAGTAAACCTCCAATTCGATATTCCCCTTCACTATTCTACTTATTACTCACTGATAGTGGAGAACTAGAAAGCTTTGATGAGGCAATGCAGGTAGAAACCCAAAAATAGTGAGAGCTTGGCATGAATGAGGAGATTGATTCCTTGAAAGAGAACCAAACGTGGGATTTGGTTTAGTTACCAGCCAAAAAGAGAGCATTGAAAAACAAATGGGTTTACAGGTTAAAGGAAGGTGAGAATGGACAAATGAGACATAAGGCTAGGTTGGTAGTAAAGGGATTTGCACAGAAACTAGGTATTGATTTTGGTGAAATTTTTTCTCCTGTAGTAAAAATGACTTCTATTTAGACTGTATTGTCTTTAGTTGCTATTGAGGATTTGCATCTTGAGTAGCTTGATGTTAAGACAACATTTTTTCATGGAGATTTAGATGAATAAATTTATATGGATCAGCCGGAAGGGTTTGAGGTCAAAGGTAAGGAGAAGATTGTGTGCAAGTTGAAGAAAAGCTTATATGGTCTTAAGCAAGCTCCAAGACAATGGTATCTGAGATTTGAAAGGTTTATGACAAAGCATGGCATTGGTAGATGTCAATCTAACCATTGTGTTTATTTTAAGAGATTGGATAATGGTAGATATATTATCTTGTTACTATATGTAGATGATATGCTTGTTGCAGGTTCAAACATGTAGGATATTTCTAAGCTTAAGGTAAAATTAGCTCACACATTTGCCATGAAGGATTTGGGAGTAGCAAAGAAAATCCTTGGCATGAGTATTAAGAGAGATAGGAAAAATCACAGTTTGATTTTGTCTCAAGAGGATTATGTGAACAAGGTGTTGGAGAGGTTCAATATGCAGGATGCAAAACTGGTAAGTACACCTATGGCTAGACACTTCAAGTTGAGAAAAGAACAGTGTCCTAAATTAGATGATGAGGTAGAGTACATGAGTAGAGTTCCATATGCTTCTGTAATTAGGAGATTGATGTATGTAATGGTATGTACTAGACCTAATATTGCCCAAGCAGTGGGAGTTGTCAGTAAGTTTATGGCCAATCCAAGGAAGGAACACTGGAAAGTAGTTTAGTGGATTCTCAGATATCTGAGAGGGACCAATAGTAGGCATTTATGCTATGGAGGGTCAAACACTTCTCTACATGGTTATGTAGATTCGGATATGGTAGGTGACTTGGATGGCAGGAGAAGCACCACAGGTTATGTGTTCACTATTGGTGGAATGGTGGTTAGCTGGATTTTAAAGTTGCAGAAGGTTGTTGCCTTGTCTACTACAAAGGCAGAAGACATTGCAGTCATAGAGGCTAGCAAAGAGATGATATGGATGACTCAGTTCATGGAAGAGTTGGGAAAGGAGAAAGAGAGTTGTAGATTATACAGTGATAGTTAAAGTGCAATTCATTTGGCAAAGAATTCAGCCTTTCATTCAAGAACCAAACATATACAGCTTAGGTACCACTTCATTAGACAGGTATTGGAGGATGGTGAGTTGAAGCTGGAAAAGATCTATACGGATGAGAACCCTACTAATATGTTAACAAAATTGGTAACAAAAGAGAAGTTAAATCTTCATTCAACTTTTGTCGGTCTTCCAGATTGAGCTTGAAGATGGAGAAGCTAGAAGATGTTGCTGTATAGGTACAAGTGCAGCTGTTTATCTCCAAGTGGGAGATTGTTGAGGTGTGGAGCTAAAAGCTTCATGGATGAGCAAATTCTGAGGTTGCTGTATTTACATAGTCACCGACGTCAGTCAAAAATCAACTGGAGGCTACTAACTTGGTTATGGATCAGCTGACATCAGTCATATGCAGGTAGATAGGGACTAACGTCGGTCACCTGTGCGTTCCAGAAGTCTATTTTCATGGGATGAATAGATTGTTTGCATGATAAGTTTAACTGTTAGTGTTGAGTCCGCATTTCTATTTTTGGTAGGACTGATTTAAACCTTTGATTAGGAGGTGTATCTAATGGTGGAGAATGCATAGCTCATGATCCCTAGTTCTATATAATAGGGATAGATCTTCATAGCTTGTGTATGAGACATGTAATTGTAGACAATTCAAGTAGCTGAATTGTGTTTGTAATTGTGAGAGAGAACTCTTGAGGGAAAGAGATTTATACATCTGAGAGGTGTGAAAAGAAGAGAGATTTATTTAATTGTATTTCCTTCTGGAAGATTTTAATACAAGTTTTCATTATTTTTTGTATCTCTTATTCTTTGTTGATTCTGATTTCTAGTTACTTGTTACTTCTGGTTTAATTCCGTGTTTAGTTGCTTACACAAAAGTAATCAATTGTTCTTGTTAGATCTTGATACCAAATTAACTGCCTAGTTGAATAATCCATGTGTAATTAATGAATTACTAAAAAATAAATTAAAAAATATGAAATATCTTAGCTTTTCATGATTACCTTTTGCAAGTTGTCAAGCTTTTAAAAAATATCTCAAAATATCTCTTTTTGGAGACCCATGCCTATTCATTGAAAATCATGATTAATTGACACCTTTTAACTATTTTGGAGTTATGTTGACTCACTTAGGTTAGGTTTGAAACCATTACATGTTTAAACTATACTTTAACTCACCTTGAGGTGGGGTTAGTTCTTAATCCTATAAATATAAGCCATTGCCTATTGAAAAGAGGGCTTAGAAATTGTAAAGTTATAATGCAAGTTTTTTAGCATGATTTATATCAATAGTGTTACAATGCCAAAATATTGAGCCAAGACACATCAAGAAATCATAAGCCATATCAAGCCACAAGCCATAATGTTTCCAAGGAAAGAAGGAGCAAATAAAATTCCATTGCCAAAGACTCTTTGAGCACAAACCGAGCAAGACACATAATGAACTATATGGAACATTCAAGGAAGGTAAGAGATTGTTGTTATTTTACATTTTAGTTATGTTTTAAATTAGTTTTGTTAATTAAGCTCCCCCTATGATCTATACTTAGAGATGTTAACATGTTAGTGTGTTCATTTCATTATTTTATGGACTAACACAAGACTAACCTCCTCTCCATTGTCAAATTCATATGATCACAAATGACACACCTAGTGAGACCTAAAGCATCTCATATATCAAGGAGACCAAAGTGCATCTCTTAATTTTTTAAATGATTTCTTGATCATCTTAAAAGTTTGAGTTTTTACTTTGATTTTTTGTATTCTATTTTTTAGTGTTACACAAATTTACATAGAAATTGACATTGATTTTACCTAACTGACATTGGTCCTATACTACCTAACATTAGTCTTGTATAGTAGATGTATTGCTTATATAATTAATGTTAGTATTTGTGTGCATCACCTAGAACCAATGTCAATCTCTATGTACATCAGCTAGAACTAATGTCGGTCTCTATACATAATAGTAGGTTGATAGGCCATCTTTTAGAGCTTCATTTAGGGTCATCCTGACTCTTTTTTTATGCTTTTTTTTTAATCCACGTGTTTTCTCGTAAGTTTTTAGAATATGATATAATTTTAACTTCAAGTTTTACAAATGTTTAACAAAATCTCAAAACTCCCTAAAATTTTTTACATGACCCAAAGGCCACAAGGAGACATTTAAAACACTTCTAACTTGCATTTTTCAAATTTAAAATTGGTGTTTTAATAATATTTTTGTTTAAATAATTTTTGTTTTGTTTCAAGATTTAAAAAACAAATGTCAAGGGTCCAAAAAATTCACAACACATTTTTTTTTGTGCATTAAAATGAACTTTAATTACTTAGTTACATGCTTTTGAGAATGTTCATTTTATGCCTTATTTGTTTAAAGTTGTTTGTTTATGCAAATTGATTGATACATGTATGATATCCCCCATCCCTTTTAGGGAACTTAGGTGACCAAAATCAATATTTATTTACCTTTTGACTTGTCTAATGGTGTGAAAATAATGTCATTAAGGCTCTCCTCAAATCCATATAGTTTGAGTGATCTAAACGCAACCCTAAAGTCTTTTCACTAGTCATTTATTTTTATGCAACTTAACTTGTAAGAGGGAGTTAATCACCTTATCATGTGTTTTTTAGGGGTGTGTTGACTTGGAATTTCATCTCACATCATTTTACCAACCCTACTCCATGATAGGGCATATCAATTAGGGTATGTATACTGTAATTGCCAGGGGGTTGAGCAACTAGGATCTCTGATCGTAATGAAAAAGCCAGGTCTGGTTAACCAGGGGATTTTACTAAAAAGTACATAGATGGAATCAATATGAAAAGGAATATACCCTTTTATAGTAAGTTATTTGGTATAAAATTAATTTATGTGATTACATCTCTAGTGTTAACCACACTTGGGACCATCTAAGCATGTGAAACCTATAGTTTTAAAACAACCCTTTATGTAGAAATACTATTGATGAAAGGTAAGTATCCCAAAGTTCCATGTCACCATAAAATCTCTTGGGAGAAGAGGGGGATGAAAAAAACTACTTATTCATGCACTTTTATTTTTGGATGAACACTTAAAATCCTCTCAAGGGCACATATATAGATAAAATTTGATAGTACTACACAACCTTATCAATTTTAGAATCTAGGATGTTACTCTTAGGTGTTTGTGTTGTTTTATACTTTATTGATTAGGCTTTGAGTATAAATATGTATGTTTGTCTTCCCATGTCAAAACAAATTTTGTGTCCACACCACTCTATTATTTGAGGAGGTGTTATGTTATCCATTTGATGTCTTACTTTTTACCTTAGTATTTTTGACAAATATTTTATGTGTGTCACTTGATTGAAAAGGGTAACATTACACTACCCAATTCATTTCAAGTTTTGTGCCTTAAGAGTCTTGAAACCAACCATTTATTACATATTTAGAGCATGATAATGTAGTTACATTGTTAGATTCCTTTTATAGACTCGTTTGCTTGTTTCCAAAAATCCATTTTTGAAACCAAGTTGTGTGTGTCTTTTAGAACTTTATCTAGTGCCATTATATCATTCACCTATGTCTTTTAGAACCTAAGTTTTTAATTAACCTTGACAAGTTTAGATCCAAATATTAATTGATTTTTATTTATGCCTTATGTAATTTGGGCCTAGACACTGATCTTTCTCTTTTGAGTTATGTAGCTTAGGTTAATTCTTCACCCAAAATTCAAAAGCTATTGTTTGTACCTATATTTGGGAGAAAATAATATATCTCTAAGTTCCTTTTGTTTTATGCCTCATAACAAATTGGCCAAGTTCATGTCTAAAATCAAGTGCCTAGTCTATGCCAAAGTATTTTAGGTTTGTTAGATTAAATCATCCTTTTATTTAAAGTCTAGATTTAGACGTCATGTTTGGCCAAAAGTCCTAGCACATGCCTTTTTTTGAGCCTATATTTTGATGCCGTGTTTGGCCAAAATAGCTAGCAACCTTTATTTTCCTAGATTATACCTATTTGGAACACTTTAAACCTAGATTTTGGCATTCTAGTTTTCATTCATCCACTTGAACTTTTGTGTGTGAGACATTTGACATTAGAATATTTTATACGAAGTTTTAACACATACCATTTTAGAGATACAACTCCACTCTTATACCAAGTGAGACCAAGTTTTAACCATTTGTCCTTTGGATAAAGTTTTTTAGAGTTTATAGAACTCTAAACCTTTTATGAAGTGTTTATCATTAACTTGGATATGTGTCATTACACTTATGGTGGAATCATGTACACTCCAAGTTATGATGGAATGGTCACATAAATTAACTTTGTTTAGGATACCTATGGTGAAGAAGTGGTTTATGAAATGAATCCTTATCCTCCTTGCAATACTCAATCTAGGGAATAAATCCAAGTGCTATGTTTGGTAATACCTTCTTTGGGTCCATTGACGTATAATATTCACCATCTCATCTATCATGGTGTCTATTCCCCCACTTACACCATTAACCCTCCTTTGGAATACATGAGCCACCAAGATCCATAATGTCCAAAGACTATCATTTATATACCAAGACCTCATCCTTTGGCTTGCATGAGAAACCAAGCTTTGAAATACCCTACCATTTCTATACCAAGACATCATCATTTGGGTTGCATGAGAAACCAAGCTTCATAATTTCCTACCACTTATATACTAGGACCTCATCCTTTGGCTTGTGTGAGCAACCAAGCTCCACAACACCCTACCATTTCTATACTAGGACCTCATCCTTTGGCTTGGATAAGAAACCAAGCTTCATAATGCCCTACCATTCCTATATCGAGACCTCATGCTTTAGCTTGTGTGAGCAACCAAGATTCATGATGTTGTACCATTTGTATACTAAGACCTCATCTTTTGACTTGTGTGAGCAACCAAGCTCTACAATTCCATACCGTTACCATTCTTGACTCTTACATGTATAGTAGCTCATTATCCCAACCAAGTTATCCAACAAAAAATCAATGGGTCATAGTTACTATTCTAAGCTAGGAACCAACCTTTGTTAAGCCTATAATTATCCAACCACCAACCATTTTTCAACCATTTTCAACCATTTTGCACTTTAGAAAACCCCTACCAATTTTCCAACCCCAACCAAACCAATCAATACCTCTCCAACCAAGCCAATCATTCAAGGACCGAGATATGTTCAAAACTGGTATTTTAAAACTAATTGTAAACCAAGGCTAATATAACCAACCAATTTCTGATGTTTTTTTTGAATAAACCATTTGTGATAAGTCAACCTATGATCAATCACTTTTTGATACTATACCTATTGTCAAATAGTCTCACTCTGACAAGCTAATCATTACCAAGTCACTTCTTAATTATTCTGACTACCTATGGGCAAATCATTATCTTGACCATATGCCTATTTTTAAAGAGACTCCCTTTGATGAGCCAATCTTTGAGGAGTTATCTCTTGACCCTTTTCCTATCATTGAGGAGTCTCACTTTGACAAACTAGTCTTTATGGAGCCCATCATGCCATCATAGGCCATTACTTGTCCCATACCAAATATTCAAAAAGACATCATTGTAGAAGTATCCACACTAGATGAAGAATCAACATTAGAGTCAATTTATATTCTTGAATCAAAATTAGTTTTAACATTAGAATCAGAATCAACATCAGTCTCAACATCAGATTCAAAGTCTTTTGAGTTAGTTTCAGCTTCATAATCTGAATATGTTTGTGGCTATTACAATATTGATAACACATGCCTCCTAGATAAATTTTAATAAATTCATGATCCTTATATGATTTTTGAGGATGATTACTTCAAATTTGACATAAGATCTCATAGTATCTTCTACAAGGATTGTTCTGCCTCCCCCCATTCCTTTATCATTCCACATGGTATTAATACCAACCAACCTAGCCATTATATTGACATTTCACCTCATATAAGTGTTGACTAGGACCAATAGAACCACACATTGTTGAATTTCATCCATGGTGACATATCAATCGTAGAATATAAGGGGGACCAAGACCACATTCATGCAAAAGAAGAATAATCTCCTAGTGAAACCTTTTCAGAGGTGCTAGGAGACAATCAAAGTTCAACTCAACATCTTCTAGTAAAACCTTTTCAAAGGTACTATGAGACAATCAAAGTTAAAAATCAATGTTCCTTATTGAAATTTTTTTGGAGCTGATATGGGATAATCAATACAACTTTATTGGTGAAAACCTCATTGAAGCACCAATAACTAAGCACAACATTTATTCACTATTTGATGAATACATTATTTAAAATGAAATCAAAATAGCTTCCAATATACAACATAATTAGATGGTAGCTACTCTCAAGCCCAAAAAATATAAAAATTTGTTGGTCCTATTGAGAGCATATTCAAAAGTATTTAGCTCCACCATAACCAAAGTTATGTTGAATCAAGAATCAACAACATTATGTGTGCCTAAAAACCCTAATCTTTATTTGTTGCTTGACCATTATACATTCCATTATCATCCACATTTACATTTACAAATCAAAACTATCATCCAATATTTATCCCTATCTATCATCCCTAGCCATACTTTCCTTTGTAGAGGCTATAAAGATATATTATCTTAAAGTTTGAAGGAAACATAATCAATGACCAATGAAGATCACAATAACATCCATAGCATCCAAATCTACAACATGTTCTTGATAATGTAACTATTAAAAAGAGGTGTGGGATAGTAATTTTCATCATTTATTATTATGGTTGTATCATTTACTAATCAGGGTGTGCATCTCCACATCAATAGGAAAAATAGAAACAACACACCTTGGCCAAAAACATTTACATTGCCATTTCCATTTGCCATTTACTTTTCCTCTTTAATTCACCATTCCTATTAAAATTATTTCATACCCTACTATTTACCCTCACCTTATCACTTGGGGGAAACCCTCTCACCATTATATCTAATTAACACCATCATCCTAAATAATGTCATACCATATACCATTTTACCATGCCATCCTTATTAATACCAAAGTCTTTTGTAGCTGTCCTACCTACCCCTTTTTGATCTTGGTTCCTTTTGTTCTTATTATACCTTTCATGAGGGGATTATAATATATTTTTTATAGTTTTATAATTCCATGTTTAAATAATAGTCTTTGAAAGTAGTGTGAGATTAGATTTGGAAAGTTATCTTTCATTTATGCCTGACTAGTGACATTGATTATAACCACCTATAGGCACACCAGTGTTCCACCTTATGTTCCTAATTATAACTACTTGTGGGAAAATTAGTATCACAGACCTATGTTATTATTTTATAATTATAACCACCTATGGGAAAATTAAGAATAACACATTTACCATGTATTTCCACATCACCTTGCCATTGCCATTCTCATTTTCTTGGCCATTTGCCTTAATTTTAGAACTTATTGTGACCTAGTCGATTCTCCCCATATTTTGTGTGGGTATAAATATTATAACTTGAGGTCCTAAGATAAATACATAGGCCATGATCGATTCACATTGAGGTCAACTCAATCCCTGCTTTCCATACACTCTCACCATTTTATGAGTGGTATCTTGTCAATATTTAATGATTTAAGGTACCTCAAAATTTCAAAAACATTTATCCTATCTAAGCCTAGTTATTCATCCTCAATCCACCTTACCAAGGTAAATCCATTGTCAGGATGCTTTCTATTACTTTTATTTTCAACTTTCTATGTGTTTATTCATTTATTGTTTGTTTGTTTACTTTCATTAATGCGCCTTGACTCAATATGTATGTGTTCATTAGGTGATTCCTTGTGAATTATTCTTGATTCTATATATATTCATATATCAACATTATCATCATGGTTTTTATCATTGATGCATTGTTTTTAATTATTTATTGGATCGAGAGTTAGTCCTTACGCACATTTCAGCTAATTTATCATAGTGTTTTATATCATGATGCATACCATTAGGTGCTATAGAAAAAATAAGCTCAATAAGTATTACAAGCAATAGAGCTATAAAATTTTCTCCTTGGTAACCTTGGAAAATCCTCCTACCCTCCTTGATCAAATCAACCCATTGACCATTCTACTTATATCAATGCTAGTAAGGATGGACATCTTCACATTAGTTGGTACAACTAAATCATTCACATTGATTAATTCTTATTATTCTATTCATCTCTTCCATCACTTTGTGCATCCCCATATTTCTAGTTATTTTTTGATTCTTTAGTCATTAGAGCATCAAATCTACATTTGTGCTCGCTCATCTTTAATTTATGCATCATATTACATTCATGAGTTATGCTTGCTAATATACCCTACTAGGGAACAATCATTTATCATTATTTAATCTAAGTCATCTTAATGATTATAACTGCTAATGGACAAATCATTATTTCAACTCATCAACCCTAATTGGGGTATATTCCATTGCCATTGATTATAACGACCTATGGGAAAATCAATGTCTCAACCTTTTTTATTGATTATAACCACCTTTGGGAAAATCATTACTTTTTACATCAATGCATGCAAACATTTTATCAATTGGATTAATCTCATTCATGGATTAATTTAATTTGTCTTCTTGCTTATTTTCAAGGGACCATCCATCGAATATAGGTGATGGTCACTTCCTCGAGGGGGCATCATTATAAGCTTTCCAAACATTATTTGGATCTTCTTCAATCATTATGTTCTTTTAGGCATACATGCCTTTTTCATTCCTTGAAAATATGTTACTATGCCTATAACTTACAATGCCTTACAAAATAGGGGTAAACTATAGACACCTAAAATTGGCCACAACTAGCTTTGATTAGACTTTAGATCAATTCCTACCAACCATTACAAATTAAGCCTATGAATCACTAAACATATCAAATTTACTTGTGCATCATTCATCAAAACTCAAAATCACATTGAGACATCCCTAATCAGGGTATCCTATTGTATGAAACCATAACCTCTCATAGATTCATCCCTAATCATCTTGTGGCATCACAAAATTCAATTTGGCATATGGACCTATTAAGTGGGGCACATGGACTTAAATCAAATCTTGAAAGAGCTAAATGGCTAATCAAAATAAATTAACAAGCTAAACCAAATTAAATGTCTAGTTGAATTATCTATGTGCAATTAATGAATTACTAAAAAAGGAAATTCAAAAATATGAAATATCCTAGCTTTTTGTGATTACATTTTACAAGTTGTCAATCCTTTGGAAAATATCTCTTTTTGGAGACCCATGCCTATTCATTGAAAATCATGAGTAATTAACACATTTTAACTCTATTGGGGTTATGTCGACTCACTTAGGCTAGGTTTGAACCCATTCCATGTTTAAAATACACTTTAACTCACATTGAGTTGGGGTTAGTTACTAAGCCTATAAATACTATTGTACCCAATATCCCCCTTTTCTTTAGAAGAAATAGGGACCCACTTTTTTAGTTTTTGGCTTTGTCTGATTGAACCTGTCTTCTATATGTTTATGCTAATTATTGAACATAATGATTCTTAGTATTTATACTTAGAAGAAGGTAGAATTATAGCATGGTTTTATTTAATTTTATGGACTAACTCTATTAATACCTTTTAGGAGTTTTTTGAACTATGCAGATTCTTGAGACTTAGTCTATTTGGAAATATTCATTCAAAGATTTTACTCATCGATATTTTTGATTAGACATTTTTTTTTATGGGAATTAGGTATTTGAGTACTTTTTTTTAGACAGTTTATTTGATAGTTTTTGTGTTTTGGGTATTTTGACTGGGACCCCCTTTTTTGGTGATCTATTTATATATTCATTCAAAATTTTAGGTCTTCAAAATTTTTATTTTGAACATAATTTGGTCTTTAGGGATTTTACATTGGACATTTCTTCTAAAGAAATTATCCTAAAAGGGACTTATCATTTATAAGTTCTAGGCCTTTGGATTTTTTTTTTGGACATTTTATCTAACAGACTTTTTTTTGGGTGCTTTACACATGTTTTAGATTTTTACTATAGACATTTTGTCTGACAAAAATTAGGTCTTCAAGATTTTTTTTTTGTTATGGATGTTTTTTAAAGACCATTCCCCAACACAAAACCCAAATACCCTATTCTCAAGTGCTAAAATAATTGTTATACTTAGTTGAATAAAAGGCTAAAATATTTCCTAATATTATGATAAAGTCCCCCACCAACTTGAACTAATGAAATTTGAACGATGCATGAAATATAAAAGAATTGAACATTGGAAATTTATATCACATGAATTAGTATTCAATGTGACAATCCATATACACAATGTGTAACCATTTTAAGAATTCATTACTTTTAAACAAATGTACACTCAAAGTTTACTACTATCTTATGTGATGAAGAGCCCTAACTACTAACTTTGATAAGACTATGAGTAAAAACATGACTAGTGGAAACATAAATTGATCATACAACACAAAGAGCACATAGAGGAAGACTATTAGCACACCCAAATTTCATGTAATAAACAATGGTGTCTTCATCCAAGGTATTCAGGAGAGCAGTTCCACTATTTCCCTAATTCATTAAAGATTCCACATAGTTTATTGACACAGTCTTCGATGTTAACATATTTGATAATAGATATGTGAATTAATCATAGGTATGGGAAAAGGTTTGTTTTATTTATATATTTTCATTATATTATAATATATCTCTCTCCAAGCAACTATTTGTCAAATTTTTACTACCTATAAAACAAAAAAAATTGCACTTTGCTTCTGTCAAGCCTGAGGTGGTGCCTTGCATCAACCTCCTCTATGATTTGTTATTTGTAGGAAAGGTAACACATGATAATTTAACACATAAAATTAGAAATATTTAATTAGTATAATTCATCTCAAGTGCATATTTTCAAAGATATTTAGAACTACTAACACTCGATGCATATTTTAATAAATATAGGCTGGTGCAGTAGAACCAAGAGAACATGATAGAAAAAGTTGTCTTCATGGCTTCTTACCAATGAGACCATCAATTTCAAAGGAAATAATCAAAAGGGGTTCACTTTAATTTACAATTTCAAGATGTAAGTGTGTATTATAATGGTGCTACTAAACCAACTCTATGATATGCTAAGCATTCACTTTCTTAATCTAAATTAGGTACCATTGCTGCACATGATGTTGACTAGTGATGTTGCATTTGCATTGGGGGAGATAATTAGATTTAATTTTAGGGAATATATCATCCAAAAATATAAAAAAAATAAACCTACTAACCATTTTTACATGATGTCTTATTTGTTAGATGGTATCATGGGGACTTACTAAAAGGTTCTCAGTGAGCTATGGTGCCCAACTATTGACTGTATTGAGAACATGATTTGTGATTAGTTTTAGTTTATGCATATATATGATTACATGAAGAACATGGTGAATATCATTGAGGATGTATATCCTCAAGTTTGGTAGGATATCCATGGTTCACAAATACCAAGGATTGGATCCAACATTGTGAAGACACTTGCCATAAGAGGGGACTATTTCTTATATCTAGATTTCACTGTTATAATGATCTGGGGAAACAAGGTTCACCCATTGTGTCTCCTAAAGTACATTCTAGACAAGTTGTTAGAGAAAGAAATTTATTTTTAATTATGGTGGAACGTAGAATAAGACATGTCTAGATAGAAGAAAAACTCATATTTTGGCCACCATATAGTCATTGGTAGAATGGTATACACCATAAGATAACATTTTAGAGAAGTTAGAGGTAAGAGAAATAGTTATCACTTTCCCACACTTCCACATAGGAATTGGGATCCTCATGGACTCATCCAAAAGTATATACATGGATTTAATATCCCTTACAACCACAAATCTTATTCTTATGACTTTTTATTTCTAAATGCAAAAGATGATGAGGAAGTGTTAGAAAGGGAAAAGATTGTTGAATTAAAGAAGGATCATTTGAGGATGATTCAAGAAGACAATTCAATTTATGTGAGGGAATTGGATAGTAAAAATTCACTTTTAGGATGGACCCATTAAATTTTTTGAAAGGTCTAGTTTTTAGAACAATCCACAAAACAAGGAAGCTCCTCATCATAAGGACTCCCTCTCAAATTGAAGTTATGGGTTGTGAAGAAATAACTTAGGGTAGTTAAACCCAACCTCAAGGGAGTACAGGTAGGAGACCCCATTAATTTGGAATCTAATAAAGAGGGGCCAACACATGAAGAGTAAGCTGCTAACATAGTATCAATACCCATAGCTACACCCCAGGCACAAGTTATCACATCTACAGGGGTAGTAATAGGCATAGTAGCTTCTCCAAGCCAAAAAGACTCCTCCACATAGATAAATACCCATATTATCTATACAAGGAATCCTACAAGTAATCCCACAATTGAGTTATCACAAGGCTTGCCTACTGGACCCCAACACCTAGAAGTGATAGAGGGAGAGGTTATGGATTTAAAAGAATAAGATGAATCTGATGAAGAATTTGAGCTAGAAAAGGATAAATAATTAAGCCTTGAGTTAGACAAGGGTAAGGATCTAGCTTTGTCATCCACCCTAGTTACTCAATCTATAGATACTACCCCTTTATATTTTATTTCTATTCCCATGTTTGGTTTTGTTTTTGTTTCTTCTATTTTAAGGACAACTAAGGTAGAAATGCCTACTTCCACCTCTATTGATCCATTTTACCCAACTTAATTCATATAATTACCCTTGATCAAAATAAAATATGAGAAGGATGTTTCCTTCATTGATCTAATATCCACCTCCATTCCATTCATGGCTACCTCAAACATCTCTTCTGGTACTAACACTATTAGAATAATGAAAAAAAAGAAGGCATCCAGGGAGGTGGAAATAACCATGGCCAATTCACAATTTCATGTTCAATATAATTGGCTCACCCTTCCCATGTTATTATCCACTACATATAGGGAAACCATTATGACAAGTTCAAGCAAAAGTAGGAGGGACAAGCCCCAAATTGTCATAATCCATCTACTTCCTTAGTTTGGAGGAGTGGATTGGTTTAAGATAATTTGGCCCTCCTTGCCTAACATCCTTATGCAATAATATAAGAAGCAACAAATAGTTGAGGAGGATGAGGAGGAGGTTGTGGTTACAACCTCAAGAGAAATATATGTCAACCAACTGAACATTCCTCCTTGGGCCATGGATTTGAGAATCAAGACCTCCCAGTTACCTAGTTTTAAGATTAATAATCTCCCCTCCATCACCACTCTTTTTTATAAGCCATCTATAATCATACATAGGGTGAATAAGAGGAAGTTAGAGGATGATAAAGGTAGGAAGTTAATCTTCAAGGAGAGATAAAAGATTTTCTCCCTAACCAAGAGGCAAAATAGGTAGCCATGACAATATCCTTATGTTGAAAGCTTCAAAGACTTGGCTGAAGCACACAAAGAGGACATGGTGGCCATTAAATAAGGAAAAAATAAGGAATAGCTAGAGGTTATATAGTTAAAATAATAGGCCAAAATTGTACACATTCCAGTAGACATTGAGGTAGAGGTTCAAGATGCAGCCTCTAAATGGTATAATTTTTTAGAATCTCTATATTTTATGTGAGATAAATTAGCCCCACACATCAATAAAACTAATGAATTATTCAATAAATTGAAAATATTGGTTGCATATATGGGAAATAAGGCTTACAACCATTTGGATCTTATGACACCCCTTGAGGCATCTAATGCCCTCAACCTAGTAGTCATAAAAATGGAAAAAGCTCAAGAATGGCTAAACTTAGTTTGCACTTTAATCCCAAGGTATCAAAAACATGAGACCTAGGTTATTCAAATTTTGAATGATTTTAAGTTATCTAAAGTGAAGGACACCATAGGGAAATTGATCAACAAGATCAATTTTGATCAACTCATACAAGAGGTAACAAATAAATTCAAATAGAGTCTGCAAGGCCTAAGATTGGAGGAGATAGAAGTTAAATTGAGCACCACTAAGAAGAAAGTTATTGAGGTGGAAATATTAAAGAATAAATTCTAAGCAACCAAGATAAAACATGCAAAGCTCCTTAGTCAAGTCGATAGGATTTACCAACTACTACTACTCAATATGGATATCATTCAATAATAGTATGATGCTATAGATAAGTGTTACAAAGAGAATGAGGAAAATAAGAAGAAATCTGAAGTTGATAATTCTAGTTTCATTTTAACATCTATAATTTCTACTTTTACCACTGTGGCCACTAAACCGACCAATGTGCATGCAACCATTCAAACAACACAACCTTGAATGGCTAGATTTTGTGCATGGATAGTTTTGTAATGGCATATATATATATATATATATATATATATATATATATATATATTTGTATTTTATTTTAGTTTTAAATATAATTATAATTTTCCTTTTTTTTGTACACATGCACACGTTGCTTGATTTTGTAAAGGCCAACTTAGACTAATTGACAATTATAAGTGAACTCTTATACAATTTTGACCATAATTATAACTTAAGTTATATCACATGTAATGAATTTTCATGAACTTGGAGGATGAGGTAACCCCTTCCCCAATCCTATTTAAACAATTTTAATCCATATTTTGGAGGGGTTAGAGAATTTTGAATATACAAGAGTGAAGCAATTTGGATTGTCTACTCATGTGCTTGCATATTTTATTTACATTATTTATGTAATTTGATTATATTTATTTGGTTGTATGATTCAATATTCCTTAGTGTGAAAAATATGTGAATAGGTTATTGATTATCTTGATTAATATATTATTCTTAGATGTGCAAACAAATATTGAATGATTATTAATTACATTGGTTAAGATAGTTAAGTCTATTGATTCATAATTTTGAGTGTGTATGAATTAATTTATTTTGATGTAGTTTTTTGTGAGTGTGTAACAACTACCTTAGATACCTCACTGAGCCAGACCCATAATATCCTAATTAATAGTGTGCAATTGCTTCTCTAAAAGGAGTAATCTTTGACAGGTCTATGAGTTTCCTATATCAGTATTTTCTTAGACTTCTAGCCATGTCTGACTGTGTGTGTGCAATAACTACAAATAATAGGCATAAGTTTTGAAAGTAACTTATCCACTTAGGAACCAACCATGGAATTAATTTATAAAGACCACAAATCTTTATTTTTTACCTTAGCCTTCCCTCATTTTTAAAGTTTATTTTGAGATCTACCCAACTTAGATTAACAACCAACCATCCACCCAACTCATATATATTTTCACTTCCTTTTAAGGGACCACACCTTCATACAAAAAACCTTCTTAACAACTTGAATACTTTACCAAGTATCCCATCAATAGGTTGTTAAGACCGTATACCTACAACTCATGCCTTGGAGTGGATTTCATCTCTATTGATATCCTAAAATGTTAGAAGCTACCTCATTGTCTATGGTGTGCATAAAAACACATCACTAGATCATTGGCACTAAAAGGATGGCTTGAATCTTTAATAAAAGAGGTTAGTTTATACATAACGGTTCTCTACAGTCACCTAGGAGAGTGACTAGATCTAATTCATAGGCTGGCCTTCTAGTCTCACCCTTGTCAAATCATAGGAGACCTAGAATTGTACCAACTATTCCAAGTTGACATAAGACTCCTCTAGTAAATAAATCTTTACCTTTTAATCCTCCAATGGCTCAACAACCTTGGTTAGTTGGATATTCTACCACCATCCTAGGAGATATGCATGATTTGCTTAATAATCTTGAAAAATATCTACAATCCTTTTCTCCTTTAGGATCAAGGACAACAAAAGAACATATTAAGTCTTTTAAGGCTAATTTTAGGTTAATGACTATTATTAATGAGGATGTTACATGTAGGATTTTTATTTTTACATTAATGGAGGCTACTTATGTCTGGTATTTAAATCTAATGATAAATTTTATCACTTCCAGGGATGCATGTTAGGCAACCTTTCTTGTACAATTTGGGTAGGTCACCAACCCTATTTTGATATAAAAACACTTCATGAGCATGAAGAGAGATCCTAATGAACCTATCCATGCTTTCAATGCCATATTTAAAAATATGTATAATTGGTCAACCCTAAGGTATAATCTAGAAGAATCATTAGCATTGGAAATGTACAAGAATGTTTTAGATCCAATTACGGTGGTTTTTCTGACAAGAGTGGGTAATGCCAACAACTTGGCACTGGCATATGAATAATCCATCAACATCAATAGGTAGCTTAATCTCCTAGTGCCTGAAGTACCTAAATTCAACAATGGCTTCCCAACCTTGAATTCAGTTTCACATGCAAAGTAAAATCTTCCTGCATTCAATCAGAACCAACTCTACATAGTGCCCCTATTGACATAAGTAATGTAGACAAACTATGACTTATTAAACAATCATGTGCAAGGCAATGGTCACCAATAGAATCAATAATTATTTACATCTTTATCTTCTATTTTATAAGGTACTGACTCTACAAAGGTAGAGATGGAGGTTATTTAAAATATGGTCAAGAAGCTAAGTAATGGCTTCCTCGATATGCAGAGGAAGATGGGTAATATTAATACCCCAAATGGTAATCAAAATCCTATATTTTAGAGGTATAAAAGGCCATTAAATAGGCATGCAAATAATATGGAGCAACCTGACAAACTCCTAGAGATCAACATAGAAGATATGGCCCTAACTAATTAGTGCATAATTCATAATACTTCTCATCATGGTGAGCTTGATTGCATTAAATTTTTTGTAGTATTTGAAATATTTCAAAGGGAGGTGGTAAGGCAAAACCATATACATAATCCACATGAAACCCATTAGGATTCTATCCCTTCAAATCGTGCCATGTTCTTTGAGACTCATGAGTTTCCATTTCTAAGAGAAGATGATAATATACTAGAGGATAACATGGATGAAGTTCACACTTTTCAACAATTCCATAAAAGTGGCTATAATCTAAGGAATAAGCAGCCCTTCACTATGTAAACTCCTCCAAATACCACAACAATTCTACCTAATCCTAAAGATGAAAATAATCCATCTCTCCCAAGAGGGAATGATCATCCTTAGATCAAGGAGGAACCAAGAAAAGGAGGATACAACATCATTGAAGACATAAATAAGATCAAAGCAAATATAACTCTTCATGAGTTTGCTTAGATCACTAAAAAAAGGAGTTGTTGTGGAAGTCTATTACTAGGAAGACATGTATGGAGAGAAAAAAAACATCTACAAACAAAGCAAAATATACTAATGCCAATATCATCTTTAAGAGCAAGATATAAGTTCCACCATTCTTGCTAACCATTAGAGCATTCAATAAGAACATTCATAACTATTTAGTTGATTATGGAGATTCTACAACTACTATTCCTACTTCCATATGCCAAAAACTTGGTTTGAACCCAAGCCCTTCAAAGAGAATAGTTTCAAAATTGGATAAAATAGAGGTACTAGTGGTCAGGGAATTGATGGATGTATGTATTCAAGTAGCATCTGAACCATGAGTCTAGATGACCATTGAAATTTATGTTGGACAAACCTAAAGGTTACAAGTTATTAATGAATAGGGACTAGTCTAAAAAACTTAATTTATATCTTTCTATATACTTATCTCACATTCGGCTATCATGAAGAGGCATTGTAAATCAAATCAAGATTGATAGGGAGATAAAGATGAAATATCCCATTATAAAGTATAACATCAAGAATAAAGAGGTAAAGTATGAACCTCCCAACTTTGGTATTTACACTTTCATTATGTAGAATAGAGAATGAGAACTGTAGTCTAAAGGTTCCAATCAATTATGGAGATTACACATTGATGGTGTTAGATCAAAATAAGGATTAGGCATAGGAATAAAGTTGATTGATCCATAAATAAATAAACTCTTGGTATCATACAGGTTGAAATTCCCTTCCACCAATAATAGGGCTGAGTATGAGGCTCTAATTTTAGGATTACAATTTTCACTAAGGAAAAATGTGAAGCAGGTATTAGTATTTGATGATTCAAAGTTGGTGATCAACTAGGTCAAAAAAAAATATTAGTGTAAGCTATCTTATCTAAGAAATTACAAACATAGAGCATGGAATCTAATTGAGAGCTTTGATTCTTTCAACATAAAGGCAATTCCTAAAGAGTAGAATCAAGTTGTAGATTCACTAGCTACTATTGTAGCTAATTTGGATCCTCTCCAAGAATCTGAGGTAAAAATATTCTCTATTGAATTGGTGCCTTGCCCCTCTATTCTTGATAATATAGAAAATTTCCAAGTCTTTGATGATAACCAGTAGATTATTTGATTTCTAATTAATTCATGGGAATTTGAGTCCTAAATCATTGATAAGAAGGAATTTAATCATATTTTCCAAGAGGAATAAAACAAGGAAGGTATTCTCCAACTCAAAGATAATCTTATTCTGGTATGGTTGGTCTCTTTAGAAAGGCCATTTGATAGAGACCCCTAAGTTCAATAGCTTATAAATCCTAAGGTCGATGAATCTAACTTTAAAAGGGAAATCTGGGAGATGATCATAGCCCATACTATGTCAATATTGGCCTCAACTATACCCCAAAGGAGAGATAATGGGTGAGGGATTTAATCACTCAATACAAGGATGCTATTTCTTGGAATTATGAAGATTTAAAAGTGTATGACCCTCTGGTCATAACCCATATGATTCTTTTAAAGCTCGATCACAAACCATTTAGATAGAGGTAGAGATCATTCAATCTTATATGAGATCTGCTCATTAATAAAGAAGTGGAGAAGCTATTAAGTGTAAAGATCATCTTCTCAATCAAACATCCTTCTTGGGTGGCCAATTTGGTCCTAGTAAGAAAGAAGAATGGAGAGATTAGATTATATGTAGATTTGAGGAATTTGAACAAAGCTTCTAAAAAGGTTAATTATCCCTTGCCTTCTTTGGAAGAAGTGATATAATTAGTAAGTGGTTCTGAAATGATGTCCTTCTTAGATGGATTTTTAATATATAATCAAGTACTAGTACAATCAAAGGATAGGATGAAGATTACAATTACTATGAAGTGGGGAATTTATGAGTATAAGAGGATGTTTTTTGGCTTGATAAATGTAGTAGCTACCTTTCAACACACCATGGATCATGCATTCAAAGTATTAAATAAAAAATGCATAATATTCTTCTTGGATGATCTTATGGTATTTTCAAAGAACAAGAATGACCACATAATCCACCTCCAGTCAATATTCAAGAGCTAAAAAATATTTGGTATCTCATTGAACCCAAAGAAGATCATTTTTAGAGTGACTGAAGGTAAGCTATTGGGGTGCATCATCACCAAGGATGGGATCATCATTATCTAGATAGAATTTAAGGAATTTTAAAATTTACACCACCAAATAACAAGAAGGAGCTCAAATAATTTTTTGGGAAGATTAACTTTGTAAAAAAAATTATCTCAGGGTTTGCAAAGATTGTTAGACCTTTGAATGCAATGCTAAAATAGGATGCCAAAATAGAATAGATAATTAAATCTAGAAAGTCTTTTCAAGACATTAAAGATGTAATACCATAGGCCCTAGTGCTAATTAGTCTAGATTTCATGAAATATTTCTACTTGTACTCATTCACTTTAGAACATATGATTGCTATTATTATAACATAGAAAAAATATGAGATTGAGCATCTAATTGCATTTATTGGCACAACTATGAAATATGTAAAACTTAGGTAGTCCATGATTGACATGTAGATCTTTAATCTAGTTAAAGTAGCAAAAAAAATTTGACATTACATCTTGAGGAATAAGACCATTACCATCATGCCTAATATTGCTGTGAAGATCACCTTGTCATAGAATGAACTTGGATAACACTGAGGTAAGTGGATGGCAAAGCTACAAGAATTTTACATTGCGATCAAGGCTACAAAGTTCATTCAGGGTCAAGGCATTATTTAGCTCATGACTGAACCTGATCCATGTATCACTATTGAAGAGGTATGTGAAGCTTAGGTATCTAATGGAGAATGGTATAATAATATAATATAGTACTTTCTTATAGTACTTATACCCTAGAACTTAATAGAGAATGAAGAAGATATTTGAGCTTAAAGCTTCTCATTTCATTATCAAGAAGGGAGTCCTCTATAGAAGGAACTATGAAGGCATTTATCTTAGATGTGTGTCTGCAAAGGAAGCTAAAGAAATTGTAGAAAAATTACATCAAAAGATAGGTAGTGGTCATCCATATGGGAATACCACATCCCAAAATATCTTAAGAATGGGCTATTACTAGCCAACAATTTTTAAGGATGCTCATGCTTATGTGAAAACATGCCACAAATGCCAATCTTTAGCTAAGAGATAAGTACACACAACAATGCCCTTACAACTAGTTGTTGAAGGATGGCCATTTACCTAATGGGGTTTAGACTTCATTGGTTTCATTAACCCAAATTCCTTAGTAAGCCATAAATTTGTACTTACTACTATAAACTATTGCACCAGGTGGACTGAAGCTATAGCCACAAAGAATTATAAAACACAAGATGTGATTCACTTCTTGGAGGAACACATTAAAACTATATTTGGTATCCCTATTTATTTAGTTTGTGATAATGAACCAAATTTTATATCAAAAAAATTCATTAAGTGGGAACATGACAACCAGATCATTATTGGGTCATCCTCTAACCATTACCCTCAAGGAAATGGATTGGTAGAATCAACAAATAAGAACTTGATACATGTAATTAATAAATAAACTAGGGATAAGCCAAGGGAATTAAAAAATCTATTGAAGTATTATCATTGGGTAGACCAGATAAGATACAAGCAAGCCCTTAAAGCATCACCCTATATGTTGGTATATGGACATAAACTAGTATTCTCAATCATGCTAAAGCTACCAACCTATCAGTCCAAGCAAGGTTACATATAACCAAGTGATAAAGTAGAGTCTCAAATATTAGACATAATAAAAATGGAATACTCAAGGAATGAAGCCTTATAGACCTTCAACAAACATTAGGACATAGTCAAAAGGTGGTTTGATAAGAGAGAAAAAATAAAAGCATTCAAGATTTCAGATCTGGTACTACTTTAGGATAAAACCCATCAAAATAAAGGAAAACATACCAAATTTTACCCATTATGTATTGGACCATATCATATTTTAGAGATAATGGGAAATAATGCATTCCATCTAAAAGACTTGTAAGGCAATGAGCTCACTTATCCAATCAATAGATAGTTCTTGAAGCACTACATTATGGATGTGCTATCTGGAGGTATTGTTGATTAATGCAAGAATATGGTAGAGGTAAGATTAGGTTAGATTTCCTATTTTCTTAGGTTAGATTAAATGATTTATTAGGTTAGATTTATTGATTTTGGTTAGATTGGATTTATTGCTTTCTTAGATTAGAGTTCAATGCTTTCTAGGTTAGTTATTTTTTACTTTCATGTGGCAATCTAAATTATGTTTACTATGATTTAACCAAGATGAAATCCAAGCCAACTGAGCTTATACTTAAAAAGACCTATAAAAAGGGGGAGAATTGAAAAAAAGGAAATGTAACATGAGACTTGTACACAAATTGGGTATATTTATATGTTTAGAGTTTTTAAGATGAAGGGAGGTAATCATGAATTATTATAGATTATGATGCAATTAAATACATTCACCTAGTTTGTGAAAGTTGTTCTCAAATTAATTCACATAAATTTATAAAGTTTTTTTATTCACTGAATCAAGCATTTATTATATTAAATACTTGTTTGAAGTGACAATTCTCAGTATAAATGTGGCTAACAAGGATGTTCTAGTAATGACTTGTTTTATAACCATACCAACTCATTGGGGTTCCAGCTCTCCTCTTTCCAATTAAAAAAAAAATCTAGAAGAATATCTAAAGAAAATTAAAAGGCTTACATGATGAAATAATGTCAATGCACCACACATCATGAAGGAAGAGGAAGAGAAGGAACCCAAGGTATCTTTGTTGGAGTTATGGACTCTTGGATGGCAACAGAGTAAAGCTTGAGTTTCCCATATTTTTTATGAGCTTTAAAAAAAACTAGAACAAAACCTAAAGATTCATCAAGCCTTTGAAAAACTCATTACAACAAAGGTTCAATGAATATCATGATCAACACATGTAGATCCAAGGGTAAGCAGATAAGTATGCTGTGTGAATCTACTTAGGAGTCCCTTTCATATTTATGAATTTAGTATTTTTCTATGATATGATTCATGTTTGGTTTGAGGTTACTAGCCAAATTTATGGATTCTCAAATACTCAAGAGTATCCCCCTATAAGTCATCATTTGTTGTACCCAACATCACCCTTTTTTTCAGAAGAAATAGGGACCCACTTTTTTTAGTTTTTGGCTTTGTTTGATTGAGCCTATATTCTATATGTTTATGTTAATTATTTAACAGATTGATTATTATTATTTATACTTAGAAGAATGTAGAATTATAACATGGTATTATATATTTTATGGACTAACTTTATTAATACCTTTCAGGAATTTTTTGAACTATGAATATTCTTGAGACTTAGTCTATTTAGAGAAATACATTTGAAGATTTTACTCATTGGGCATTTTGTTTAAATATTTTATCTAATAGGAATTAGGACTTTATGCATTTTGTTTGGACATTTTATCTGATAGGTTTGGTTTTTGGGTTTTGTGTTTTGGGTATTTTGATCAGGACCCTTTTTCAATGATCTATATATATATATATATATATATATATATATATATTCATTTAGACTTTTGGGTCTTTGACACATTTGTTCTAAACATATTTTGTCTTTGAGGATTTTACATTAGACATTTCATTTAAAACAATTATATTGAAAGGGACTTATCTTTTGGAAGTTGTAGGTCTTAATATTTTTTTCAAAAATTTTGTTTGACGGACTTTTTTTTGGGTGCTTTACACATATGTTGTAGACTTTTTGTTGCAAACATTTTGTTCCACAAAAACTAGGTCTTTGGGATTTTTTTTGCTGCAAGTTTTTTGTAAAGACCGGTCCCCAACACAAAACTTGAATCCTCTATTCCCAAGTGCTAAAGGAATTAATATACTTAGTCAAATAAAAGGCTAAATTATTTCTTAATACTATGCTAAAGTCCCTCATCAACTTAAACTAATAAAATTTGAACTATGCAAGAAATATAAAAGAAATGAATATTTGAAATTTATATCACATGAATTGGTATTCAATGTGATAAGACATATACATCACATACATCCATTTGAATCCTTCATTGCTTTCGAACAAACATGAAATCAAAGTCTATTGCTATCCTACATGATGAAGAGCCCTAACTACTACCTATGAGAAGACTATGAGTAAAATAGCAACCAATGGAAACATAAATTTAACATACAACATAAAGAACATGTAAAGGAAGACTGTGAGTGCACCCAAATTTCATGTAAGAAGCAATGGCATCTTCATCTAGGGTATTCAAGGGATTAGTTCCACCATCACCCTACTCTATTAAAGATTACACAAAGTCTATCAGCACAGTCTTCGACATTACCATATTAGCTAATAGATACATGAATTACTCATAGGCATGGGATGTGGTTTATTTTATTTATATGTTTTCATTAGATGATAATCTCTCTCTCTCTGAGTGACTTCTCATCAAAGATTTGTTGCCCCTAAAATGATAAAGATTACACTTTGTTATTATCAAGCTTGAGGTGATTCTATGCATCAACCTCCTCCATGATTTTTTATTTATAGGTAAGTTAACATAGGATGCTTTCCTACATCACATTATCAATCTGACAGTAGTAACATCCATCTTGGGTGTAGATTTCCAAAGATATTTGGCACTACCAACACTTGCTACAAATTTTGAAAAATATAAGCTGGTACAGTGGAACTAGGTAAACATAATAGAAAAGGTTTTATCTTCATGGATTCTTCCCAATGAAACCATCAATTTCAAATTAAATAATCCAAAGGGTGTCACTCTAATTCAAAAGTTTAGGATGGAAGTGCACATTGGTATGGTGCTATTGAGCTAACTCTATGGTATGCCAAGAATTCATTTTCTTAATCTAGATTAGGTGTCATTGATACACATGATATTGAACAGTGATGCCACATTTATATTGGGGAGATAGTTATCTTTAATTTTAGGGAACATATCACCCACAAAGACAAATGGCCCAATCTTGTTAGCCATTTTTACATGATGTCTTATTTGTTAGATGCTATCATATGGACTTGCTACAAGGTTCTCAGTGAAATTTTGATCCTAGCCATCGAATGTATTAAGAACATGATTTGTGATTAATTTTAGTTTATGAATATATATGCTTATATAAATAATATGGTGAATATTTTTGAGGATGCATATCCTCGAGTTTGGCAAGATATCCATGGTTTGCCAATACCAAGGATTGTATCCAATATTGTGAAGACACTTGCCACAAGAGGGGACTATTTATTATTTTTAAACTTCACTATTATAATGATCTAGGGAAACAAGGTTCACCCCTTATGTATCCAAAATTATGTTCCAAACAAGTTGGTAGAAGAGGAAATTGATTTTCAATTATAGTGGAGCATAGAAGAAGACTTGTCTAGATAGAAGAAAAGCTGATACTTTGGCCACCAATAGTCATTGGTAGAATGGTATACACCATGAGAAATCATTTTAGAGAAGTTGGAGGTAAAAGAAAAAGTTATCACTTCCCCATTCTTCCACATAGGGATTGGGATCCCCATAGACTCATCCAGAAGCATATATAAAGATTCAATATCCATTCCAACCATGAATCTCATTCTTATGACTTTTTATTTCTAAATGTAAAAGATGATGAGGAAGTGTTAGAAAGGGCAAAGATTTCTAGATTAAAGGAGGATCATTTGAGGATGATTCAAGAGGACCCTTAAATTTTTGTGAGGGAATTGGATAGTAAAAATTCATTTTATTTAGGACGGACCTATTCAAACTTTTGGAAGGGTCATTTTTTAGAACAATCTATAAAACAAGGATGCTCTTCATCAAAGGGACTCCATCTCAAATTGAAGTTAAAGGTTGTGAAGAAATAACTTGGGGTAGTTCAACCTAACCTCAAGGGAGAATAAGAAAGAGAACCCTAAATTTAGACTCTGATGAAGAGGGTCCAACATAGGAAGAATAAGCTACCAACACAGTATCAATGCCCATATCTACACCCTAAGCATAAGTTGTCACATCCATATGGGTAGTAATAGATGTAGCATCTAATCCAAGACAACAAGACTCTAACACATATACAAATACCCCTATTATCTATATAAGGAATCTTATGAATCCTATAGGTAGTCCCATAGTTGAGTTATTAGAAGGCTTCTCTACTAGACCCCAACATTCAAAAGTGATAGAGGGAGAGGCTGTGGATTTGGAAGAGGAAGGTGACTCTAATGAAGAATTTGAGATAGAAAAGGCTAAATAATTAATCATTGAGGAAAATAAGGGTAAGGATTTATCTTTAGAAGCCACCATAAGTACTCAATCTATAGAGACCACCCCTTTATCTTCTATTTCTATTCCCATGTTTAGTTTTGTATCCATTCTTCTATTTTAAGGACACCTAAGGTAAAAGTGCCTAATTCCACCTCTATTGATCCATTTTAACAAAATTCATTCATATAATTCCACTTGCTCAACCCAAAGGTTGAGAAGGGTGTTTCTTCCATTGATCCATTGTCTACCTCCATTCTATTCATGGCTACCTTCAACATCCATTCTAGCACTGCCACTATTAAAACAATGAAAAAGAAGGCATCTAGGAAGGTAGATAAAGCCATGGCCACTTCATAATTCCATGTTCAATCCACTCAGCTCACCCTTCCCATTCTATCATCAACTACATATGAGGAAGCCATTGTGACAAGTTCAAGCAGAAGCAGGAAGGCCAAGCCTCAAATTATCATAGTCCATTCACTTCTTTAGTTTGGAGGAATGGATTGGTCTAAGATAATTTGGCCCTCATTTCTTAATATCCTTGTGTAGGTATATAAGAAGAAACCAATAGTTGCGGAGGCTAATGAGGAGGGTTTGGTTATAACCTCAGGAGAAATAGCTATCAACTAGTTGAACATTTCTCCCTAGGCCATGGATTTGAGAAGCAAGACCTCATAGTTACTTGGTTTTAAGATTATTGAGCTCCCCTTCATCACCACTCTTATTTATAATCCATCTAGAAGTATATAGAGGGTGAATAAGAGGAATACAAAGGTAGTGGGTTGATATTTGAGGAGAGACATGAGGTCTTCTCCCTAACCAACAGGCATAATAGGTAGCCAAGATGGTCCCCTTATGTTGAAAGCTTAAAATACTTGGCTAAAGCACATAAAGTGGCCATAGTGGCCATTCATGAAGGAACATAAATGAATAGGTATAAACTAGGGTAGATGTTATACAATTAAAATAATAGGACAAGATCATGTACATTCTAGCAGGCACCAAGGTAGAGGTTCAAGATGTGGCCTCTAGATGTTATAATTCTTTAGAAGCTCTACATTTTTATGCAAGATGAATTATCTCCACACTTTAATAAAACTAATAAATTATTTAATTCTTTGTGGAATGACAATAATAAATATAATATATTGGTTGCATATAAGGGCAATAAGGCTTACAACCATTTGGACCTTATGAGACACCTTGAGGCATCTAATACCCTCAATCTAGTAGTCATAAGAATAGAAGAAGCTCAAGAATGGATAAAAAAAATTGGGGCTTTACTCCCCAAGTATAAACAACATGAGACCCAAGTTATTTATATTTTAAATTATTTAAAGTTATTTAAAGTGAAGGACACCATAGGGAAATTGATCAACAAGACCAATTTTGATCAACTAATATAGGAGGTAACAAATAACTTCAAGTAGAGTCTACAGGGCCTAGCATTGGAAGAGATAGAAGCTAAATTGAGTGCCATTAGGAAGAAAGTTACTAAGGTTGAAATATTCAATAATAAATTCTAAGTGACCAAGATAAAACATGTGAAGCTCCTCGATCAAGTTAATAAGATTCACCAATCACCACTGCTCAATATAGATATCATTCAATAATAGTATGATGATACAAATAAGTGTTACAAAGAAAAAAAGGTAAATAAGAAGCAATCTTAAGTTACTAGTTCTAGTGCCACATTGACATCTACAATTTCTACTTCTACCACCATGATGACTACATCAACCAAAGTGCATGCAACCATTCAGATGCCATAACCTTGAATGGCTAGATTTTGTGTATGGATAGTTTTGTAATGGTGTATATATGTTAAATATATTTGTAGTTTCTTGTAATTCAAACTATAATTTTAAAGTGGCCTTTTTCTTTGTACACATGCACACATTACATGCTTTAGTAAAGGCTAACTTAGACTAATTGACAACTATAAGTGAAATCTTATATGGTTTTGATCGTAGTTAGAACTTAAGTTCTAACTATCACATGTAATTACTTTTGCATGAACTTGGAGGATGAAGCAACCCCTTCCCCGAGACTATTTAAATAATTATAATCCATAGTTTGGAAGGGTTAGATAATTTTGAATATATAGGAGTGAAGCAATTTGGATTGTCTACTCATGTGTTTGCATTTTTTCTTTCCACTGTGTGTGCAATTTGATTATATTTATTTGGTTATATGATTCAATAATCCTTAGTGTGCAAAATTTATGAATGGGTTCTTGATTATATTAATTAATATATCAATCTTATATGTGCAAAAAACTATTGAATGATTGGTAATTACATTGTTTAAGATAGTTAAGTTGATTGATTCATAATTTTGAGTGTGTATGAATTACTTTCTTTTAATGTAGTTTTTTGTGTGTGTAATAATTGCCTCAAATGCCTCACTAAGCCTAAGCCATAATCTCTTGATTAAAAGTTTGCAACTACTACCCTAAAAATAACAATATTTGATTGAGGCCCATGAGTTTCTTATATTAGTATTTCCTTAGACTTTTATCCATGTCTGACTGTGTGTGTGCAATAGCTACAAACAACAGGTATAGGTTTTGAATGTAACTTGTACACTTAGGAACCAACCAAAGAAGTGACTTTTAAGGTTTATTTTGAGATCTACCCACCTTAGATTAAAAACCAGCCATCCACCCAACTCATATAGATTCTCACTTCTTTTTATGAGATCACACCTCCATTTAAAGAACCTTGTCAACAACCTGCATACTTTACCAACTATACCATCAATCGGTTGTTAAGAATACATACCTAAAAATCATGCCCTAGAGTGGAGTTCATCTCCATTGATAACCTAAAATGTTAGAGGCTACCTCATTGTTTATGGTATGCATAAAATTACATCAACAAATACAAGCCACTGCGTATTGAAAAGAGGGCTTGGAAATTGTAAAGTTATAATATAGGTTTTTTAGCATGATTTATATCAATAATGTTATAATATTGAGCCAAGCCACATCAAGAAATAATAATCCATATCAATCCACAAGCCATAATGGTGCCAAAGAGAGAAGAAATAAAGAAAACTTCATTGCCAAAGACTCTTTGAGCACAAATTGAGCAAGCCACACAATAAACCAGTTGGAGCATTCAAGGAAGGTAAGATATTATTGTTGTTTTACATTTTAGTTGTGTTTTCAATCTAGGTTTTTTCATTAAGATCCCCCTATGATCTAGGCTTAGATATGTTAGCATGTTAGTGTGTTCATTTCATTATTTTATAGAATAACACAAGACTAACATCCTCTTTATTGTCAAATTTGAATTTGAAACATATTTTAATAAATCCCTAAATTTGAATTTGTATCAAGATTAGTTATAAACACTTGATTTTGGTACATCACCCTTTTTCATAGTGATTTTATAGACACTATTTATGAATCATATAACACTTTAGTCTCGTACACTTCAAAAATATAGATCTTGGTTGCTTCACTCAGTTATAAAACTTTTCCACTATTGAAAGGCTACATCTTCTATCTATTTATGGTCATTTATTATATCTTGGTATAACCAATGTAATTATGATGACCCAAGCCTTCTATCTTACCCAAAATTATGTAAACCTACTTATCTTCCATATCTACAAGTTTTGGAATTGTACCTAATTTTTCACTTCCCAGACACTTGTGTCCTAACTCAACACAAGTGTCCACTGCCATAAAATCATTCAATTTATAAATGAAATCTATTCCTCTGATATGCCTAAGTGCTTTTATGCAAGATATTTTCCAAAGGGATTGGTGTAAATACATGATTAATCCTCATTCATTACTTAGCTAGTAAAGACCTAGAAATATGACACCTTCATACAAATGAATGATAAAAAAACATTCAAGTGAGAAAATACTTCCCTATTATCTCCTATTTCCATCTTAGTCATAGGGAAAACACAAATATGTTTGAAGTAATGAAGGAGCATGCCATGAATTCTATTTTCTAAGTTACAAGATAGGTCACTATTGTACTTGATTTCCATATATTGTGCCCTTGTGCACACATAAGACAACACTTTAGGGGATAACTACATCAATATGAGGCCCTCTTCAGAGTAGTGATAATCTAGGAAAAACCCACTGATAGAGAGGTCTTTAGGGTTAGCTTGACATTTTGAGCCCACTAAACCATTTTTCAAATAGCAACTATTGTTGGAAATATTGTCATTGATGTCATAGGTCTAGTATAATTGGTGATAAAGGCCCCATTGCATTTAATATTGTTTATCTTGGCTAGTGTGAGTTAATATTTATTTAATATTAATGAATATATTTTTGGTTGCATATGAGACAAAAGAAGGGACCATGGAGAAGCCAAAGAGCCACGGGATAAAGATAAAAGAAGGATGGGACACATTTTCCAATAAAGAGTCATCTTGGGGAATACCAAGAGTCACCAAGTGAAGACAAAAGAGTAAAGGTGCAATTTATCATGAAGGGACACTTTGAGGAATACAAAGAGTCACCAAAGATAAGGACAAAAGTGGGAAGGATGTTTTTGGTCATGAAGGGTCACCACATGACTTTTCAAATGCTTGGATATGAAGGGTCATCCAATATTGGCGCCATTTTCCATGAGGATTGAAGGGTCACAAAGGGGGAAGGCCAAAGGTCATTTAGAAAGCTATAAATAAAAGCTTGAGTAGCCATTTGTAATGTGGAAGTGTGAGGTTTATTTGATATTGTGATATCTAGCTTAGAAGAGCAAAGGTGAGAGAGAGGAAGGAGATGTTGTATTGATCTATCATTTGTTGAGATAGCAACATTGAGAGATAGGTGTGTGGTATACACAAAGGGGTTGGTGCTCACAAATTATAGCCAGGGTTTGTACTCGGAAAAGGGGTATGGTGTTCCTATGGGTTTGTTCTCATGAATATATTTGAGATTGATTCTCCATGGTTTTTCCCACATTGGGTTTCCACGTTATATTTGGTGTCTCTCTCTATCTTGTGTGATGTTTATTATTTGAGTTTTATTACATATCTTGAATGTTTGATTAAGAGGAATTTGATAAAGGGAAAGTTTTATAAGATATATAATATACTGATTCACCCCCCTCAATATATTCTATGCTTAACAATTGGTATCAGATCAGGTTCCTTTTTGAAAATTTTTACAGCTTGAGGGTAGATCAGGAAAGCATGATGGTTGGGTCATAGGAAGGATTTTCTACAAATAAGGCACCTTTGTTTGATGGGATGAATTATGCTTTTTGGATCATGAGAATGAAGGTTTATTTGATGGCCCTTAGATTTGACATATGGAAATCAGTGGTGGAGGAATATAAAGATCCACATACATCTACAATTACTCCAGTAGAAAAGAAGGCAAGTGAATGTAATGCTAAATCTTTAAATGCTATTTTATGTGGTTTATGTGAATCTAAATTTGTTAAAGTTATGCAATGTAAATCTGCTCATGAAACTTGGGTAAAACTTGAGAATATTTACAAAGGTGATAGAAAGGTTCAGCAAGCTAAGTTGCAAAATTTTAGAAGGCAGTTTGAAAGTTTGAAGATGGAAGAAGAAGAAGATATATCAAGTTATCTCTTGCGAGTTGATCAAATAGTAAATTAGATTCAAGGTCTTGGAGAAACATTGGAAGAGTCAATGGTGGTGCAAAAGGTTTTGAGATCTCTACCAATGAGATATGATGCAAAGGTTTCGGTAATCGAGGAGATGAATTTAGCTAAGCTAAAGATGGATGAGCTTCATGGTATTCTCATGGCATATGAGATGTGGACAGAACAAGATAAACCCTCAAAGAGAGAAGTGGCTTTCAAGACATCAAAGAAGGAGAAAGCTAAGATTCAAGAATCAAGTGATAGGTCCAGTGATGATGAAGATGACAACGAAGTACTTTTCATTCACAGGCCGAAAAGAGGAATAGGTAAATATCAAGGAAAATTACCTTTTAAATGTTTTAATTATGGAAAGATTGGACATTTTTTAGCTAGATGCCCAGATAAGGTTAATGATGAAGAAGAATAAAAGCCTACATACAAGAAGAATTTCAAAGGCAAATCGAAGAAGGGATTCAAGAAGAAGAGCCTATATTCTAAGGATCCTAGCTCAATTGAAGATAGTGGAGTCAGCAATTTACAAGAAGAAGAGATTCTATTCATGGCCATATATGATAATCAAGAAGAGGAAGAAGCTAAAGTAGATATGGAAGGAGAACTCAATTGTGCCCTAGAAGAGTTAGAAGCTATTTAGAAGAAGAATTGAAGATTAAAGTGCCAGATCGAGAAAAATCAACAAGAGTCAAAGGAAATGATTGAAGATCTACAAGCACACTTTGAAGAAGCCAAGAAGAATGAAGAAGATCTCAAAGCACAATTGGAAATAGCAAGAAAAGATTGTGAAAGGTATGTTATTGAAATTGCCTCTTTAAAATAAGATATTCAGAAAGCAGTCAATGATAAAGTAGTCAGTGATTCAAAATTTGAAGATAGCACTAACATGCTGAATAAGATATTGGAAAGTCAAAAAGCATATTCAGATAATACACGGATTAGTTTTGAAAAGAAAAAGAGCTATGCTGAAGCTCTTACACAAGAGGAAACAAAAAGGGGAGAAGAGAAAAATACAGAGGACATTCCAAATAGAGAAGGCTAGAAAGAGCAAATCTACAAAAGGCAATCAGGTTAGAGATATATAGACAGGTCTTATTTTTATGGCTATTGTTTTTATTGTAATGGATATGGTCACAAGAAATTAGAATGTAGAAAAAGAGCTAACAATTTCAGAAATAAGGAGAAAGAAAGTCAAGTAGAGTCAAGTAGAAGCCACAACTCTTTTGCTCCTCTATCAAGCTTTGATGAAGAGACCATAGTATACTACAAGTGCAACAACTTTGGACACATAGCTCGATATTGCAGAAGCATGTTCAAGTCAGTCAAGAAGGATCAGAGGTTCAAAGCTCCATTCATCAAGAAGAAGGATCAGAGTTTCAAAGCTCCATTCATCAGGGAAAAGGTTCAGACATGTTCATGGCAGAAGAAACAAACTAAAGATTCTATGATGGTGTAGACAGCTCTGCATGTGAGAGGTAAAGATCAGCCATGGTTAATTGATATTGGATGTTCAAGGCATATGATTGGAGATAAAAGTAAATTCATATCTCTAAATAAGATCAATGGTGGTATAGTGAGGTTCAGAGATAAAACCATTGCCAAGATAGCTCGAAAAGGTACTTTGAGTTTAGATTATGGTAGAAATAAGACAAAATGTTTTGTATGTAAAAGGTCTTAAGCATAATCTGTTGAGTGTTAGTCAAATTTGTGATCAAGGATACACATTAAGGTTTCATGCTGAAGGTTGTGAGATTAGAAGAAAATATTCAAATGAGTTGATTGTAGATGCTCAAAGGACAGGGAACAATGTATATGTATTGTCAGATATCTTCTCAAAGGCACGATCAAAGGACACATTCAAAGATCGGCAAGAGGAGTTGGGAGTAATTTCTATTACTTCCTGCCATTGATGTTCAACATCAAGTGAGGGGGAGCTAAGTGTTAGCTCTAGGTAGACCCTTTGCCATTGATGTGAAAGGGGGAGAATAATAGGTACAAGTACATGTGCAAAAAATAGGTATAGGGAATAGGTACAGGTTGCTACAATAAGGGGGAGTTATTGTATGTGTGCAGGTGACAAGATGTGGCAGTTTCAGGATTGAGGTTGCCATCAATGACAAAGGGGGAGATTGTTGGAAATATTGTCATTGATGTCATAGGTCTAGTATTATTGGTGATAAAGGCCCCATTGCATTTAATATTATTTATCTTGGCTAATGTGAGTTAATATTTATTTAATATTAACAAATATATTTTTGGTTGCATATGAGACAAAAGAAGGGCCCATGGAGAAGTTGAAGATCCATGGGATAAAGACAAAAGAAGGATGGGATGCATTTTCCCATGAAGAGTCATCTTGGGGAATACCAAGAGTCACCAAGTGAAGACAAAAGAGTAAAGGTGCAATTTCTCATGAAGGGACACTTTGAGGAATATGAAGAGTCACCAAAGATAAGGACAAAAGTGGGAAGGACATTTTTGGTCATGAAGGATCACCACATGACTTTTCAAATGCTTGGATATGAAGGGTCATCCAAGATTGGCACCATTTTCCATGAGGATTGAAGGGTCACAAAGGGGGAAGGCCAAAGGTCATTTGGAAAGCTATAAATAAAGGCTTGAGTAGCTATTTGTAATGTGGAAGTGTGAGGTTTATTTGATATTGTAATATCTAGCTTAGAAGAGCAAAGGTGAGAGAGAGGAAGGAGATGTTGTATTGATCTATTATTTGTTGAGATAGAAACATTGAGAGATAGGTGTGTGGTATACACAAAGGGGTTGGTGCTCTTGTGGGTTGGTGCTCACAAATTATTGCTAGGTTGGTGCTCGGCAAAAGGGTTGGTGCTCATGAATTGTAGCTGTGGTTTGTACTCGGCAAAGGGGTATGGTGCTCTTGTGGGTTTGTTCTCATGAATATATTTGAGATTGATTCTCTATGGTTTTTTCCACATTGGGTTTCCACGTTATATCTGGTGTCTCTCTCTATCTTGTGTGATGTTTATTGTTTGAGTTTTATTGCATATATTGAATGTTTGATTAAGAGGAATTTGATAAAGGGAAAGTTTTATAAGATATATAATATACTGATTCATCCCCCCTCTCAGTATATTTCATGCTTAACAACTATGAAGATGAAGAACTAGGGATTTGCTATTTGATAAGGAGAGACAACCCATGATCTAGATATGAGCACACTAGAGTGAAGGCAACATAGAACATAAAATGTTCTAGGTGATCACATCCAGTTTTAGTATATATTCTATATTGGACACCTACATCCAAGTTGTACAATAACATCGACATAAGCATCCCAATTCAATGCAAGTGTATACAACTACAGGGGTATTTTTTTATAATTTGATAACTAATCCAAAATCTAGATCTAGTTTATTTCTAGTCCTAGATCTATATTAGTATTAGAACCTATAAGTATCTTGTTTTCATCATCATTGTAATATCTAGCATATATATACTTTCTAATTTTAGCATATCTCAACATAATAAATTTAGTATATGTTTTATCTTAGTTTTGAAATTAATTAGACTGCTATAGATATTTTTATCACCCTTGTGCTTATTCATTTTTATATTTTTAACCTTAATCCCATATTATCCTTATCAAAACCTAGGATTAAAAATTTGGTGAATTTAATTCATGTGAATGTAAAAAAACTGGTTCATCAGGTTTTAGTTTGCAATTTAAATTCTAAAAATTTATTTTGTAAGTAATGAAAAATAGTAATAAAAACCCAATTTCCAATGGAAAATAAAGAAGCATTGATTAATCATCTTAATAATAACAAGGGTTTAATGGATGTACTTTTGTATGTTACAAGAGATGAAATCAATAAGCATGATAATAATAAGGCTTCCTCACTTAGTGATGGTGTGTCCTTAGAGGGTAATACAACTATTCATACCAATCAATCTCCCTACATATATTGGAGGCAAGGGTTATGTCTTCCAACCTTTATTTCCTGAGAATACTATTTCTACATCTACCATGAGGTTACTAAATACTTCAACACAACTACTGGTTTCACTACCTATTACCACTCAAACCATGTTTACTTCCCCTTTGGTGAATACTTAGATTAATAATCTAAATCCCAATGGTTCTATAGTGCAAGCTCTTATTCAATTTATAAAGACCTTGGAGGATAGGGTATATTGAACAAAAGGAATTTAAGTCTCATGTTATTGATTCTTAAGATGTGTTGTATAATCCTCTTGCATTTGAGATATATTTACACCCCTTACCAACCAGTTTTGTTACACCTAAGTTCACATTTTATGATAACAAGGGTGATACTGAATAATATATTTGATCCTTATTTATGACATGCCTTGATTATGTCTCTAATGATAAACATTTAGCCAAATTATTTCTAAGGAGCCTCAAGGATTATGTTTTGAGGTGATTCTCTGATTTGCCTCTTCAATCAGTAAAGGCATTCAAACCTCTTGTAGATTAGTTTTTAACACACTTGTCTATTAACATAATCGAAAAGGTTTCCCATGCCCTGATGGCAAAGATCAAACAAGAAACTAATGAACCTATTAATGAGTATGTCTTGAGGTATAAGAAAATGTTGGCTAAAATGACCAATCCTATTGAAAATAAAGAAATTCAATATATTTTCAATATTTTTTTTTAATCCTTTCCACAAATCCATCGTATTCAAAAAGTTAAAATATTTTAATGACTTATGCCACATTTTTGAGGACCGTGAAATACAACTTATTTCATTGAATACGCTTATGGATGTAGAAAACACACTGACTACATCTACACATTATACCAAGTTTACTATCAAACCAAGTTATAAGGTCAAACCTCCTAAGACTAAAAAGGAAAAAACCACCATGGTTAATGTATTTCCATAGCAACATAATCATCTTATGTTATCTAATGTACCATAGATATAATTTTAATGCTTACTTGAGACTCTTGCTTCACTACTCCCACAACTTGTAGAGCGTCATCTTATCTCTCTATCTTATCCTATAGAGCTTGATATAAATACACCTCTACTCAAAGGATATGATGAAAATTTTTATTGTGACTATCATCAAGACCCTATGAATTTTATGAGCATATTTTTTTACCTTGAAGCATAAGATCTAAGACATCATTCATGGCCAAAAGATTGAATTTGATGTTCATCCTAAGGAATTAGGTTCACAACATAGTGATCACCAAAAATATAAAATATTTAATAATATTTTAAAATATCCTTTGAAAAAGGATCTAGAGGTGAAAATGGCATATAATTTGTATCCTCCTCCATCTCATTATGAACACCCATTGGATGGGATTATTGGTACCTATATGCAACATATACCTCTTATGGTTTAAAGATCTTCTATTATTTTTGATGACAATGAAATTAGGGGTGATGACTCAAATATTTATTCCTTATTCATTCAATTATATCTTGATCACTAAACTATACACAGTGTTATTATTGAAAATGGTTCAAGCAGGAATGTTTGTACTATGACATTACTTAATCATTTGGTATATAAAAATCATGATTTACATCCTTTGACAAGATCAGTTAAATAATTTGATGGGACCTCATAATAGGTTTTTAATAAGATTTACTTACCTTTATAGGTGGGTCTTTCACATGTGGTTACTACCTTTTCAGTTATATATTCCATGGGTGTCTTTGAAAATTTATTGGGATGACCTTGGACACATACACTTCGAGCAATACCTTCTAAAGTGTATGGGTGTGTTAAATACATTAATTCCAATTGATTAATTATAATTTTTAGAGTTTCATATGAGCATTCTCTTGAGAAAGAGAAATTTATACCCAAGTAATTAATTATCAAACCTCCTAAGGTTAATCTTCCTTAAAAGGGTAAGTAACAGGCAATAACCTTTACTAGGTGATCAATACTTGAGATATCATTACATCTAAGATCCATAGTGGGTTCCATAGAATCCTCATCTACTATACACCATATTCAGACATCTAAAGAACCTACACATGTTCCTATTACTACTATTCTAAAAAAATTATAGACCCTTTAGAAATGGGTTCATTGAACCCCTAATATTATATATTCATGAATATAAAGTCCTATTATACATATGTAGAGCATCACATATACTATAATGACAAATATTGCACATGTACATGCTCATTGGAAGTAACACCAATTTATTACACTAAGATTATGGTGGGGAGATACTCATTGGATGAGATCATAGGGTAACTTATTTAGTTTCAAATATCCCATATATACCAAAATAAATCATTCAAAAATTCAAAAATAAATATGCATTTACATGTTCTATTAACTCCTTGACATCTATGCTTTTAGTTCCATGTTATCAGATAGAATCTCATTTATTTCTATATACACATGTGTTTAATAAATATTTTTAATGTGATATAGGCATACATAGATACATCATCTATACACTCTCAAATGTTGGGCCTTCCCTCTACTCATGTCGTGTGTACATTAGGGGCATACACTTCTTTGATCATGATAAATCTAAGTTATATCATTCTATTATCATTTTACATTATCATGTTTGAGATTATGTCCTTACACATGCATTTATACATTTGTACATATTTTTTAGTATACTTGATATGCTATGTACTTAAAAATTTTTACTAACACATATGATACATAGACTAATATGCTATGTTTATACTAGTTGCTTATGATTTCATTCATGCACTTTCTTGAGTGTCTTACCTTAATATTATTTTTCTTGTTTGAGAATTTGAATATGATTCATTGCTTGTGGTCAAAATACCTTTGTTTTCATATTTAAAATTTTAATATGTCATTGCTTGTTGTATGAATTCTTGAATATGTCATTCTTGATTTTGTGGGCATTTTAGTAAATCATGTCCCTTCGATTATGTATCATTATAACAAGCCCCTTGATTGAGGTATTTGTTGAATAATTTGACCCCCTAGTCAAGTTAAGTCAGCCTCCTAAAATTTAAAACATTCATAGGGTATCCTAGGTTGGAAAGTGTCCATAATGGTCATAAATGAGGTCACAAACTATGTTTCATCTTGGTCACACTTGCTCATTTATCCCAGTGTCATTTTATTTCCTTTTGGGTCAATTTAATAAAATTTTACTATTTACATGAAACAAAAAGTTTATCAAAGTGTAAATGAATGTGTTTCACATCAATAAATGTTAGAGAGTAGTTTTGTAACTAAAACCTTATAGGTTTAATGCTAAAATCAAGAAGGTCACTTGTAAAAGGAGGAGTTTTAGTTTTACAGACTATAAAATAATTATAGCACATGTGAAGGCTATAATAGTGGCCCTTTAGATCCCAATATCTCATATCCAAGCTCAAGTTGATTTGATAGTTCCAAAAATGATGAAAACTAGTCCATCTCTCTCTTCACTCCCTTTGACATGTCAATAAAGTCAACCAGTTCATAATTGGTATAGACATGAGAGGTAGAGTTAGGATGAATGCACTTGGTGGATGAAATTTCTCCCTTTGTAATTACTTTCCATGTCAATAATTTCTATTTTGGTAGATTGTGCTCTATGAATAATATTTAAAATTGTTGATTGCTTCAAAGTGCCTGCATAACCCCAACACTCTTGGTTTCATCATCTGATAGTAGTTGCCTATTAAAACCAAGAGTTTTATGTGTATTTGTAGAGTATTTCCTTCATTCCATGTGGTTTTTAAACTCATTTTTTATGTGTGGATATGAATATGAAAGCATGATAATTATCCTTGTGCTATAGGTGCAAAAATAATGGTTTTCAGAGTAATGTTTGGTTGTGGTAGTGTTTGTCTTCTATTAGTGGCTTTACATCAAAGATAATGTAACACACCTATGTTTGTACTCTCAGATCATGGAAGTTAGTTTCTCCATGGTAGGTTTCTATTGAGATACCTCAAGGTTTATTGAGATAGGTTCTAATACCATGAGCAAAGACTGACCAGAGCTCTTATATATAGTAATCTAAAATCACTTGTAGGTATATATAAAGAATGAAGGAGATACTCAAAACCCAAGACATAGGTTGTATTCAAGTCATGAATTGAATGAGTTTCTTGAGTCATCTAGGGTTAATTATTATAGCCTAGACTCCCTTAAGCAATGTATATAGGTGCAAGATTTAGAATAGTTAAAAATGAAAAGTTTTACCTTAACTTCTCCAAATGAGTTTTTTCTCTTACAAAATATTATCTATGGGTAAGAGTTGATGAGGTCTAAACAAGTCCAATCACTTCATTCTTGTAGCCTAGATGGAGATGTCACTCCTCAACATGAGATGGAGTTGTTTGATCATGAGGGAATGCGGGTTGGGTGACTCCCAATTTAGGCAAGTTTTCACATTAGACATATAATAATCTATAGTCTCATTTGAAGCCTAAATGAACCTATAGCTTGCAAGTGACTTATATATTGATAATAGTGGAATGATTGTATGATCCCAAATAAAGAGGAAAGTATATTAAAGTGTGATAGATATAGTGATTATAAGTGAATAAATGATGTGGTTATAATACAAACATGACCACCTATATGTCTCATAACTTCCTTAAAATGTACACCTATAATTGAAGACAATCTTTAGACTAGCTCATGCTTATGGGGATTATAGGTTTGATTGATGAACAAAGATGTAGGATCGATGAACATGTTTGAAACAAATATCACAATTTTAATGACACATTTTGATCCAAAACTTAGAAGTTTTGGTTGATAAATATTTCAATATCATAGAAATGACACAGTAACAATGAATTCTCTGAGAAGAGATGTAGTATTACTCAAGATCGCAATACAAATATATGCTTATCTCTAGGAAGAGATGTCTCCCCTCACATTTTGGGTTACCTCTTCATTTAAACACATTTTGAAAGCATGGGGAGGATGTGGAAGGTCACCAATATCAAGGGAGATTAAGTGGTTCAATTTCCAAGATTTAAAACAATACAGAATTTGAGGAATTACTATTTTTAGAAACTTACTATTTTTAGATTGCACTAATAAAATTGAAATTTGGGGCACTTCCATTGGGTTTTTAGGGGTCAAAATTCATTGATTATATCTATATGAATTTCATGATTTTCTTCTCATTCTTAGCTTTCCAATGGTTCAAACATTGAGTCAATTGGAGCTACGGTGCAAAAGTTATGGCTCCCAAAAGTTTCATCATCAATTGGGGTGGAACTGTCACCTGAATTGTCACCTAAATTTTTTCCTGGATCACATTTATAGTTTTTTTGAAGATGTAGGAGCCTCAAACATAGTCAATCTAAAAACCCTGCATAGAACATTGTACATAGTCGTATGAACTAATATCTAGTTTTAGGAGTTTGAAGTTTTGAGGGGTCTAGAGTTATGATATATCTTTAAAAATTGGTTTAAAAGGTACTCATGACCTGAAATAAACATATATTATCTCATTTTTTCAAGAAAATAGGGGAGGTACCCTTTATTTTGTCTCAGATAGAGGGCACTCCATGAGCAAGATAACTTATAGATTTGGTATGTGAAGAGTGAAATGGATGAAAGGAAAAGTTTTTAATTATTTTTAAAGATGTGTAAGGTTGTAATAAAGGTAAATAGATATATAAAAGTCTCTAGAGTCATTGTAAACCCTCAGAAGGGTCAAATACATAGTTAAACATAATTAAGCCTATTAGGCCTAGAACTAGGCCTAAACACTGAGGGTGCCTAACTCAAATCACATGACCATGAGATCTTTTAAATACAATTGATAAGATTTAGGGGAAATTTTAGAGCCCATATGAACCATTTTTTTGTATGAAATGACACATAAGTGGTCAATTTGGCCTAAAACTATCTTAGACCTACTCAAAATGTAGTCAATAACATGAGAGGCCATTTTCTTATGCTTACATTTGTAAAGATAGTGTGCATGGCTCCTCAAGGAGTTAGGGATAATTAAGGGGCCCCCTCAACTTGTTCTCAAAGGAATTTTTTTGAAGGTTTAACATCTATATTTTATTAATCATTTTTAACAAGTAAAACCTCCTAAATACCTCTTAAAACCCTATCAAGAACCTGATGGACAAAAGATCATTGAAGATGAATCCAAAAGCGGTCAATTTACTTGAAAAATGTCTTATAAATGATTATAAATCTTTCAAATTCCTCACCATCCACTTTTAGCATACCCTCACTTATATAGATAGGCCTAATTCTCTATTTTTTACAATATTTAAGCTATCTAGTATTTATAGATGGAAACCAATGAATGAAATCCATTTATGGAGGTATGTAAGGACTTATTATAACTCAATATACTAAAATATAACCATGGTTATGCATTAAATTTCCTCTGATAGACCATTCATTGTAGGCAGTCTGAATAACATAGTGAAAGCAAAGTGACTGTCAAAGATTGGAAGTGAGAGGTGTGTTGTGAGTTTCATGGAGATATATGATATAAAAAGGACAAAACTATCTTTAATAGATATCCTAGCACCTCTACAATGGATTATAATGAATAATTTTAGGCTACTTAAGTGATAGATGTGAACATTCAAGCCGAGAGGGCTAGTGACTTCAAATAGTGAATAACAAGTGACAAGGGTGATTCCATTAGTTGGAGAGGCCTAGATGACCTGTACTGACCTCATTTCCATCTTATCATGTTAGAACATATGTGTAAAATACTATTATGGTAGTATTATATATTTAATTGGATGACTCATCATCAAGATAGTTTCAAAGCATGAACATGAAGAGTCACTATGCAAACTTGAGGAATATATCATACTTTAGATAGAGACTTGTCCAAGAATACCTTCATATCCTATTCTCCATTTAATTATATGTAATTTTAACTAGTTTCTAAATTTTGACACTTGGCCATGTGACCCTTTCACTTCTCTTCTTATCTCTCCTCTCCATGCTCTATATATATAAGCCTTTTTGGCTTTGTAATGGATCCATATTTGGTATGGAAAATCCTTGATGGTTTTGACATCTTATTTTAATTTGAATAAAGTTTTATAATGTTTATTTATTCTCTACAATCTCTTTCCTAAGTGTGTCAAGTGGTTTATATGGTTGATTAGTGATGAATATGCTCTCCTTGCTTCCATTCTTCTCTTGCATGTTTTGTGTGAGTGATATCTCTTATAATAGGTTTCATAAAGTGTATGTGTTTGTTAAGTGTATCTTAAAGTGTGAGAGGGAATAGTGGTGTCTAGTAGTAAACCTCATTTTCACCCACCTCTAAATATGCATAATGATATGCATCTATGATAAATACTTATGCTAGAAGAACATAGGGTTGAGGTTATTTTTAGTAGTCTTCTTTCTTAGTGCAGATGCAAGTGTGTTGTGTGGATTTATCTTTGGTGTATCACCTCATTATCATAGGTTTATTTATATTTCCTTCTTCCCTTTTCACCCCTAATAGTGATTAGTCTAGTATAGTGTGTGAGCTTAAATATTGATCAAGGGAGCTATCCCTTTCAAACTTAGAGATATATCTCTTGTAATAGTTTGCCTACAAGGAGATATAGTTTCATGATATAATTATCACATGCTATATCACATATTTTTTATTGGCACAATAGATACAAACTCTTTGTCTAATGTTTAATTCCATGGTATTAATAATTCTGACCCCACTTACATTCTCTACATCATTCTGCACTTTACATGGTGAAGACAAAATGAATCAAATTATTATTTAGGATCCAATATCAAAAGGAATAAAAATGTTCTTTATATAGTCAGGGGTGACAGTTCTCATTCAAATAAGAGGAAGTAATTAAAACATTAGAGTAATTGCAAGAGTTGAGAGAAAAATAAAAGTTATGAAATCAAACATTTTGATCAAGAAAAGGTACAAACACTATCCATATTAAACCAAATGTCATAGATAACAATGAAACTAATAATGATGAATTTATTAATGACAATGAATATTTACCTAAAATTTAAATTATGTCACAAGTCCACATTCAATTTTTTTTTGATTTTGTTGAATATGAATCTATGCATGATGATTCATCCCCTAAAAATGAATAAAATTTGATGGAAACACATAATGATGAAAGTAATAATGAATAAAATTCCATGGGAAAACTAAAAAATGAAATTAATAATGAAGAAACTAGTAATAAACATAACAATTTTGAAACACCTTCTAAAAAAATTTCACTATTAACAACACCTCTGAGGATTGTGTTTAGAAAATATAAGTAATTAATTAAAGTTGATGAAAATATTTTGAAACCAATGCATAAAAAAATGTCTAACCACCATTCAAGAAGACTAGCTAAAATAATTTGGAATAATTTCTTTGGAAAATTAGATTTTGAAAGTTAAAAATGTCAATTGTTTGTTTCATTGATGAAATTGATTAAGATGAGACCTATAATGTATATCCTAGGACTAAGAACATATAACATGGATGTTGAAAACAATGAAAATTTTAAAAATATACATGATTCATATCATACTTTAAGTGTGACATCATGCAACAAAGATTTTAATGTTGCCTAATGTATATTTACAACTTATGGAGTCAGTGGTCAAACAGGAAAAAAACACTTGATTTCAAAAATTAGACAAACAATAAACATAAATATAAAATCATAAATGAAAGTGACTAGAATATGCTAAATACTTAATGATTCTAATACTAATGAGCTCTATGAATTCTGTAGTAGACTCCATAAAAGGACAAGGCTATAGTTTGATACTCTCAAAGATTTACTTGCATAATTTTGGAAAGACAATACAAGAGTTTCACCCAATACAAGAGATGTAGTGAAAATTAGAGTTTGTTATCGCAATAATGAACTGTATCCAAAAAACTTCTTGGATATGACCCAGACACAATTATACTCTAAGTTTTTGGAAAAAACATCAAATTTTCTATTATTCAAAGATATTTTGAGATGGTCAAACTTTTTTATGTAAAAATAAAGCACACAAGCACCACTTATTGTAGGCAACATGTTGAATTTTAAATTCACTATGATTTATTTTCTATCTACGTTATACTTTTCATACTAAAAATATCTTTTAGGAGTGTGGCTTAAAATTTCTAACAAAAATAGCTAGGGAATTTATTCCAACATTTTTTTGTGAAAGACCAGATGGACAGTTATTTTATAACAAAACATGTTTGGATGGAAATTGTAGTATTTATGGTGGATTTATAAAATTAAAAAATTGTATCCATGAGGAGATCATAAGTGTAATTGGATAGGGATTAGTTGGTTTGAGAAAATATAAATATATGACTTATCAATTAAAATATGCCAAAGAATCTAAAAGTGTAAGCTTGTTATAAAACAAATACCTATTTCAAAATTTATGGTCAAATTCATGGAGGAAATTTTTAATGAGTATGCAAGGCACGCACATAAGGCTCTATGATTGGATGAAAATTTCAAGCTGAAAGTACACATTCCCACTTGGTTCTAATATTTTAATAGTAGAATTTGTTAAGAATTACACATTCAAATCATAAATGAAAGTTTAGTCATAATATTTCAATTCAGTATAATTTACCATATTCATCCATATAAGATTCATGCATGCACCTGATAGTATAAATCAAAATAAAAAATGTAAAGGGAGTACCATTTATATGTCATTGATGATATATCACATTATATAGAGTATATACAAGGTTGTTTTGAGATGTTCTACGGAAATTTGACTGGGAGGAACATTACTTTCAATCAACATTACATTTGGTCAACAATTGCACATCAAAATTCAAGAATGCACAAATATTTTACTTGTTGAGTAGGATACATGTTACCACTGGTGTATAACATATTTTTAGTTTTATTGAGGCTAGCCATGGAAAATAGTAGTATGATGGTGATGGATCATGTGTAAAAATAGGTGTTGAAAGAGAGGAGTTAAAGTTTGAATATGGTGTTGTTTTAACTAATGAAAAAATCATTATTAGATGGTGTAACAAGGAAATGGGACATGGTGATCAATAAAACTATGTTATTAATTTATATTTCTAGTTGATGAATGAATACCACCTAGAAAATTATGAGGATTGTATAAATGTAATGGTATCAAGTGAGTTCCACCCATTTATAGCTCAAATGTAGGTTCTTGAGCTATTCATATGAGACACTTGGCATGTTTTATTCTTCATGCATGGAATAAATTTTGAATGAGTGTGAGTCACAAGAGTGGGTGGATGACTAAACATGTAGACCTCTAATTCTAATTGACTCATCAGGTTCTACCAACATTATAACTTATAGATATGCCATTATCACATGACTTTGATCATTATCTAATCTAGTACAACCAAATAGAATGTTAATCATTATGTACTATTTATTATCATTATCTATCTTGATAGTGCCATTAAAAATTGTTTTAAATGTGATACATGCCACATTTTTGTAGTTATTGTTGATGAAGACAACAAAGAGGGAACATATTAATATTTATGTCTGTGTATAAAAAAATAAAAAATTGACTTCCACAGTCACAAATGGAGAAAAAATTGAATATCCCACAGCTATATGGTAGTCACTCAAACTTGGCTTCGATGACATCCTATCAAAAAATTAGATGTATGGTTGTTTGAAGACTTTGACACACATAGAAATATATTACACTATTCAAATTTGATTCTTGCAACAAATATTCAATTTCTCAAATATCATGGGAGGCCATTAAACAAGAATATATGGAAAGTTTGTGAGTTAGAACATGAAGCTATTCTTGCTATTATCAAGATTAGAGCATATCCTAGTGGTTTTTTGGATTTAAATTCCAAGGAATGTTGATTTTTCAAATGTATATGTATTTAATTTTACCAAATTTTATTAATTTTGTAGTTAGTACATATAAGTTTCATTTTGAATTACTTACTAATGATTATTATGTAGGTTAGTTGTGCCAAATAAACTTCTAATTTCATGTATTTGGCATTGTTAGTAAAGAATTTCATATTCTTGAATCTAAGGTTAAACTCAATGAAAGTACTTAATTATTACATAAAGGCATTCTTGAGGTTAGAATGGGTAGTGGATATCTCGACTGGGCATGATGAGAGGCCAAAAAATTGCTCCTAGATGTTGTATGCCACTTTGAACATGTTGGAAACACCAATTTTTAGCCACAAAGTACCATATGAAAAATTATCCAACTATCACTTCAAATTTGAAAACATTTGTTGTCAGTGTTTCCACACTAATGAAAAATAGTGAAAACAAACATTTAGATGGATTTGGACATCATGTTCATGGGATCACATATCATTTGCCTATGCATATGTGTTTAAAGTGATGGAATTTCACCTAGAGGTCTCAAAGGTAGAAATGTTAGTTGGAGGATAATAACTTAACTCTTCACTAGAAAAAAGTTCATTTAAGGACCCATTATTGTAATGTGTGCCACAAATTCATATGAAATGTTCCATAAATGTGATTTAGGGTGTAATAATAGAGATTTAACATGTATGTGAGGGTTATTTTGGTTCATTCCAAAAAATTATGGTTTTTTTTTATGCATGTATGAAGTTAAGCTAAAAAATTGTAATTTTCTTGTATTGGGAAGGGCATTCTAGAGGCTAAAATGAGTAGTGGGTCTTGATCAAATGTGATGAAAGGATAGGAACCTAGTATTTGACATTATACACCACCCCAAACATGTTGGTAGTGACATTTTAGATCCATGAAATGTTAGAGGTCTCAAACTTCTCCTTCAACTTTAATAACATTTGTTTTAGATTAAGGTAAAAATAGGTTTTGAAGGGGCCCCGAAACCCTTTACATCAGATAAGATATAAACCTTAAGCACACCCAGGAAATGAAATAACCTGGAACCAACAAAAGCTAAACCAGATTAACCAATAATCTGAAAACAACAGACAAGAGCTAGACAAACAATAACAATCAGTTATTTTTTTTTTTTACAAGACCGAAGTTTCATATCTAGAGGAGGGACCAGAAGCTTAGATTTTTTCCTCTTAATAGTAGTCCAGCCATCCTCTACCTTAGCTGCCTCAGCAACCCAATCCTCTGGAGGCCAAGAATCATGAAGCCCAGGGGGTGACAAAACCTCAGCCAAAACCTTAGGAGAACCAGCCAACAACTGACTCCTAGGAGAATCCATCAAAATAGGTGGAGGAACCACCACCACCTCAGAAATTAGTTCAGGAAGATTACATAATCCAGTCTCCACTGAACCTTCAATAGGTACAGTCTCCAGCTGAGACTCCTGATCCGTCGAAGTAGATAAAATACTCTTTTCATTCTCATTCTCAGAATTAGTCGAAGCTTCCTCATGTTGTTCTGCAATATAGTGATCATGATCAGCTTCAGCCCATCAAGAAGGAGATCTTCTGGGTCTGGATTTCCTTGCAGTGCACCGGGCAACAACATGCCCCGTCAGGTGACACTTTCTACATCAAAAAGGTAGCCCTTCAAAATCTAGCATTTGCATCCAAGATCCCCTAAGGGAATCCAGACAAATCGCCTCAGGAAGGCCCTTAGAAACATCCACCTCAACCATAAGGCGAGCACAGGTCGATCTGAAATACCTCTTGGTTTCTGCATCCACAAATAAAAATTCCCCTATGGCATTTCTGATGGTTTTAAACACCGATTCATGCCATAGATGCAATGGTAAATTAGGGAGCCGAACCCAGACAGGGATCTTGTTGAAAGTTTCCGTAACAAGATTGAAATCCATATGCCACCGTTTGGCGAAGAGAGGGTATTTACCTTGCCAGAAGAAATTTTTGTTGGAAAGAATAGTCTTCTTATCCTCAGCAATGTGAAATAAAGCTATAAAAAAACCTTTACCACAAGGATAAATTTCAACATTTCCATCTATAAGTGGCAGCCATGTCTGGGTTATCCAACCATGTAAATTGGCAAGAGATGGCCAGCATCCATGAAATCTACAAATAGCCACAAACTTTGAAAAGTACTCTGCCTGATCAAAGATTTCTTTAACAGTCTCAGGATCAAGATTAACCCTGACAGGTTTTAAAGCACTTACAGGTGATTTGCTAAGACTCCCAGCAGAAGCATGGCATTTCACATCATGAATTTCAGCTTCAAAAGCAGCCACGTCCGCATAAGTTCTTCCCTTTGACCCAGGGACAGACCCAAAAATAGGGGAGCCATTTTCAGAATCCGTGATTGGAGAAGAACCCCCTTCCACGACCAGGATCCTATCCCCATTCACAGGTAAGGTTTCAGCTGCGCTAGCCACCAGATCTACAGCATCCTGGACCAATCTGGAAGTCCGTGCTTGCGCCTGTGTGCCCGCAACATTCAAAATCTCCATGCGCGCACAGGGAACAGGGGGCATGCGCGCGTTGGGAACTATAGTTCTTGAACATGTGCCTATAAAAGAACAACTTGAAGACATTATGACCAAACCATTAACAAAAGCAACATTTGAGTATCTAAGACAAAGATTCCTTTAATAACATTTGTTGTTAATGTTTCCAAGAGTTTGAAAAATAGTGAAAACATGCATCTGAGTGGATTTGGAAGTTGTGGTCATGTGAAAAAGTGTCATCTTATTATCTAGAAATGTTCAAAATGATAGAATTACATCTGGAGGTCCCAAATCTGGAAATGTTAGGTGAAGGACAAGAACTTGTCTCGTCATTACAAAAAAGTTATATTTTAAGACCCATTACTATAATGTGTTCCACATATTCATCTCCAACATTAGATCACAATGATGTGAAATTAGAGGGATTTGACACACATGTGAGGTTTATTTATGTTCATCCAAAATACTTATGGTTATTGTTTTATGTGCATCTAAAGTTAGGCTTAAAAATTACAATTTTATTATATAGGGAAATGTATTCTTGAGGTTGAAATGGTAGTGGGTCTCTCGATTGGGTGTGATGGGAGGATAATAAATTGGTACTAGATGTTATTAACCACCCTAGATGTTTTTATAGTCCCAATTTTAATCCATGAATCACTAGAGGTGGAGATCTTGAACTGCCCCTTCAACATTGACAAAAATTTGTTGTGTGTCCACACTCTCGAATAGTAGTGAAAACACACATTTGAGTGGATTTTGATATTGTGGTAATAATATCATATGTAATTTTATTATCCAAATGTGTTATAATTTATGGACCTACACCTATAGGTCCCAAAGATGGAAACATTAGGTGGAGGATAAGAACTTGTCTCTTCATTGTAAAATGTTACATTTTAGGACCTATTACTATAGTGTGTGCCATGGAATCATCTCCAAGGTTCCTTCAATGTGATCCAAGGTGAAACTATGAGGCTTATACATGCATGTGAGGTTTATTTTGGTTCATCCAAATGACTTAAAATTTCTATTTTATGTGCATATGAAGTTAGGCCCAAAAATTACAATTTTCTTATATTAAGAAGGGCATTTTCGATGCCATAATGGGTAATGTGTATCTCAACCATGCATGATTGAAGGCTGATAACTTGGGATTGGAGGTTATCTACCACCATGGATGTATTGAAAATGAAATTTTTATCCATGAAGAACAAAAAATGGTGATATCTAAATACCCCTTCAACTTTGATAACATTTATTGTTAGTGTTTCCATGCTCTTGAATAGTAGTGAAATTATGCACCCATGTGAATTTTGAGGTTGTGGTCATGGAAACACATGTAATTTTACTATATATATGTGTGTTTTAAGTGATGTAATTACACATGGAGGTCTCAGAGGTGGAAATGTCAGATAGAGGATAAGAACTTGTCTTCATTGTAAAAACATTGTATTTTAGGTCTCATTATTGTAGTATGTGTCATAGATTCATATCGAGGGTTCCACTGAAATTATATAGGATGCAATTATATAGTTTATACACACACACACAAGGGCTATTTTTTTGTGTGCTAATGACTTAAATTTTTTCATTTTATGCATGTCTAAATTCAGCCTAGAAAATTGTAATTTTACTATATTGGGAAGGGCAATCTTGAGGCCAGAATGGGTAATGGGTCTCTCTACTGGGCATGATCAGAGGCCAAAAACATAGTATTGGATGTTATCCACCATCATGGACATGTTTTCCATGCAATTTTTGATCTACAAAGCATTATAAGTGCAGATATTGAATTACCATAGTTGTAAAAGCATATATCACCCCATAATCACATGTGAACACGTTTATTTTACTCTTTTTTCATGTCATAGGGAATGACTTCCCCATTTGAAAAAATCATCATCCTAAAATTTTAATAATAATAATAATTTTTATATATTTCCTTGTTATGGGGTTGATTTTATAAAAAAATAATGTTGATATTATTTGTTAGTGCAAGTGTGTGTGTGTGTTGAGTAGATATATGATAAAAAGATAAAAAATGGCCAAGATAAGTGAAGTGGAGAGGGAGCGAAAAAAATTTAGGAAGTGAAACAAAAGAGATATAACCACCAAAATAATACAAGGCCTTAGAATACATGAGAGTTAGAATCTTGCACTACTTTAAAGGGCCAAAGAAGAGTCTCTAAAATAAGGTTAACAACTCTTTGAAGGAGATATCACAACATATATTCTTGATTAATTTACCCCATTTTCATGAGAAGGTAAGGGGAAATTTTATCTTCAAGGGTGAATATGGAGCAACTATCCAATCTATTTGAGAAGCATAAGTTATAGTAACCCATTTCATTAAAGAGGTTATGTCATTTTTAACATTCTCATGTTGGCATATGATGAGAAGATTATAAATGGCTACGCTGAGTGCATTGGATAGGGAGAGAAAAAAGTTTAGGAAGCAAAAAAAAAAGATATAACCACCAAAACATTTCAAGGCCTTAGGATACATGAGAATTACAATCTTGTACTACTTCAAAGGGCCAAATAAGAGCCTCTCAAATAAGGGTAGCAACTCTACAAGAAGGAGATATCACAACATCAATTCATGATTAATTTACCCATTTTTCATCAGAAGGTAAGGGGGAATTTTTATCTTCAAGAGTGAATATGTATTAACTTTCCAATATATTTGAGAAGCATAAGTTGGAGCAACACATTTCATCAAAGAGGTTGTATCATTTTTAAAATTTTCATGTTGGCATATGATGAGAAGATTATAAATAGATAAGTTGAGTGCATTGGAGAGGGACATAACAAAGTTGAGGAAGAAAAACAAAATATTTATAACCAAAAAAATATTCTAAGGCCTTAGGAGACACGAGAATTAAAATATTTCACCTATAACAAATATAAATGAGGTTATTCACACCCTTACTAAAGAGGCCAGCTGGATTGTTGAAGTGGATGACACTACTTAGATAAATGTAATATGTCTATAAATTTAATGAATAATAAGCCCCAAATGATATTAAATTGGTGTAGCAAGTTTACCCACATTAGAATAATGATAAATGGTATAACTCAAAAAGTTTATCCTAATCATGAGAGGCACTTCACACTAATATATGACTTTATCTCAAACAATATACTATTTTATCCCATATAGTTTTAATTATAACACATACTTAAGGATTTTAAGTTAGTTTTAATAATTAAGCAAATGAAATATTAAATATGATCATATCTAAATATGGTCATACAACCATCATATTTAGTTATGAAATACTAATGTGAGCCAAATTGTACATGAAAATATGATCACCATAAAATGTGAAAACACACACGCGCGCACGTGCGCGCGCACACACACACAAATGCATACAAAATAAAAACATAATATAATGTTGGGTAAAAACATATAGGCATACAATGCCAATAACACATACATTACCATATAGGCATACAAAAAATTACATCATCTAAGAATATAATAGAATGTTGGGTAAATGTCATATAGGCATATAATGTGGAAAATGTTTACATTTACATACAGGCATAGAAACAAGTACATCATCTAAGAAATCCTACTCATCAATTAGTCTCCCTCTCTTTTCCTTATTTAAAAAAGACTCTCCCTAGAATGCCCTTATTATAGATGGATATCCATCAGATGCCTTGGATTCCTCCAAGGTCTGACTATGGTTCTTTATATGCTCATAGATTGCCTATAGCTGAACTTGTTCATATAAAAATAATATAAGAAAATATACATACTAAAATGAAACCAAGTTCATAAATTAATTTTGAAATAATAAAAAATGATGTAAACATGTATGCATCACAATATCTCGGTCACGATCAATCTATGTCTAATGCTCAATAGGGTCAATGACAGGTCATAGTGAATAAACACATGTGAAATGGGGATAAAACATGAGAAGGTACCCTAATAAGCATATGAATGGGACTATCGGATGTCATCAGACAACCCTATATACATAATACATTCACATAAGTTATATTTTCCCAAGTATAGAGTAAAATTATTAAAACAAATCTATATTTACAATTCAAAATTACAAGTTAACATTTACATCAATGAGTGCTGTGCATATAACATTGTAATAGCAATCCCTATGTCTATCTCATCTTGTAACGATGGAGGAATCTCCAATGTGATCATCAACTGAACAAACTATAGAAGGTTGTTATTTGAACACACACACACATACACACACACACAATTATATGTATATGGAGTATAATATTAATGAAAAATTACCTCTATTTATGCAAAAACTATCCTAATAACATAAATATATGTAGTAGTAGATGGACTGCAAACTAGTTGTGAATATGTAAACATTAGCTAGCTAAGCTCAAAAAATATAGTAGTAGACCATGAAGACGATGGCACCATCTGCTCTTACAACATAAAAAATTACATATATATTATTTAATTTATGTGTTAAAAAAATAATTAGCTTTTAAATACAAATATAACTAAAATTTAACTTGTCAAATATATAAGACACCTACATATGTGTCATCACCCTGTGCACATTAAGTGTATATGCCAAAAAATTGTCGCTCAAAATTATATCATCTAGGCCCTCAAAAGAACCACCATCATCATATGAAGATCTAGTTCATATAAAAACGAAACATATGCAATGGTGAGGTTGGGTATGCATACTATGTGGAGTATCCCTATGTCCACCCTCTCCAACATTAGTCGTAGAAAGCTTAGTCATTTGTTGAATGAGTGTATCAAAAATCAAACTAAGTACATGCAAAGTGTTAATCTCCACAACCTCCTTCCCTATAGAGGGGATCTTTGGATGAAGTGGATTTTGGGTAGGGACACTTATAGGATGATTAGGTGCATGATGTAAACCTAGTCTATCATGCATAGAGCCTTTCCCTTGGGCCTAAAACTCTAATTAGTCAAAATAGTGTAGAATCTCATTGAGGATAAAAATGTAATAGAGTTTACTCAAAAAATATAAAGAAACCTCATGGGATTTATAATGTGGGAAATCAAACACCATCCAACATCAACCCTAAAAATTATTTCTAATAAAATTATGTTGGTATCAGTGGTTTGGTAACTATTTTATGGATAGTGGAAAATGTGCATTAGTTTTTGGATCAATAAATAAGGCATAAATTAGGTATTTTGATATTTTTTTATCCTTCACCTCACATGTTGATAATTTGTCAGCACAATAATCCATAAATCTATCCATATGTGATACCCATCTATAAATTTGACTCATTATCAAGTAAAATTAACCTAAAAATAACTCTAGTGTACTAGCCAAAGGTCAAAGTGGGGTCCTTCATTCTCCTAATTGTTCTTGTTCAATTTATATTTTATTTTTGACTATGTATGTAGTCAAATCCTCATCATTATCTAGGGGTTTTTTTAGAATTATAGGAGGGACAGGAGGATTATGAGGGTTATGAAGATTAGGCAGAGGGTCAATAGACTATTATCTTGAAATTGAATAGGTTGTTAAAGAAAATTGGTTTTAACAATAAAATAATGCAAGTAAAAAAATTGCTAAAATCTAGTGTTAATAGGTTTGGTTTTTACTTGCTTACCTCCCCTTTGTGGTGGAATTATCGATTTATCAAGGTAATGGGTGATGGTATTGTGTTTATCCTCCAAAAATCACAACAAGAATGTGGTCTATGGTAGATAAGGTCAAAATAAATTAAAAAAACAAGTGATAATGAGAATGGCGATGAGTTTTGGTGTTTTTTTGTTTGTATAGGTTGTAATGCATATGCATTATGTATAATATACATAATGTGCACATGTTATGTATAGTATATATAACACATATGTATTATGTACAGTATACATAATGTGTATGTGTTATGTATAGTATACGTAACTTTTATGTGTTATGTATAGTATACATAATGTGTATGCATTATGGTTCAAATTTTTTTGAGCCTAACTTAAAATAACACATACACATTATAGATATTACACGTACGTGTTATGATATAATGTGTATGCATTATGGTAAGATGTCCATGGTATTTTCAAATAACTCTGTATACTTACTCATGATTACAAATACCCAGAAGTAGGAACTAAAGCTATTAAAGGACTTGGATTTACTCTCACTACTATCCTATTTAGTTGATCCTATCTTTTGATGATAAATACAAAATTGGGGAATGATCACTTTCATAGATTTGAACTTTGAAAGTGTGTGAAATACCTAAGAATATATTTTGAGAATTTAAAACCATGATAAGGCTTGAAATGATTGAAATACCTAAAAATGAAAAAAAGTGGAGTCTAATTGGGATGAGTTGATCCTAATCACCCCCATGATGATTGAATGTTACCTACACATTTAATACTCCGAGGGAATCAAGACCATGTAGTTCTCACACTTAAAGTACTCGTGAAAATGTGATCCTTTGACTATATGAATGTTTTAAACACTTTTTGGAAGGTATGGTGTGAAGGGTTAATGGGGTAGAATAACTGATACACAAGGATGGATAAAACTATTCTAAATCAGACTAATTAATTATAAATTTAGATAAATGAATATTCTAAATTAAAATACTGAGATGTGCTAAATATATAAAGTACCAAACCTAAAAGATGCTTTATTTATTGAAATACCAAGGAGAAATGATACTTAGCTCTATTTATAATGCACAGGTGGATCTAAGTTGTACATAGGAAAAAGTGTGTAGGATTGAGATTATGAGATAGTTTTTAGATTTTGGAAATTATGTTTCTAGAACTGAAGACATTACCATCCATGTTACGGTCCATTTTACAATACAATTATCTAGTATGGAACATGTATTATATTGTGATTCAACCAAATTCATTATTCTATATTTTTATCACCTTTCTAAAGATGTATTTAGATCTAGAACATAGGGTTTATATGTCTACTTATGGATCAAACCCTAACTCTTCACCTTTGGGATGTGTTTTGATAAAAATGGGTTAGTGGGCTCATGGTATTGAGATGACCTCAAAGTTCCCTTTATTAATAAGTGTGTAGATGATATTTTAAGATTATTTATCACCTCATTCTTGTACACTTGGTAAAATTAGACCTTGGTTATTTCTCTTAGTCTTACATATGCCTTACTTCTTTCTATAAGCCTCACATCTATTATATCTTTTGACCTTTGGCCTATATCTTAGTTGACCAGTCTTATATTGATGACACATACATCCTATCTTTCCTAGAATGATTAAAATGTACTTATCTTACACCTCTATATGTTTTGATCCTATGCATGTTTTGTTACTTCCTGGACGCTAACATTTGGGATAGAAAGTAACAATCTTGTTACTATCCTAATTTGACACAAGTGTCCATTGCCCTAAAGTCATCCAATTTACAAATGAAACATATTCAAATGGTATCCATAAGTTTTTTAATGTGAGTTATTAATCCAAAAGGATTGATATAAATATAAGATCAACCCTCATTCACTCCTCACCTATAATCAGATCAAAGAGACCAAGGTAGTTATCAAAAGCACTCTATCAAGCATTTAATTGATTAAAAGCTTCCCTATTTACATTCCAATAATAAATACAACACATCTATAGGTATGCAGTACTAAAGGATAAATCATAATGTATTATTTTCTAAGTTACAAGCTAGGTCACTATTGTACTTGATTTACACATATTGCATGATTCACACACAAGACAATACATAAGGGAGAATTACATGAGTTTGAAGACCTATTCTATATGATTGGCTATGTAGGTAGCACATTTTTATGGTAGGATAATTATGTGTCAGCTCAACACCATGTTCCTATTAACCCATATTTATCCAAGGTCATAGTGAAGATGGAAAGCTATGGTTTTACCATTTCATAAGGAGTGACAATCCATGACCTAGATCTAAATGCACTAGAGTGAAGGTGAAACCAAACTTTGAAGCATATAATAGGTCACATCTTATTTATCAATATATTATATACATGAAAATATTATAATAATCAAATAATAGTGTCTACACAACCATTCTGGGCTGACACAATTGTCTAAATAGCCAGATGTACCAAATCTAAAATATGACAACTATTTTAGAACTATCTTCCTACCTAATTTCAACATATTCTAGCCAAATCTACATTAACATTAGATATAGATAAGTACTTTGTTTTGTCATTTATATATCTATAATATTTTTACTTTTAACTTATAACTTATCTCAATTTAATAAATTCAACATATGATATATCTAAGTTTAGCACTTTAATTGGCCTACTGTAAATTTGATATTCACCCTTATACCCTCTCTTTTATATAACCTTAACTATATCTACCAAATAGGATCCACATACAAATTAGGTTTAAAATTTTAGTGAACTCTATCTTTAAATATAAAACCCTAGGTTATTTAGTGTTTTCTAATTTATTTTCCTATTGTTGATCCTTGAATATCACACACTATGAGCAACATGGATCGATCCCTAAAATTTGTATGCCTCTCTAACCTAGTCCTCATTTTGATATTTAAAACATTTAAAAAGGAAAAACATGAGTCTATTCCCCTCTCCAATATTAATAAGGATGACAACTCTCATCCCTCTAATTAGGTTCATGTTAATCCCTCTTCAAAAAATAAGGTGGATCATCCTATTATACACAAATTAGGTAGCCATAAAACCCTTCAATATCCCTTGGTGGTACATGTATACATGGTCAATATGAAATGCCTAGGGCTTGTTCTTATGAATCCATACAATATCTAATTAACAATATGAATAAGCTACTACATGATTTACATGATCATATTATTTCATTACAAAAAACTAACCAGACTATGCTATCTAATGCATTGAGGAGATAATCTACATGTTTTCTTGAGATCCCAATTCCATTACTCCCATGGTTACTATAATGCCAACTTATATCTATCCATAATCCTATTAATGTTGACATGAGTCAACCTCTACACAAAGGATATGATGAAATTTTTAATTGGGACTATCACCAAGGCCCTAGGCATTCTACGAGTAAATGTTTTACCTTGAAACATAAGATCCAAGACCTCATTGATGTACAAAAGATTACATTTGATGATCCTCTAAAGGAATTAGATTCACAACTCAAAAAAATCAACACCAACAAGATTTAATAATTATATTATACATGGGAGGTGCTTATTTTTGGCTTAACCATATTGATCCTACACAAACAAAAACCATTTGCAATATAAATCATTTTCATCAGCTTGGGTTTAACTTACAAGACTTGAAAAATAAGGTTTATTGGAAAGAATCCTTAGGAAACATAACAATAACAATTGCTTGTGGTCCTAAAGTAATTCACACATGGGCTTGGGTTATGACTACAACTTCTCCATATGAACTTACACTTGAAACTATTTGTCTATACTAAATGGAAGAAAAAATTGACCAAAATCAACAAGGCATTTCCTTTCCTCACAAAGGCATATTAATAAATATTTCAAATGATAACACTATCTATTACTACACATGCAAAATGTGAGGAGGAAGATGCTATGTACCTTTTCAACCTATCCAATCACGATGTAAACATTGTAAAAGATCTAACTTAAAGTTGTAAGGTTTATAGTGGGGGGAGATATCTATGATATTCCATTATATGGCATCATAGGATGATATTTCCTCACCCCAAAAATAAAAAATACCCAAAAAATCAAAACATTCAAAAATCCAAAAACATTTTTGGCACCTACATGATCTATTAGCTCCTTGTCATATATGTGTAACATTTGAACATTTTTGGACATTTTACTAAGTCATATCAATTAAATTTTGTAACATTTAAACATGCCCCTTATTTGTAGTCTCCTTAGACCATTTCATGATGACTTGCTTTTGAGTGATCTTATGTGTGTGTTTGTTTATTTATTGATATTGTACTATTTATGTCTACACATTTCTATGATCTTTATCATGCACCTTATGCATACATGTAATCATATTGGGTCTATGAACTTTAATGATATATTTACCTATTCATGTTTCCTTCTATATGCTACATGGTTACATTCAAATATTTTATAATGTCTTACCCTTTTGAGGTGAGGTAAATACCAGGTACTATTTTTAACTCACCTCAAAGAGGAAGGGGAATATTAGTGGGGGGATGCTTGGGAATAATGTTCTCCACACACTTTTCATAGTTTTTAGATATCAATAGGGGCATAATCATATGGACATGGCTTTCACACATTCATAATTTGTAGATTCAATGGGGGCATGCCATATTGACATGGATTCCAAACATTCATAGTTTTTAGATTTAGTGGGGGTATGATTTAGAATCATGTTCTTCACACTCATTCAATATGGTACTTATATTAATTCATAGATTCAGTGGGGACATGCTTGGGGAGCATGTTCTCTATACCTATTCATTATTCAACATCTCTAGTTTATAATGGGGACATGTTTTGAAAATATGTCCTCCACATTGGTACTTATATAATTTTTCATATTTATCCATATATAGTGGGGGAATGCTTTGGAAACATGTCTTTCATGACTAAATATTTATCTAAATTAGACAAAGAACACAATTATATCATTGAGATTCATAGTTATTGAAAAACTCTATACATGGTACCATTTTTATACACATTTTCAACATGAGACATATCTAAGGTTATATTTTATACAAAATGTGCCTAATATTTAAATCCAAATAAATTTTAGATTCTAAAACCATTGCACATACTAATACCCTATAGACTTTTACAAAATTTATCAAATTAATATACTATGTAGTTGGTTCACCTTTTGGTATGGGTTGAGTTGATTAAATCACTCCATCTTTCCAAGTTTTTCGGTTGGATCTGATTGTATCAACCGACCTCACTAGGTTACAAGTATCATTATGTTACATGATTAAGCTAAGCTTAACTGCCAGGTGACAACTCATTTTTACTCCAAAATTGGGGCCATTTTCCTTCCAATCTCTCTCTCTCTCTCTCTCTCTCTCTATATATATATATATATATATATCTCCTTGGATATATGCACTTTAAATATTTATATATATGTATCCTAATATTAATTTTAGAGCCTTATAATGATACATATTTTAAAAAATAACTTGTCAATTAGTAAGGAAGTTACATCAACACATAGGTGTAATCTCAAACCTTACTCTTCATTTTAAATCTATTTAAAGTACTTTTAACCCATATTGTATACATTGATTTTAAATTGTAACATACTCTTTGTTATAGGTCAGTCACCAAGAAAGTACTCAAATTCAACTAAAACAAAGAAAGGTGTGCATACACACCTAAGTACTTATTCCTTTCTTTCAAACTAGAAATTTAATTACTAGATTAAAGGGGGGGGATGAATTTATATGATGTTTTATGATTATGTAGCACCTCAGTCTTGTACACTTGCAAAACTTAGGACTTGACTATTTATTTTAGTCTTATATATGCCTTACTTTCAAAATCCTCACATTTGCTCTATCATGTGCCCCTTGGCCTATCTCTTAGTTTAAATGATCTTATATTGATGACACATACATTCTATCTTTCCTATAATGCTTAAAATTTACTTATCTCATACCTTTGCAAGTTTTGATCCTATACCTATTTTGCTACTCCTTGGACACTAACGTTTAGACAATAACATCAACATTACTATCCTAACCCAACATAAGTGTCCAATTCCCTAAAGTCATAAAATTTGAAAATGAAACATATTCTAATGGTTAGCCTAAGTTATTTAATATGAGTTATTAATCCAAATGGATAGTTATAAATACAATATCAACCCTTATTCATTCCTCACGTAGTAATTAGATAAAAGAGACCAAGGCACTTCTTAAAATCACTCTATCAAGAATTTAATTGATTAAAAGATTTCCTATTTATATACCAATCATAGGTACAACACATCTACATGTATGAAGTAATAAATGAGTAGTCATAATATCTTATTTTATAAGTTACAATCTAGGTCACTATTGTACTTGATTTACACACCTTGCATGATTTACACACAAGCCAACATGCAGGGGAAAACTACTTGAGTCTGAAGCCCTATTTTGGAGTATTGGATATATAGGCATCATAATTTAAAAATGGGGTCATCATGGGTCATCTTGACACTTTATGCACACTAACCCAATTTTACCCAAGGTCACATTGAATATGGAAGGCTAAGGTTTTACCATTTCACAAGGAGAGACTATCCATGACCAAAATCTTAATGCACCAAAGTGAAGGCTAAGAAAACCCAAAAACATACAGGTGGTCACATCTTGTTTATATAGATCTTTCATACATAACACTATCATTAAAATCAAATAATAATGTTAACATAATCATCCCAAGATGATGCTATTGTCTAGATAGCTAGATGCACCAGATCCAAAATTTGACAACTATTATAGAACTATCTTCTCGCCTGCTTTCAACCCATTCTAGATCTAGATCTACATTAGCATTAGATCTAGATAAGTAACTTATTTTATGTAATTTATATATCTAACATAGTTCTACTTAATATTTATAGCTTATCTTAGTTTAATAAATTTAACATATGATATATCTAAGTTTATCTCTTTAATTGGCATGTTCTAGATCTAACATTCACCTTTGTACCCTATCATTTCTATATCCTTAACCTTATTTACCAAGAGGATCCACATCTAAAATAGGGTTAAATATAGTGTTTCCTACATAGCTAATAATCCAATGAGGGCCTCAAAATTATGTAGTTCCCTCTATGTATGGGAAAGTTGTGTGATAAATGGTGTAATATGTTATATTTATATGCATGCAATGATCTATCTTTTAACTTTAAAAATACCACTCATGAGATAATCTTTGGATTCTTCATACATTTTTTATGACTAATATAATTGATATAAAAATAGGTAGGAGTAGGGTAGTATAACTCAGTTGTACAATTGATTGAATGAGCTAGAATATGTTCTTTATTGGTATTTTCTAGATGAATAATGATAAATATTAGACATGTATTTATATTTAAACTTTTTAAAATATCTCAAGTAGGGTTTAATAATAAAATTATGCCAACCCATAGGTTTTAAATAATTTTCAATTTGGATGGTGTTTGATTACTAGACACTAGATAAAAATCTGAATACTAGTGTTCCTATGTGGTTGATAGTGTCTAAAAGGATAAAAAATAGTTGAGGATATGAAATTAACACTTAAGGATGTCTATCAAATTTTTAGATTTTTGTGCAACATTGGAGATGTGGGTCATCATAATGATAAGGTTCAGATGATAACCTAATTAAATATTCATAATGAGATGGTGAATGTGAGCCTTTTGGGAGTAGTAAGATCTAAAATTGAACTATAGAACCTATTCAAACCTAAATTTGATATGGATCCTAATATGAGATAGGTAGGGTTAAGAATATAGAAATGAATAACCATAAGGGTGATAAATGTATATATAGTAGGCCAATTAATTTCAAAACTTAGATATAACATATACCAAATTTATTATACTAAGATATGATAAAAATAAGAAACACAACTATGCTAGATATTGTAATGAAAAAGAAATAAGATACTTGGTTCTAATGCTAATATAGATATGGATCTCAAATATATAGGAAATAAATTGTAATAATATTATATAATAGTTATCAAATTCTAAATTAAGTGCCTTTATAGCCATAAACACTTATATCAACCTAGGATGATTATGTCAATGCTAGAGTGTTTAGATCAGGCATAGTTTTCTAGTATAAAATACCTTATAAAACTAGATAAAACCACCTAGATGATTTTGGGTTTGTTATTTCCTGCACTCTAGTAAATTTAGATATAGGTCATGGACTATCAATCCTTATAAAATAGTAAAACTCTGGTTATTCATCTTCATATTGGCTATGGAAAAAATGGGTTAGTGGGTTCATGATGTCGAGCTTCCCTAGAGACCCCTATATCATTGAGTGATACTTACATAGTCAATACTTTGAATAGGGTTTTAGAATTATGTAGTTCTCCCATATATTTTTTTATTATGTGTAAATCATGTAATATGTGATAAGCAAGTATAATAGTAACTTATCTTATAACATGTAAAATATATCTCTTAGACTTCTCCTTCAATATTTTAGATCTATAGATGTGATGTCCCTATGATTGATATGGAGATAGGATAAAATAGGAAAGCTTTTCTCATTTGAGTGCTTTCTTGAATGTTCTTTGGTATTAATGCTAAGTCTGTAATAGGTCAATTTATAATGAGGAGTGATTATGCATATATACCAATCCTATCAGGAGAATATCTCACATAATAGCACTTAGGTTGACCATTAGAATACATATCATTTGTAAATTAGATGAATTTAGGTTACTAGAAACTTGTGTTAGAAAAAAACACCTACATCAATGTAGGTGTTTGTCTGAGATGCAAGTGTTTAAGAAGTAATAAAATAGGTATAGACTCATTAATTTTAGAGGCACAATAAGATAAGCAGGTTTTAAGAATTCTGGGTAAGATAAAAGGCCTAAGTCATCAACATAAGATAGATCAAACTAAGAGATAGGCCAAGGGGCATAAGAGAGATAAGATGTGAGACTTATAGAAGTGGGAAAGGTATAGAACTAGTAGGAATGACAAATGTCCAAGTTTTCAAAAAAAAAAAAATATTGAAGTGATATATAATTTATAATATCATCTACATTCCCCCATTTAATCTAGTAATGAAATTATTAGTTTAAGGGAAAACTAATGCATACTTGGGTGTGTATAACATACCTTATCTTTGCTTGAGTCCAACATGAATGTTTTGATGGTGATTGACCTAAAACCAAGAGCATGTTATAGTAAATAATTAGTGTATATAATATGAAATCAAAAGCATTAAAATTATTAAAATAGAAAGAGCAAGGTTTAAGATTACACTTGTGTATTGATGTAATAGACTTGCCTTTTGGAAATTTAATTTGAAAGATGCATCATTATGAATAAATGAAACTAAGATTAGGAAAAATATAAATATATAAAGTTTATATATCTATGGAGATAAAGATAAAGAGAGAGATAGGAGGTCACATGCCCTCAACCTTGGATAAAATGTGGATTGCCACCTAGATGTTGAGACTAGCTCAATCATGTAACCCAATCATACTCATAACCTAGTGAGTGTGAGTAAACCATCTCAAATCACACTATAAAATTGGTGATGTTGGATGATAAAATCAGGTCTAACATAAAAAATTAAAAATATTGAGTTATTTAATCACCTCAGCCATACCAAAAAGTGAACCAACAAGTGTAGTAGATTGGCTCAATATATTTTGTAAAAGTCTAATTTGGGTGCTGATAGTCCCTAAAAGTGTTTAGAATATGAAATTGATTTGATTTTTCAATATTAGGCACACATTGAATAACATATTCACCTTATAAGGCTATGTATAAAAATGGTACCAATGTATATAATTATACCACAAATGTGTATCTGAATCATATAACTGTGTAATTTAGCCAATCTGATAATTGTGTAAGTGTGGAGAAATTTTTTCCAAAACATTCCCCCACTTTATATCTTAAACTAAAACTGGTGTAAGTTTGGAAAAAATATTTAAAAAACATTCCCCTATTTTACATGAAGATAGATAAAACTAGTATAAGTTCTAATTTGGAGGAAATGTTTCCAAAATATGCCCCCATTATAATTTGGGTATATTACATATTGAATAAGTGTGGAGAACATGTTTCCAAAACATGCCCCAATTGAATCTGAAAGCTTTGAATGTGTGGAAGCCATGTCTATTAAAACATGCCCCCACTAATATGCTCCCAATTTGAGGCGATAAAATAATAGAAATTGGTAGTTACCTCACCTCAAAATGATAAGATAACTATATAACTATTAATGAATCATGTAACATAAAGGAGAACGTGTCTAGATAAATGTAACATTGAAGCACATAGAATGTGATTACATCAAGGCCTAAGATGTATGATAAAGATCATGATAACATATAGATAGTAATAGTACAAGTTCAACAAATAATCAAACACACACACAAGAGCACTCAAAATCAAATTAATAATCAATGGTAGAAGGAGACCTTAAACAAGGGGCATGTTTAAATGCAAGACAATAAAATGGACATTACTTAGTTGAATGTCCACAAAAATAATAATGACATATTTAAATGTCCATACAATAAGTAATGCCATATCAAATGTCAAATTATAAAACAAAGTCATGGGGACCACAAACGATGGATCATATTTAAATTCTCAAACAAGTAAGATAATAGAAAGGAAATACACTCAAAGAAGTACATAAATGAAATCATAAGAAACTGACATAAACATATCATACTATCCCATGGATCAAAAGAAAAAAAAATGTCAAGTACATATTATATCAAGTAGAATGTAAAAGATATAAACATGGATAAATGCATGTGTAAGAACATATTAGCTCAAACATGATAATGTAAATTGACCATATAATGATATAACCTAAATGTATCATGATCAAATAAGGTGGATGCCCCCAATGTCTTGGTGATGTGAGAAGAGGGAAGGCCCAACATACATATGTGCATAGATCATTTATTTGTGTATGAATGTATCACACTCAAATAGAAGAGTGAAACATATGTGTGTATATAATTAACTTCCATGTTATCCATCAACATGAAACTAACAACATAAATTCCAAGGAGCCAATAGAATATGTAGATGCCAAAAATATTTTTGGATTTTTGGATTTTTTTGATATTTTTATAATATGTGAGAGATTAAAACATTAAGTTGGATATTTTACATTGATTTTTTTGTGGTTGGATAATCTAAAAAGGTAAATATCATGTTTCTCCTCATGTTTTACATGTGTAGTAGAAGAACTGATGCTATCATTTGGAATATAGATCAATTTGCCTTCATAAGAAAAAAACCCTTGATGATTTTGGTCTATTTATGATTCCATTTGATATAACCAAAGAGTTCCCATTGTAAATGCATATGGAGATGTGGTAGGAATAACCCAAACCCTTGTTTGAATCACTTTAGGACCACAAAGAATTGGTAGTGTTAGGTTCCCAAAGAGTCTTTCAAACTAATTTTTATTTACATGTCTTTTAGATCAAATCTAACTTATTGAAAACATGTTATATTGAAATTAGTTTTTATTTATGTAGGATCAATATGGTTATGCAAAAAATAAGCACCATCGATGAATAAATTAATTGTTAAATCCTATTTGCACAGTTTTTTTTTGATTTTTTTGAAGTTTTTGTTATGTGTTGCATGCCATTTGTACTTTTGAATACTTATTTAAATGATTTTGCAAAGGATTGTTAAATATTTTCTATTTCTTGTGATCACTAGGTTGTGAATTTGATTATTTTGGAGGATCATCGAATGTAATATTTTGGTCATCGATAAAGTCTTTATTATTCAAGGTAAAACATCTATTTGTAGAATGCCTAGGGCTTTGGTGATAGTCATAATTAACATTTGCATCATATCCTTTGGGTGGGGGTCTACTCATATCAACCTCTATAATATGAGGGAGAGATGTGAAGTGACATTTTATAATCCATAGGATCAATGAAGTGGGAGACTCAGGTAAACATGTAAATTATCTTGGTGGTGCATTGGATAAGATAATTTGCTTAGATTTTTGTAATAATATATCAAATATTATTGTGTTATTTGTATGAGATATGGGATGATCTATATTCTAATCATGTTTTCCCAACCCTTTTCTTTTATGTCCATATTTTAAGAAATATCTAAGGCCAAAATTAGATTTGTGGGATTGTAGCATAGGATCATTTATTTGTTAGATAATTACATGATGTATAAAGGGATTAATATCCATTAGACATGTGTAAATGAATCCCTAATGGATGAATTATAAGCATGCATGAAAATTATATGGAACCAAATGCATTTCATGTATCTAAAGCCATCCTAACAATATATTTTATTTTGAATCATTTGGCATAACTTAAAAAATTTAGGTAATGTGCGGGGTCTCACATTAATATGAAATGTTGTTTGTCTCAATACTTGTGAAATATTATCAAACCCATTGATGCTCATATTAGAAGGTTTCAAATCTAAAGGTATAATTCCAATTAAGAAGATAAAAGACATGTTTCAAATGTTGAGTCATGAACCATTGTCCATAATAACTCATTTTACCATTTTACTGTAAACACATAGTTTAATGTATAATAATAAGCAATAATTTTTGAGGCTTTGTAGTGGTATATCTTCCTTTTCAAAAGATATATTATGTTCAATTCATTTTATATAATTTAACATATAATTCACATATAGAGGGACCACATTACTTGGTAAAAAGGTCATGTGTAATGCATCCAAAAGGACATATTTGTAATGGGATGAATGGTGTAGTAAGTCAAAGAGTGAAGTTTTATAAGTAATATCATTGGAAGATTTTGTTGCATGGAGACATCTAGATACTATATCTATAGTATTAAAGAATGAATTATGAAAAGAGACCAAGTGTTGTCTCTACTTAAAAACCCTCTCATTATGCTTACAAATTTTCTTAATAGATTTGGCAAGGATGATGATATATCAAACCAAAACAATTATTACAAATTAGTACCCCATATTGCACATATTTTATAGAAATCAAGAATTAAAAATATAAAAGATCAAAAAACCTTAATTGGCTTAAGGTTTATATCTCAAAGATCAAGTTCACCAAATTTTTAACCCTAAATTAGATGATGATCCTAATATGGGATAGATAAGGTTAATAATATAGAAATGAATAAGCATAAAGGTGATAAATATATCTATAACAAGCCAATTAATTACAAAACCTATATAAAATATATACTGAATTATTATACTAAAATATGCTAAAAATAAGAAACATAACTATGTTATATATTGTAATGACAAAGAATTAAGATGGGTTTGATGATAATATAGATCTAGATCTAGAAAAGGTAGGAAGCAGTTTGGAATAATATTTTGGAACAATCACCAAATTTTGGATTTAGTGCCTTTATATCTATGGATACTTATGTTAGCATGGGATGGTTGCATCAATGCTAGTGTTTAGATCAGACATAAGTGTCTAATATGGTATACTTATTAAAATTGGATGTAATCACTTGGATGTTTTTGGGATCATCATCACCTTTGATCTAGTGCATTCAGATATGGGTCATGTACTTTCACTTCTTATCAAATAGTAAAACCCTAATTATTCATCTTCATATTGGTTATGGTAAAAATGTGTTAGTGGAATCATAGTGTCTAGATGACCTAAATACCCATCTATGAATGAGAACTACCTACATAGACAATACTCAAAATAGGACTCATTCTTATGTAGTTCTCCCATACGTGTTGTTTTGTGTATGAATCATGTAATGTGTGATAATCAAATACAATGGTGTCCTATATTGTAACTTGGAAAATATAATGCATGAGTTTCTTCTTCAATAATTTATACCTATAAATGTATTTTTACTATGACTAATATGGAAATAGGAGAAAATACGAAAGTTTTTCTCACTTGAGTGCTTTATTGAATGCTCTTTAGTATGAATGATAGGTCTATGCTAGGTCAATTCAGAATAAGGAGTGATCATGCATGTATACCACTCATATCAAGATAATATCTCACATAATAACAATTAGGTTGACCATTAAGATAAGCTTAATTTGAAAATTATATGACTTTATGGCACTATACACTTGAATCATAACATGGCACATGTCAACATAGGTGTCTGTTTAGGATGCAAGTGTTTAAGGAGCAAGAAAATGGGTGTAGGCTCAAAACTTGCATAGGTATAAGATAAGTAGGTTTTAAGCATTATAGAAAAGATAAAAGGTCTAAGTCATCATTATAATACTAGTCAAACTAAGAGATAGGCCAAGGGGCAAATGAGAGAGTAAATGTGAGACTTGTGGAAGTGAGAAAGTTATAGAACTGAGAAGAATAACTAAGGTCTGAGTTTTTTAAGTGTACAAGACTAAGATGCTATATAATTTATAAATATCATATACAAAACCATGATTTATATTTATCAAATTTACAATACTCAGATGCTATAAATTTTTAGTTTTAGTATTTACATGTCCATCCACTTTAAACTAGTAATTCATAAAGATGAAATTATTAGATTAAAATAAATAAATGTGCACTTGGGTGTGTACACCATGTATACACATAATATTTTCAAAATTTATCAATTATTGATGCTTTATCTCTTATAATAACCTATTGGTTCTCAATATTTTTGAGTTCACACCTTAAGGGGTGTGCCAAGAAAGAGGTGGGTAGATCATTAGTGCTTCATAGGATTTTTGTCCTTATACTACCACTTGTTATCAATCTAACCTTGTACTAAAATATTTCCCTAAGCTCTGCCTCCTCTTTTGTAACCTCCTCTATCCATTTTATTCCTTCATTAGTCCCTTCTAAAGACTAAAACCCTTTCCAATGGTTTATGTTACACTGTTGGCCCCATCGACCATGTACTCTAATTAATAAAACTCATTTAGGGTCTAGATCATCCCTTATCTGACCTATACCAAGACCCAATTTATTTTTATCAATAAAAATACATAGTCGATTGGGTCGACCCTACTAACTAAACTTTTAAAAAGGTTTAGGGTTAGATTCAGCTATATATACACATTTAATTTTCCATTCTTAAATAGACAACAAGAGTTAATTATTCATTTGCAATTTTTTATAATATGATCTTCCACCATTATACTTGAAGAGTTATAGCTTAGGGTTTATACTTGGATAAGAATATTATCTTATGGAAAAGTCTTATATGCTTTAGTCTTTCTTAGTGATCCTTATAAACCATAACAACCTCTTACAAAGCACCTTTGGCCAAGGGGGAGATTGAGTCTTGATGGGTTCATCTTCAAGGTGAATTTCTCGAACTTTAATCATTTATTTTAGTAGATAGAAGTAACATAAGTAATGGCTTTTAAATATATTGCTCTCTCCATGCATTAGGGTTCTACTTATACATAACTTAATTATGATTCTCTTATGCATGTTTAATTTTATGTTTACTAACTCCCATTTTGTGCCACAAGTTTTGGTGAGCACTAGATTAGGCTTCTTGTCATTTACTTTTGTGAATATGAAAACATAAGACCTAGTTAGGGTTATGCATAGTTTTGCTTGACTAGAGGCTTTGGAACCCTCCCTAGTAAATTTATTATGGTATAAGATCCCTTGGTTAGGTATATTAGATCTATATTGGTCACGATCCTAAATATATAATGTATCAACAATTAGAAGTGTAAGTAGGATTTATCTTCTTTGAGCTAGGATTGATTTATAGATCAATAGTATTTCCCTTTGCATACACAACACAACTTACCTTTTAATGAGACCACTTTGATTGTTTTATTTGTGTATGCATTGTAACAAAGAGCATGTTAAAATATAATTAGTGCATATAATATGAAATTTTGAATAATTTAAATTATTTAAGAAAAGAGAGCAAAGAATGAGTACACCTATGTCTTGATGCAACCATGTTGTCCATTTTTACTTTACATTGGTAAAGATGCTTCCTTATAAAGTATTGGAGATGAGTGAGGTTCAAAAATAAACCTTAGATATTAGAAGAAGGATATTGGAAGGTATTATTCCCCTATTATTATGTAAATAGTAGTTCTGATATCACCATTGAGATCACTAAATCTTAATTGCACAACTCAAGTATGAATGTATAATATAGTGAGGTTGAGTCATTTAATCAACTCATCATTTAAACCTAAATATATGATGGGGATATAGGGTTAATAATATATAAATATTTTATGCACAAGGATGATGAACTAAAATATATTAATTTAATTAATAGAAAACTCAAATAAATAATATTCTAAATTTATACAACTGAGATTGCTAAAAATAATAAAGTACAATTATTAAAAGATATTTCAATAAATAAGAAATAATGGTAATTATTTAGTTTACTATGCACAATAATATTTGTATTATAAATAGATGTAAAGTATGTAATATTAGTATTATGGATCAGTCATCAGATTGTATAAATTTTACTTTTGTATATGTAGACACTATTATCAGATCTGGACACTACTATTAAAGCTAGTGTTTAATTGTGATGCACGCATCCAATACATAATAATGAATAGATATAGGTATAACCAACTTGTTTTTATGGGTTTTTAATCTCTTTTATACTATTGTATTCATCTATTGGATATAAACTATCACTCTTTATTGTTTGATCAAATCTTAGCTCTTCACTTTTTTTGACCCTTGTAATGAGTTTGTAGAAAAATAGGTTAGTGGGCTCATGGTGTCAATCTTCACCATAGAATTTTGTATCAATGGGAAATAATAAATAGTCAACAATACAAGGAGGGCCTCTAATTATGCATTTCTCTCCTATGTGTGAGAAAGTGTGTGCATAAGGGTGCAATATACTATATGAAGATGCATGTAGAGATATGATTATTAATTTGAAAAATATCACTCATGGGATAATATTTAAATGTTTTAGACATATAATATGATTTATAATATTATTGATATGAAAATAGGAATGAATAGGGTAGAATAAATTGATTTTGCAGTTTATTGATTTATCTTTATTAGGTGTTTGATTGTGTTTACTAGATAAGGAATGCAAAGACTTAGACTTATATTTATACCATACCTATTAAAAATATCTCAAAATAAGGTTAAATAATACAAATAGGTTGACCCATAGGTTTTGAATCAGTTAAAACTTGGATTACTTTTAGAAACTAGACACTAATTAAGGATATGGACACTACCATTGGTGGTAGTGTCCCTCTATGGATGATAGTGTCTAGAGGGATAAAAAATAATAACTAATGTGAAATTGATAGTGAAAGATTTTTATTAAGTTTTAATATATTTTTATAGTACATAATACTTGGGTCATCAAAATAAAATGGATCAAATTAAGAGATAAGCATTTGGGCATAGTGAGATGGAGAATGTGAGCCTTTTGGTAGTGGGGAGGTCTAAAACTGAAGGATAGAGACCTAATTGATATTTGTCAAATTTACAAGACCAAGATGATATAAATATTTAGTTTTAATATCTACACTTTCCACCCCTTTAATATATTAATGCATAATGATGAAATTACTAGGTTAAAGGAAATAAATATGTACTTGAGTGTGTATAACACACCTTACCTTTGCTTGATCCCATTTTGAGTGATTTTATGGTGATTTTAAAGGAAATAAATATGTACTTGAGTGTGTATAACACACCTTACCTTTGCTAAGAGGATGTTATGGTATAAATTAGTGTATATAATCTAAAATTTTAAATAATTGAAATGATTGAAAATAAAGAGAGTAAGGAAGGAGTACACCTATGTATCAAAGCAACCATGTTGCATCTTTATGATTTGACTTGGTAAAGATGATTCTTACGAATAATTGGATCTATAAAAGGTTAAAACCTAAACCTTATATATTTGAATAGCGAGATTGGAAGGTATTTTCCCCCAATCAGATGCAAGGATGAGTTGTGACATGGCCATTGAGATCTTTATAGCTCAATCATGCAAATCAAGTATGAGTATATGTAATATGGTGAAGGTGAGTGATTTAATCAACTCATCCTATAAATATGGTGAGATTTGTTGATTTAATCACTCCAATATATAAATCTAGTAAGGTTGAAAAACTTAATCACTTTAACCTATAAAATGAGCCACCTATTTCAATAAAAAATGCTAGATAATAGTACATCTTAGTGTAATTAGTGCACCCTAATGAGTAGTATAATTGGTAAGTTTTTAAATTTTTTGTGAATTAACTAGCCATATTAACCTATAATATGTTAAAATTGAAGTATATGTGTCATAAATATGTAAAAATATGTTTCAAATCTATGTAAAATTGGTGCAATAGATAGGATTTTGACCCAATTGTATATTTGAAACATGGAATTAAACTAGAGTTTGTAAGTGAAGGTCATGTATTTATGACATGCCCTCACTGATATGGCCCCCTTTTGATGTGAGGGAAATAGAATATGAAAGTTACCCTACATAAAAAGGATAAGTTAATTGTATAAATTATGTATGAATCATGTATTAGATAGAAATAACATGTTAAAGAAGGTATATCAATTAGTTTCATAATATGTGATCATATCAAGTCATAATATGTATGATATAGATCATGGAAATGTTTAGAGAGTAAGATTACAAGCTCAATAAATAATTAATCACACAAATAAGAGCACTCAATTTATTCAAAATAATGGTCCAAAGAGACCTCAGACATGGATCATGTTTAAATGCCTCACAATTAAAAAGGCTAAGATATTTAAATGTACAATCAACATGGAATGACATATTCAAATGTCCAATCAACACATAATGGCATATAGGCCAACATGTAATTAATATATTCAAATGTTACACAAGTAAGATAATAGAAATAAATTTAATACAGTCAAGGAAAATAAAAATATATGAAACATAAGCAATCAACATAAGCATATTATAATAGTCCCTACATATATGTGTTAGAAAAAATGTTATGTAGTATAACATATCAAGTAAACTATGAAAGATATGAGAATGGATATAAACATGTGTAATTTTTATCATATAAGATCAAACATGATAATGTGTAAATGATAATAAAGTTTATGTAACCTATATCAATCATGATTAGGGAAGGTAGATGCCCCCAAAGTACTATATGACATAGGTAGATTAAAGGTCTAACATCTATAAATGCATAGATCATGTGTTTGGGTATGCCTATATGACACTCAAATATGTGTATATAGTAATGAAATGATAAGCTATATATTAACATAAATAAAATAACATAGATCCCAAAGAGCTAATAAAATCTGGGAATGCTTAATATTTTTATAGTTTTGAATCTTTTGAATGTTTTTGATATATTTTTAATATTTGATTATTTTGGATTTCTAGAATATTTTGGGATGTTTATGAGAAAAAGTGAGGTGTTTTGATTTTAGGATCATCATTATCAATTGTGGGGAATCTTGTTATTTAGATCTAAATAATGATTTGTATGATAACCATGCATTCTCTGATATTGGAAATACTATTTTGTTCTTATTAGAGGTTGTAAAGGAGGTAATGTGATCAAGTTGTGTATAAGTAGTAACCTTAAAATATCACTTTGACTTTTACTAGCCATTTTCATATTATGTAAATTATCTTTTGTAAAGATATTTTCTTTGAGCTCTTGATTTTGAAATGATCCTTCGTTGGGCACAACATTACTAGAAGATACAAATGTATGTGTATTACTAACACATTTTGAGTTTTTTATATATAAAATATTATTTTATAGTGATTTGTGCTTTGAATTAAAATATTGATTTTGATTTTGTAACACTTTTATTAATTTTATCATAGTAACTTTATGATGTTTTAGGGATTTATAAGCATAAACATTAGGTACTTGAGATTGAATATGGATACACATGTCATTTATAGGAAGAAAGGGGTGTTATGAAGGACATATTTATTATCTTCATTTGAAACCATAGGATGGGCCACCTTACCCCTTAGAAGAATGATAACATGGTCTTGTTCAGAGGGATGGTAGCTATCACCCTCCTTGTAGTTAGGAAGAGGAAGATGTTCCTTTTTATCCATTTGAAAATTTATAAACTAAAATGAGAACTAGATAAGAGAGGCACATAAACTCTAGGTATAAATACATTATGTTAATTTATTCTTTTGATTTTGAAAACATTCTAATTTTATAAATAAATTTTAACAAATTAGAAATTAAAACAATTAGGAAAACCCTAGAGCACACTAGGAGTTGCATGGAAAGACACACAAGTTGGGTTCACTAAATGTTCAAGTCTAAATTTTGGATGGGGAGTATAGGGTTAATAATATATAAGTCATTCAAACATAAGGGTTATAAACTATCTAACACAAGTCAATTAATAGAAAACTTAGATAAAGAATAGTCTAAATCTATAAAACTAAATTTGCTAAAATTAGTAAAGTATATCTATTGAAAGATACTGAAATAAATAAGAAACAATGGTACTTAACTAGCTTACTATGCAAAATTATATTGGGAATAGGTCTACAATATATAGGATTAATATTACAAATAAATCATTAGATTTTGAAAATTGTACTTTTGTAGTTGCAAACACTACCATCGATTCTAGTGTTTAATCGCTATGCAAATGTCTAGTAAATAATAATGATTGAATCTGGGTACAGCCAAATTTGATGTTATGGGTATTCTATCACCTTTATGTTGATGTATTTAGATATAGGATATAGGTTGGTGATTTTTTCTAATTGATTAAACCCATTCTTTTCACTATTCTCTCTTAGAATGAGTTTGAAAAAAAATGGGTTAGTACGGTCATGGTGTTGAGATACCCCAAATACCCCTCTATAGATGGGTACCACCTACATATAAAATACTCTAATGATCACCTCATAATTATGTAGCTCTCCCATATGTGTGGGGTAGTGTGTGCACAAGAGTGAATCATACTATAGGAATATGCATGCATTGATCTAGCTTATAATTTGAAAAATATTGCTCATGGTTTTATATTTGAATGCTTCAGACCTATAATATGATTTATCATATAGTTTATATTAAAATAAATATTATTAGGGAAGAATAGATTAATTGTGTAGTTGATTGATTTAACTTTAATATGTCTTTGCTTGGTGTTTTATAGGTGATAAATGAGAAGGATTAAACTTGTATTTATACCATACCTTTTGAAAATGTCTCATGGTAGGGTTCATTAAGAAAAATAGGAAGACCAATAGGTTTTGAATCATTTGAAATTTTGATGAATTTTTGAAAATAAACACTAGATAAGGATTTAGACACTACCATCCACAACAATGTCTTTCTATAGCTGGTAGTGTCTAGAGGGATAAAAAATAGGTATTGATTTGAAAATAATAGTAAAGGATGTTTTTTAGATTTTAATATTTATGTGAAATACATGAGACTTGGGTGATCAGAATGATATATATCATACTAAGAGATAAGCATTAAGGGATATTGAGATGGTGAATGCAAGTCTTTGGCAACAGGGAGGTATACAATTGAAAGGTAGAGCCTTGATTGATAATTTTTAAAAATAAAACATTGAGATGCTATAAATATTTATTTTAGTATCTACATCATCTTATAAATCTAGTGAGTTTTGGTAATTTAATCAACCCAACCTATAAATCTAGTGAGGTTGAATGATTTAATCCATACAACCTATAAATAGAACCAACTACCATAGATAAAAAAGCTCAATAATAATACTTCCTAGTGTAAAATGATGCTTCTTGGTGATACTAATTTGGAGATATAATTAGTAAATTTGAATTTTTTTGATGCACTTGCATGGAATATGCACCTATAATATGTCTCAAACTTAAATAAATGTGTCATGAATCTAAAAAACTCTATTTCAAATATTGTGAAAAATCAGTGCAATGTATAGAATTCTGATCCAAGTGCATATCTGAATCAAATAATTGTACTGGATATTGTACAAGTGTGGATGCCATGTATTTTGTGGTATAGCCCCACTAAAATATGGAAACTATGTAAATGCAAAGGTCATGATTTTATGACATGCTCCCATTGATATGCCATCCCCCCTTTTGAGGCAAGGGAAATAGAATCTGGTAGTTACCTTACATAAAAATGAATAATATAACCATATCATCTGTGTATGAATCATGTAGCATATAAATGTAACATCTGTATGTATATATATCAATGAAGCACATATTATTTGATTATATTAAGCCCTAATAGTCATTATACTAATCATTTAAATGTCTATAAATTAATAATATAAGCTCAATAAACAATCAAATACACACATAAGATCACTTATAAAAAAATGGTCCAAGGATACCTCATACAAGGGGCATGTTCAAATGTTGCATAATCAAAAGGAAATGACATATTTAAATGTCCAATCAACATAAAATTAAATATTCAAATGCCCAAATAACATACAATGACATAGGGGCCAAAATAAAAGGAACATATTCAAATGTTCCAAGCAATACAATAAAATGCAATGAAATACACTTAAGGAACTGACAATGTGATTATATTAAGTATAAGTAACCAATATAAGCATATCATATTAGTCCCTACATATATGTATTAGTAAAAAATATCATGTAACATAGAAAATCAAATAGATTGTGAAAGATCTGAGCATGGATATAGACATGTGTAGGCATTAGTACATAATATTAGACATGATAGTGTAAAAATTATCATAAAGGATATGCAACCTATATTAATCATGATCAATGAAGTAGATGCCCCCAAATTTTTATATGACATGATTAAAGGAAAGGTCCAACCTCTATATGCATATGTATCATGTGCATGTAGTATTACTATATCACACTCAATCATGCATGAAATAGGTATGTATATAGAAGTTGAATGATATGTTATATACTAACATGAATCAAACAACATAGGTTCAAAGGAGCTAGTAAACATGGGAATGCTAAATATTTTTTTTACTCTTCATTTTATTTAAATGTTTTGTATGTTTGTAAATATTTTTAGTTTTTATATTTTTGGAATATTTAGAAAGGTGAAATGTCTAACCTATGATCCCATCTAAGGAGTGCTCATAAGATGCTCCAAACTCAAAATATGGTACATCAAACTGGTGATATTGCTAAGGGGCATGCATAGGTGTGACATATGGAATTGTAGAATATGTGGTACTTTGTGTATGACTCATAAAACTCTGTGGATATGAAGAGGTAAAAGAAATATAAAGTGTATCATGTTCATTAGGTAAGTTTTTACTTGGTATATTTTCTTCATAGATATTTCCCTTCATTTTTAGTAACCATGGTTTCTTGAGTTTGGCATTATATTGAGTAAAAATGGCCTTATATGTAGTACAATATAGCATGATTATGATCCAAGTGTGATATTCACTTAACTATATCCAACACAAAAATCATATGCATTAGATTTTTTAATATGTTTCATACCATATTTTAGGGATGTACATAATTTCTAGGTACATATATGTAGTCATACTAAAATGAAATTTGTAAAACTTGAGCATGAATTGTGACACCTAAACCATAGGTCTCTCTTATTCAATTACACAACCCACTTAGGCATGTTTTCACTATTTCTTAGTCATTTTAAGCTTTCTAGATTCAACCCTTGCTATCATAGACTCCTCTCCTAGGCACATATCTATACCCTAGGGTCCTTATTCCCTTGGACAACAATGCCATAAGTTGGACTACAGTGTAGGGACCTAGGGTGTCCACTTTTCAGTGTTATCAAAGTCCACAATAGCCTCAAATAGTTATATTTTATTGAATCCTTATCTTTTCTCTTATCGGCCAAATGAAAATTTATCTAACCTAGGAGCACTAGTTTCCATATAAAATCCCATTCAAAGGTCATTTAGAAGGGTTGGCAATAATTCAAAAGCACAAGCTAGAAATATATTAAAGTACACTCAAGTAAATCTTCCTATTCTCTACATACAGCCAACCACTATTATTTCCAGCCTATCCAAGCTCCTCCACTAGTCATGATTCATCTCAAGCTTGCCCAAATTTACATACATTTACATTGCATACACATGATTTCACAATACACATTCAATTTATGAGAAATTATTTGGTTTTAATCCCTCTTCAAAATATTTTTATGTAGGCAACGTGCCCACACACAGGGTGTGTTGCACATTCAGTGCATATTACATACTAACCTTGTTTTCCAGTTGGATTCGAGATCACCTATCAAGCATGAAGAGGAAATAGGATCTTTCAAGATAAAATAAATTGCACACAAAGCTTTTTGAATAACTAGGACTTGATAATTTAGGCACAAGGTCTCTTGGAGCAGATGAATAGAACCTAGAAAGCTTAGAAAGCTCAGACACTAAGGACTACAGTGCCAAAAATTAGACTATAACACTGGACCTCTAGGTGTCCCATTTCTAGCACTCTTATCTAGGTAGAAAATAGACTTCTGGATCATATTTTTGATAGTTTGTCTAGCCATATCAATAATCTATAGCCTTTATCTCCTCCATCTCAACCCAAAACCAGCTAAGTTTTACTCTCTATCCCCTTGTTTTCTATTTTTAGAAATTAATTAGGCACTTATAGATTCAATAAATCAGTAGGTTAATTAAGGCACATTTATTTGTTGATTTTCCCCTTAATCCAGACCCCTTTATTATTTAGGAAATTAAAACTATAGTTTCCCAAATTTAATAAAACATTTGATGAACCCGACTTACTTTGAATTTTCACATAAAAACCCTAGAAACCCTAGGGCTAATTAGTTTTTATTTTTTGAAATATTTTTATGAATTTAAAAATTAAAAAAACTACAAATTAATTTAAATATTTTCAGCAATTAAATTAAACCTTAATTTGCACATACTAGGTCCTATTTGCATACAAACACTTTCAAACCACTAGGAAAAATATATTGCTAATTTTAGAAATATTTTCAATTTTTTCCTAAATTTTTCAAGCTCAATTCTACAAATTTATAGTAAAATTTTCAAATTATTACATTAATTTTGAATAAATTCATTTCAAAACCCTAGTTGCATCAACTAAATCCCAGTAATTTTCAAGTAAATATTTCACTTATTTTTTGTAAATTTTGATTGAATATTAAAATAAAAAAATCACTTTAAATTTCAAAAATTCATAATAATTCTATAAAATTTATTTATCTCAAAACCCTAGTTGCATCTAGTAGATCCCATTCAGGCAAGTAATTTCTCATATTTTTTTGAATTTTATCTTGCATACTTAACTCAAAAAAACAATTTCAAATTCAAAATTTCATAATATTTTACAAATAATATTTCTAAAGAATCCCTAGTTGCATATACTAGTCCCTACTTTGCATCTTGAGCTATCACCTTACATATTTGACAACTTCATATCTTTTTTTACACAAATTCTAAACTACTATTTTAGAATTTTGCATATCTTATATCCAATACTTTCTAGTTTTATCACATTACCTATTACAACTTATTGTAAAACATTCAAACACATTTCAAATTACTTTCCTACTTTAACAATGGCCCAATATACCAGCTTTGATGAAACTAATAAAAGAGAGCTTCAATAACTCTTAACCAAACACCTGGATATGCAAGATGACATGATTATAATTCTACAAGAGGAACAATAAAAGGTAACCAATGGTCAATCTTCTCAAACCATAGAGACACTAGTTGCACATGACACTATGAGGGTAACTATGTCACAACAACCCCCTATAATAGCCCAACCTTCTTCTATGCCATCAATTATATCTAGTACATCCCTATCTCCTGATGTGGTAGCCCTTGTGTAAGAGATTTTATCTCTTCAATACAAGGTGAAACATCTTGAGCAAGGTACCACTAGATCTACATAAGCATTGTACTCCTTCACTCTATTGCATACACCTTTGGCATGACATATAGTTGATACACCCTTGCCACCTAGATTTATACAGCCTAAGCTCACTCTTTACGATGGCAAGGGTGATCTAGAGACACATTTGAGATCTTTTCATGTAGCATGTTTGGATTATGTACCATATGACTAGATATTAACTAAATTATTTCCAAGGAACCTCAAGGATTATGCATTATAATGGTTTTACAGTCTACCACATTAGTAAATTAATGTATTCAATCCTCTTACCAACATATTCCTAGCATATTTCAATATCAATATTAGTGATAAGGTTTCATATGCCCAAATTACATAATAAAAAAACATCAAATGAGCCTCTCATTGAGTATGTTCTCAGATACAAGACCATATTGGCTAAGATGACTAACCCTATGGTAGATTAGGAGTTACAGGACCTCTTCAAATAGAGTTTTCTATCAATTTTGCATGAGACAATCATGTTCAAACATTTCTCTTCTTCACTAAATTGTGTCACACTTTAAAAGCAAGAAAAATCAAACTCATTTCAATGGGTAAAATTAAGTATACAAGTGCACTAGATATAACTAATAAAATTAACAACAAAGCCTCACATAAGGTCAAATTCAATGACAATAAAGGACCGACTTAGTAGATAGTTAATTCAGCTTCAGAGCCCTCATAGAGAGTCACTTTATCAACACCTCCTCAGTGACCTTTTACAAATCTACCAGTTCCTCTAGCTAGAATTCTATAACACTTATTAGAATGTAAAATCAGATCTCTTCCTCCTATCAGAGAAATTGTTCTAACAAAGCCTCTTCCATGGGGATATGGCTAGAATGTATTTTTCAACTATCATAGGGCATCAATCCATACTACAAAAAAATACATTAGTCTCAGGCATAAGATACATGATCTAATTGATGGCAATCAAATTAATTTAAGCACTATAGCTGAGCCTCCTCTGGCCAAACTAATGTAGGATAAGTCACTCAAATTTTTTTTACATCCATTTCCATAGCATGGCAAGTCATAGACAAAAGACACATCAGGTGTACATCATGCATATTAAGAACATCCTCCACTATTTATATATAAGGCACTAGTAGTCGATTCACATCCATTAAACCACACGATTAGTACTTTTCATTCTAGCATTTTAGTTTGGCCTTCCATCTCCTTTTTTGAGCAGGAGATTATTAATAATGACATAGATTATCACATGTTCTTCTTTAGATATTTTATTCATGGTCATCCCATTCATAGTGTTCCAATTGATAATGGATCCAGTGTTAACATGTGTACTATGACACTACTACAACACTTGGGTTATACAGAGCAGGATATTACTCCAAAAAGTATAGTTATCAATAATTTTAGTGGATATAGTCCAAATAAATTGGGTGAGATCCTCATTCCTCTACAAGTTGGTCCTACACACATGACCACCTCATTTACTATAGTTATTAGTGTGGGAGTTTTTGACATATTACTTGGCAGACCTTAGATACAAAAACTTTGAGAAGTTTCATCTACAATACATCAATGCATGAAATTCATTCATGCTAATCAAGTTATCATAGTTACTAGAGTTCCAAATGAGTTGTCACTTTTGATTTTAAAGATAGTTTTAGTTCCATTACTAGTTCTAGTTTCACCACTAGTTTTTTATCAAATTTAGAATTAAACATAGTTACAATATACATCACTAGTATAGAGGGTTCATACACCTCCATAGCTTCAAGATTCTAGATAACTTCTAGATACAATATTCACACCTAGACTAGTTTCATTGAGATCTCATGCATCTACACATAGAGCACATGTTTAATGAGTTTTTCCTACTTCCAGATGGGTCCCTAAGAGCCCTACAACTATATCCACTTCTCATAATTATTGAGGGTCTCCATGGTTAGTTTCTACTTCAGATATTTTATAACATTTATAGCATATACAACTTTCAGAGCCACAGTCTAAGCATTTACATCATGCTTCATGATCACACATGATTGCACTCCTTGATACAGGACACCATGATAGGGAGTCTCACATGAGACTCCTTAGTTAGTATCACTCCTTCTTACTTTGATTATACATAGTTCCCTTTGATTGATTATACATAGCACAAATATTTCAAAATACAAAAATAATATAACATTTAAAATATAAAAACATGTCAATTATATGCATCATCTATGTTTTACATTACTAATCCTTATGCTAGACTTATATTATGCTATTCTATGCTATTGTTTATTTATTTATATATATTACTAGGCTTCACTTGATCTTCTTTGAGTGTTTATAGTGCATCTAGATCCTTGATTTCTTCACTCCATCCATCGAGGGGACACCTTACTTCCACTTTCCAGCTACATATAGATACATCTACCCACTAGGGGCATATTCTACATGACTACACCATCCAGGTTATGTCATTCTGACACTACACACTAAAGACATCTTATTGTAGTATGTTCCTTACTTGCTTACACAAAAATTATATCAACATCCATTAGTATATATCACACTTTTGTATTTCATAGGATATAAATTAGTCTTGTATTACATATCTTGTATACTCTTACTTCTTGCTTTCCATAGTTAGATTCATGCTTATATTTCTAGTACTTTTCATGCTTCTACTCTTCACTTTGATTAGCTAGATGTGTTTGCAATTTCTAGTTCCTATTTGCTTATTGCTTGCATTTTAAGACATTTGCCAATGTCCTTTGTTCTTGTCTATATGTGTGTGCCTTTGGACGCTTGACAATGCCCTTTATGTGTGCCTTTAATGTGCTTGTGGCCCTTGTGCCAATATTTATTTATTCCCATTATGTGTGTATGTGGCATTTGAACATGACTTATGTGCTTATTTTTTCCCTTGTCCACCCTTGCATGTTTGTTACTTCTTGCTTTGTATGTTTGTTGCTTGATTGCTTATCTTTGTATGCAATGCCAAGATTCCAATCATGCATTTACCTTGCTTATTGGATGCCATGATGGACATCATACTCCATTCCTCCATGCCACTAAAAACTAAAAACTAACATTTTAAATTCTATTTTACTCTTATGCACATGCTATTACATCATTATATCTATCTAGGCATACCCTTGTGGATCTAACAATCTCTCTCTACAACTTTTGCTATATCTTGAGATAATGTATATCAATGCTATATCAAATGCTTTCATAGCTTAGCATACTTACAAGGATTCTTATTCTAAGGGTAGTCATTATAGGGTCTCCATTCCTACCCTCAAAAGAGGGGGCAATAAATAGGGGGTTTATCATAGAGATCTAAGCTCCTAACGATCAAAAAAGTAGTTTCATAAAAGTATAGTCTAGAATATAGAACTCAGCACAAGCAAACTAGACTAGGTAGATAATAGAGAATCCATATCAATCATTAATTTTGGATCTAGACAATAGTGCTAAAAATGGGACTACAACACTGGATCCCAAAGTTTCCAATTTTTGGCACTATTTTCCAAATAGCAAAATATTCAATTTTTTTAGAATTAGGCAGAGAATTGAGTTTAGTCATAGTTTTGCTAGTATAATTTAGTCCAAAAATTGGTAGTTTTTATCACTTATTTCACTCAAAAAATCTAGATACAGGGAGCATCATGTGTGGCATGAGAGTTTCCATTTTCAATTTAGACATGGTATTTAATACAATTTTTAGTTTAGAATCTATGTTCTAGACACTAGTTATTGAGGGCAATGTGCAGACACATGGGCGTTCTCTATTTTTGAGTTTATTACATTTTCTTTCACATTCCCAATAGTTGCATGCCTTACTCCATCTATAAGTGTTTGGCATCACTTTTAAGTAAACTTTCATACAAGTTTGCTTCTAATTTACCTAAGTTCTTGAGTGGATTCATAATCCTTGATTCCAGTTTTAGGAGGGGATTCTATACAAGTCCAATCTCCATCTTTTGAAGTGGCTAATAGTGGCCTAGTTTCTAGTTTACATTTGGTTATCCATACTAACAATGTCAGATCACAACACATTCAGGGGATCCATGATCCATCTCATATGACATTCATTTCTACTGGTATTTTTCTCATTTAGATTCACATCACAGGGAAATGATGGAGCTAAAGGGATAGCCTTTGTATTCTTAAACCACCTATTTAGAGGGATTGGACACATAATCTAGACATTGATTAACACATGCATGATTCATTAACTTCACATAGTTGGTGATGATGGAGCCAAAGGGCTTGACTTTACATTCTTGAGCCAAATTCTAAGGGATTGAGCACTTAGCTCATTCATTAATATAACTCTTGGTTTAACATACATCTAGCATCACTCAAAACAATCTAGTAGCATAACAGGTTTTGTATTGGTTCACATACCCAATGGGGTGTATTCATTCCTTTCTCTTCCTTCCTCTCTCCTTACCTAGCTTTGTACATTTCTATTTTAGATATAGCGTATCTCGTAAGAATTTATCTACTTTCACTTTCCTTATTTGCAGATTCACATAGTACAACATGCTCTCACTATGCACAATCTAGCATCACATAGTTTTTTGAACTTAGCCTCATAGGTAAGTTCAAGTATGATTCTCTTTTTTTCCTTTATCCTAGTATTTTACTTTGCTTCATACTTAGAATAAAGGGAGGGAAAATCTAGTCATACTAGAATTCAATTTATACATCTTGAGCATGATTTGTGATACCCATACTATAGGTCTCTCCTACTCACTTACACAACCCATTTAGGCATGTTTTCACTATTTCCCAGTCATCTAAAGCCTTATATATTCGACCCATACTATTATAAACTCCTCTCCTAGGCATTGATCTATCTTCTATGGTCTCTTTCCCCCTAGACAATAGTGCCAGAAGTTAGACTACAACACTGGGACCTAGGGTGTTCACTTTATAGCACTGTTGTCTAAGTCCACAATAGCCTCAAATGGTTATATTTTATTGAATCCTTATCTTTTCTCTTGTCATACTAATGCAAGTTCATCTAACCTAGGATCACTAGTTTCCCTATAAAACCCCATTCAAAGGACATTTAGAAGGGTTAGCAATCATTAAAGACACAATATAGAAATATACTAAAGCACACTCAAATAAATCTTCCTATTCTCTGAATATAAACAACCACTATTATTTCCAACCTATCCAAGCTCCTCCACTAGTCATAAGTCATCTCAAGCTTTCCCAAACTCACATATATTTGCATTGCATACACAATATTGCACAATACACATTCAAATTGGGAGAACTACATTGGCCTTGATCCCTCTTTAGATTATTGGTATGTAGGAAACATTCCCACACATAGAGTGTGATCACACATTTAGTGCATATTACACACTAAACCCTTTTTCCATTTGGATTAGAGATCACCTATCAAGCATGAAGAGGAACTAGGATCCTTGAAGACAAAATCGATTTCACACAGAGCTTTACGAATAACCAGGACTCAATATTTTAGGCATAGGGTCTCTTAAAGCAGATGAATAGAACCTAGAAAGATCAAACACTAAGGACTAAAATGCCAAAACTTGGAAAATAGAGGTATACCTCTAGGTGTCCCATTTACAATGTTCCTATCCAGGCAAAAAACAAACTTTTGGATCCTATTTTTGATAGTCTACCCAGACAGATCAATAATTTGTAGCCTCTGTCTCCTCCATCTCAGCCCATAATCAACTAAGTTTTACTCTCTATCCCCTTGTTTGATATTTTTATAAATTAATTAAGCACTTATAGATTCAATAAATTAGTAGGTTAATTAAGGCACATTTATTTACTATTTTTTTGCTTAATTTAAACCCCTTTACTATTTAAGAAATTAAATCTATAGTTTCCCAAATTTAGTAGTACAATATATTAGCTTTAAATTTTGGGTCAAATATGATATTTTAACTTTAATTTCCATCTATTCAAGGTTTAATTATTTTTTATTTGAGAAATTATTTGGAATTTATTCATATGAAAGCACATCTATAACATTATGATTTTGATGCATGTTTTGCTCTTTTTTAATTATTTCTTTTGTATGATATTTGCATTTGTAGGTTCTTTTTTTTTTGCATTGACAAAATTGATATGCATATTTAAATGATTTGCATTAGTATTTATAATATATCCCAAGCCTTGATGATCATTATCATTAGATGTGGAGATAGGAAAAATGATGCCTTGTATATGTTTTCCCAATCCTTGGCCATGATAACCAAAGTGTTGTAGATATTGCTATCCAAAACCATATTGCTTTGAAAGTTGAGCATCATTATTAAGAGGTATATTTGTATCTTTTTCTTATTCTAAATGTTTCATTTGTAATTTTTTTTAATCTAAATTATATTTTGGTAGCTATATTTTTAATTTTGGCATGTGTGCTTTAGGAGAGGTACTCATTATGTGAGTGGGTTGATTGATTGTTGTATCTATTATATGATCACCACTATCTTTAAGACTTTGTATTTTTTTATTTAATAAAAAAACAATTAGTATGATGCCCATAAATTCTATGATATCCACAATAGTATTTTGATCATTTAAGAGGATGTATAGGAGGTAATTTTTTCACTTTATTCAGGAGTATTTCTCTTATGATTTTATTTGGACTCTTATTAGCCTTTTGTTCACTTTTTTAATCACTATTTGTAGATGAATTATATTTTATCTTCTTATTTTGATATATAAAACCTTGTTCGACACAACATTTCTAGATGAAGATGCAAACACATGATTAAAACTAACATATTTTGGATTTTTTAGGTTTGTGTTCACACACTAATTTGGTTAAGCAACACAAGTATTATATCTTTTGTAACTATTTCATAGGAAGTTCTTAATGTTGAATGAAGGTCTTGTTCACATGGTCACTTTGGTATTTTGGTCCTTTTTATGACTTATTTTCCCTAATTTTTTCACCCTTAGTGGTCTAATGTCATGTTATCCCAGTCATAAGGGCTTCCTAGCCTATTTTTCATAGTCATTACCTAATTTTTACCTATAGGATAATAAGATGACCTAAGATAGTAACACACCATGCTAGTGTCCACCTCAACACTATTGTCCAATGGTCACATTTTTAGCTCATTTTGGGTCCTTACCCTTTTTTAAGTATCTTATTATGATTTTATCTATATTTTCACCTTGTCAACTTGTGAACAAACATTTTACATTAAAATTATAGTTCCATCTATATAAATAACCTCAAAAGGATTTTTACATCTAGAAATTACTACTTTAACACATAATTACATAAAAATAAGTCAATATTATAGTTCAATACTTTGCATATTACTTAACATCACATTTAAATATACACACTTGAGAAAATAAGGACCTAAGCAAAAGTCATTCTAGCATACCATACACATTGATTATGCATGTTACTTAAGGGATAAATACATATGAAATGAAACCCATATCATTGGGTTTAATGTAGGAAGTAGTCAAAAAAATATGGGTTTTGAATCATGCGATTGTAATATCCCATAACCCACTTTTCCCATTTTATTTTTGCATTTGATGCCATTATTGTTTTATGTGTGTAGGTTTTCATTAGGGGTTTTTAAGGAAAATCAACCAAATAATGACACATAAAAAAATTGAGAGATCCTATGCACATTTACAGAACCTAGAAGACCCCTTGTAGTATCCTCAAAAATCTCAGATCTCCTATGCATAAAAGACATTAATGCGGTGCTTTTGCTAATATCATAGTGTGATACTATCCCTATGATTATGCTACTATCCCTATGATTGTGATACTATCCTAAGGCATTCAAATGTCTAATTTGGGAATAAAAATGAGCTAGGCTATCTTCATGACCTGTTTTAGCATCATCACCATCTAGTGATAGGTTTTACTCTAGATAAATGAATCTTCTCCTTACATTTATTATTTAGGTAAATCAATCTTCTCTAGATTGTGCTACTATCCTAAGACATTAATGTGGTGCTTTTACCAATATCATAGTGTGCTACTATCCCTATGATTGTGCTAATATCCTAAGGAATTCAAATCTCTAATTTTGGAATGAAAATGAGCTAGGCTATCTTCCTAACGTGTTTCAACATCATCAACATCTAGGGATAGGTTTTACTCTAGATAAATGAATCTTCTCCTTACACTTATTATTTTAGGTAAATAAATCATATTATTTATTTATAATAATTATATGTATTTACACTCTATACTCATCCCTTTAACAATAGACGATTTACATCTATTAAGTCTTAAATTTTTAAATCATTTGGTGAACCCAACTTACTTCAAATATTGCTTAACCCTAGTTCCACTTAGGGTTTGCCATCTCCATTTTTGTGTAAAAAATTAAGGTTTATAATTTTTTTTATTTTTTATCAATTTTTACACATCCTAATTGATCCATATCATTCCCATATTGGGGTTTAATTGATTCAAAATATTATAAAAATTTAGTCTAAAAATTGTTTAAATCTTAAATCTACATACTAGGTCCTCATACATCCAAACATTAGCCCTTACGGTTTTAAGTCAATTTATATTTTTTTGTAATTTGAGCTAAATATAAATCATATTTTAAAATATATCTATATTAGATTATCTTCTACCCATTGTTTTCCTATTATTCATTTTTTACATTCTCTTTTGTCATCAGTTTAAAATGACTTCTAGGGAACCTCTTACCCCTCACCTAGTCGACCAATTAAAACTTTTCACATAATTATACAAATGAATGGACCAATTTTAATTTTTTTACATTATCACATGATAATTAACATGATTTAATTTATAATGATGATGATTATTATTGTAATTATGGATATGATGATTACTATGAGAATGGCAATGAAAGTGATAATGAGGATAAATTAGACACATATTCACCTTTTCCAATTCAATTCAAAAAATAAAGTAGAAATGAAGTTACAACCTTTAAATATTTTAAAACTAAAAAAGATGATATTATATTTTCACCTTATTTTACATTTCAAGCTCAACATATTGATTACATGAAAAATATAGATAATTTAATTCTTTTTAACTCTCCTAATACATGTCATAATATGTCAAATGAAAACATGATTGTTACTTCTACCCTTAACCCTATTATTGAAAATAATGATAAAATATGAATTCCACTTATAGATAATGAGGATATGAATTTAATTTCACCTAAACTTAATGATATGTTGGATATTAATAAAAATCTATAATCTTATTCTACTCTTTTTGAGCATGAAAATGATAGTTATTCTAATCTTATATCTAAAAGTGAAATAAATTCTAATTTTGATGAAACTTAGAATATAAATGATTAATATGACTATATGAATGAGTTATCCCAAGATGTTCCTATCAAGGAGCCATTGGTTACTCATCATTTAATCCATGTAGTTTTTGGGACACCTAATTATGCAAGATATCATGCACTAAAGATTTAACAGAGATGACAACTATTTCACATAAATCAACCTACTTATAATAGTATGGTGAAAAAATGGAAATCAATTTAGAACATATATTTAATAATATAACCAATTAAGATATTTTATAGAGATCACAATGATTAGAACACAACTTTGGTATGAAAAAAAAATAAGATATTTTTAAGAGATCACATAAATCAAAACACATAATTATTATGATAGTCAATTAATCTATTTGCTATAGAGTCTAAAAATTTAGCTACCAATAATACACCATGAGTAGTATTAGTTATAGAGTTTACTTATACACCTACAAAATATGAGTATTATGGTCACTTGTTTATTATGCCATCAGGGTTCAGATAGTGCATGTTGTAGTCACATGATCCATACTGACCTTTAGTATGACACTCCTATGTCATTGCTACTAAAAACTAACACTCCTAGTCCAATATAAATATATACTCAAATATATATATATATATATATATATATATAATTAAAATCAATTACCACTATCTAGCCACAAAATACATTTCCACATCAACACAAGTAATGAATATAACAATAGGTCCATATATATAACTTAGAAATAAGTTTCAATATAGTAATACATAATCACTCGATATTAAAAGCTTGGTCACCAAGGCAAACCTCATCACCCTCACTCTCATATGCATATACACTAGATCTAGATGATCCCACATCCCCTCTAGATATAGACTAAGACCAAGGTTTATGATTGTGATCCCTCTCTAGTAGCACTGCTACCTTAGCCACCAGCTCTACATTCTCCCATTGTAGACAAAGATAGTCATCTAAGATTGTGATACCTACCCCACCTAGACTATCAGGTGGGGGCATATCTCACTCAACACGTGCCTCATATTTATCCATAACTTACCACATATACACTATAGTGATAATGGACACTCAATCAAATAGGTGTGTGTGTGTGTGCATACTTTAAACTCCTATAACTCTCTCCACTAAACCATAATCTATGACATCATCAAGGATGTGACATGTAAACTCTCTCAAAGTATCCTTAATGATGTTCTCCTAGTACTCATCATCTCCCTCACCTACACATAGAAACATAATACATTAGGCCAAAATTAAACAAACTAATAAGCTAATATTAAACATGGTGATCCCAAAATTTCACATATGGAATTTTGGGTTACCCCTATTGAAGTTTTTGGCTTTTGTCTTATGTGAGTTATTTGCCCTTGTTAAAAATCAGTCCCCTAAATAAGACTTAGTATTTAATAGTTTTTATTATGATTGCTTTCATTTCCAATTATTTTAAATTACTTTAGAAGGTTAGAAAATGTTTGCTTGGGTCATTCTCATAAACCCATTTTGTCTATTTTTCTAAGAGATTCAAAAATCTAAGTGTTTAGATTCATTTTTAGGCCAATTTGGGTTTTAAAGGTTACTTTAATTTTCAAAGGTGAAGTAATTTATCTTCAAAAACTCATGTTACACCATCCAGTTCAAATTAGAATTAAGTAATGACTTTGCTTCTCGTTAAATCTATAGTAAAGTAGTTTCATAAACCCAGAAAGCACTAACAAACCATGATTTTGAAATTTATTCACTTACTCAAAGTCATAAGTAAAATAAATAAGATTTTTCAAGTTTTAAGACTTCACAAACATAGACCAAATCAAGGTTTTAGAGGTACCTAACTTCAAAGACCAAAATAAGAAAAACAGTTCATGAAACTCAATAAACATCAAAATGTTTATGTGGCCACCATATCATGTGTTAATTAGTTTTCATTAATGTAGGGGTTAATATAAATATAAAAAAATCCACCTTATTTCCTACTTGGCTTTCAAGTTGTCTAACCTAGCTACTACCCCTACAAATCTTGAGTGACATCGTTTAAGCTTTGGAGTGTTTTTTGAACAAAATATTCTCAACCCATTTGTAGTCAAGGTATGTAGAGTGTTTTTCATTTATTTTAATGCTTTATTTTTGGGTTTTTTTTTCATTTTTATTTTGGTAGGTTTTCATGTGCTGTTTTGAAAGGTTTTTTTAATGTTTCTTGTTTTTCTTGTCATTAAAGGTTATTTTTGCATGCATTGATGTTGTTAAACCTTGTAAATTATTTATAAACACTTGGCATGTGAAAATCTTAAGCAAAACCTTAAAATATTAATTTTTTATATAAAATTCCCTAGCATTTGACCTAGATCATATTGCCTAGACCCTTCATGACTTGTTGCTTACCTACAATCCCAAACCTAAGTAACTGGCCTCAAGAAAATCGAAGCTCTCAAAGGGTATTTCTTACCTAGATTTTGAACAACTACTTGCTTCCCAAAATTCCATTTACCCATTGCTTCTTATTCATCATGTTTTCCAACCTAAGTAACATGATCAAATAAATTGGTAAACACTTACTACTCACTCAGGGTTATCAACACTTAAGACTTGTAGAATATTTAGACCTTCCTGGAGTTTTGACACCCTATTACTTTGAATAAGTTTCCCATAGTTTTCAAAGCTTTATACTACTAGAAGTTTCAAATATCTAAAGACTACTTAGGATTTTTACTCAATAAAATAACTTGACTTATTTATTCAACCTTTTCTAAACCAATAGGAAAATTTACTAAGTTTTCAAGAGGATATATCAAGCCTTCCTAGTGTCAGTCACAACAAATGTCAGAAGGAGAATAAATAACTTTGATTGAAGAAATTATTGAGCTTGCACTTGAAGAAGTTCTAGGGCTGAGTAAGAGAGGAAGGACAAAATCAAAGAGAGTTGAGAATCCAAAAAAAGCAAAGATGAAGTATGAATACAAGGGATATCCCAATGAGTCTTACATTACTTCCAAATTATCTAAAATTAGTGATACTAACATGGGACATGTTTCTATAAATGAGTTATTAGAAAGATACAAAGCCATAGTCAAAACACCACTCATGCAAGCAATGAAAATAGTGGAATCCTTTAAGCTGTAGCTTTTTGAAGCTCTGCACAACTTCTTGAGTTTATCCTAGAGTGTGTTAAGTATTATGATCCCCTTACTAAGATTGTAAAAGACACTGCTGGTAATTTGGTGGTTAGACTAGATGTTTAGTATTTTGAATACTATCTTCCATTGATACTTTAAGTACTTTAGACCTTGTTAGACTATATGTTTAGTATTTTGAATACTATTTGAAGATCCCAACAAGGTCTAAAGTACTTGAAGTATCAATGGAAAAAACTAAGAATCAATGAGAGAATAAGATAATAGATTGCATCAAGATAATAAACACAACTTATCTAAAGAAACCAAAGTAGCCTTCAAGGTTTCCAAATAAAATAGTGAGATCTAACTTAGTTTAAGAAGTGGATGACATCAGTCAATTATTATGTAGAATAAATGGAGAGAAGAATGATAAATTTTTTTCACTTGGATGTATGCATACATAAGGGCTATTGATGTCAATAAAAGTTTAGAAATGATTGAATGGTCAATAATGAAAGTGACAACATTGATCACTAGTTGAGTAATGTATTGTAGACCTTTGACTTCATATCTAGTATATGTAGTAGCATCTAATGGAACCTTTTCTAGGTTGACCACAAAAGGGATGTTGAAAATAGAGCCCATCTATGAATATTACCCTCAATTAACTCTTTTTGAATACTTCAAGCACTCTAAGAGGGTAAATTATGCATTCTTTTATGAATTCATCTATAAATTGAATGTTGATTTGAAAGATAAGAGAGTGTTTGATGTAACTTGAGTGGTAGTTTCCCATTTTGGATGTATTTTCATTTAATTCCTAAATTTCTCTATAGTTGGTGGTTTCATAGGGACACCAGTCAAATTACCAAGGCACCCTAGTGACAAATGGATTCTTATGAAACTATGTAGGCAATTGGCAAAATTACATGATATTTAGTCTAAAGTTCATCATTCTTTAGTTAGTTTTCCTATTATTATTGTCCATTATCATTTTGAAATCATTTATAAGGCCAAAAATGTATAAAAAAAATGTACCATAACTACAATCAATCACATTTTGAAGCTAGAGAAAATTTTGATTATAGAGGCATAACTCAAAACATAGTTTTTCTTGAGTATATGCATATTCCTGCAATTGAAGACTTCTGGATTGATTGTAGAGATGAGTTTGAAGTGAGAAAAAGATAAAACAATAGGATGAATTTTGAAAAAATTAATTCATTTGATTTAGTCATTCTTGAAGACATGGAGGATGATGGGAAAGTAATTCATGATTCATATCATGCAATGGGAGTAGACAATGCTCCACTTCCAAAAATTGACTTCAATAAGAGTCAAGTAATAAGAGAAATTTAGTGGTTATTGTTATGAATTTTTCATGAATTCATTGTAAGGTATAATTCATGAAGGATCTAGTAATGACAAAAATGGCCAAGTAAGTGATAAGAGGAAAGAAGTACAAGGAAAAGGTTTCCAAGAGCCAAAGAATAAATTAAAATTGAAGAACAATAATGATATATACTCCTTAGTGAAGGAAAAGGAACCAATTTATCAAGTTACCCCTAAATCTCCTTTGGTCTCTTCCTCTACCACTCCTACTTACACCATTCCTACTTATACTACTATTTATACCACATCTTCATCTTCATTATGATGAAAAACATACAACTAGCAGTGAAAGATGTAAACCCATCCACACTCATGCCACTTCCAAATTCTCAAAGATTCAAACCTCCTAAGAAAACTATTTAGAAGGAGACTAATGTTCTCCCTCCTCCACCCTCATCCTCTCCACCTACTAGTCCTAATCCACTCCTTATGAGGATCAATCCACCATTCCCTCTATTCATACCCAAAAAGAGCCAAAGTAGGTAACTATTGGAGAGGTGATTACATCTCAAGAGGTATATTAGCAACAATTAATAGCTAAACCTATAGACAAAGAGGTAGAGAAAGATAAAGAAAGAAAAAGAGGCAAACAAAAAGATATAAAAATAAAAATATGAATAAGTAGTTTCCAGTGTTGTTCAAGATATTCTGGATGCACAAGTTCCTTCTCAGGAGTTATTGGTAAGAAATAATCAATAAAAAATGGTAATACATTCAAATACTTCAATTGGTATGGATTTATCTTCATAATTGGTATTGAAAATAGCTCCTAAATCAAAAGAAGAAATTAATTTGGAGGAGATAGACTTACAACTTCTAAGAAGTCTTGATCATAAAGGTAAAAGGCCCAAGAGTGCCAAAGTGACTTCAAAGATGATAATTGAACCTTTTGGTTAGAAATTTGTAGAGATGTCAGTTCCTCCATAGGGTAAGGATAAAGGTGAAATCACTAAAGAAGACTTAACAGTCACAAAGGTATCCCTTGGAGAAGTCACTACAGAGGGCCTGAATCAGGACACACGTAACCTTATCAATACTCTTTTTTAGAAGCTAGATGAAGAGAAGGATGATAAAGCCAAGTTAAAGAATTTTTTTTATAAACTATGTGAAATAATTTCCAAGGTGATGAGATTTAATCAATAATCATTGCTTTCAAAAGATATGATTGATCAACAAATAATAACTGAGGTAGAGGAAAATGGTGACAAGGCAACAATAATTGATGAATGGATAGATAAAATGTTACAAACTAAACATAAATGGTTTCCTAAGGTCCTAAGTACTTTGGTTGACATTTAAAATAAATTGGCATAGATAAAATAGTGATGAAGGGGATTTAAAATGAGAATGGAATCTCTGAATTGCATCAGGAAAGCCTCAAACAAATAAATGCCTTAAGTGAAAAGGTTTTGATTGAAGAAATGATTGTTTTAAAAGGATTAATAAAGAATAAAAAATAAGAGGAACATCTTATATCTTTTTTTATGCATATTCTTGGGGCAATGCTTGAAGAAATGAAAACTCTGAAAGAAGATGCTCATAATGTGAAAGTAGATTTGTAGGATTGTATCTTCCACCTCAAAAATGTTTGGTATGAGAAAATGCCAAAGATACATGAGCAATTACATTAACAATTCAAGCAATTAATTGGAAAGGCCATGACTCCTTTCACAAAAAAATCTATAAAGGAGTTAATAAAAAGTCAACAAGAGGTCAAAAGGCTAGAAAGGGAACTATTGAGAATGGAAATAGAAAGGCAATCAGTTTCCAAGTTAGATGATGCAACCATCCAATTCATGATGATTTAACATATCAAGTACAGGGAAAAGTGTAAATTAGAAATTCATGAATTGGAATGATTTCTCTGGTTTCTCTTCTCAACATCTTCTATCTTATTTTATTTCCTTCTATTTTCTTCATAAATGTATTTAAAGGAATTTTGTTTTAATTAATTACTTTGTAAGTAATGTCATTTAGTGAAGTTACTTGTAAAATTAAGTTGCTTTGTAAAATGTAAGACTCAAGTAACTTGGCTAGACATCATTACTTGAAGTCATTTTGTATAAGAAAGCTCTATGTATCATGTAAGGAAATTATGTTTGATCCAAATAGTGAAACTGAGAAGTGTTACATGTCATCATCCGTTGCATGCCACACAAGATAAATTCAAGGAAGATGCCTCTTAATGATTTTCAATTTTTAACATAGAACTTGGTAATTTAAGGAGTAGTTTCCTAATTTATTTTGACATCTAAGATAGTATAAGTAAGAGTGAAGGCCTACGTGCCAAAAGGATGGTAATTTTTTTAAAAACAATTATAACATAAGTGTGAATAGTTAGAGTAGATAAACATAAGTGTAAGGGAGATTCACCATTAAATGAAGGGGATTTAATCTTATGAATGCCTAGGTAATTTTGCTAGCCTGTCAAATATCTAGCTAACAAAACAAATAAAGCAAACAAATCTATAAGTAACAACATACCCTAAACTATTTCAATGGGAAATAGATCTAGCACATCCTCAAAAATATCCCCATCCCCCAAAAATAATGGTGACCATCTATGTCATATCCACCATAAGAAGGCATCATTATCACCCACATCATATACATCAAGTATCTCTATCATAGGATATTGATCCATCAATAGAATAGGAGCCAGCTGAACCACTATGGGTCTTAGTCTACTACCTAAAATTGATGTGACCCAACTACTCCTTAACCACACCCATGGTACAGGAGGCACATCTTAGACTGCACTAAACTACAATGTTACATGTTCATACTAGAACATCTCAAAAACTATGGTACATATATCATATATCCAATAACTCACCTAAATACATCTCAATTTCATCCCAGCTTCAGGCCATCCCTAAAATACCCTATAGGGCCTCCAAATAATATCTTTGGCTCTTACACAATCTAATACCATTGACATTGCATTATGATCCTCAGTCACACAAGAGAAATGCCAGTCTATCTCTCTAAAAATACTTGTGGGTGTGCCCAATATGAACATGGAAACCCCTTAGGCCCATCCACTGTAATGTTCTCATAATCCCAAAAATGTAATAATGTCAAGGATCTGATTTCACCACCACACAACTTCTGAATAAAATGGTACAAATATTGATATAAGTGGGCTATCATAGTATGACCCCATGATCATATAATATTGTGTTCCTCTATGTCCTATATAATCCCATGCATCCTATATGAAATGGATACCTTTATACCATCTACAATAATAAAATAAGCTAATAACACCACTAAAAACTTCTGTAACCATAGAACATTATCTGTTATAATCATAAATAACAATACATCACTACTACTTTGTTGATGATGGGTCCCCATGAGTATGGTCGTAAAGTTCCTCGATGCCTAGTCTATGGCTATATCTCTAATTACCTCCTTTAATATAGCCTATTTACTAGTAATGAGTAATCTATGTATCCTATACACATCCTATAAGGTAACAATACTCTCCCTATTGGGTAGCCAAAAAGTACATGTATTGTCATTTTATCACTCACACAGTGCAGTCATCATATGATAATATTAGGGCATCAATGTAAGTGATGCCACATAATCCATACCAACCCTATCCACAAATTCTCTTTCATCATCTATCAAGGAAAAATTTCATAAGCAATCCATCATCTAACAACTATGAAACTCCCTCATATGCACATCTAACAGTAAAATACATAGAATCAGAAATTAACATCACTAAATGAAAAATATACATAATAAAAAAATCATTAAATGTACTTTAGAATAAAAAATTATAATATTTAGGTCATATGAAATTTAATTTACAAATAGAACACTAGCATTAGATATTAGTGTGGTATGTGGATGGTAGCATGATAGCCCAAGACACTAGCATTATCCTTAGGACACTAACCCAACCCTCCCAAAAAGGGCCTTGATCTAGCTAAATAATGCTAAAAATTATTAAAAGACTTAATAAAAAAGTCAGAAACATAGAAAATGAGGGGATACTTACTAGAGTGACCTCTTTATCAGCTTGAATGAGCACCTCCACCTCATTATAGCATGTCACATTCACTCCTTATCTCCTCAACATGTTTTTAGGCTCAGAGAAATAATTATCTCAAATAAAAAGTTTCAAATTATTTTTGAAATCAATCAATCAACCTATTTAAACCATGTTTTAAAATTTCCACCCTTTTATGGTTGAACCTACACATAAATTTCTACAACTATTACACAAATCTTTCAATCATGATATCTCAAAAAAAGCATATCTGATTTCTAATCTATTTCTTATTTACAAGACTCAATAATTATATCCCCCACACAATACCCATTATACTTATATCCCACTCAATTTTAGTTCACAAATGATAAAATTCATATTTCGTTAGTAAAATAACTATAAACCATGGGTTTATCTTAGTCCCAATTTATAAAAAATTCCTCTACGATTGCCAAAATATCAATCTTGTAATCAAATTATCAACACTATCACTGATAGGCCTACCAAATTACAATTAGATTGTCATCAATATTTCACCAAATTGGGTCATATGGTTGTCTTCAGTGGTTGATCCATAGTTTTTCACTAGACCTAGATTACACTAGTTTATGTAGGACATATGTTGAGCAATAGTTTTGACCTCTGAGCACATTACTTCTCAGACTTAGTTACATATCAAAGTGGGGTCAAGCAAAACTTATTCCTCAACATTCACAAATAACTTCTTAGACTTGGTTACATATCAGAGTGGGGGAAAATAAGGCTTGTTCCTCCACATTCACATATTACTTCTCAGAGTTAGTTACATGTCAGAATGGGGGAAGTAGGGATTGTTTTTCCATAGTTATAAATTAATTATTAGACACAATGACACATAAGAGTGGGGAAAAATAGGGATTTATTTCTCGTAATCTAGTTGGTTACTTAGATTCAATTTAGTGGACACCCACATTATGGATTTCCTCTTCATAACCAACATCCCAAATGCCTGTCCACTTCTCAAGCCAAGAAGTGGGCTAGGTTTAGAACACATAACATAAGTAAGTATATGTACACTTTTTTATTTTACTTTTACTCTAGTACTTTCATTTCCATTGAATTACTAGAATAAAATGGAGGAAAATGTACACACCCTAATTTGGTGAAGCAACACAGGTACTATATCTTTTGTATCTCTTTCATAATAAGTTCTTATTGTTGAATGAAGGTCTTGATCACATGATCACTTTGGTATTTTGGGTATTTATTATGAATTATTTTCCCTACTTGTTACACCCTTAGTGGTCTTATGTCATGTTATCCAAGTCATAGGGGAAGATGGAGTTAATGTAGGTAATGGTCAAAATAATAGGGGTTCTACATCACATGATTGTAATATCCTAAAACCCATTTTTTACCCTTTCTTTTTGTATTTGAGGCCATTTTTTTCATGTGTGTAGTTTTTCATTAAGGTTTTGAATTAAAATCATCCAAATAGTCATAGAAGAATCATTAAGTGATCTTGAGCACATCTATAGAACCCAAAAGACCCCTCACATCATCCTTAGAAGTTTTAGGTCCCATGTCCACAAAAGGACATTAGCATGGTGATTTTGATAATAGATTAGTGTGCTACTATATCTTTGACTGCACTACCATCCTAAATAACTCAAATCTCCATTTTTTTAATGAAAGGGCTCCATACTATCTTCTTGACCTATTTCGACATCATCACCATCCAAGGATAGATGTTTTACTCTAGATAAGTGAATATTCTCCTTACACTTTTTATTTTAGGAAAATAAATTAGATTATTTATTTAAAATATTCATATATATTTACCTTATATATTCAACCCTTTAACAATCTAGGATTTACATCTATTAAGTCCTAAAATATTTAAATCAATATGTAATCTATTTTTCCAATAATGTGATCTTTAAACTAAAGTTATTTTTCAATTATTATATTAACTTGATCATAAGGTCATAAGGATGATTTTATATTTTAAGGATTCAAAAGCATAAAAACTAGGTGATTTGGATTGATTATGCATACACACACCATCTAGAGGGGATGTGGGAGGTTGAGGGGTTTAAGGAAGGATAAACTGATTACCTTTATTTGAAACCATATGATGAGACACCTTACCCATTATAAATGTGATAGATTGGACCTAGTTAGAGGGATGGTAGCTATCACCCTCCTTAGGGTGATGAGTAGGAAGAGGCTCAATATTATTTCAATAAGAGTTATAAAGATAGATTAATTGTTTTAAAACACTCTCTTTATATTAACCAATTTGGTTACTCCATATGAGTATATCTTTGATTAATTTAGAAATGTATGGGAAATAAAAATAAATTATTACCATCATTTATTATGGAATGAAATAAGTACTATATGTATCCATATTAAACATGATTGATTCCTTTGTAATAAAGACAACTCTAATTTAAAGATTGTAACAATTTAAAAATAAAAAATTAGCAAACCCTATGTCAAACTAGGGTTTTTCACAAGAAGACTCAGAGATTAGGTTCACCAAATGTTTAACATTTTTTGGAAGGTATGGTATGAAGGGTTAAGGGTATGTAATAACCTATACACAAGAATGGATAAAACTATTTTAAAATAGGCCAATTAATTAAAAATTTAGATAAATGAATATTCTAAATTAAAATACTAACATGTGCTAAATATAGAAAGTATCAAATTTAAAATATGTTTAATTTATTATAATGCCAAGGAAAAATGATAATTACCTAGATTAATAATGCATAGGTGGATCTGATTTGTACACAAGCAAAGTGTGCATGATCAATATTTTAAAATAGTAATCATATTATAGAAATAAATTTTTTGGAGTTGAAAATAATACCATCAACATTGGGACACTACCATCAATGTTATTGTTCATTATATGATGCTTTTATCTAGTACAAAATATGCACTAGATTGAACCTAGACTATATATGTATGCTTATGTATCAAAACCTAGCTATTCACCCTTCTTCACCCTTGGGATGTTTTTTTTCTAATAATGGGGTAGTGGGCTCATGGTGTTGAGATAATCTCAAAGACCCATCTATAAATGAATGTTTCCTACATATCCAATACTCTATGGAGGGACTTATACTTATATAGTTATCCCCTTTATATGGGAGTGTGTGTGAAAAATGGTGTAATATGTTATATGTAGATTTATACAATGATCTATCTTGTAACTTGACAAATACCACTCATGGGTTTTTAATTAGATACTTTATACATTTTTTATGACTAATTTAAAAATAGGGAGAAATAGGGTAGTATAACTCAATTATGAAATTTATTTAATGAGATTGAATAGGTGTTTGCTTGGTATTTTCATAATGATTACTAATAAGGCTTAGAATTATATTTATACCACACTTTTTGAAAATATCTCATAATAAGGTTCAATAAGATAAATAGGTTGACCCATAAGTTTTGAATAATTTTAAATTTAGATGAATTTTGAGTACTACACACTAGTTAAGGATTTGGACACTAATGTCAATCCTTGTGTCCCTCTATGTCTGGTAGTGTCCAGAAGGATAAAAAATAGTTGAGGATATAAAACTAGTAGTGAATGATGTATATCAAAATTGATATTTTAATATAGTACAAGAGATCTAGGTCATCATAATGATAAGGGTCACACTATAAGATAATAAATTAGGCATAATGAGATGGTGAATGTGAGCCTTTCGATAGTGGGAAGGTTTAGAACTAAAGGGTAGATCATTGATTGGTATTTTTCAAATACACAAAATTGGGATGATATAAAAATTTATTTTTAGTATCTACATAATGAATCTAAAACAAACTTGAATATTTAACCATGATTTTATTAGGGCTAGATAAAACAAGTTCTTGACTTGGCTAAGTATTGTTTGAATTTCTTAGAATCATAATTGGGTAAAATAGGGAACTTTTTCTCAATGCTCAATAGTGTAAATATGTGTCTGTATTAAAATTTACAAGTGTTATAACAAGTGAGTTGATCATGACTTTATAAAAATCTAAAAGAGGAAACCACATGCTAGGAATCTTAAAAACATAGAAGATAGGGTAAAGGAGGGTTTTAATTGAAAATTTGACCAATCAAGATCTTGAGACAAAAAAATTCCATAGGGAAAAGAACATATCCATCTATTCTATAATTTTACATTATTGTCCCCCAGGAAAACATGTGAAACTTTAGATCGGGGTTCAGGCATATAGATGCTTAAGTGTATCTTTAGCAATTAAAACACTTTTATATAGGATAGATGATAGATTGGAATAAAAATAGGTCCTCCTAGGTGCTTAGGATATGGAAATGTAGAAAAATAGACACTTATTAAGTTTAAAAGTTAATTAAAATGGAAAAAGGCTAAAATCAACATGACAAAGTATTTGTGACTAGATTTAGGTCACTACATTTCCCCCTTTTAGTCTAGAAATGAAATTTATAGATTAAAAGAAAGATATACATTAGTGTGTAGGACACGCTTTATCTTTGATATAATAATATAATCATGTAAGGCACCATAGTATTTGTACAACAATAAAAAACACACAAAGTAGTTACTTTGTTCTTTTGAAAACTTAAGTTTGAAAAAACTTGAATTTGAAATTTGAAAATGTTTGAATTTGAAAAATTGACTAAACTTTGAAATTTTGAAAATGCTTGAATTTGAAATGAGATAAAGGTAGGAATACAACCTATATGTGTTAAATAAATATTGATTTTGTGACTTTTCTTGGATGTGATGCTTCCTTGAAGCATTAGAGAATTGGTGCTTCCTATGAAGCACTTGGATAAATTTGGTTACTTAGATAAACTAATGGAGAATTTGAGGGTGATCAAGTCCCAAATTGAATTTTCACTTGTAGAATATAAATAAAATACATTGAGGGATGAAAAAACCTCTTTTTAAATTATCTATTCTTTGTAACCCAAAGACGTGAAATGGGTTAAAATCTAAAATGAATTTTTAGACATAATTTTAGAGGGTATTAAACCTTTAAGTTATGTAATATACACTTAAACTGAATCAAATAATGTCAATGGCTTGTAGATTAAATTGAAACTTTGTTCCTCAATGCATGATCAAAATATAATGGAGTATATTCATGTTCCTCTCATGTCTATAACTTAATAAATAATATTTTGAAAAATTGAAATATAGCATAGTGTGCATGAATCAATATCACACCCCCATTATAATTGTATAATATATAATTATGTAGAAATTATACATAATCATGTATCATGCACTTAAAACTATATAATTTTTTAATGAATTTAGAATATTAATGCATATGCATGAAATATGCCCCCATAATCTATGACAGTGACTAAATTTTGAATATTTTTTCAGCTTTTAGAACTATATTATATACCAATTTGTTTTAGTCTTTAAAATGGATTCTCTCATATATGTGAAAATCTCACTCAAATTCCCACCTTTTGAGATTATGAAATAGATCTTAAAACTCACTCATCTCAAAATATAAGTTAAACTAAAACATGTGTAGTAATATGTAATCATTGAATAATGTAGCATATGTGAAAATTATGTTAGCATAATAATATTTACATAATTTTAAATTTTAATTTAACATATAAGGTAAGCCCTATATAAATGTGTCAATGAATCTCATAGTAATAGAATATCAAATTAGTATATTATTTTAATAGTGCATTATATAGATCATGTTATTCATTAAAATTAACAAGATCAACAAGCATACAAGCACAATAATATCAATGTAAAATAATAATTCCAACGGAAACAAAAAGAACATGTTAAGTGTTACATATAAAATTAAAAATTTCACATAGAATGGACATGGATAATATCACAAACTAGGAACATGTTCAAATGTTGCACACAACATAGGGCCAAGGGTAGAATCAATGGACATGTTTAAATGTCACACAATATAAGCAAGATCTCAAAGAGATGTTTAAATAAGTTTTTACATACAAGGTTCAAGGGACAAACATAATAGATAAACATGATCTAATATACTATGTACAAGTAATAACATCAATGGCAAATAGAACTAGAAATGTGGTTTAAACCATGCATATGTAATATGATCATATATTATAATATAACATAGTCCTATACACAATGTATATAGATATGTTAGTAAGACATTTGTAAATAATATAGATTTCAATAGCATAAGAGTCCAGAAAATATAACCCTTATACATATTATCACTTGTAGATAAGATGCCCCTAGTTTAGCAAGGCTACTTGATAGAGAAAAGTTCAACATCTTAGTTCTTGTAAAATTTTATATGTTATGCATAAAACTCATGAATACTAGTGAAATTCACGTTCATTGAAAAAATAATGTGTTATATACTAATCATGAGATAAGTAAGATATTGCGATAAGTAACATATTGCAAAGATGTAAACTAGATGTTTAATCATGATCAGGTCTCAATTTTGTAATTTTTTATAATATTTTGTATGTTTTTTACATTTTTAAAACACACAAACACATCATTTTTAAAAATGATCAAAAATAGAAAAAAACTAGAGATAAGAAAGATGTCTAAATTTGAAGAAGTGAGAAAGATCTGAATAATTTACAACATGTGTCACTGTGAAATAAGTAATATAAATGATTGTGTAGACACGTGTGATCAAGATGCCCTAACTGTATGTGATTTTTGATTTTGAGAAATATATTAGAGATTAAAAAGAGTATCTAAAGGACTAACTATACATCTCATTTCATCAAATGTACAATTTTCAAAATATATCACATGTATGAACAATATATATTCAAAAAATAAATATTTTGGATGAAAAATCATGATTTGCATACCAAAACTGATTCAAATATATAATAAATATAACTATTAAGGAGATGTGTCCTAAAACTATGATTGATAGGTGAAAACTGGCACAAGACAGGATCAACCAACTAAGACAGTACTGGTAGTCAATCCTATCCACAACTGGTTGATTTTTTCTTTAAAATAAAATGATAATTTATTAGTGCAAATTTTAAACTCAAAAAGATAAATTTTAGACTGCATAGAAATTGACCATTGTTTTAAATTATTAAAATCTATAAAGTGAAATAGAATAGCCAAAATGCCAAAATTTTAACACAAGTCAAAGTCTTAGAATAATTTATCAATCAATCACATGTGTAATAAAATATAAGAATATGATGCAATAGTCAATACGCTATGTGCAATCAGTTTTTTCTATTTTTGAATTATTTGAATGTCTATGAAAATTTTAGTATATATTCGAATGCAACATGTTAACCAATGATCCCATCAATGTGATAATCATACCAATCTATGAGAAGTGATAAATGGATCACTTTTTTTGAACAAAATGTTCTAGATATGCATGTATCTAAATAAAAAAATGTTTCATGTGTTGTAAGTAAGCTATCTAGATTGCTACTTGTGTAATCTTGTGTATAAGACGTACATCTAAGATATTTATAATTATGTGCAATACAATAAGGAATATTATTAGATTATGCCAACTATTGTGCCTTTTAAGTAACATGTTGATCTATATGAATTAACAAATTGGAAGGTGTTGCATGTGACTATGCTTGTTGTGAATTAGATACCCTTTTTTGATAAAATTTATTTTGTATCAGTTGATTTTGAACCTTTTTCACCTTTTAAAATTTGGTTGAATATAAACCTTTATCCTAGGTGAAACAACTAAAATCATGATTTTAATTTGTATATATGTATCATTGAACTAAGGTCATGGATGAGGTGGAGCAGGTACCTTAGATTGTAGAGGGTTATCATATTTTATTCCTAAAATATTAAATGGATGCAATTTAGGCATTAATTTTTCATATAAGGCACATGAAAATATCATATCAAAGACCCCATTTTATGTTCAAACCAAAAAATGAGTAGATAGTATAGTAGGGCCCACTTGAAGGGGTAAAACAATATGTCCCAAAGTGGTTTGTTATTTGCCATTGAATATATTAACATTTTTTGTAGTTACTTGTATGTCATGCTATGAGTATCTTAATGAATGAAGTAATGTTATTATGCATGCATTTTTACTTGATCCATTATCAACTAGCATAGTATGATATATTGTTAATCAATAAAATATTGTATATATAAGGCATGAAAAATAGAATGATCATCCACTATGTCATTATCATCATAAGTAACCATTAGACTTGACTTTGTAGTTTAAATAACTGTACCAATAATTACATCTAATGGATGATCATATGACTCAAGAGGTGGATAAGTATTGTAAATATGATGTACTATTGAATTGTCTTTACTTATATTATGATTAGGAAATTATTTTCTAAAAAAATTAATTTAACATTTTCATTCTATTATGGCTTAGTTTCCTTTATATGAGTACCTAGCTCAATATCATTGTTTTCAATATGATCCATAATAAGGTTCTTGAGCTTGAAATGTTTGTTAATAAAATGACTATTGAATCTATGGTAACCATAATATGCATTTTTATCAAAATATTTTACTCGATGTTTATTCATATCTACTTCAAATGGTGATAGTAACGTAATACTATTACATTCATGTAAATTTTGAAATAATTTTTGAGGTGGTTATGGTAACTTAGAAAATTTCATCCTTGGTTGATATAATAAAACAATTGTATTAGTAGGTTGATAAATAACATTAACTATAATCTTGGCATTTGCTTTAGTATTTGTTGGCTTAGCCTTGTAAGAGGGTTTGATTTAAAACTTCACTATGGAAGTTGAAGTATATGTAGGTGCATACTCAAGCTTGTTTAAAGCAAGAATCTTGACTTATTTTTTTATCTTATTTTATGATAAAGCTCTTTAAACAATCTATTTTTTTGAAAATAATTAATTCATGTAATGGTGAAAGCAAAATTTGTTTGAAAATGTCATGTATTTCATTATCTTCCAATGTGTTAGTCATTTTGGTAAGCATGATCTTGTAACAAAACACATAATCATTGATAAGATCATTATTTCCTTGTTTAAGCTTAGAAATTTGTGCATACAAAATATTTTCATCAATGTTAATAATAAAATTCTTAAGAAATAAATATGTTAGTGGATTGAATGTTGGACTGATTAAAATGGTAAATCATAAAACCAACACAAGGTATATGTTTTAATCTTGTTGCGAACAACTTTGCTAAAACTTAACATTAAAGGCATAATCCAAACATGTTGCATGAAAGGAGTTAAGATATTGTTATGAATCTCCTTTACCCTCATATAGTGGAAAATTAGGAGCTAAAATCCTATAGGTAAAGTATATGATGAAATATCAGGTGCTAATGGATTATGAAGTAAATATTCAAATGATTGACTAGATTCTGGGATACCTTACTCTAATTAAAATACCTTACCATGTGAAAATGCAATATTTTTCTCAATGGATTATGCATTATCGTGTGTAGCTATCAATGGTTTTTAATGATTCATTTGGTCAGGCACATACATGGAAATCTATTGTAAATCATGTGTTTCCCCCAAGTTTAAAGGTGTAGATGTAATAACATTATCAACAATAGTTGTAACAAAACTTGTTGTGGGGTTAATAATGTGGTTCTTTTTGTACATTAAATTTTTAAAAATTGGTTTGTATGAAATTTTACAAGCTAAAAGGTCCCCAATTAATTTGGGTATATCTTGTGGAATTTTATGGAATCCCTCTTGAAATATGGATAAACATTAGACTTGTGCTTAATCTACACCATTGAGTTCATCAGAATGGATCCTATCTGAACCTTCATGGGTATTTTATGCACTAAGATCATTTTGATTAGCTTGTTTGTTATGATTATCTTCTTGAAAATATTATTTAGTAATTTTTTCATCAAAAGATGAATTAATGTGTGGATTAGTAGAATCCATTTTAACAGTGGTCAAAGGGATTTGAATATGCTCAATATGGAACCCACTTAATCTAACACTTAAATAAATATTAGAAGCAAGATTCTTAGGTGGAATATAAAAATAACATGAAAAAGGATGTTGTGAACAAAAAACAAAAAATGAAATGGTAGCAAAAAAATGCCAAACATTTATGTATGGATATTAGTAAAATCTAAGGTCAAAATAAGATACTATCAATATCATATATCATCCAAGGTTAAAATAAAATGCTTTCAGTGTTAGTTATTATAATTAAGGTCAAAATCAAGTTATTTTAGCATCATATCTAGATCAAATCTCTAAATAAAATTATTTCAGTGTTAGATGTTCAAGAATTTACCTAAACTCTAGGATAAGTTTTTTTGGAAACAATGAAAGTACATGACTAACTAGGGTTCACCAATATTTTAAAAAAAATGGATTAAATATTGAATTACCCCTAATTAATATAAAATAAATATAATAAATTTGAGTGCTGGAAATGTATTTTAAATAAATAAAATAAAAGTAAATAATTGAATTTGACAAGACACAAATAATTATTATAAGACTAGATATGCAAATGAATGACAAAATTAATTATTTATATTTTATTATTGATTATGCTAATTAATATAGATAAAAAATGGTAAGATAGAAAATATGGCTATAAGTACACAAAATAGGAACTGAAGATGTTGAAGGACAAGATCGATAGATAAGGACATGATAAAATCCCACTACCATCCTAATTGGTTGATCTCATATTTTACTAAAAAATAGGTAAATAAGGCACAATCACTTATGATAATCTATGTTAGGATTGTATATGCATATTTTACCTTTGAAAGTGTGTAGAAAACCTACAAATATATTTTGATAGGTTTAAACTCTAATAAGACTTGTATTGATTGAAATATTGCAAATAGAAAAAGGTTGAGTATAAATGGGCTAAGTTGATCCCAATCACCCCCATGATGACTAAATTTTTCCTATGTATCGAATACTCCAAGGATGGAATCAATATCACATAGTTCTCCCACTTATACTGCTTTGTGAAAATATGCTCCTTTGAATATATGAATTCATATAGAACCAACTTAAATACATGATCATGCTTTTCTTAGGGTTTGATAAAATAGGCTCTTGACTTGGTTGAATATGCTTGAAATATTTAGAATAAGAATTGGGAAGAATAGAGAATTTTTTCTCAATGTGTAATAGTGTAAATATGATTTTGTATTAAAATTTACAAGTGGTAGAATAATTTACTTGAGTCTACCTACATATAAATCCAAAATGGGAAACCACATGTTAGGAAGCCTTAAAATTCAAAAGACAATATAAGGGATGGTTTATTTATTTTTATCGTTACAAAGCTTAACACATAACATTATCATAGTGAAAATAATGTCTCCCAATATTGTCCCTATTTTATGTTTTTATTCCCTAGGGAAACATGTGAAACTTTAGATCTAGGTTTGGGCATATATATGCTTAAGGGCAATTTGAGCAATCTAAACACTGATTTAAGGGCTTATGATAGTTTAGAATAAAAATATGCCCTTTTAGGTGATTAGGATAGGGTAAAGTAGTAGAATAGGTATTAATTAAGCTCACAAGTTAATTAAAATGGAAAAGGGTTAAAACTAACATGATCAAGTATTTGTGACCATATTTAGGCTACTACACATAACATATTTTCCATATATTATCACATTTAACCTAATTATGTAAATATTTATATTTTTTAATACTTTTTCCCCACATTATATTCTCTTTAGTCTTGATCCATCTACATTTCCTTAATTAATCTTAGATTTATTTGTTCTTAGATTTAGGATCCTATTCATCCATTATTTTTTCATCTTGATCTTAATCATGAGCCTTTTTTCCTCTTGGGTCAAAATCTTTGGTATAGTGACTATGTCTCACTTTCTCTTTTTGTTATATTTTCCTTAGATTCATTCCTTACACTCTAAATTTTAATTATCATTATTTTCTATGGTCAAACTATGTTTGATGTGTTTTAAAGATCCATATATATATATATATATATATATATCCTTAGTCATTTATCGAGCGAAGTATCAATGTTAGCAGAGGTTCCTGGATCACCAGAACTTACTACTTATGGGGATAGGCAACTAGGATATCGATAAATAACATATTAAAGGACCTTTTATATACCTATTCAAGGTTTATATATATAAATTGTAGGGTTTTATCATGATTTAATGTTGTACCACATAGATTTTTGGTTTTAGGAATATACATACATAGAAATAGAACTCAGAATTAACAAATACAGAACATGGAATATTTCATAGTGTGACTAAGTACATTTAGATTTTATGTAATTCATATAAGAAACATGGGAACATTCAAGAAAATAATTGACTTCTTATATTGATCAAAAAACTTCATCACATAATATTACAGAGATTAACTTGCAAAATCTTACAATATAAACTCAATGAAAAAGTAATACATTAATCTCATCATAAAGAAACTAAAATAATAATAATTATGATAACAATCAACCCCTTTCCATACATATGCATCCATGATATATATTGAAGATGTTGTAATTGTAACTTCCTATCTATTCTTGGTATTTAGCTATGCCAAGTCACTTGTAACTTTCTCTATTTTTTATTGACTCAATATAGGCCAACTGCATTCTAATCTGAATAATTGGTTAACAAGATTGCATGAGTAGAAGTGAAATTTGTTACTATGCATGAAAGATATAGTTGGATAGGATGAATAGTAATATATTTAAACATATGACATATATATTTAAATATTTTCCCACTAACACTTTCTCAGACTTTTATTATTGTCTCATCCCAAGACAATATCACAACAATGCAAAACAGTGCCAAAATATAAGAGGACACCCATGATTCATAGATCACCTAGGGTGTCATTTACAAGTTTTCACCCTATATGCACTATGTAGCATCCCTTGTGGATTTTCAACTAAGTAGTACCCTATGATTCACTATTTAGCCATCCAAGAACAAAAATGTAGTAGCAAAATGTCAAAATTGTGATACTTGCACACTATTTAGGAAGTAGGAGGAGTCAGTTCCAATTGGTCAGGTACCAAAGAAAAAGGTAGTTGGGAAACCTTACATTGTTGTAGTTGGGCCTATAATTTAACTGGTAGAATAAATTGAGGGCTATTGAGCATAGGTATAATCACATGATCAAAAGCTGACAAGCCATCTTTATAGGTTTGCTAAGCTAATAAAATCTCCTAGATGAGATGAAGCAATGATCATAGGTATCCTTAGGAAAGATTTAAATCTTGGAGGAATTCATCCATACTTATGATCAAAGTAGTGCAGAAATTAAGAGTCCATTGAGAAATATATTAATGGAGGTATGCAAACTTTTTAGCATACCTCTATGCTTGAATACTAGTGAAGGTATTGCACTGGGTGTGAATTTACCACTACTATAAATTCACCAACACAATGTCCTTGGTAGAATAAGAGGCCTAAAGTGGGATATATAGGTCATTTACATAAGTGGTTGGGTTGAATATGGTTGCTTTAGCCCTGGCATATTTTGTGAATGTTGGCTACATGTTCCCCAAATGCTATCAAGATCTTGCTTCCAGTCTAGTAAGTGTCAAGATATCTGTATGGCCTATAAAGATGTAATATGGATAGACATTTAATATTCATCTAGTAACTCCAAAAGGAGTTCAATATCAACTTTCATTCCTAGACTTTGCGTACACAAACTTTTCAACTACAAAATGTGTTTCTAATCTTGGGTCAACTATGTAAGGAGAAATGGGAGTTTATGCACAAAATATAAACTCTCCACATTTGGAATTTGTTGCACTAGGTTAGGGTAAACATCTTCAATGAGTTAACAAACCTAACATAGGTTAGCTCATATCCCTATATTCTTTGATTCCAAATACATGGCTAAGAATAATTGAGAAACATCCAATTATACTTATATTATGGGAATGTGAAGTGATAGAACATATATGGATGCTATTGTAAGTGCCTACTACAAGGGTGAAATTAGATAGGAAAATGTTGTGTGGTGGGAGGAAGTTGGTAGAAGGTCCCATGACCAAAGACTTTAAGTTGCATGTGGCACCACCCATCCATGATTAGGCAAGGCTTGGTCAATTTTGGAGGGTTTGGTAGTGGGAGACTTAGCTAGTTGTTATGCTATAATATTTAGTATGTTATACTACATTTTTTCTTATCCTATCATTTATAGTTTTACCTCTAGCTATGGCTGGTCAACAACCTCCTTGGCATTTTTTGCTTCTTCCTCTTGTTGTTTCTTCATAGTGTCCTCAACATCTCTTCAGATTTGAGCATCTTCATCAACCTTAGTCTTTTTTACCTCTATTTTATCTTCTTGTTGTAGTTCCTTTTCATATTTAGCCCTATCCTGGGCAACCATCACAACATTAGATTCACATATCCTTTTTTTTCAATTCCTCTTACCTATAGTATTCATCTTAGGCTTTAGATTTTATAACTTGAGGCTATGCCTATTATTCCTAGAGTTCATGTTTTGATTTTTCTTCTTTTTGATTTACCTCTAAGTTAGCTTTGCACTTTTATTCCTAGCACACTTTGCATTCTGCATCTCATTGTGCTTCTTCATAGGTTGTCTATTATTCCTCAGTAATGGGTTGGGTAGTTGTAACTTATTCAAGATCAAGAGCAATATCCTTAGAAGGGGATGGGGAGGAGCTAAGTGTCTACACCTGAACCTTTGATTTATGAACCTACAACTTCTTAATGAGATGCCTCTTTAGTTTTTAAGAAGATTCTATTGGCTAATGCTATGTTGTAGACTATGGTTAAATTGGGTCAAGATCCTGTACAAGAATTTATAGTCTAGGAAACATCTCACTTATGTCACAAGGTTTTCATGTAAGTCATAGTGTGTGATTCATATGAGTGAGGGTTTCTTAAGGAATATCAAATAGAGGATCACAAATGTTGGGGTGTATAGGAGATAGAGGAGGTGGGCCTATAGTTAGGGCTTCTTGAATCTTATGTATATTTTCTTCTTCTATGTCCATGTCCATGATGATGGAATATGGGAAAGTGGTAAATTCCACCCATAGGTGTGAGGGAACCTTATTTTGTACCTACATGATGCACATAATTTTATAGAATAAGTACTCCTCTTGATCTTATTCATACAAGTCTCCATCCATATCATCAAGCATGATTTGATATAGTTGTTTATCCATGCTTGATTCTAAAAGATCATAATTAGTTGAAATACATGGAACACTCAGATCATTTAACCATGTAGCCTAGTTATGAGTTCTACATTAATGAGGTGATGGGGATCCCTAGCTATCAGGTACTTTTTACTTGCTCGTATCTATGGATTATGTGATAAAGGCAAAGGGAAGTGAAGTTGAAGATCCCAAAGTTGTAGAAGACTAGAAAATTATCACTCATGTGGTAATCATAGCCTTCTACTTGGTGATCTCTTATTATGCAATCTACATATCAATGAATAAAGAAATTAGTGCACATGGAACTTTTGGTAGTTCATGTATACGAATGGTAATTCCCCTAGGCAACTTTGTGACAATTATATATTGTCCCAAGTATTGCATCACATCAAGAGGAATGTCTAGGTTTGTCACGATGAGTTTGATCAATTTTTCCCACCATACTTTTAATTTTTCCTGATGGGTAACATACCCAAATTTCTTTGTCTATACCAAGTTGGAAAATTTTGAATCAAGATAGTAATATACATCAAAGTATACCTCATCTTTAGGAGACTTCCATTGTGTACATACCAAGAGTAAGACCAAGAAATGGTACTAAAAAGTGAGGTTTGTAGCTTGAATAACCTTGTTAATGTTTATGGTTAATTTAGACACTAAAAACTTTAGCTAATTAAAATTTTCATGATAGTGGACCATGTGGTGACCAATGTCAATTACCCCCTTGGTTGCTTTTTTTGCATTTTTGGTGGTTTGACAATACCATTTGGTGATTCATTATGCTAATGGTTTCATTAGTTCATCTAGAATTCTAAAATCTCAATTCCTTTGGAGATTCTTACATAAGCATCATGCACTTCTTGTAAAATAGGTGGTACCTTAGACTTGTAGGCTTCCATGGATTTCCCTCATGCTGGTAGGTTGATTGTATACACCATCTCAACCATGTTGATGTACACTATAACCTCCTTAGAAATATAAATCTTCCCATCCTTGTAATGGATGAGTACAGTCTACATGATTTTAGCCAAATCACTCAATGTGGGTAACAAAATCACTCATTACACATCATTATTATGAAAAGGATTTGATTTCACCAATGCCATGGATTATGCGCCTTTAACTTATTAAGGGCCAAATAGTCATTGTTCATCCACTCAAATGAAGTTGAGTGCTTTAGGGTCTAAAAACCTAGTTTGATATAGTGCTACTCTGATGCCCATATCTTCTTTCTATGAATCATTAGTGGCATGATCAATTAAGATACATTAATGTTTACCATTGTTTATATTGTTATGATGGATTGCTTGGAAAATTTGATTCAACTCTTGGATCGATGTTGGATGCATAGGTTATTGCAAAAAGATTGATCTAAATTGAAAGCTTAGTGTAATTATGATGGTAATGAGCAAGACATCTTGATTTTATAACTTTTAACATAAGTTTTATGATCACATCACTTTAAATATGCCTTGGTGTCATTTGAGCTTCACTAATGTAGCTTAAATAGGCACAATCTTGTCAATCAAAATTGTCATCAATTTTCTCAGCTAGCATCCACTTTGGTGGCCCATAAAGATCTTAATATGACATGGAATCTAACCATTTGGATGTCATTTAATAATATTCCTTGATTAGATACTAATATGTAATCTCCTTGACAAGAGCTTAAGTACTGATCACCTACTTTACCATTAAAGGTCATAGCTAATCATTATTAAAAATTATCATACTCTGATTTGATTGTACCTATCATTTCCTAGACTTAATTATTGCTTCCTACCATTTATTTATTGTGTTGTGAATGCCATCTTACCATTGAGCTTGATAAAATAATTTGAAATATTTATTGACACAACTTTAACCTATTTAGACAACCAAATTACTCAAAACACATAATAATAAAAAAGGAAACCCTAAGTTAATCTGGTGTGATCTGGTGCATGTTATTATTATGATCTAATTTTTACTACATGTAGACTTTAAGTCTACAAAAATTAACTCAACCTAGAAAGATGTTACCTTATAAATCATGTAAAACTAATATACCTAGTTGTGATATCTCATGGATGATGTAATTACCCTTCCACTTAATCTTCAATTTTCTTAGAAAAGTCTTGAAGTTGCTATCATACAAGAGAACTAGTTGGTTTAACTTGAATTCTTTCATTCATAGATTTCTATCATGCCAAGCCTTTTGTTTACATTTTTGAATTTCTTATGTCCATATGGTTCTTTGTCTATCTTCATTCATGCAATTGAGGTCCAAAAACCTATGTGTGAGGGATTTTCCATCTCCCATATGCATAATATAAGCAATTTATAGATTGGCCACAACATATTCAATGGACATCTTAGCTTTTAGTCCATACACCAACTAAAATGGTGTGAGGCTTGTCATATGTTTATAATGTGCATGATAATACCATTTAACTATAGGAATTTTATCTTCTCAGTTATATTTTTGGACATCATAGATTTTGTTCAACATCTTGTAGATTACCTTGTTCACAGCTTCTGCCCAACCGCTCACTTGTGGATGATATGTTGTTCTCTTGTGACATGAAATTAGAAAATTCATCTTTCAAAGTTTCAACTATTTTTTTTAGAAAATGAGTTCCTTGATCACTTAACAATTTAATTGGGTAGTCAAAATAGGTAATGATGTTTTCATACATTTTTTTTTAGTATCTCTAGCTCCATAGCTTTGTGTCATAACAAATTTAACCCATTCTTTAAAGTAGTCTATCCCAGTAATAATATACCTAGCTTTGTTACATTTTCTTGGTGGGTTGATGGGGCCTACAAAATCAATGACCCATTACTGAAATGGATAATATACAAGCATTGGTTATAAGGGAATTTCATCCTTCTAATTTAGTTTACCTATTTTTGATAGATGTTGTACTATTATGTGACCCCCTACACATATTAAAATAAATAAGGATACCATAATCCACTCTGTAACACCTTCCTCATAGTGGAATCCCCTAGGAAGTGGCTTCCTATAAGCCCTTGATGTGCCTCGTGAAGGATGTGTAGTCTCTCATGTTCTAAGGTAGTTCTACATAGGACCTCATCTTTCCATAAATAATATATTGATACATCAATTATACTATAAGGGAGTGATTTCATGATCAACTATTTCTTCTCCCTCTCTGTATAATATTTAGGAAAGGTCCCCTATTTCAAAATTTGTGTGATATCCTGTAACTATTCTAGTTTCATAGTAACCTAAAATAAATGGCTATTAGGAAACTCATTTGGGATTTCTTCACTTTCTTCACCATTGGTTAGCCTACTCAAATAGTCTGGGCCTACATTTTCATGCCCTGAATTTACATTGAGGTGAAACTAGAACTCCTAAAATAACATCAACCATATAGAAATGCACCCTTTGAGTAGGGGATTATTGACCATATATCATAGAGCCTAGTGATCTATATCAATATCATCAAGAGGTAATGCCAAAACTTCTATAGTGTGAACATGATGGCCAATGCTTCCTACTCAGTTATGTAATTCCTTTTAGTAGAAGATAGATTTTTCCTTATGAAATGGATTAGATGGTCCAATCCTCCCTCTCTTGGTTATGTGAGAACTACTCCCAGTGTAATTCCTAAATCATCTACATGGACATGAAATAGTTTACTCTGATTAATAAATATTAAAATTGGCATAGTGACCAATCTGTTCTTGGGTCTATGAATGTTGTCTGGAATTTGGGAGTCCAAAAAATCTATACTCCCTTCTATATCAACTTATTTAATGTCACTGAGATTGTAACATATCCTTTGATAAATTTTCCATAGTACCTTGTATGCCCTAAAAAGGCTCACATTTTAGATGAAGTAGTTAGTGGTGGTATACCAACTATCACTGTGATCTTTTCCTGACTAACTTATATGCCTCTGTGACAAACTACATGACCTAGTAAAACACCAAAGGGTGTGAAAAACAAACATTTTTTAAAATTAAGAGTTATCCTCAAAGATTTTCACCTTTCTAACATCAATCTCAACTTAGACAAGTGTTTTTTAAATAATGAGAACACTGCCCAATCATCTAGATAGACCTGAAAAAAGTCATGAAGAAGGTCCCTAACCATAATAATAACAACTCTAAAAAATAAGAGGGAAAGATGTATGTGGAATAAGCTGATGAGGAAACCAAAACCAAGACTAGTTTGAGAGCTAAAATTGCTGCCCTGAAGGGTCACATTCAAAAACTAGAGTAGAACTTTACCACTGGGCTCCAGAATTCTATTCTCCTAAACATGTCTATGCTGCAGGACTTGGGTACTACTACTTCTGCTATCAATGCAAAGAACACTAAGAAATTGCATGACCTCATTAAATATATGTTTAAGTAAGGAGAGATCTGGCCTCCTTAGCTCTTATTTTTCTAGATTCTCTGCCTGTCATTTTTTCCTTTTCTAGTTTTATTTTGGTTTTGTTGTGTCTGTTGGTTCACTGAATGTGACATTCCTGTTGTAAGGCATCATTTATGCTGATTGCCTTCATGGTTTATATGCTTTTTTAAGGGTTTGGCCCCTATTTTACCACCTTATTTAATCAAAAAAAACTCTAAAAAACACCACTGGTGCATTTTAAAGCCAAATAACATTACCTTATAATTGAATGATCCCCACTCTATTGTGAAGGTAGTCTTTATCTAGTCCTCCTCTTTGATAGGTATCTAGTGGTAGCCAATGAACCCATCCCTGAAAGAATAGACCTCTTGACCTATGATAGACTCTATTACTTCATCAATGAATGGAATTGGGAAAGGATCATTGACACAGATATCATTTAAGATGCAATAATAATCATAAATCCTAATCTCTCCTATATTATTTGGTTGTACCATTATAGGGCTTACCTAATCAAATTATTCTTATTGCAAGCATTTGATATAATTCTTCCCTAACCTTCATTATCATGTTGGGGTTTAGCCTCTAGGCCACTCTTTGATTGGTATTGCACATTATTTAAGTTCATTGTGCATTTATCCAATAAAGGGATTAACACCTTTGACTTTTATGAATGTGGTGGGGAAGATGTCCTTATAATCTCTCAAATGATGTAACACTTATAAGATGTTAGCCTATGTGTAGTAATCTCCTATATGAGATATCTTAGGTACCTCCTCCATACCAATGTTCCTAGTATGTTCTTTGAGAGGCTCTTGATAAATATTGAACTCTTTTTCAAGGATGGTTTCAAAGATTTGTCTTTTAGCCCCTCATTCTAAAAAATGAATCTATCATAGCCTATCTTCTTTTGTTGGTTATGTGACTTCCTCTGATAGTGGTTCTAGATCCATTTTTGGTATAAATAGATCTTAAAGATCTATATCATATTCACTTTCTTGGTTAGATTGCTCTTCTGAGTGATCTTAGATTTGGTGACATGGTTGGTCTACTCCCTAATCTTGCTCCTAAATCAGGGTATGGAAATTTGAGGTCTCTTCTAAGTCTAGACTAGATTCTATTTTAGAGGATAATACATTAGAGTTGGCAAGTCCTCAACTCATCCTTAACACAATAAAGTCTCTATTTTATTTAGATATTGATTAACTATGGGACAATCACTCTCAAATACAAAGGTTTGTATAAAATTGCTTTGTGTTTATGCCCAATGCTTCATTTCCTTTCTATGCTCTTGGTGAATTACCATACCTTAGGAATGACCCTAAGAGTATAAATAAAATTGTGAGTCCAAAATTTTGTATTGATTCCTTCTCCCATCCAAACCTTAATACACCTATAGATATGCAACTTGGGAGTTTATCCTTTCTAAAAAATTGGCCACTCCTATCACACATCTTATAGTAACTAAAACCTTGTGATCAACAATTTGTAGGCTTAGTCCCATGTCATGTGGCCTTATCTATACACTAACCACCAGTGTATAAAAACCCCTTTGAATACATAATTTAGAGCATTGATCCACTGATTCATATCATGGAAATGTAACTAAAATAACATAAGGAATTCACCTACATATTTAGTTGTAAAGTACTGAGGTATCTATTTTTTTTATTATGTATACCATATGCAGAGGTCACAGTTCATGGTCACCATTAGCCCAATTCAAAGCATGTGTATTTGAATCTCCACTTACTAAATATATGTTATACCAAGGTAGCATACCACCAAGTGTTGGATCTATTTAATCCTTGTTATTTTAGTTTGCAATATAGATGAAATCAACCTCAGACTGTGCTAGTGACCTCATAGATATTGAGTGCACTTCCTGCTTCTTCAACTATTTTTTATGCATAGTAATTCATGAAGGTGTACCAAGTAACTCTGCATATTCTAAAACCTATGTTTGTAGACTAGGTTGGTTATACAAAAAACTATAATCTATAGCTCATAGATCTTGTTGCCTATCATCTATTGTCACCTTCATCCAACTGGTTCCTATGAATGCATAGGGAGAATATGGCTCCATAGGGATGGAATATGGCTTCACATCTACTTTATTCAAAGGAATAATGATGATCTTGTCATCCTAGTGTGATTTAAGTTGATTCATGACTATATTTATTGTCATCCACCCATCATAGGCCCACTTCTTCCCAATAAGAGTAGGATAGCGAGTCTCAATAATCTTCATTTCAATGAATTCAAAGTCACCTCACAAGCTGAGCTCTATGATTTTAATCTCCATGTCTTCCAACCATATTATGGGTTCTACCTTCCCATAATATTTGAGGCTAAGTGTCATAGGACTATAACTAAATGCAAGTCATCCAATGACCTCCTAAGTAGATCTAAGAATCATGTTGACTATGCTGCCAAAATTAAATATAACATTTGGTATTTTATAACTAGCTACTTTGATGTCCATTCTCATATCGATATCCCATAGTTTATTTGTCTTCACATAATAGACCATCTTATCAGTTAGTTGTTGGCCTTTCTACATGCATTTTTATTAGATTGTGCAAATGATTCATTGTGTTCTAGGATATATCCTCATTGTATAAGGTACTAAGGAACTTCATCAAATTTAGTGTGAGGTTAACTCCTTATTGTAGGATTCACATAATCTATCCATATATCTGAGCATCCATAGACGCATCATATCCTTTAGTGTTATTTTATTGTTGGATATTTTTGAGAATTTGTGTAGCTTCTTGCATCAACATTTGTTTTACACTAGGCTCTAGATTCTTATCAAGCCACACTTTCTTTATCCCATTATCTATAAGAACCTCTAATAAAGGAATTCCTTGTACTATATGCTATTGACATGTGATAACCTGTGCTAATACATTATCTCTTATTTATAATTGGACCATGTTGACATTGTGCATAACTTTATCTCTATGATATCTCTCTAGCATTAAACAATCCTATATGTCATGGTATTCTAAAGTTCTATAGTAGGCATAATACAACTACCACTAAGGATTGTGTGGATAGTTATATTATACATGGTTCAATTTGACACACAGATAACACCTAATATGTTATCTCCCTCATCTTCCTTGTGTGCCTCCTCTATATCCACCTTGATAATTACCTCCTCCTCTGGTACTTTAGAAAACCCAACCACCTTGTTGTAACCCAAAATTAGTTATGTTTTGGGGTGCATTCTAACCATGTTGATGTTGGTAGCTATTATACCCAACATATTAGGTCTATTATGGGTTTGAATCCCCACTATTTAGTTATGTTTAGGGAATAATAGGGTTCTAATGAGCTAGATATTGAAGAGTAAATGGTTGTGTAACAATGTTCCATTATTGTTTAGTGGGTAGTCTAATAGCCAATCCTTGTGTCTGATAAGATTATATTTTAGGATCCCAATTTATAGAAATCTATGATACATTAGTAGGAGTTACCTCCAATTGAGATGTAAACTATATTGTAGCATTTTCCTACTGCATTATGATTGTAAAAACATTTTTAATAATGTCTTTCTTAAGTTCTTATAAGGCTTGACAATCCTTGTCTTTATGGTTCATAGATTTATATAATGCACAATGAAAAATATATGGCTTATTAATATAATTTTATATTAAAATACAACTTGTAGTAGAGTGACCTACCATTTGATAAATTTTGAAGAATTGAGTTTTAATTCTTGGGCACTCATTTCTATGATGTATAAATTGATCACATTTTATGCACTAGATGTCTAACTTTTGTCTATCAATTTTATCTTGATACTGTTAAAGATTTTATAAAAGGGTATTTAGTGTATAATTTACCTTAGATGAATCAAGTGTTGCATTTCTATAATTTTTGATCTATTCTACTCTGATCATAATAGTCTAAGCATCTGATTTAGTACTAAATTGTGTTTGAGCTATAACAAACCTAATATAAGGTCATAGACCTTCAATAAACTAGGTGAACTTTTCCTTTTCTTCCATAATAAATTCCCTTTTATTCATGACATTCAAGAATCTCTAATCATAGTCTTCAATGGTCTCTCTAGGCCTTGTCAGATCTCCTTTAGATCTTGTATAGTTTGGCTTGTGATTTTCTTTATCTCGAACTCTGTTATCAACCATTTATTTATTTCATCCAAAGTCACTACATTAGTATCTTATTGATATATAAATTCTAAGTCTCTTCTAGCTAGAGCACCAATTAATTCACACTTCATTATATTTTCATCTATAACTCTTTTAACTTTATATTTCATTGAATAGGTAAGAATATACCATTTAGGGGCTTAGGACCCATCATAGGGTGCTAGACTGATAAAAGTTCCAAGTTGAAGCATTGTACCTAGTGCTTGTGTAGTCACATGAATTTGATGTTGTTGTGCATACTTCTTCATAGGAATATGTGTTGACTATGTTTTTGATCCTTGTATTAAAGGATAGAATGCTTGAAGACATGATCCTAAAGTGGGACTAGATGATTTTAACAAAGTTAAAACTTCAAACTCACTATCATAGTCTACTTCCAATAATGCTACAGATTGATTTAGGATAACTGGGTTGGTCTCTGTTAACAGAGTTGATCTAATGTACTAATGTTATTCTCTTGAAATTTTTTGTTTGCTCTCTCAATGAGATATCTTCAATATATTTATGGTTTTCTCATGCACTTTTATTTATTTTGGATCAAGCCAATTTTGGTCTTTTACTCTGACAACTAATGTATGGTTGTCTAAAAAGAAATAGGGCTTGTGGGATTCATGCTCCCTAGGTGAATAGTCTAAACCTCCTTCAACTATTTATTTATCACTTGAACCTATACTGACATTATGATTATGCAACATTCTGCTTCCTTCTTCTATCAGTAACCTTATCCAAGGTTATGAACATTCTCATAGGTGTTCTGACATATTAATCTCTTCCTTTTCTTTTCTTTCCTCATACTCTACATTAATTTCTTTCTCTTCATCTCTTTTCAACCTAGGCTTCTCTCTCTTTCTTCACACTTCTCTTCTCTTTCTCCTTTTCTTGCTTACTCTTTGATCTTACTCTACTATTATGACCTTGACAGTTTATAGCTAATTGGGTATCTATCTTTTGGTTCAATCTTCCCTATTTTTATAGTGCTTGATCTGACTCTAAGGTCTTCTTCCTCTATTCTCACAATGCTTTCTATATATCTTGAGTCTTTTTCAACTTTCATCTATTCACTTTGACATCTTGAGTCTAGGTTCAAGCCTTCCTCATCATCTATTCTCTATTCACCATTATTTTGCACACATCCCCATGGCACTTATACAACTACTCCACATTAGGTGGAGTGGGTACCATGGATTTTTCTATAGTCAATATTTTAATGAGAAAAAGAAATCATTGTAAAAATTTACCTCAAATTACTATCACAAATTGATCCTTTGTAGCTTCAAATGTAATACAACCTTGTACTATAAATTCACTTATATAACTATCAATGGTTATGTCCACCTAGTGATCAATCACATGCATCCAAGGTGCATCCAAGATTTTTAAAATTTTGATCTTTTCTTCAATCCATGTTGTATCATGCACACTTCTTGGTTGGTAGAAGAAAAGTTCTAATCTTGCCACCCATGCAACTAGCAAACATGAGAATCCACACCAAAAGATCTCATACACATTTGTATATATGTGATCTTGAATAATTGATTTAATAGTACTTCTTATCCTCCTTACCTCCCCTTATGGGAAATCATTAATTTTTAGATCTAACCATACTTATATATCTCTCTGACTTGGCAACCAATGTAAGATACCCTTTAATAGTGAGTTCCACGCTCATCTCACCATTGTTAGTAGAGGTTATTGAATCACACAATTTGCTAATTATGGGGATAAAAAACTATGATATTGATAAATAACATATAAAAGGACCTTTTCTATACTTATTCAAGGTTTATACAGAGAAATCATATGGTTTATCATGATTTAAGGTTGTATCATAGAGATTTTTGGTTACAAGAACATAAATACATAGAAACAAAACTCAAAATTGACAAATTCAGAACATGGAATATTTCATTGTGTGAATAAGTACATTAAGTTTTATGTAATTCATTTAAGAAATATGGGAAAATTTAAGAAAATAATGGAGGACTTCTTCTTATATTGATCAAAATACTTCATTACATGATATCATAGAGATTAACTTGTAGAATCTTACAATACAAACTTAATGAACAAGTACTAAATTAATCTCATCATAGAGCAATTACAATAATAAAAATTATGTGAACAATCAACCCCTTTCCATACAGATGCATCTATGATATATCTCAAAGATTTTATAGTTGTAACTTCTTATATATTCAAGGTAGCCAGCTATATCAGGTCACTTGTAACTTTCTCTATTTGTTACTAACTCAAAATAGGCCAACTGCATTTCAATTTGACTAATTGGGTAAAAAGATTGCATAACTAAAAATGTAAGTTGTTATTATGTATGAAAGATATAGTTGGATAGATTGAATAATAATATATTTGAATATATGACATATGTATTCAAATATTTTCTTGCTAACAATCAATATCTTATTAACTTCAAGTTTGAGTCTCATATTGATTTCATTGATTGATACACTTGTCAAGGTGTTTTAAATATTGTCATTGATGTCAAAGGTCTAGCATTGGTGATAAAGGCCCCATTGCATGTAATGATGTTTTTAATATTCATATCTTGGCTAATGTGTGTTAATATTTATTTAATATTAATGAATATATTTTTGGTTACATATAAGTCAAAAGAGGGCCCATGGAGAAGTCAAAGAGGTACGGGGTAAAGATAAAAGAGGAATGGGATGCATTTTCTCATGAAGAGTCATCTTGAGGAATTATAAGAGTCACCATGTGAAGATAAAAGAGGGTATGGTACATTGTTCCATGAAGGGACACTTTGAGGAATATGAAAAATCACCAAGATAAAGACAAAAGAGGAAAAAATGCTTTTGCTTATGAAGGGTCACCATATATTTTTTCAAATGCAAGGATACAAAGGGTCATGCAAGTTTGGCACCATTTTCCATGAAGATTGAGGGTCACAAAGGGTGAATGCCAAAGGTCTTTTGGAAAGCTATAAAAAAAGGCTTGAGAAGCCATTTGTAATATGCAAGAGAGTGCATGGTTTGTATTTGTTTTTGAAGAGATAAAAACAATATATGTTGTAGAGTTCTATCATTTTTTGAGTAAGAAACATTGAGAGATAGTTGTGTTTTATACACAAGAGGGGTTGATGCTCCTGTGGGTTGGTGCTGACAAATCTTTGTAAGGGGTTGGTGCTCCTATGGGTTGGTGCTCACAAATAGTTTCTATGTTGGTGCTTAGCAAAGGGGTTGGTGCTCCTACAAGTTGAGGCTTGCAAAATTTGTAATTTGATTTGGTGCTCATTCATATACTTGAGATTGTTCTCTATGGTTTTTCCCACTTTGGGTTTCCACATAAAAATTTGGTGTCTCTCTCTCTCTTGTGTGGTGCATATTGTTGTTTTAATTTTATTGCATATCTTGAATGTGTGGTTAAGTGGTTAAAAAAAAGGAATTTGATTAAGTAAAAAGATATATAATATACTGATTCACCCCCCCCCTCTCAGTATATTTCATGCTTAATAATTGGTATCATAGTAGATTCTTTTGGAAAAAGTTTTACATCTTGAAGGTAGATCAAGAAACCATGATGGCTAGATCACATGAAGGTTTTTATACAAATAAGGCATCTTTTTTTATGGGAAAAAATATGTTTTTAGAGCATATGGATGAATACTTATTTGATGGTCCTTATATTCAATATATGCAAGCGGTGGTGGAGGAATATGAAGAGCCACAGACACTTGTAACTACTTTGGTAGAAAAGAAGGCAAGTAAAAATAATTCTAAAGCTTTAAATTCTATTTTATGTGGTTTCTATGAATTATAATTTGTTAGAGTTATGCAATATAAATTTTCTCATGAAACTTAGGTAAAACTTGATTGCATTTACAAAGGTGATGGAAAGGTTCAACATGCTAAACTTTCAGAAGATAGTTTAAGATTTTGAAGATAGAAGAGGAAGAAAATATAGCAAGTTATATTTTGCAGGTTGATCAAATTGTTGATCAAATTCAAGGTCTTGGAGAAAAGTTAGAAGAATCAATTGTGGTTCAAATTTTTTAGAGATCTCTACCATTGATATATGATGAAAAAGTTTTGGCAATTGAAGAGATGAAGAATTTAGCCAAGCTAAAGATGGATGAGCTACATGGTATTATTATGGCATATAAGATGTGGACCAAATAAGAGAAGACCTCAAAGAGAGAAGTTGCTTTCAAGACATCAAAGAAAGAGAAGGCTAAGATTCAAGAATCAAGTGATAGTTCTAGAGATGATGAAGATGACAATGGAGCTCTATTCATTCGCAAGCTAAAAAAGGGCATAGGTAAATATCAAGGAAAATTACCTTTTAAATGTTTTAATTATGGAAAGATTAGACATTTTGTAGATAAGTACCTAGATAAGGGTAGTGGTGACAATAAAGAAATAAAGTCTACATACAAGAAGAATTTCAAAAGAAAATTCAAGAAGGGATTTGAGAAAATGAGTTTGTATTCTAAAGATCATAGCTCAGTCAAAGATAGTGGAGTTAGTGATTTAGAAGAAGAAGAGATTGTATTCATATCCATACATAAAGATGCCTCTACAACCAAAAGTGCAAATGATCAAGAAGAAGAATAGGATGAAGCCAAAGTGAATCTGGAAGGAGAACTCATTTGTGCCTTAGAAGAGTTAAAAACTCTTGAGAAGAAGAATCGAAGATTAAAGCTCTAGATCAATAAAAATGAAAAGGAGTCAAAGGAAACAATTGAAGATCTATAAGCACACTTTGAAGAAGCTAAGAATATCTAACAACATAATTTTAAAAATTTAGTAAAGAATGTGAAAGGTATGCTATTGAAATTACTTCTTTAAAAGTAAATATTGAGAAAATAAATAAAGCAATCAATGATAAAGCAACCAATGATTAAAAATTTAAGAAAAGCACTAATATGTTGAATAAGATATTATAAATTCAAAGATCAATGTTAGATAAGATAGGCATTGGATTTGAAAAAGAGAAAGGGGAAGCCACTACTTTCACAGAAAAGAAAAAAGGAAGAAGCTATGCTGAAGCTCTTACAAAAGAGGAAATAAAAAGAGAAGAAATTAAGAATACAAAAGACATCTCAAACAAAGAAGGCTAGAGGGAACAAAGCTAGAAAAGGAAAATAGGTTAGACATACACAAATAGGTCCTATTTTTATTGTAATGGATATGGTCATAAGAAAATACAATGTCAAAAAAGAGATAACAATTCAAAAAATAAGGAGAAGAAAAGTCATGCAAAGTAAAATAGAAGCCACAACTCTTTTGCTCTTATATCAAGATTTAATGAAGAGGCCATAATATGTTACAAGTGAAATAAATTTAAACATAGCCTAATATTGTAGAAGCATGTTTGAGTCAGTCAAGAAGGACTAGAGTTTTAAGGCTCCATTCATCAAGAAGAAAGTTTGGATAGGTTCATAGCAGAAGAAATAACCTAAAAAATATATGTTGGTACAAACAACTTTGCATGAATTAAATGATAAAAAGCCATGGTTCATTGACAGTGGATGGTTTAGGCACATGATAGGAGATAAAAGCAAGTTTATAAACTTGAAGAAGATCAATGGTGGCATAGCAAAATTTAGAGATAATACTACTACCATAATTACTAAAAAAGGTACACTAAGTTTGGATAATGGTAAAACTAAAACTAAAAATGTTTTGTATGTAGAAGGTCTTAAGCATAATATTTTGAGTGTAAGTCAAATGTGTGATCAAAGGCACACACTAAAATTTTATGTAGAAGGTTGTGAAATTAGAAAAAAAGATTCAGATGTGTTGGTTGCAGATGCTCAGAGAACATGAAATAATTTATATATGTTATCAGACATCAAAGGTCAAAGATGTTGTTTGAGTCATATTGAATAAAGTTGGCTATGGCACAGGAGAATGGGACATATAATTTTTGACAAAATTATCAACATCAACAAGAAGTAAGCAGTCATAAATCTTTCAAAAATTACAAAGTCATTTGACATGCTTTGTGAACTTTGTCAGCATGGGAAGAAGGCCAGAAGGTGGTTAAAAAAAAGAGTACTCGACCACTTAGATGTTAGAGCTTGTTTACACTAATTTGTGTGGACCTATGAGAACTCAAAGTACTCAAGGTGAAAAATATTTCATGTTGCTTATTGATGACTTTTTACATATGACTTGGGTAATGTTTTTAAAGAAAAAATTAAAAGCTTTCAAACATTTCAAAGCATTCAAAAAATTAGTTGAAAATGAAACCAATTTGAAAATTAAGTGTCTAAGATTAGATTGAGGAGGATAATTCATGTCAGAATAGTTTATTAAGTTTTGTGAAGACCATGGAATAAAGAGACATTATTCAGCCACCAAAACTCCATAACAAAATAGAGTAGTTGAATAAAGAAATAGAACAATTTAGGAGATGGTGAGGACAATGCTAAATGAATCCAAGATACAAGATAAATATTGGAGAGAGGTAGTTTCTATAGTAGTGCATATTCAAAATAGAACATTATTTAGAGTCAATAGTGACAAGACTCCTTATGAGCTATGGAAAGACAAACTAGCAATAGTTGATTATTTTAGAGTTTTCAACAACAGATGCTTCATAAAAAGAACTAATAAAAAACTTGGTAAATTTGAATCTAGAGCAGATGAAGGTATATTTCTTGATTATTGTTGCAAAAGTAAAGCTTATAAATGTTATAACAAAGTAACCAAGAATTTTTTTGAAAGTGCAAGTGCCAAGATATAATAAGATGGAACATAAAAAATCAGTGATCTAGTAGATATTTTTAAAACCATCGAAGAGGAAGATTTTGAAGATTTAGATGAATATGAGAAGGAGAAAAAGAATACCAAACCCCCATCCAAATATGTTCAGATAAATCATAATGAAAGTGACATCATTAGGGACATAAATGAAGGAATTTGCACCAAAAGAATGATGGTAAGTGAATTTGAGCAAGTTAATTTTTCTTTGTTATCCAAAATTCAGCCTAGAACTTTTTTCAGAAGCTAGACATGATAAGCATTGGGTTAAGGTAATGGATGAAGAATTAAATCAGATAGAAAAGAATGATACTTGGAAATTAGTAACTAGACCAAAAGATCATAATGTGAAAGGAACTAAATGGGTTTATAGAAATAAGTTGAATGAAAATAGAGAAGTGACTAGGAATAAAGCACGATTAGTATGTAAAGGATATGCTCAGATTGAGGGAATAGATTTTGAAGAAAATTTTGCACTAGTGTCAAGGCTAGAGGCTATTAGAATGTTTCTTGCATATGCAATGTTTAAAAATTTCAAAGTGTTTCAGATGGATGCCAAATCTACCTTCCTAAATGGGAATCTAGAAGAAGAGGTCTATATTGAGCAGCCTGAGGGATTTATTCTCTCAAATATTAGTTGTTATGTATGCAGATTGAAGAAAGCACTATATGGATTGAAACAAGCTCCCATAGCTTGGTATGTAAGACTTGATAAGTACCTATATGATCAAGGTTTCAAGAGAGGATTTGCTGACAATAATCTCTACATCAAAACAAAAAGTAAAAATCAATTGATTATTGTGGTATATGTTGATGACATCATTTTTGGAAGAAACATTGAAAAGATGACAAAAGAATTTTTTGATAATATGCAAAAATAATTTGAGATGTCTATGCTTGGAGAATTGTCATTTTTCTTAGGGTTGTAAATATTTCAATCAAATAAAGGAATTTTTCATATCTCAAAGTAAATATGCCCAGGAAATGTTGAATAAATTTGATTTTGAGGATTGTGCACTAGTTGACACACCAATGAGTATAAGAAGTAAGGTAATCAAGGATGAAGATTCACCTATTACAGATTAATATTTTAATAGATCTATTATTGGTAGTCTTTTATATTTGACAACATCGAGGTCAGACATCATGCATGTAGTAGGTATGGTTGCAAGATATTAGTCAACTCTAAAATATAGTTATGTTTAGTTAGTAAAGAGAATATTTAGATATATCAAAGGGACATTAGATTATGGATTATAGTATCCCACAGGTAGAGATTTCACTTTGGTTGCTTATACAGATTTAGATTGGACAGGGTTCTTGGATGGTAGAAAGAGTACAAATGGAAGAGTTTTCTTTCTTGGTGATAGCTTAGTATCATGGCTAAGCAAAAAGCAAAATTTAGTATCACTTTTTACAACTGAAGTAGAATATATTGTAGTAGTATTGTGTTGTGCTCAAGTGCTTTGGATGAAGGAAACTTTGGAAGATATCAAGGTAAAATATGATGAACCTATTTCTATTTTTGTGACAACACAAGTGCTATTAATATTTTGAAGAATCTAGTAATGCATTCAAGAACAAAATATATTCCCATTAGATATCACTTCTCAAGAGAGTAAGTTGAAGATCAATAGGTTAAGATGGAATATATCAGTATTACAGAGCAAATTGTAGATATTTTCACAAAGGCACTACCAAAAGACACATTAGAGTATTTACAGGAGAAGTTGGGAGTAATTTCTTTTACTTCTTGCCATTGAGGATCAACATCAGTTGTGGGGGAGCTAAGTTTTAGATCTAGGATAGGTTCTTTTCCATTGATGTCAAAGGAAGAGATGAATAGGTATAGGTACAAGTGGAAAAATAGGTATAGGAAACATGTACATGTTTCTACAATAAGGGGGAGTTACTGTATGTTTTTCAAATGGTAGCATGTGCAAGTTTTAGGATGTGGCAATTTTAGTTTAAGGTTGCCATCAATGCTTAATGGGGAGATTGTTGGAAATATTTTCATTGATGTCAAAGGTCTAGCATTGGTGATAAAGGCCCCATTGCATTTAATGATGTTTTAATATTCATATCTTGGCTAATGTGTGTTAATATTTATTTAATATTAACGAATATATTTTTGGTTGCATAGAATTCAAAAGAGGGCCCATGGAGAAGTCAAAGAGTCATGGGGTAAAGACAAAAGAGGAATGGGATGAATTTTCTCATGAAGATTCATCTTGAAGAATTTCAAGAGTCACCATGTGAAGATAAAAGAGGGTATGGTGCATTTTTCCATGAAGAGACACTTTGAAGAATATGAAAAGTCACCAAGATAAAGACAAAAGAGGAAAAGATGCTTTTGATTATGAAGGGTCACCATATGACTTTTTAAATGCAAGGATACGAAGGGTCATGCAATTTTGGCACCATTTTCCATGAGGATTGATGGGTCACAAAGGGTGAATGCCAAAGGTCTTTTGGAAAGCTATAAATAAAGGCTTGAGAAGCCATTTTTAATATGCAAGAGAATGCATGGTTTGTATTTGTTTTTGAAGATAGAAAATCAGGAGATGTTGTAGAGTTATACCATCTTTTGAGTAAGCAACATTGAGAGATAGTTGTGTTTTATACACAAGAGGGGTTGATGCTCTATGGGTTGGTGCTCACAAATCTTTGCAAGTGGTTGGTGCTCCTATGGGTTGGTGCTCACAAATAGTTGTTGTGTTTGTGCTCAGAAAAGGGGTTGGTGCTCTTACAAGTTGGTGATTGTGAACTTTGTAATTTTAGTTGGTGCTCATTAATATACTTGAGATTTTTCTCTATGGTTTTTCCCACTTTGGGTTTCCATGTAAAAATTTGGTCTCTCTCTCTCTCTCTCTCTCTCTCTCTCTCTCTCTCTCTCTCTCTCTCTCTCTCTCTCTCTCTCTCTCTCTCTTGTGTGGTGCATATTATTGTTTCAATTTTATTACATATCTTAAATGTGTGACTAAGTGGTTAAATAAAATCAATTTTATTAAGTAAAACAATATATAATTATTGATTCACCCTCCTTCTCAGTATATTTCATGCTTAACACAAGGAGCCTAGGTATGGATCCTACATTGCCTCTACATTATATCTAAGTATTTTTCCATCAACACCTTGTAAAAAATATAGCATGTGTATTTTTATTTTAATATTATAAGAAGATATTTTGAAGACATATCTCTCACTTAGGTTGGAATTTCATTCAAATATATTAGAATCACATTGAATCTAATTCCAAGTGTGAAATATATGTAGATGCAACTCTTCAAGAGGTTCCTTAAGTCAACTAACTTTTAAACAATATTTTATGCATCCATTTTAGGATTAGTTCAAGGAGAAAAAAGAAAATATTAAATCACATTATTCCCATAAAGTTTTTAAAGCTCATTAGCAGCATTCATTATCATTTGAAAGCGCACCTACCTAGAAATTTATAGGACAAGAAACCTAGTAGAGGACACAATTGGTACCCAGCTACATAATCAAAAGTAGTATAGGTTCATAATTGAAGGCCTATTTATTTCATAATGATACACAACTAGTAGCCTTATTATTTTTTCCCTAAGCTAGTTTAGATATAGATTTTTAATGATACAGTATAAACATCTTCCAAACCTTGTTTTAAGCCTCTAGTTAATATAATATTGCAATATTATGCCTATTTATATATTTTTTTGTCTTTTATTCATTTTAATTGAATGTTAAATATTTTATCATAATTTAAGTTACCATACTTTTTTATTTTATATGGTAAAAATCTTGGTGTTATAGGGACTAGGAACTAGAGTATATAAAAGTGCAGTAAAAAGGAACAAGCCCCGTGGGTTGAGAGACAAAACCAAAAAATAAAACTAGCAACTAACTAACCATGCGGAGTATAAAAATAAAAAGGAGAGTAAATGATTAATATATTTTAGGAGGGATATCCCTTCATAGGTACCTTCATAGACTCTATCATCTTCTCTTATGAAACCTATTTGTTCTTTGTAATTCTGGCCCTAGTTCTATTTCTCAGGTCTTTCAAATCCTCGTTACGTAGGATCATTTTGGGTCTATTCCATAGTTTTTACTTATAGGGGTTTTCTTTATGGGGGATTTTTGGGGGAGATTAGGGGAAGAAGTCTTTGAATCCATGATAGGTTACTTTGGTGGGTCCCTTTATCCTTTGCTAGTTGAGAGAAAGACTGAATTATTTTAGTGACCTTGTTTATGGAATTCCAATCTTGGATTAAACCTACTAAACACATCCCTACCTCATGAAGTTTATTATTAAACCTTTCCAACTAATCCTTGTTGGTTTTAATCACCTCTACTAGGTGTTTTCCATTTCCCCATTGCTTACCTTGAGTTTACTTCCTCCAACAAAAAGGGTTTAGGCTTGAAAATAGAGAGTTTTAGGAGAGGATCCTTGATTGAGCTTTTAGAATTTGGGTTAGCATGGGAGAAGCTGGTAATCAGGTAGTGATATCTTGAGGTAGGATATTCCTCAAGGGGGTCTTCTTCATTAGAGGACCCTTTCTATAAAACCTCCTTACCCCAAAGGGTCTTGCCATGTTTTACTATCAAGAGAATAAAGCCTTGGTGGATGAAGGGATTGGCTTCATTGATCTGGTATGTGAGAGCAGTACTCTTTAGTGATTTTATAAGGTAATAAGGAAGGATATTTTTGAAACTTTTTAAATGGTTATATAATAGGAAGTGATGTGAAAAATGAGAGTATATTTATTTTTGAGGGTGATATACTTCATTATCTACAAGTAGACTTTAGGCCAGTGATGTAAAAGATCTGAGCGAGGAAACCCCTTTTTATCCATTTTAATGATCTCATTGGTTTAAAGAAACCTCTGCAAGAGTTATTTTTTTATTGATCTTTTAAGGATTTTTTACTTAACATGACATCCCTGTATCTTTACCTATCATCTCCTCTATTATAGGGATTCTAATTCCTCTTACTTCCACAACCCTCTTATTCCATGCTGCAATAAATTCCATTAATAAGTTGGCATCGTGATCAATGAACCTTAGCATAAATTTGGTGAGGCCCCCTCTACATATATTCCTACAAACATTTTTCATGCTTTTGACCTTTGAGAAGGATGTTAGTTTAAGTCTATCCCTATCTCAACCCATCTTAACTTTAGCCTAAAATTCGAAGATGCAATTTGCCAAACCTTGGTAAGACTTAGAGCCAATGGCTTAAAACAAACTTGAAGTACATGATTTTTTTCCACCCTTTAGTATTAACTATCCATGTGGTGTAATGATGGTGGGTTATGATTTTTGAATGGCTTCACTTAAGATGTAATATCCACACGTATGACAACTATGTCATCATCCTATCCATAAGTGACTTCATTTTGAATTGCTAACATGACATTTTAAGTTTATATCTTTAGTAAATTATGGTTCTTGATTATTGTTTTGGATTTTATTACATGAGATCCCTTTCATGCACATAGTTTTGCCATTATATAATGTCATTCATCCATAATGTACATTATTTGGTAAAAAAAATTGTGAATAGCTCCATTCCTAAAACATATAAACCCTTAAGTTTTCTTTGTTTTTCATCCTCTAGGGTTTGATTTTACATTTTATATCTAATTTTTATATTCACATTCTTAAATTTGATTATGCTTTCCTTATATCTTGATCACTAGCCTAACTTATTACATTTTTCTCATGCTTATTGTCATATCTTCTAAAAATAAAACCACAAATTTTTATGAATAATAGGGATATTAGGGTTTATATACAATCACTATTAACTCTGTTAATATATTTAAGCATAACTTTATAACACTTAGATGTTTAAATCAATGTGTTTTCATCATGTCCACTTCGTTAAAAACACCATGCTTCAAAGCAACATGTAGAAAAGTCACTGTGAAAGTTGACTAGGCCTATGCTAATCATTAAACATCTTGATCAAGATCCATGATCATTGTCCTAGGATTATATGTATCACTGTAAGCCCCCATTTTGCATAGTGCTTATCTTTGACAAAGATGTATATGAAATTATGAATTATATGTTATGATTATTAGATTATGATGTTAAGTCACATTTTTCTGAGGCATGCAAGGACTTATGAAAGATTTTCATGCATTAGGAACCATGATAAAGACTTATTATCAATCATGTTTTGGATTACTTATGAAAGTATGTTGCTTAAAATTCTTTATGCAATGTCTATTTATGAATTAGATTATGTCTATGAGATATATTGACCTAAATCATGTTAAATCATTACTTCTAAGATTATGAAATATAAACTACTTATGTATTGAATCGTATGAAATTGTCTATGTGTATGTTGATATTCCATGAATGATTGGCTATGATTAATTGATGGAAATTACCTTGTTTGATTAAATTCTATAGCTTTGGATATTAGGTTAGATGAATTTGATGTGCACATTGAATATGTAGGAACATGAAAAGGACCAATGAAGGAAAGAGACTATGCCAAACATATTTATATCACCAATCAATTTTAAACCTTATTAAACCCATGCTAAGTATTCAGTTACCTATTTCACCACTTTTTTTGATGTAGCATCTATTTTAGGTAGCCAACCTTTAATCTTGGTGGGTGAAACTTGTTGTTTCCTAACCTAAATATCTTTAATCCAATGTCTATAATGTCTATTGGCTGATTAGAATATGTTCCATGAATTTCCTTATTACTAAGATTAAGTGGGATAAAGGTAAGAAAGTTTTGGAAGAAACCATATAAATTTACAAGATCCATGATGCCCCTTAATTGAGTATGGGAAAGAACATACCTTATTGAGGTAGGGCTAGGAAAATGAAGGTGGTTAACTTATTTTGGGATGTATATTTATAAAATTTGAGCATCCTTAGTTTAGGACCCTCTTTGGAAAATTTATAAGGAAGTTGACTTATAATAGGAGAAGGAAAAGTAGTAGATAGGAACTGCTAGATAGGAGAGCAGAGTCTAGACAACTGGAGGATAGTGCCCAGGTAGTTTGAAGGTCAATAGATGGGTTCCCTAATAACTAATATTTTATGTTGTTCATTTGTAATGAAATTATTCTATTTTTTATTCTTCTTCTTGATTTTAAAGGAATAAGACCACTTGGTTTATTCTACCTATTTTATTATTTTTCCATAGTTGAGCATCAGCTGCCATGTAGTGCTTACACATTTGAGGGCCTTGGAGAGTTTGTTTCTCCTTAGTCAAATGAAATGATTTATACTTTCTTGTATGAATGCATTTGTGATGTTGTGACACTAAGTGATGTTGGTCTATGAGCAACATCTTCATGTTGGTATCACATCAAATTACTCCTTTGATGGGCATAGTGGAAGGTTGTTTGATCCTCCCATGAATGTCATAAAATTAACATGGCAAAGTCATCATGTGATGGTAATGGTGGAAGGTTTTTTGACACTTAATTGGAAATCATAGTTATATAAGTTAAATTTCTATGTTGGGAATGGTGGTAGGTTATTCAAATCTCCCATGACCATTGATAGGAAGTAATAGAGTGAAACATACTCTTGTTACTCCAATATTTCGATGGGCCTTGTTATTCTATGAAAGATTTCATGCTATTTTTATATTTTTGAATGCTTATCTTAACTTGTATGATCATTTAAATGCTTGTTTACTTATATTTTGGACTTGGAGTCCCCATGGGTAAAATAATAATTTGGACTATAGGGTGTCCATAGTCTTTCCTTGTGTTAAGACACCCTTGCCTATATATCCACCCTTACCTTTAAATTATGATATAAACATGATCATAGTTGGAAGTATCGAGCTAAGGGGTGTCTAAAGAAGTAACATGATGATGATAAAAGGCTGGGTGGTGAGGCTTCTTTCTTATAGCCAACATATACTTAGGATCAGATGAATAACACTGTTGAAGACTGAGTGGTCCTCCATTATATAATCAAGCCTTGAGATGTGCCTCTTGATTTATAATTAAATGTATGAGTTATGTGGTATCATTAATGATTTAACAACTAGCTTTATTGTAATATTCTTTCAAAAGATAAAGTTTGGATGATATTCCAACTATATAATAATACATTTTCTTCTATTTACTAAAACCTCTATGTTAATCTGATATGTAATTATTTATGAATGATTCATTTATAAAATATTTATAAGAGTCATGCATGTATCAAATTATTTAGCCTTTGAAGCACTTTCAAATGAATAAGTAAATTGATTTCTTTACTTATATCCTTGACATGAGTGAGTGGTCTGTTAAGCATTATACATCTTTATTTATCTGAATGAGAAGAGTTAATGGAATAAAAATTATCAAAATTGAGTGGAAAATAGATAAATAACAAAGATATTTTCATTGAGAATAGCATTTTAGCTTGTTGGAATGAATCAAACATTGATATTTTATAGTATTATTATGCCGATCATGAATAAAGCCTTATGTTACCTTTATGGTTCATATTTTTGGAAAAATAAGTCATGTATGGTTATGACCATTTGTATTTAAACCCTTGGGAAGGAGTCATTATGAAAAGGAAGAATCCCCTAGGATTTTAAAACTGAGGTACTACCTATTTTATGCCTTCCCAACAACTAGGGAGTTTATAAAATTGATGAAGTTTCATTAAGTTTAGATCTTAGGCATGGTTTTTAGTGATCCATTCCTTTAGAGACGTTGGGTTTGACAAAACTCACTTTACATTCATTTGATAAATATACTAAAATAATGAGTTTATTGGTTTAAAATCATGTTCTTTGCTTTAAGCAAATCTTTTACTTCTTTTTGAACTTGATAGTAGTAATGTAGGCATGTATATTTTACCTTGATATGTTTCTAGTTTTAGAACTATCTCTATGTTTTACTTTAGATTGTGCCTTAGCCAATTACCTAGCTCTTGATGGCTTTTTATTTTATTCATTTTTCCCTAGCTTGCCTTCTTCTCTTTTGCTTGAGTTTATTTCATCTTTTATCTTATCCAAATTTTGGGATCTTTGAAAGTTGTTCAGATGATGACACATGGCATCATCCTAGCATCCCAAAGGATTAGTTAGAAGGCTAAGCCTATAATGCCCTAGAGTTCTATAGACATTCCAAGTAGCAGTATCTAGGGATGCAAAAGCTTAGAGGGGCTATGTCATTGGGGCTAATACCCTAATGACTTTGCATTTTACATAATTTGAGTAGGTCAATGAATTGAAGGATTATGCCTTTGAGGTTAGGTCCCTTTGCTTTGATTTTTCATTAGTTAATTTTTATGATTTTGATGAGTGGTTGGTAGGAAAACATATGTCTCCATCTTATTAACTTGAGAGTGACATTAGTGTGGTCTTACATATGGTTAGTGTTGCTCTAGTGGGCAAGTGATATGTTACCACATGGCATCATGCTAGTGACCCATGATCCTAAAGAGGACCTATAAAATATGGAGCCTTTAGGCTAATAGGAAAATGGGATGTTGCCATGTGGCATCATATTAATGAATTATAATCTTGGAGAGGACCATATAGAGTACAAATCCTATAGACTAGTGGGAGAGTAGGATGTTGCCACATGGAATCATCTTAGTGACTTGTGATCCTTGAGTTGACCATATAGGGAACTTGCCTCTAGGGTGATGGGCTAGTGGGATTTTTCCACATGGCATCATTCTAATAGTTCATTGTCTAAGGGATGTGGGTGCAATTAAAAAGCTTGTCATCCCCACGGATAAGTGGTAGGATGCCACGTGGTGAAATTTTTTCCATGGGAGCTCAAAGAATAACTTGTGTGGCCTTAGAGGTCATCAAATCAACCACATGGATGCCAACTATGTCAAATTTAAATTAGGTTTAAATTGATGGCCATCTTAACATCATAAACACATCGATATTCAATGTGAGCTTGTGTAAAATTATGAGTGATGGATGAATCAGTCAGGATTATGGCCTTCAGATTTAGGGCATGCTCTGATTATGGAATGGTGGAAGTGGTAGGGATTGATTCAGTTTTATGATTAACACTAATTATTATATTTGATTATGTATTTTTGATCAATTTTTTGTGTTTGAATATGTTGTATTTATTTTTAGAGGAAACAAATGGGCGTGATATTTGGGTATCAGATCCTGAGTTACAATAATGGGAGTTATAGGCGATTTAAATTGTTTCTATATTTCTTATTTTAACATGTTTTTATGATGACATTCCTTTTGGCATATAAAATTAGAGGAGGACAATGAGCATGTCATGGTGATGATCCCTTTGGTGAACATGAGCCTCCCATTCAATTAGGACTAAATGACATAGGCCCACAACTCTTCTTAGCCATACAACAGATGTAGGACATCTTGAAAGAGAGATTGCCTATGGTTTAACATGAACCAAAAAGGCTATCTCCATGGCATTCCCAAGATGATGAAGAATTAGTTAAAAGAGAAAGAGAGAGAGAGTTTTATGAATCTTCCCCATCATAATTCTAAGGATGATAGAGTTTTATATCACCAAGGTGATTAATGTGAGAGATGAGACTTAGATTGCCCTCCTAGGACTATGTATGGAGACCTTGTTAAAGACTTCATCAGGATGTATCCTCATAGTTTTAATAGGCCCCAATAAATATTTATAGAAAAATCTTATTTGGAAATTATGATAGGATGCTTCACCTTATATAATTCTGAATTCAAAAATAAGGCTCGGTTGGGCACCCATATTCTTAGATATGCAACTAAGATGTGGTGGGAAGGTGAGGACCAAAAACTCAACTTAACACTATCTTCCCTCACTTGGAAATTGTTTGAGGACATTTTTGGAGCATGATACTTATCCCCTAAATATGTTCAAAATAAGGTAGATTAATTTCATGACATTTAGTAGGGAAGTGAAACTATGGTACAATATGAGTTTCATTTCATGTATTTGTTGAGATATATGCAAGGTTATATGGATGAGACAATCCAAGTGAATAGGTTCATCCAAGGCCTAAATTTGGAGTTGGTTGGTGCGACATGAATTTTAGATCTCATAATCTTAGAAATATATTTTAAAAATGCTTACTTGGCTAAGGAGTCTTGTGGAAAGACTAATAATGCATGAGAGAAGTTTCATGGAAAATTACAATCTCAACACGACTCAAAATAATAATGTGCACAACCTACACCTAGGGAAGGTTGTAAAACAATTCAATCCAAATTTAGGCCCCCTCAACAATAATATTTTGAGTGTAAAAGTTATAGATGTATTTAGATTAGGAACTAGTTGGAGAAATATTACTGAATGCAAGGTGATACTAGACCTCAGGAGAATCAATAGACTAGGACTACATGAGTTCAACAATCTAAGTAGGCAAGACTATCAAGGTCAACTACTTCTTTCAGATCTAGAACAATTGGATCCTCCTCAAGGTGAGACCAATAGAAAGGTGGTTTTTCCACTTGTATATCTCTTAATCATTTTGCATGAGATTATTCTCTTATAATATCAACTAGAAGTAGATAAAAGACCTTAGTGTTAGAGTAAATAGTGGGAAATGTGAGTTGAGGACATATGATATATGTAGTAGTGGATGATTAATAAGAGGAGCACCATGCAACAATCATAGAGACTACAAGTATGCTATAATTAATTTCAATTTTAGTTTTTTAATTCAAGAGAATTAGAATCCTTTATTTCTCCTTCTATTGTGGACCATTGTGGGCTGGTGGTTGTTAGGCAGTTGGAAAGTTAGGTAGTTGAGTTGGCCTCTAGGGTCAAGATGTCCATTAGCTCCCTAGTGAGTAGTTATGTATTATGCCTTGGTGTCTTCTCCACTATATTGGACTTACACATTATTCCCTTAGGCACCTACAATGTTGTCTTGGTTATGGATTGGCTTGAGGCTCATAAAGCCAAGTTAGATTTTCAAGACTAGGTTATTGAAGGTAAAGATAACCTTGGGATGTCTATGTTAATATATAAAATCAAGAGACCTATTTCCATTCACATGATCATTGTGATGCAACTGAAGAAGAGTGTAAGGAAAGGTTGTCAATTATATGATATCATGGTAAGTGATAGGTCAAATGAGTTAGGCAAAGTTTCTCTATATGACCTTCATATTCTATGGGAATTTTTTGATGTATTTCTACATGGATTGCAGGGTATGCCTCCTCTATAGGAGATGGGATTTTAGATTGATATGATACCTAGGGATAAGCCTATCTCAAAATTACCTTATATAATGACCACCCTAGAGTTATGTGAACTCAAGTTACAGCTTGAGAAAATCATAGAGAAAGGGTTGATTCATATTAGTGTGTCCCCATGGGAAGCACCAGTCATATTTGTGGAGAAGAAGGATCAATCCCTTTAGTTGTGAATTTATTATTTCTAATTTAATAAGGTAATGATTAAGAATAATTATCCCTTTCTTAGAATTGAAGATTTATTTAATCAAATGTAGAGAGCCAAAATATTCTTTGAGATTGATTTTAAATTTGGATACCTTTAGTTACGTATTACATAGCTTGATATTCATAAGATTGTGTTTTAAATATGGTATAGGAATTATGAATTTATATTTTCACTATTTGGGTTGACTAATGCTACAACAATATTCATGAGTTTGATAAATGGAGTGTTTCAATCTAATTTTGGATCGATTCATGTTGGTGTTTCTTGATGACATTGTAATCCATTTGTAGAGTGAAGAGGATCATGATGACCCTTTAAGGAAGGTCCTATAGGTTTTAAGAGAAAACTAATTGTTTTTAAACTTAAAGAAGTGTGCATTTGTGTAATCTGAGGTGCAATATCTTGGGTACATCATTTCAGCAAAAGGAATCTCTATGGATCCTACCAAGATTTGTGCCATTATGGAATGTCCAACACCCTCTAACATTATAGAAGTTCATAGATTCATGGGATTTTTTATGTAGCATTACTAAATTTAAAAATAAAATATCAGAATTGAAATTAAATCTGTACTCAAAATAATTTATGTATGAGTTATACCCTTTCTACATTAGCTAGTGAACCTATACTTCTATACTTTTTTTGAAATAACACAATGAATCCAAACCAACATATATGGAATATTATATTTCATATAAATTAGTAAAATAACATAAAAAAATACTAAAATAAACTCCAAAACATTTTTGAGATAAAATACAAAGTTTGGGTAAAAACCCTTGTCAATTCTACACACATGAACTATAAATACTACTCAAAACATCACCTAGATACATAATGCTTATAATTTGATCACACAATACTAAAAAATACTAAAATAAAATGAAACTAACCTCAAAATACACCTGATATCTTATGTAATAACCCATAGAATTGAAATTACTCCTTCATACCAACAAATTGCATAAAACATTGAACATTACTGAATCTACACTCCTTGAAGCTTTTGCTACAATTCCTATGTGGAATTATCTCTTTGGATCATATGTATTTTGTTCTAAAATACTTAAGATCAATGTTTTTCCATAAAAATATCTCCCAACCTAGATTTTTTTGTCCTTAGATGCAAAAGTAAACCTTAAAGTCCAATAATTTGTTGAAAACGGTAAAAGATAGCTCAGAAGGAAATCCTAGCATATAAATACACATGAGGCCCAAAAATTGGCACCAAAATCCCAATCTTCTTGATTTTATAAGATGAAATTAGTTATAAAAGGCAACTAATTCTATATTTATCCTCTTTCTCATAAAATATTTAGATCCTTCCTCTTTCTCCTTTGTTTCCATTTCCCAAACTTCCTAGATTTTGACCCACTTAACTTGAAGATAAGAAAGCAAGATAAATTTAGAAAGTTTATATGGAAGCTCATAATTATCTCCTCATATAAATCCACATGCCAATTGGTGAGTTTATTTTTAGACATTAAACTTTCCAATTCCCATTAATATTAAAATATATTTAATATTTAATTGGCTCCATTTAAATAGATTAAAAATATAAAATAACCATGGGTCTAAAATATTAAATAAATTATTTTCCAAACTCCTTCCTTATTCCATGGAAAATATTGAAATGGGAATTTTTACTACAAAATTAAATTAATTAAAAATGGGACATGAAAATTCCTCCCTTCCAAAAATTGCTTATCCTTAAGCAATTGCAACCCAAGCTACTAAAGAATCATCATGCCAATGTGATGATTCATACCATATTGTCCATAGAGTCTAAATCTTGTACTTGTCAAGTGAAACATTTATTAATAAAGTGCATTGCATAATCTACTCTCTCTATAATCCATAACATTATTATATAAGTCATATAGTTTAACTACCTATTTGAAGAACATTTTGCTCTCATGAGAATATATATCAAATAAATGTGCAATACTTACCAAATCATATGTACAATTAAAAAAGAAATCTAAAATGCAATGCATGATTAAACCTTTCCATTCTTGACTTGAATCAAGCAATGAATATAACCAACCTTCTATGTATTATTTGATATGTATGAGATTGATCTCTTCTCTCCAATTCTCAAGCTAATCTTCATTCTCCTGAAGAGCTTTTGTAAAATCTCTAATTGTAACTTTATCCAACTTCTTTCCTACCACTCTATTAAATCTCATAGTAGTGGACTTGAGATGAATGACATGGTTATAAAAATATTCAAGGTGTAAACAATTCGTACATGATACCCATTTTTATGTAGTATCTATCAAATCCTCTTCCATAAATAAGCTAACTTTTTCAACTTGCTTCCCAAATTATGTATACACACTAACACAAAACAATTTAAACCAGAAACTTTGCAAACTTCATATAATGATATAAATCTAATTTTTATAGCATAATGAACTATTATAACCATAAATACATCCTCCATAATAACATATACACATTCTATAAATAATTACTGTCTTTACCCCCACAATACTGAAATACACATAGCTAAAATACATGCTAATAGACCCAAACATTACCTCAACTTTAAAGAAGTTAATTTCAGCATCATGGACTCATCTAGGATATCACGAATATAGTACAGGAATATAAATTAGCATCATATAGTAGTAACATTCATACCACAACACTCTAGGTACCAAAATTACAAAAAATAGGTCATTTTGATTAAAAAAATAGTGTACTCTTTGTGTCCAACCATTAGCACATACTAACAACCCAACACAATTTCAAAAATGAATATGGTAAATATAATTGTTAACCAATTTTGAATTTTAGGTCAAAATAGGGCACCTCTAGTAAAAAAATTCATTTTTATACATATAAGGGGGTATAATTTATTGTCATAAGGTGTTTTATAGGTCATTTGATGTCAATTAGTGCTGCACTATCTTTGGTCAATTAGTTTATAGGCCTATTTATCATTTTCAGTCATTTTAGGGGTCAAAAGGGGTATTTAATGCTTTGTATAGGTTTTTTAGGAATTTTTCAAGTGTAAAAGAGTTTTATCATGTGACATGTGTCTTAAGAGGTCTGTAGTAACATCACTAATTGAAAATTGTCAAGTTACTTAGAAAAAGGTAATTTTCTTGAAGAAAAGAGTGAGTTTGGCACTTATATGACCTCCTTGGGAAGTGTGCCACTTGGAAAACATGTAAATGTGACTCTTAACCTTAACCATTCTCAGATACATGTTTTTTTAATTTGAAATTGAAATTTCTTACTCAAAATCATTCTATCTCTTTTTCATCCTTCTTGGTATAAAGAAATGACTTGTAGGTTTCCACTTGGTATGGCCAACAAAAAGGGTTTCATGTAAAATACTCTTGGGAGGTTGTTTTAAACTCATATAAATTAAAATACACATAATAATTTTGATAAATGGTCAATTTTTATTTATGAACCATCCATTTGAAGTGGACTATGTAAATTTTCTTGTCATTCTATGTACCCTTTAGGTTTTGCTTTGGTTTCAGTGATTTCATACAAAAAAATTTCTAATATTTTCTCCATATAATTTTAGATATGTATCCTTACATATACAATGATTTTTTTTCACATTTAGATTTTTTTGATGAGATAATAGTCTCAAGTTTGCAAACTAGTCTATTTGGTGTTGTTGATAGGTTTCCTTTGTGTTATGGTTTTCATGTTCTTCAAATGGCTCTAGGAAGATTAAAACATGTTATTAATCATGTTTATATATGAATTTTATCTAATTTCATCTCATTTTTAGTTTCTAAGGCAATACTTATGATTTGCAAACTCATATGCCACACTAATCAGACCTCTCAAGACCTCTATCTACTCTTTTCACCTACAAGAAGGTGATTTTCATGTTGAAAAAGGTGTTTTAAGGATTGTTTCAAAGTGTTATTTATGAATTACATCAATTTTAGGATTTTAAAATGAATTTGAGGTGTTATAAGTATTTTAACAAACATATTCTTGCTCATTTCTATTCTCTCTGCGTACATACAGTGAAATGCACACCTACATATAGCGGAGTAGGGTAAGAAAATGCTTTCAAAGAAGATGAAACCATTTGAAACTTCCTTAAATCCTTGGTAGAAGGATAAAACCTTGGAAATATATACAAGTGTCTAAATATAAAAGGGAATGTGAAACTAGCTTGAGAGGACAAGAATATGAGTTTAGGGAGATAGTCCCTAAATTGACCAAATAGAGGCCCAAGGGGTTTTTACAAACATATTATAACATGAATACAAGGTGTTATAAACATATATATTGGTAGATATAATTTAGCTTGGTATAGGGAAGTACTATGCAAAGTTTGAGGATCAAAATATAAGGGAAAGATAAAAATGAAGAACCTCAAACATGCTCCAAAACACACTAAAATGTCTCAATAATGTCTAGAACCTTGAGAAGCAAATAACCTCTTAACACCCTAAGGAGAAAATAATACATTTCTTCAAGTTAAAGTGGTTTAGTGTTTTAATGGAATACAAAATTATATGATAATCATCAGGAAAAGATAACAAATGATTGTTTTCCTCTTTCAAAACATAGTCCATACACTACAAAAAATAGACACCTACAGTCAAGACAGGAAAGACAATGCCCTTATTTTAATGCCTAATTGGTGTTTTGAGACTCTTAATAAGGGAATAATAGTTCATTAATGTGTATTTTAACCTAAAATTTATTCAATGGAATATTTTAGCATCATGAACAAGCAAATTTGAAGCTAAAACAACCTATAGGAACCTAAAGGGTAGGGTTTCATTGTAAAAGAAGAAGGGACTCAGTTTGAGTTTTCAAGAGACATGATAGAGATGTAAAAAGGTGTATTTGATGAGATAAATTAGTGATCACATTAATTCAATATAATTATCACTTTAATGAGATTTAAAAGTGAAAACAAGCCTATGTAGTCCCTTCACAGGCCTATGATGCACCTACAGGCATAGTCAATAGATGTGTCTTAGTCAAGCTTAGGATCAACCAGTCAAGGTTTTTTACTTATCTAAATAATGGAATAATATATTCAAGGTAATAAAATTAATTCAAATACTAATAGGTGATCTTATAGGGTTTAAATAATACTCTAAAACATCACTACCAATGCCCAATTCATTTAAGATCACCTACAGTAGGGTTACTTTCTTAGGCATGGCAGAGAGTAAAAAGTTGTTTTCTTAAGAAGGTTGACATGAGTATGGTTATAAATGGATATAATAGGAATAAAATGATATTATATAACTCTATTAGGGTTTATGGACACTATGTATAAGACTCAAACAAACATAAACACTTACAGGGGCCTTTCTAAAGGAAACACAATCAATCTTACCAAAACTCAATTTTGAAAATCCAAAGATGAGAAGGATATGTAGGAGGTTTCATATGGTAAAATGAGCTGATATACACTTATCATGATTATTAAATCACCTAAATTTTCTTGGAAACTAAAAATAGGTAGAGATAAGGCTCCTAATCATGCACACTCAGTCCACATGGTTAAATGGGCACACAATATATCTTTTCAAAGGGCCTATCTTGAGTTTTGGGTAATTTTAAGGAGAAAATTATGTAAAAAATGGATAAAATTTTGTACATGGAATGTATATGACTTAAGGAAACCCACACAATTGTTTTTTTAGTTAGACAAATAAGGGAAGTACCCTTATTTTGTCTCAGATAGGGGGTACTTCCCATTTAGCATAAACCATAGAAGTCTTGAAGAGAATGATGAGAAAATAGGTTGGGACCTATGTATAATTTTTTTAAGGATGCATAAATTTTAAACACAATTTTACCAGGTGAAGTGAGTTGGGGAGCTAGGTATGCAAGCATAACTATTTGGATCCTAGAGCCAAATTAGGAAGTCACTTACACTTTAGCTTTAAGTATGCCTTATAAATAATTTAGAGATGTGAATGGGGTCATTAATGATGATTAAAATCTTATAACTTTAATTTAAATCCATCAAAAACCCATTTCAGGCCTTAGAGTGTAGACAATCCTATTGAGCAGGTCTACACCTAATACCCAAATGGGGGTCTATTACAATTTTCACATGAGTTAAGCATTATATCCTATAGAAACATGTTTTTGAGGAAAATAAAGATGTGTTAAAGATTTTTTAGAGAAAATAAAACCTTTGAGAAGCCATTTTTGGTTTAGAAACCTATCAGGCCTATTGGAATGAAGGAAACAAGCTCGATAAGGCATTTTTAGAAGCTCACATCTCCAATGAGGATTTTCATGGAGAATAGAGAAGTTAGGGGAAGATATTAGGGTTATTTAAAAATTATTTTTTTGAATTTTTTATAAATTTGGATTTCCCAACTTTATGAATAATCTTTAAGAGATAAAACTGCCCTAAAACCCTACTAAACCTTTGCTCAAGACCAATCTTGGAAAATGGAGTTGGATAGATACCAAAGTGAAATATTTTGTCTATAATGATCATTTTAGGTTGTATAGGACTCGCATAGGATACTTCACACCATGATGAGTTGTACGAAATTATATGGATGGGGTCAAAAATAGGCTTTTTTTCATTATTTTATGTGTTGTGTAGGATACAAGAGGAGTTAGGAGATGAAACAAAGTTTGGGAGAAATATTGAAACTTATAATAACTCATAATATTAATTTCATGGCATTAAAAATATTATAAGTTACTCAATTAGGTGTTTCAACTCAACCAATCAAATTTGTCATATTGCACAAGCCAGTGAGAGGGATGAAAAGCTTCACTTGGATTAATTTTAAAGCTTTCTTGATGATTATAAGGATATGGAGGGTATTTAAAATTGTCATTAAACCTATACCATTAATTTTAATGGGTAAATAATGCTAAATTTTAAGACAAATGTTCTAGGTGCATGAGAAGGAGGTTTCTTAGAGTGTAGGTGATGATGGCTCTCTTTCAGGTGATTCTAGAAGACCAAGCATGTAAATAATGAATGGAGAGGAATTTATAAGATCCTAACCTTCCAATAAAATCATTTTTACTGATCATAATCAGTTATAAGATGTTCAAATAGGCCTAATTAGGAAGGTAGTTTTTATATGCAAGAAAAATGAGTTTTAGGCCACTTTGAATAACTTTGATGACTTGTAAGGAAACTTGGAATTCCAAACCTTGTATGGTTCATCCCATGTAATTATCAAATTCAAAATTAACTCATTTTATCAGCTTGAAAAGTGTCATTGTGACCTTTGAAACTCTCTCTCTCTCTCTCTCTCTCTCTCTCTCTCTCTCTCTCTCTCTCTCTCTCTCTCTCTCTCTCTCTCTCTCTCTCTCTCAAACTATATAAGAGTTGGCCATTTTGGCATTGCATTCTATGCTCCATTTGAGTATGGTGAAGCCCTACTCATTTGTATACATTTTTATCAAAAAAATGAATAGTTTTTACCTATTCATGATTTTTCATAAGTGTGTTTTACTTGAGTGATGAATCTTATTTAGTGAAGAATATGGATTCCTAGCATGTGGTCTCATTCTTTCACCTTGTTTGTAGTTGGAAAAATTCTTCTTACAGGGAATGTGAAGTGTCTTAGGGGATGTGAAATGTAGCATTGATGTGAGAAGATGAAGATTGAATGAGTATATTTTTAGTTTGTTTCTTGGTCTTAAGTGTAGAATGCAATTGATTTGAATTCATAAAATTAATTTGGTGTAGCAGCTCTTTAGTTTATATTTTCTTTCAGTTATCTCTTTCCATTTTCATCCCCCAAAGTTAGCCGTAAGTAAAATCCTAAGTGGTACATCAAGGGAGCTAGCCCTATTTAGAGACTCACCTCATTCCTTAGGTTGCCCACAAATCTAGAGGTGATTCCATTGTGTCACTTGGATGAGGAGGGATTTTCATCTCCTCAAAGGGTAAAAATCTAAGTGACAACCATTTTTTCCATGCTTGGTGGGACTCTTGTTCCAAGAGTTAGAGGACTTATGGTGTTCTTCTTCAACACATCAGCCTTTAGAGGCATCTTTTCAAGCATCAATGGTAACTTTGAAGACATATCAACTGGTCAAGTAGCTCAAGTTGTCCTTTAAATATTGATGGTAACATATTTTTTTGTGTTCTTGATTTAAATGAAGATTCATGGTTGACTTTGGTGTTGAGTTTTGTCCTCTACAAGTTGGTAAGACATATTCATCTTGTTCCATTCCCTATCAATATGAACAAGTTATTATTCAAACTTTTTATGATCATTATTAATTTCAATATTACCATATTCAAACCTATCATGAGTTATATTAGTCTTATAACTAGCCTTCTCAATGTTTTATCCCTTCTAGTCAACCTAGTCCTTTCTCTAATCAACCCATTTCCACCTTCGAACAATCACTTTTAAGCTATGAAAGGTTTATGTTGGATCTTGATAATCAAAGGGGATGTGGTAAAAGGATTCCTAATCATTCCATCAATTAATTGAGAAATTCATTAGAGTTAGTCAATAACGAGTGGGTACCTATTAAGAGATCCAATTGGCAAAGGCTCATAAGTGAGATGCTTGATGTGAGTGGCTTAGTGTCTTCCTTGGAGGATAAACTAGGAGCTCATGAAAGACAATCTTACCAAACCTATCAAGATTTGTACCCACTTATCCAAGTTCCATATCAGCCATATATATGACCCCTACTTATGAGCCAAACCAAGTCTATCAAGTTTATCTTCTTCATAATCAGTTAGAGGAGAGTATTGAAATAAAAATTCTTGTGTTTGAGGCCAATCTTGATAGGCAGATTGAGTTAGTTAACACACATATGAAATAGTCTATGAAGTAAAGGAAGTAGAGTTCAAGCCTACTTTTCCCTCTCACATACTATTCCCACCACCTAAAAAAGAGACTCATAATCCCAATGTCCTAAGTTGGAAAAAAATAGAAGAATCATGGGGAAAGGAGGAGAAAAGTCTTGTCTAAGAATGTGAAATTGAGAAGACATCTAATACTAACATCCTAAGTTGGAGCAAGAGAGTAGAGTAATGGGGTAAGAATGAAGATGGGATCATTGTCCAAGAGTGTGAAGTGGAAAATGGAGTTGATCCTTTACAAGTCCCTCCCACCCTTCTTTAAGAAGCTTCTTCTATTATATGGTATCCTTCACACAATCTTTATCCCCATGATGATTCCTAACAACTTCAAGAGAAGATTTTCCAAGAGAACCTAGCCAAGAAAATATAGGAATTAGAAGTAAAGATGAGATTGCTAAGTCAAGGTGAGATGGAAGGTTTAGACCCAAAAGAATATCCTATGCCTAAACACACCCCATCTTCCCTTCCTTAAGAGCTTCCCAAAAAGTCTCTTACCATGCATTCTCAATCTGACTTTGAGCTCTATATTCCACCTCCACAAACTAGTTCATCTTGTCCTTACCTCATCACCCTTTACCTTGATGTACCTATGGTGTGGAAACCAAAGGTAGATTAGGTGGTTAATAAAGAAAGAGAACTCTTTTTTGAAGAAAACCTACCTCCTTGGTAGCCTCATTGGGCTAGATCACATGATTTAAAGATACTAGTCTTGGCATCACCATGAAGGAGGTTGAAGATCTTTCAACCCTTGACCAAAGATATCATATTATGATATCTGAAGTTCATTTTGAAATCCCTCAAGAGGTCTTAAGTGATGAAGAGAAGGTAAGTCCTTGTGCTGAATCTCTTTGCTTTGTTGATGATGAAGAATGTTTTCTTTGTGTTGAAGAACCTATCTTGAGAGAGGCAAATGAAGAGGAACATGATCAATTCATGGCTTATAAATAAGACCTCATGAGTTTTTATGAGGAAGAAATCACCATAGTTACTCCCTTTGGTGAATAAAATGATAATTCACAAGATTTTTCCTCCATATTTGATGAGGAAGAAATGATAATTGATTATTTTCTCACTTTGCAAGATACCATGGATGGAATAAGAGTTTCTTAATCATATGGATGTCTTGTTTAAAGTCATTAGAGTATTCTATACTCCTCTTCAAGGAGGCTATGTGCTGGTCAAAGAGGGAGAAGGTAGCATTGGTACACAAGAAAGTATGCAAAGGTAAAGTATTCTTTCAAATCTACCTTTCCAAAAAGCATATGTGTTTGATGATGACATGTTTGAAGTCATCAAGATGGGATATCATCCTTTCAATTTGTTTGGAAAAATGCATCAGATCTTGAAAGATGGAGCAAGCTCTTATTGCACTCAATCTTCCAAAGAACATGAAACTATTCCTTTTGAAGCTATGCCTAGTAAGGGGATACAAGTTGATAATGAAATGAAGAATGGGCAGCAACATGAAGTGTGTGAACATGTTCAAGAGGAATATATATACATTAGAGACCTTTTTTAGGATGATTTACTTGAGATTAGATCAAGTGAAGTTCTAAGGAAGATGTCTAATCTATAAAGCACTCAATCTAAAGAGAAGTATGCTTGGCACTATGTTTCATCCCACCATGAAGATGATTCAAGAAGCTTTCCTTTTACTCCAGGAAAGGAAGTATGTTTAGTTTCTAGTTGTGCATAATAGGTTATTTACCAATTCCCATAAGTGTTTATGCACATGTGTGTGTCTTGTGTTATCTTTCTTTGTCATGTGTGTCCTTTTCTTTTATGTGGTTGAGGTAGTCATTAGTGTCTTGTTGATCAAAGGTTTGAGTCAATGGTCAAATTATATTATTTTTCTTAGTCCCTAGATGAATCCATAATCCCAATGGAATGATAAGGTTATTGTTCTAGTTAGTATAGCAGGCATACTACCCTTATGATTCATCAATTTGTTGACCAATTTTGACTTTTAGGTCAAAATAAGGCACCTCTAGTAAAAAAATTAATTTTTAGGCATATAAGGGGGTATAATATATTTTCATAAGGTGTTTTATAGGTCATTTGATCTCAATTAATGTTTCACTATCTTTGGTCAATTAGTTTCTAGGTCCCTTTATCATTTTAGTTCATTTTAGGGGTCAAAAAGGGGTATTTAATGTTTTTTATGGGTTTATTGGGAAATGTGAAAGTGTAAAAGAGTTTTTCCATATGCCATATGTCTTAGGAGGTTTGTAGTAACTATTAATAGCTAAAAATTGTTAGGTTACTTAGAAAAAGGTAGTTTTCTTGAAGAAAAGAGTGAGTTTGGCACTTGTATGACCTTCTTGAGAATTATGCCACTTAGAAAATATGTAAATGTGACTCTTCACATCCCACATTCTCAAATCAACATATTGTTTGATCTTAAACTAACATCTCTTTCTCAAAACTATTTTATCTCTTTTTCATCTTTCTTGGCAAAAAGAAGTGACTTGTAGGTTTCCACTTGGCATGGCAAAAAAAAAGAGTTTCAAGTAGAATGATATTGGGAGGTTATTTTACACTCAAATAAATTCAAATAAACATAATAATTTTAATAAATGGTCAATTGTGCTTCATGAACCATCTATTTGAAGTGGACTGTGAAAATCTGCATGTCATTTTGTACACCCTTCAGGGTTTGCTTTGGTTTGAGTGATTATGTATAAAATAATTGATAATATTTACTAAAAATAATTTTGGTTATGTATCCTTACATAAACCATGATTTTTTTCACATTTGGAGTTGTTTTGATGAGCTAATAGTCTCAAGTTTGAAAACTAGTGTATTTGGTGTTGTTGGCAAGTTTCCTTTGTTTTCTAGTTTTTATGCTCTTAAAATGGTTATAAGGAGTTGAAAATATGTTCCTAATAATTTTTAAATATTCCTTTGATCTCATTTCATCTCATTTTTATTTTCCAAGGCAATCCTCATGCTTTACAAACTCAGATGCCACACCAATCAACCTCTCAAGACCTTTATCTACTCTTTTCACCTATAGGTAGGTAATTTTAATACTGAAAAAAGCATTTTAATGTTGTTTTAAAAGTTTTATTTATGAATTAAATTCTTTTTATTATTGACAAATTCATTTGAGGTGTTATAAGGCTTTTAACAAACATACTCTTTCTCATTTCTATTCTCTATGCCTACATATAGTGAAATGCACACCTACAGATGGTTGAGTAGGGTAAGAAAATTATTTCAAAGAAGATGAAACCATTTCACACTTCCTTAAATAATTATTATAAGTATCAAAAATTTTAAATATATAAATGTGTCTAAAGATAAAAGGGAGTGTGAAACTAGCTTGAGAGGACAAGAGTCTGACTTTAGGGAGACAGTCCCTAAATTGACCAAATAAAGGCCCAAGGGGTTTTTAAAAACCTCTTATAACATGAATACAAGGTGTTATAAGAATATATATTGATAGACATAATTTCCCCTGGTATAGGGAAATACTATGAAATATTTAAGGATTAAAAGCTAAGGGAAAGATAGAAATGAAGAACCTCAAACGTGCTCCAAAACACACTAAAATGTCTTAGTAATGTCTAGAACCCTGAGGAACAAATAACCTCTTAACACCCTAAGGAGAAAATAATAAATTTATTCAAGTTAAAGTGGTTTCATTTTTTAATGTCACTCAAAATGATATGATAATCATCAAGAAAAGATAATAAGTGATTATTTTCCTCTTTCAAAACATAGCCTGTACACTACAGAAAATAGACACCTACGGTCAAGATAGGGCATATAGTGCCCTTACTTTGATGCCTAATTGGTATTTTGAGACTCTTAGTAAGGGAATAATATTTAATTAATGTGTCTTATCACCTAAAATGGATTCAATGGAATATTTTAGCATCATGAACAAGCAAATTTGAAGCTAAAACAACTTACAGGAACCTGAAGGGCAGGGATTCATTGTAAAAGGAGAAGGGACTCAATTTGAGTTTTCATTGTAAAAGGAGAAGGGAATAAATTTGAGTTTTTAAAATTATTGATCACATTAATTCAAGATAATGATCACTTTAAGGAGCTTCAAACATGAAAACAAGCCTATGTAGTCCTTTCCTAGGCCTAGGTTGCACCTACAGGCATAGTCAATAGATGTGTCTTAGTCAGGCCTAAGATCAACTAGTCAAGGTTTTTAATTATATAAATAATGGAATAAGATATTAAAGGTAATAAAATTAATTAAAAACCTAAAAATGGATCTTATATGGTTGAAATAAGCCTCTAAAACATCACTACCAATGCCCAATTCATTCAAGATCACCTACAATAATGTAGAGTAAAGAGCAAAAAGTTGTTTTCTTAAGAAAGGTTGACATGAGGATGGTTATAAATGGATATAAAAAGAAAAAAATGATATTATATAACTCTATGATGGTTTAGGGACATTATTTATAAGCCTAAAACAAGCATAAACACATACAAGGGCCTTTCCAAAGGAAAAACAATCAATCATACCAAAACTTAGTTTTGAGAATCCAAAGATGAGAAGGATATGTAGGAGGTTTCATATGGTAAAAGGAGATGATATACACTAATAATTAGTATTAAATCACCTAAATTCTCTTGGAAACTGAAAATATGTAGAGAGAAGGATCCTAGACATGCACACTTAGTCCACATGGTTGAATGGGCACACAATATGTCTTTTCAAAGGGTCTGTCTTGAGTTTTGGGTAAGTTAAAAGGGGAAATGACATCAAAAAAGGCTCAATTTTTTTACATGGAATTTATATGACTTAATTAAATCCACAAAAGTGTGTTTTTTAGTTATACAAATAGGGGAAGTACCCCCTGTTTTGTCTCAAATAGGGGGTACTTCCCATTGAGCATAAACCCTAGCAGTCTTAAAGAGAATGATGAAAGAATAGGTTCATAAATATGTAGACTTTTTTTAATTATGTATAAATTTTTAAAAAACTTTTTAAAAAATTAATAACAAATCATAGAAGGATGAAACCAAGTGAAGTGAGCTAGGGAGCTAGGTATGCAGGCATAACCATTTGGAGTCTAGAGCCAAATTTGGGAGTCAATTACACTTTAGGTTTAGTTATACCTTATAAACCATTTGGATATGTGCATGGGGTCATTAATTATAATTAAAATATTATAAATTTCATTTAAATCCATCAGAAACCCATTTGGGGCCTTAGAGTGCAGACAAGCCTATTGAGTAGTTTTAGGCCTTGTACCCAAATGGGGGCCTATTACACTTTTAACATGAGTTAATCATTATATCCTATATAAAAATGTTTTTTAGGTAAATAAATATGTTTTAAATATTTTTTAGAGTAAAGGAAACCTTGGAGAAGCCATTTTTGGCTCAAAAACCCATCAGGCCTATTGGAATGAATGAAACAAACTCGATAAGGCATTTTTATAAGCTCACATCTCCCATGAGGATTTGGATTGAGACTAGAGAAGTTAGTGGAAAATATTAGGGGTCTTTAAAAACTAATTTATGGAATTTTTTCTCAAGTTGGACGTCCTAACTTTATGAACAATCGTTAAGAGATAAAACTACCTTAAAATCCTACTAAACCCTTGCTAAGGATTAGTCTTGGAAAATGGATTTGGATAGCTTCCAAAGTGAAATATTTTTTCTATAATTATGATTATAAGTTGTATATGACTCCCCCAAGATACTTCAAACCATGATGAGTTGTATAGAATTTTATGATGGGGGTCAAAAACATGTTTTTTCTCACTATTTTATGTGTTGTACTGGCTACAGGAGTATTTAGGAGATTAAAATAAGTTTGGGAGAAATGAAAACACTTATAATAACTCCTAATATTAATTTCATGCAATGAAACAACTTATAAATTCCCCAACTAGGTGTTTTAACTTAGCCAATCAAATCTGGCATATTGCACAAGTTAGTGAGAAGGATGAAAAGCTTCACTTGGATTGATTTTAAAGCTTGCATGATGATTATAAGGAAATGGAGGGTATTTAAAATTTTAATTAAACCTATCCCATAGATTTTTATGCTAAATAATACCAAATTTGAAGACAAATGTGCTAGATGCATGAGAAGGAGGTTTCCTAGAGTGTAGGTGATGATGGAACTCTTACAGGTGATTCCAGAAGACAAAGCATGAAAATAATGCATATAGATGAATTTATTATATCCTAACATTCCACTCCAATAATTTTTAATACTCTTTATTAGTTACAATATGTTCAAAAAGGCCTAATCATGAAGGCAATTTTTCTGTGCATGAAAATGAGTTTTAGGCCACTTTACATAACTTTGATGAGTTTTAAGGACACTTGGACTTACATACCTTGCATTTTTTATCCAATTTTCTTCTAATATTTAAAATTAACTCGTTGTATTAGCTTTAAAAGTTTCCTTGTGACCCTTGGACTTCTCTTTCTCTCTCTCTCAAACTCTATAAGAGTTGGCCATTTTGGCATTATATTCTATGCTCCATCTTAGAATGGTAAATATTTTATCATTTGTATACATTTTGATAAATAAAATGACTAAGTTTTACCTCTTCATTACTATTCATAAGTTTTTTCTACTTTAATTATGAATCTTGTTTAGTGAGGACTATGGATTCCTAGCATGTGGTCTCATTCTTTCACCTTTTTTTGTAGTTGGAAAACTTCTTTTTAGGGCATATGAATTGTCTTATGGGATGCAAAATTTTTAGTGATTTATTATTTTCATTAGTTCCATTTAATTCCTCTTGTTTATTCCTCCTAGCTTTACACATTCATTCATGACCTCACAATGTAACATTGATGTAAGAAGATGAAGATTGAAGGATTGTATTTTTAGTTTATTTCTTGGTCTCAAGTGTATAATACAATTGGTTGGAAGTCATCAAATTGATTTTGTGTATCACCTCCTTAGTTTAGATTTGCTTTCAGTTATCTCTTTCCATTTTCACCCCTAAAAGTTAGTTGTAGATTCAATCCTAAGTGATACATCAAGGGAACTCCCCCTATCTAGAGACTCACCTCATTTCTTAGGCTGCCCAAAAGCCTAGAGGTGATTTCACTGTGCCACTTGGATGAGGATATCTTTGAATCTCATCAAAGGGTGAAAATCTAAGTGAAAACAATAATTATAACATAATCTGTCATGTTTGGAAACCTCTGATATCTGAGTGATAAGAAGATACAATGAAGTAATCATTCTAAAAAATTCATCTACCACCATATTGTCAATTATCAATTTATATGGCTCATCACTCCAATCATATTGAACCCATAAGGACTTTCATCCAATGTAATCTATCTCCATCACATATTTACCATAAACTAGATGATGTCTGATTTCTTTCAAAGCATAAATGATATAAAATATCTCATCATACCTAGATAAGTTCTCTTTTGAATGTTTGAAGATTATGCTATCATTTTTAATGGCTTTACACCATTGCATTGTAACCACAACTGCTCCCTTTCCTGAAGCATCACACCTTATAAAAAATACTTATGATAAATATGAAATGATAAATACATGACATGATTTTCCTACCTTAAAATAATTCTTCAATATTTCTTGTGTTTGCAACATCTCCATTGGGATTTACTATAATAACATATATTTTTTTTTATAATTTAATTTCACATATTAAAATATTAGATTACACCACAAGAATCTAACTAGTGATCTAAATTAAAATCACTAAGTATGTTAACCAAAAATAGACATGTAATAACTAATAAATTATTGATCACCATGCTAATAAATCAACAAATCAAATATAATGCTAATTTTAAAATACATATATTCCAAATGGTAATTACACAATTTTTAGCCATAGATGATACAATATACAACCACTATTGTCAATGTACAGATGAATAAATATTACATTTTCATCAAGAATAATGTCACAATAATAAATATAATACAAGATACAAGGTCCATGAAGTATGAGTCACAATGAATTCTTGTATATTATGGTAATTTCATGTGTAGTCTCTGAGAAGTATTGCTATGGGGAGGGAGAGCATCATCTGAGCACTTTTCCACACCAGCCATGGACCATCAATTCCTTGCACAATATCCTAAATAAGGAATGGCCCTCCCTTCATGGATGGGTAGATAGTGATGGTGCATGAATTTAGAGAGACAAGATAGTACCCATATATTCTAATATAACTAATACATGATGTGTACCATAAATAAAATATGTTCTAACATGATATCACACAAACATTTAAATCAAACATATGAAATGATAATGTTTAACTAAAATATTACTTTGGCTAAAGTTTTCAAATAATTAATGATTTTTAAGATCAATCAAATTCATACACATCACTTGATCGGATTACCCTCATCTTGTATTGACGATACTAAGTAAGCTAGGAAAGTCCATTTCACTACTTATTTAGTACCATCAATGTGATATTTGGTTAATTTAAAACTTAACTAATAGATTCAATTAGGTTACTTCCTATCAATAGGTATAAAACATGTTAAGTACATAAATAATCAAGTACATACATTTATTTTGTCAAACATATGCAATGAATCTTATATCATATTATTTGTTACATAAATAATAAAAGTAAATAAGTACAGTCCTTAATAGAACATACCATTTGATAAATTTATACTTAGTCTACAAGTTACTAAATTTCCAAAAGTAACTCAAATGTAGTACCATCTATGACAAACGACATTTATCATAGTTTATTTCCATGTACACATTTCTCAATTAACAACACATTAGTTATAAATAATTTCAAGGATCAAATACCTCATAATTTATGTCTTAACTCACATTAAACAAAAATCCAGCTTTCATATTAGTTGTATTATAGATTTAATGAGATGTATGCATATAAACATGGTATGCTACTTCATAGATTTATAACTCAATTAATAGTCATAATATATACCATATTTATTAAAATATATCTCATACATAAAAATATATGCTATATATGTGTATTCACACTTATTTCCTTCATAAAAGTATATGTGTTATACATATATGAGTACATATCCAATTTATAAAATTATATATCATATATATGTATCTATACACATTTCTCAAAAAACATTATGCATATATTTAGAAATGTTGAACTATTATAGACTAATAGTGTATCCATTATACTTTAGGTATTTGATTGTCATATATAACCTTTAGAGTATATGTATACAATTGTCACACAGTCAAAATTATTGTATGCAAACCTATTATATTAAAAAAAAACTTCAAATGAATAGCCAAATGTAATGACTATCTTAATGAAATATCTCATGCATAGACATAGGCTCGATACAATCACCTAATTGATATAAAAATATTTTAGAAGACATAACTAAATACTTATATCTATAAGGATTTGACCTTAATGAGTTACATGCTTCCTATCCATTTACCATGAATATTTTAATATGATTCCTTAAATAAATAATCATTTCACCAAATGTATATTTCTATGCATGAACAGTTCATAAAACACAACTCATATATCTACTTTACAAGAAATAATCAAATACAACCAACATATCAACTTCACAAAAAAATAACTCATTTACTCAGCTATTAGTTCAACTTAATCGACTATATGAGTTTGGAGCATACATGGATTCAATTTAAATCCCAAATACAAAAGGATAATTATTCTTGACAAAGCTATTGGCTTTAAGTATCTAAAACAAATTCCAATTATAAATAATATTTTGTGTATTTAATACACACACACACACACACACACACACACACACACACACACACACACACACACACACACACACACACACACACACACACACACACTCCATACCTTGTGGGGTTGTAAGGTATACATACATACCCCTATATGATTAAACATTCTCTCAATTCCTTGTTTAAACTATCAAACAACTCTTGTGAACATTTAAATATTATTTTTATCGATATTAGGGATTACGGGCCCTTAATCGATAAAAAAATTACTCAAAGAACTAAAGAGACCTGGCTTAATAGCAAAAATTGTCAAGGCATTTGGTCAAAAAATAACATTCAAAACCAACTACCCAAAGTATTAAAAAATACTTCAACTTATCTAAAAGGAACAAAATTTTATCAAATAATAAACTAAAATTAATATATTTCACCCCTTTTTGATTTACTATATGAGCAAAGAATCTTGGAAGTAGGATTAGGTATAAAATGTCCTCTTGTCTTATTTCTAACTATCATCCATTCTTCTAAATTACTTAAATGTACTAAATCTAAACTTGGAGAAATATACATTTCCTTAAATGAACTTATACCAACCATATTTATGCTAACTAAATCCCTATTACTCTTTATATTTGATCCAACAACCTCCGATAATAGAGGTGATGACACCAAATTAGTCAACCTTGCTTTAGATTCTTCCCTCATCAGGGCTTATGTAACGGTTTTTTAGTACAAAATAGGATCATTTATAGGAAAAACTATGAAAAACTATTCACTTTCCTCTTTCCACTAAGAAGATTCCACTTTATGCTTGGAGTTTATAAAATATTCAATTAGATGACCAACTTTGAAACAATTCCTACTGTATACATTAAATTATGCTCACCTTGATTATTCTAATTAATTTCATTAATTTATCCCCTTTATCCTAATCTCAGTCATTTATCTAATATCCTCCTCATCAATTATTCATTCACTAACCTTATTTCTACTTTTAGTGTGAAATTTGAGCTTAATGGTTTAAACTATGCAATTTAAACACTCAAACATCAAACTACTTAGTTAAAGTCTAGAGCCATTAAGACTAAATGCAATAGATGAATTCATAATTCAAAATCCCATTATGATCCTAAAGCTAAGTGCTCTAAACCATGATTAAATGGAATGTAAAATCAAGAGTATTGGATTGATTATCTTAGACTCAACATATTGACATTATGATACCATGATGAAGGATTTATGGATGCTTGGATGATTGAACATGGATTTGCTATCAATCTTATAGTTAGCTCTAGTATAGGAATAGGTTGGTTTAAATAGAAAATGGAGGGAGAGATCAATGGTGGAGATTCAAATTGGATGAGGGAAATTAAGGGTTGAGGATTAAAAAGAATTTAAAATTCCTTGAAAGCCTCTAGATTTAGAGGCTTCTAGAGAGGAGAGGTGAGAATAGAGAAGGTTATATATTTGGAGGGTTTTAGAATCCTTATTAGGGACTAATTATGATTATAAGGGATTAGATAGTGGTTAGGTGGGTGATTAGGGACTAGGGTTATAGGAGGATGTAGGGATAGGCTAGTAGGTTGGCCATGAGAATTTAAAATTCTCACATAATAGATAAGTGGGGGTTATGACAAGATAAGAGATAATTAGGGGAATTAATGAAGAAGTGAGATAGGAATTATGCTATTAAATGAATAGGAATGAAGGGGGATGTCAAATAAATGATTATAAGGGGGTGATTTTAGGATGAGATTAATTAGAATAAATGAGATAAGTGAAATTAGAGTTGACTAATAGTAATATTAGTGACAATAATATAGGTGAATGAATTTAGGTGCATACATTAACCCATCAATCAATTAATCCTCCTAAGTAACATATTATCCTATACAAATCCCACTTATCCATTATTTAGGAATTTTAAATTCCCATGACCTACATACCCACCTACACTAGCCTATTCCTAGTCTCTCTTACACCCCTAGTCCCTAATCACCTATGTAATCACCCACTTAATCCCTATCCTTATCCTTTACTAATCCTAATTAATCCTTAAGGAGATTCTAGAATTTTCTAATTCTAGAACCTCCTCTAATTTTAACCCCCATCTATAGAAGCCTCTATTCTATAAGCTTCCAAGGATTTTTTAATTCCTCCACCCTTGATCTTCATGGCTCAACTTTTAGTGAGAGCCATAGATATTCCCTCCTTGGCCTATATAAACAAGCCACTCCTCCATTTAAACTAACTAGAAATCTATGAAGCTCATAAAATCTCCATGTCAATCTATCAAATATATGAATGAATCCATAAATCCATGCCAATCAAATCATCTATGAATCCATAATCCATGAATCGAGCCATCATCATGTCAAAATTATAATTCTAATTGTAATCAACAATCAATAAAATCCACTTGAAGATCTTGGATGGAGGCTAGCTGAAGTAAGTAATTGGTAAGATTAATCTTCATCTTTTCTAATTTGTTTTCATAATCTCTCCTATTAGGTAGTTTGATATTTTGGGTGTTTTTATATAATTACACAATAAATCCATTTCGCTCAAACTTTATTGTACATTTTGGCAACCATGGTGGGACAGTCCCTCCCAATTTAACCCATTTACATCCTAGATGTGTTTTGACCTCTTGCAAGGATAATTGGACAAGAAAAAACTATAGATTTTGATAAAAATTGCATACCCAGGTGAGCTATGATATTACCTAGTAAGTCATGATATTGTAGTGGTTGTTTTATCTTGAGAGTCATGATTTTTTGCTAACTTTGATTGCTAATGGCTTATGGTTTTGGTAGTTTTAGGAATCTTAAAAAATCACTACTAAATAATCATAATTTTTCCCTAAAACTGGTGATTTTGAAGTTTGACTTTCATTTTTGCATTTAATAATTTGACCTAACTGTTAACATTTTTTGTGACCTTGATAGGTTTTTAGCATTTTGAAAAATCGTGACTTCACAAGTTGTGTTATTGTCCAAAAATTCATGGTTTTGTTGTGAAAGTTATGATTTTGTGTTTAATAGACATTTGGACTTACATTTAGTTCTATATTAATCCTGGATTTTCCTGTGTCTATGTCATTTTGATTGTGGGGAGGAAATAAGAGCAGTTCAAATCACTAATAAATAACTAGATTAAACAAAACCCCCTTTTCCCTCCTATTAAAATATCACTGATCTCAAAGTAGTGATATTATATTAATTTAAGTGGTTTTGCCAATAAATAAGTGATTTTTTCTTACTATATTTGGTCTAAACACATAACAAACACCTATTTAATCATCTATGCATAAATTGAGTCTCTATATATGTTTTATCCCTGTATATATTTTTATCACTAGATCATTTTCTATCATGTTATAAAATTGCTAATTATGAAACCACAATTTTGCAATAAAAATCACGATATTGCCTTAAATTTTGCAATTTTGTATAAAATCATGTAGTAACCACTAGTGGTTAGCCACTTTCTACAAAATCATGACTTAGCAATCATGATATCACATAAAAGTCATGATATTACACTTTCTGGTCATAGTATTGCATTAGTTTGACTATGTATTTGTGGTTTTATCCTCTAAAGTTGTAATTTTGCTCTTCATTTTTTCCTTTGAAAGTATCCTTTTTGAGTGCATTTTTAGAGTCATTTTTAGTGATTTTTGGGTCATTCGAAGCATCCCTAAAGTCCTAAATTTCCCAAAGACCCCACAAGGGGCTCTCCCCCTTGACTCTATAAGGGGTGCCACTCCTTAACCCTACAAGGGGTGCTTACCATTGACCTCACTAGGGGTTGTTGCCCTCAAAACCTTGCATCATGGATCCCTCACCTAAATAAATTATAGAGCCAAATCATAAATTTTTTTAGTGGTTTTCATCAAGGCCTATTTAACTAACATTATGTTTCTTATAAGGGTGAATCTAGAGGTTATTTTAAGATCATCTTTTATATTTTATATTTTGGTTTAATGTATTTTCTTGTAGATTACCCCTCAAGATTATCGACAAAAATTACTAATAACTTGTCTTATAGGTTACCCTTTCACAAGTGTCAATCAAACTACTAATCATTTTCTTATAGGCTACCTATTAAAGACACTTTGGAAATTTTTTAAAAATCATTTTTGAAATTTTAATCATTTAAATCACATTATTTAAATTATGTTGTATGTTCTTGTATATTCTTGCATCTTATATATATCTCACATATAATTAATCAGTTAATCAATTTCTTTTTAATCTATTCATTTACCACCTAAGGGCTATAGTGATGTATGCTCTCCTCCTTGAATCCTTGTAGAAATTCTTGGAGGATCAAAAACCACTAATAAACACTCCCATTTTAAGTTTTTTTGGGGAAATGTAATGTAGAATTGACACCCACACACTTGTCATAGTCTTAGGGGGATAGTGACTATGGATTTCACCACCACACACTAATCCATACTCTATGTTCTAGTGGAGTATAAATATCAAGGATAATTTTCATTAGGCTAAGCAATTGACCTTATATAGGTCATCCATGAAGGGGAAAAATTCATTATATAATGTAATGTCCCTTACTTAGGGGCTCCTTTTTCCATCAAAAGCTCTGATACCACTGTAATGTCCCTTTCTTAAGGGCTCCTTTTTTTTTAACAAAAGCTCTGATACCACTATACTATCCCCAACCAATAGGGAATATAAAAAGACAAAAGCTCTGATTTTCTTATCCATATTTGTGCAAAATATCTTCAAATAGATAAATAAATCACAGTATAATCTCTTATTTATTTGTTCATATGCTTACAATAGAGGTCCTTTGTCCAGTATATAAAGAATATTGAAAATACGGCCTTAATAGCCTGAGTATTCTGCAAACTAGAAAATAAATCTAGATTTGGTACGTCTCAGCTTGCTGTGTCAAAAACATAGTCGCTGACATTGGTTATACTACCGTCATCGGTCGACTGCGGTCATTAGCCTACCGATGTCAGTGAGAGGTCAGCCAATGTCGGTCTCTATAGGTCTCTGCCTACCGATGTCAGTGTCTGATATTTTCGCTGATGCGTACATATTTTCATGGATCTATATGAACTTTGTACAACCACCAATATAGCATAGCCTGTATGCTTGATCCTGATCTGAAGAACTATGGGCTAATATAAAAGATCTATATCTGGATAATTATTGAATCAAAAACCCAAATAAGAAATACCTGTGAACCCTTATGATAACTTCTGTATGAAGTTATCTCTCAAACTTGTAAACCCCTATGATAACTTCTGTATGAAGTTATCTCTCAATTTGGCAATAGATCGGTTGAACTCTCACAACCTCTGAATCACACACAATGAAGAGTGGACGTTCTTCAATGCAAAAGGAATCCTAGAACCCTTGGCTCAGTCTTCACAGAAGAATTCTTAACAAGAATCAATATCAATAATCAATCCTGCTTCCCATCTCTCCCATGAGAAACCCTTATACCCTCAAAAAAGTGTGCTTGCCATAATTAGGGTTTCTTAAATTAGAATTAGAGTTTCTTAATTAAAAATAGGCCAAATAATTAATATTTGATTAAATCAATCAAATATTAATATCTCCCTCAATATATGTCAGATCCTCAAACCGACTGAAGCTGGTGAATCAGGGAGTGATTCTGCACATGACCATACTAAAACAAGGGTGCTCCGCTGCATGTCAAATATCCCTAAATAATAGGAGCTCAGGCAAACATCTTTGAAAGAGCCCAAATGAAAGCCAACTATAGAAATTTTGCTAATCGAAGCCAAGCCAAGCTCCATCAAGACCCTCTATCCACCCTATCAGCCTATGAGGGTCACATAATAGGCTAACCATAAACTCTGATGATGTCCACTAAAAAAGGGGACATGACAATCCACCCCTCCTAAAATTGCTTGTCCCCAAGCAATCTCGAAACAACAAACCAATCAATCTACCTGGATCCCATATGTAGTTATGCTCTACACTGCTGCTAATCAATGCAAGTTCTTACAATATCCTTTGAAAGATAACCAAGAGGAATCCATAATCAACCTGGTGAATGCAACTCAACCAATCTCTAAAATCACAACTACCCTGGATGTGTCGATACTATAGTCTGTGTAATTTGCTACTACCAATTCCATCTATAAAAGATGGTGCCAATCCATCCCATAATGGATGGTAAGAAACTGGAGCCAATCTACATCTGTGTGAAATCAAATCTTTTATCTCTGGATCAAAAGAAGAATAATGAGCATACCCCATCGTATAATGCTGATAAGAACCCCCAAACTCTGCTACTGGCTCACCATCACTGAACTGGGAATCAACAGATGGCTCTAATCTCTGACTCCAAGTGGCTGTAGGCTGGATAGGACCCTATGCAATCTGCTCAACAAATCCCACCTCAAAATCCCTATGAGGTAGCATATTAGAAAGGATCACTATAATCTCCCCACTCAATCTGCTTATAACACTAGTACCTCAGATGAGAACACCTTCTGTCACTTTATGTGAGTCTAGACGAACACCTGCACTATCCAATAAATACTCCATGAATGATTTAGTACAGTAAAAATTATATGCAGAAACATCAACATACTCCCTCGTACACCACAACTGATCCCTCTGTAAAGGTGGCACAACCAACTGTACCACACTATCATCTATGTGAGAAGAATCAATCTAGAGACTCGACTCCACTAGTATCCCAAACTCATTAGGACTAGGTACTCCCAAATCTTGAACATGTGTGTCACCCCCAACAACATGCTCCTCAGCAACAACTACAAGAATGTACTCACCACCAACCACCTCAATATACAAATGAACTGGGTTTGGGGATGGTGAAGACCACAAATGCTCTAACTCCATGGTCACCTCAGCCAAATGAAACTGTGACTCCTCATAAGCCAACTGCATACTCTCAAGAATCTCAAAAGTCACCTTGAGCTGCTGAGTAAGCTCACTCACCTTATCTTCCTTGACCCATAATGCATCATATGCTGTGCTACCCCACTCCATAAGATAATCTCTATCGGCTACCAACTGCATATAATCCTGTCTCAAAATCTGGATAGCCTCCCATAAAGAGTGGATCTCTGTCAAGGACAAATAACTACCTCCCAGCTCAATGCTAGTAGGAGAACCCCATCCATAAACTGCTAACAACTGATGAGTAGCATTGAAATGCTTGCAAGCGGTAGCAATGTCTCGCTCACTAACTCTCAACTGACTAGACACATGATGGCACTAGTTAGATTGTCTCCTACAATCCTCCTTTGATGCACGGTCCAAAAGAGTAGACTCAAAATCACTGATCTCTAGAGTACTACCATCCATACTCTACGAATCAACTCCAAAGCTCATATCAACATCAAGAGTATCAATAACTATAGCATCACTGTCTAACTCCTCCATACCAAAAGAAACTACTGGTGAAACTAAGCCCTCAAAACTATCCACTGCATTCTCTTGGGTGTCATCTGCAATAATCAAATCTTGGGAATCTTCTACACTCTCTAAATCTAGAGTGTGAATGCTGGACATACTCATATCATCATCAACATGTGACCTAATTGTAAAAGAAAGCTGAGTCCCTGCCACATGCGCTAACCCCTAATCTAAACTCACCTCAAGACCATCAACACTTAGTGTACTAACATCTGAGTACACCTCTACACTCTGAATGCAAGCATCAGTCTCATCCTCATCTAACTCCAAAGAAGCTGCTGCTGAAACTATCTCATCATCACAATCTCCAGCTTCCGCATCCTCTGCAACTAATTGAGAGTCCAAATCCTCATGACATAGGTCATCCACATGTCTCTCAGAATCCTGGAGAGCCAACTAAGTACACACCAAGGAATTCTGAGTATTCTCCAGCTCATGAGAAAACCGGTCAACCTCCTCTTCCTTCTTCTTTTGTGATGTGGACCTTTTAAAAATGGATGTCATACACCGTACGAATTTGTCTTTGAATGTAGGGTTTGAAAAGATTTCATTCATCCTCCTCTAGGTTTTAACCAACTGGTTTAAACTTTGTTTCAGCGTCTTCATATCATTGTCCCACTATTTCTGAGTACTTGAAGTACACATGATTTACTAGCCGATTCCCTTATGTGTACTCAAGCAAAAAATAACTCACTTAAAGAAAAATAAAATAGCGACTTTAAAAATAATAACTAAAAATTAGCTAATTTTAAAAGCTTTTGGGGCAGAATTATCAAAAAATGATTAGGGGAAATTAAGTTTTGACTTAGCAAGGAGACGTGGGCCAAAGTCCTTACGATGTCATTTGCATGCCTTGCAAAGAAAGAAAGAGAACTAGCGTTGCATGATTCAAGGAGCGATTGACCATGGATTTATGTTGTAGGCACTGTTAGGCATGCATACTTAGATCTGCTCTCTACCCTCCATGCTTCTTACCTTTGCAGTCTGGGTAATTTGATAGTCAACAGTTGGTTATGCCAAGCTTTGTGTAAGCTTTCAAACCCTCTATGTTTGTGCAACCAAGAAATTGCTCAGTCTTCCTTACGGCCTGCACATGCATACTCTACGGGTTTTTAGGATTCTTAATGCAAGAACGAATCACACAAACATGGCTTAATCTTTACACAGATTCCTTGCTTTACATGTGCGCCACACAGTCACAACATGGCTTGAACCCGAGAAGGTTCTCTTGGAATTAAGATTCTTTTTGTTTCAATTGAGACTGCAAGTCAATCTAAAACTATAATAATCCCTGCACAATATTTATACACCGCAAACCTCTGTCACATATTCTTTCCACCATTTTGTGTAGGATTGTCTTGAACACGGTTTTATGCATGAAAGGACTTTATAATAGAATACATTTCAAAAATGACTTGATTATGCCCTGGAAAACCTCAATGTTTGGTAACAAGCACTTTATCAATGGCTCACAAATTTGCAACGTCTTTCTTTATTCTCCTCACGGTTATATCACACACAGAGCCTGTTTCTTGATCAAGATATAAGGTCTGAGTTAAGTTGTTTATCCATATGCTTTTAATATCACAGAAAAATGTTCACAAGAAATATCAAGATTCTGCCCCTACCCTTCATTAATCTATTAAATAGACTAACACAGAATCTTCTATCGTTCTCTGACAGTTTTCCTCTAAAAGCACAACATCTGTTATTAGATTCATAAACTTCCAATTCACCAGAACTCATCTACAAGTACACAACATGTAATGAATATAAGGTACGCGGCCTGTTTTGGATGCTCAATCTGAAGATATACGGCTCTACTGTGTGTGAAATATTGGTGTGGTCCCAACTCTTGTGGCTGCATAAGATTGTCAAACCCTCAGGATGGTAGGATTTTGGCTCTGATACCAATGTAATGTCCCCTTCTGATAGGGACTCTAGAAAGTCAAATAGCTCTGATACCACTGTAATGTCCCTTACTTAGGGGCTCCTTTTTTCATCAAAAGCTCTGATACCACTGTAATGTCCCTTTCTTAGGGGCTCCTTTTTTTAACAAAAGCTCTGATACCACTGTACTATCCCCAACCAATAGGGAATATAGAAAGACAAAAGCTCTAATTTTCTTATCCGTATTTGTGCAAAATATCTTTAAATAGATAAATAAATCACAGTATAATCTCTTATTTATTTGCTCATATGCTTACAATAGAGGTCCTCTGTCTAGTATATAAAGAATATTCAAAATACGGCCTTAATAGCCTGAGTATTCCATAAAATAGAAAATAAATCTAGATCTGGTACGTCTCAGCTTGTTGTGTCAAAAATACAGTTGTCGACGTCGATTATACTGCCATCGTCAGTCAACTGGGGTCATTAGCCTACTGACATCGGTGAGAGGTCGGTCGATGTTAGTCTCTATAGGTCTCTCCCTGCCGATGTCAGTGTCTGATCTTTATGTTGATGCGTATGGATTTGCACAGATCTATACGGACTTCGTACGGCTGCTAATATAGCATAGCGTGTATGCTTGATCCTGATCTGAAGAACTATGGGCTAATACAAAAGATTTATATCTGGATAATTATTGAATTAAAAACCCAAATAAGAAATACCTGTGAACCCTTGTGATAGCTTCTGTATGAAGTTATCTCTCAAACTTGTAAACCCCTGTGATAACTTCTATATGAAGTTATCTCTCAATTTGGCAATAGATCGACTGATCTCTCACAACCTCTGAATCACACATAATGAAGAGTGGACGTTCTTCAATGCAAAAGGAATCTTGGAACCCTTGGCTCAGTCTTCGCAGAAGAATTCTTAACAAGAATCAATATCAATAATCAATCCTGCTTCCCCTCTCTCCCATGAGAAACCCTTATACCCTCAAAAAAGTGTGCTTGCCCTAATTAGGGTTTATTAAATTAGAATTAGGGTTTCTTAATTAAAAATGGGCCAAATAATTAATATTTGATTAAATCAATCAAATATTAATATCTCCCTCAATATATGTCAGATCCTCGAACCAACTGAAGCTGGTGAATCAAGGAGTGATTTTGCACATGACCATACTAAAACAAGGGTGCTCCGCTGCATGTCAAATATCCCTAAATAATAGGAGCTTAGGCAAACATCTTTAAAAGAGCCTGAATGAAAGCCAACTATAGAAATTCTGCTAATCGAAGCCAAGCCAAGCTCCATCAAGACCCTCTATCCACCCTATCAGCCTATGAGGGTCGCATAATAGGCTAACCATCAACTCTGACTATGTCCACTAAAAAATGGGACATGACATATAAACCAAGCATTAGATATCACACTACATGGGCTTAGGCCCCAACATACCTAACATATATTGGGGATGCCCCTATAGAGACTATTCAACCTAGAATAATACCTTTAAAGCATAATAGGTTAATTTCTACTAGAGTCAGTATTAGCTCCCAAATGCCCATCATGTATAGATGGGGTTGAGAAGGTTTGGGAGATTCTATAATGAGTCACCAACCTATAAAATCATCCATGAAGCCATTAGATAGTGCAGTCATTAAGTTACACTCCAATTTAGTTTACTAATCTTAGGTTTGTGGTTTGCTTGATTTGGTGAGTGTTATGTTAGACCCATGCTATTTGTGATCCAAATCAACCTTTCAACCAAACCTATACACACATATCTAGGTCTTTTCCGCATAATCATCATCTTGTATATCCTTGCATCATTATTATAACATTTTATACATCTTTATCATCATCTTTTTGTACATATTATCTTTGTACATCATTTTACTTGTCTCATCCTATCTTCCATCCCTCTTTTATCTTAATCCTATCATAGTCTAGTCTCATCTACCTAGCACTAGTCATATTCCCATCACATCCTATCAAGTCTTGTCATCCCTCCATTACATATTATCAAAGTAAAACCTCACATTTTTCACTTAATCATCTCCAACATCATTTTTATCACCTAATCTGCCTAATCTATAATTAATCTTAATCACCTCTTAGTCTAGTCTCATCCATCCAAATCACTTACATATCTTAAATCATGTCTAGTCATCTATATTTTATCTTAGGTCCATTTTATCCATAACCAATCATTTATCTTGGCTTATCTTGGCTAGTCACCTAGTCAACTTGGTCCTAATCATAGTTTGATCCAACTCATACCCTTGTCTATACTAGTTATCTTATCAAGTCTATAGTCATACATTAGTCCTCATCCATGTTGGAAAACAACTCTCTTTATCAGGGTCCTCATCATCATATTTCTTGTGTCTAATCAAGTTTGAATCATACACATAATCACATTTGTATCAAACTATCAATCAAATCATCTCATCTTATTTGAGTCAATCATCTTAGTATTAAGCTAGTCTTAATGTAATCAATCCAATCAAAATCAATCTCTTAGGCTAGTCTATCCCCTCATCCAATCTTAGAGCTTATTATAGCTTAGTCAAATCCAATCTTAATCATCAAAAATATATCTCATGTCTTAATTTTTCTACTTAAATATTATCTTATCCCATCCAACATCTCATATCATTGAGTCAAACTCAGAATTAGACTAAAGTAAGCCTTTGTCTAAATCTATCCCACACATCCCATCTTCATCCTTTAATCTTTCCATTAAATCCCCCACACCTACCAATTGGGGTTGTAAAATCACATCATCCATATTTTCTTCCATAATTATCCATGGCATCCAAGACAAATTTGGTCAATACCTTGATTGAATAATCCTTCATCACCAATAGGGATATGATCTTTTCTTGCCTCATTGAAATGAGCACTCAACATCATATAGACTTTGACCCCATCCACCCAACACATCCATCAACCCAAAGTCTTCATCCCAATCCTCCATCCATTATTCATAACCTATTATCCATCCCTTCCTACAATAGCAAAGGGAATCCTATCTTGGCCACCTCATCTCCTATTCTATCCACCTAGTTGCATAAATGATTATCTGATCTAGATCCCAATACACCTACATCCAAATCATAGAGTAAATAGAGTATTTATACTTCTATTCCTATATCTTTTAATCCCTCTTCCAATAAATAATGAAATTATTTAGGTAGCTTTGAAAGTGGGAGGTTTTATTGGTTTTATAGAGAAGATAGAAAGACATGACATATACATTGTGATCATGTTTGTAAAATCTTGGGAGGATAGAACTATCACAAGTAGTGTAGTTACTCTTGATATCATAGACGAACTCATTTCCCACATTACTAGGATGGATATTGAGGAAACTAAGATTTATAACTTGGCAAGGGACTTCAAAAGGGACAAAGAAACTTTCCTAGAGGAGGGAGAATAATCAGAACTTCTGCATAATGGTTTTTCAGGAATCCTTGCCTAAGTTGTATGTAGATATTACCTACCATACAATGTATTATGTAACTTTTGAAGGTAAGTTTAATGTAGTTAGATGGTTTTTATTTAATATGTTAAACTATTTTAGGCATGGTATTCCCTTTAGTCTTCCTTCTTTATTCTAAAATCAATGGAGGTTTTGATCATGAAGTTTAAACATGGTAATTATTCAACCCTAATACATGCAAAGGTGATATACCTAATACATAAGTAATTTATGGGTATGAACCAAATTATACCAAACCTTAACCCAAAAATAAAGATGCATAGGATGCTCTTATTGACATTATAAAAATAAAAAAAGTTTGGATGAAATACCCTAGGAGCTCGAGCGGGCCTATAAAGTTCAATAATAATCTTGTGGAGATTAAGGACAAGGATGTGGAAAGGAAGGATCTAAATTTTTAAGAGAATATTAAGAAATGCCTTCAGAATGCTTTAAATGCTATGGGTGTTTATCAGGGGAAACATAACATGTAAATAAAAATGGGTGATTTGACAGGGGATTATATTGATGTAGATGAGGTCATAGATGATCCAAGGGAGGGTATTAAGGATAAAGAGTATAGAAATAAGTTATTTCATAATTTTTTCCCTGATTTTGTGAAATGTGTGACTAAATATGCTCCCATAAATTAAGGGAATAGTTTTTTTGACAAGTAATAGAAAGGCCAAAATGAGGATTTCAACAACTTGGTGACTTATCATAAGGGCAAGGAGAATTATGGATCAGTTTATGAGAGATATTATGGAGCTTAAAGGTAAGGTGAATTTACTAAAGTAGGAAAACATCAATTTGAAACAAATATCTTTGGCTAGGGAAGATGATAAACAACTTTAGAATCTCTTATTCATGGTGGATATTTTAGAATAGGATAATGAAAAACCTCAAAATAATATCAGTTTTTTATGAATTGCAACAAGGTTTCTATGTATGAGGGTATTCAGAATGTCAAAAATATTTGAGGCCACCTTAGGGAGCTATTTGAACCCAATATAATTGGTAAAGGTAAAGGTAAGTAGAGTTAGTTTAGTGGTTCCTAGAATGTCATGGATAAAGAGAAATTATTGTATCATATTGAGAAAATCTTAAAAAGATGAAAATATGTTGGGAGGATGTTTCTGGTATTTTAGAATTAGACTAGGCCCTAGTTTATTTTACTTTTATTTTTTGGTTTTTGTGTTATATTTTGGTTGTATCTGAGATCATTTGGTCTTTGTTATTTGGTATACCTTGGTCTCTCTTATATTTGTGCTTATCCTAGGGTTTAGGGACCCTAGTTAAAAAAATCCCCTCTTTAACTTAAATAAGAAAACTTGTCATCATTAACATGATGGTATATCCACCCATACAACATCTTAATCCCATAAATACTAAACCCTCTTGGTATAAAGCTAACCAATATTATCTGTATCATCAAACCTAGGGGCACACCATTAATAAATGTCATAATTTCCAAGACTATGTCCAAGGCCTCATTGACCATGGTGACATAGAAATAGAGAATGAATCAGATGAGTTTACATTTTTGGGTGAACAAGAAGAGAAATTCCAAGGTTCCATTCTTGATCATGATCAAACCCTTCCCCTTTTAAGCCAAGGTCAAGATACCACGTCCATCTTTTATGGTCCCCCAATCTTTAATAAACCCTCCATTGAAGCCGAGTCTATTTCCCATGATTATTTACATGGAAATATCTTGTTGAATCCATTTATATTCCATCATATTCCTCTCATCCACCATATTAAAAACCCCATATTGAGAGGTTAGTTTTGGATAATGAATCTTCTACTATCATCATTGCATCTTGTATATAAGATTCAATACAAGTGTTATTTGCATCAAGACCATTTTCAACACTAGTATTTGAATTAGATTCATCATCAGAAACATCATCCCTCATCAATATTGTAGCAAGAAATGACTATGCCTACCCTTTTAAAGATACCTCCCATTTGGATGAGAATCAGTCACTGGGTATATCTTTTGATCCTAATCTAAATGATGAAGTTGTAACTGAGTTTTTACAAGATTTATCTATTAAATATTGTTAGAGTGGATTTGATCCTACCTTGTACATGCATCTTATAGATAATCTTAGTGATCATTTTATTGATCTTGAGGAGATTTTATTTGATGTCAAATTTGGGTCTCCTAAGAACCCATATGAGGACCATGTTGCTCAATCACCACTCATTAAACTCATCATACCATCTCCCCCACCTCTATTCATAATATACCCCTTTCTTCCTATCAATTATCATTTAATCACCTCCCTCCATAGGAACATACATCATTAGACTCTTCCCCAAATAATATAATATGTGCTACAAATACAAAGGTCTAAGATCATATTCAAAAAGTCAATCATAATGATCAAATCATCTTTTATCCCATAAATCAAAGTCAATAAAATTTAAATCATCGACCTAATCAAAAAGCATCTTTCCCTAGTGAAGCCCAAAATTAAGCACTAGGGGAATGTCAAAGTCAAAATAATCATCATCTATCAAGTCTAAAATTAATGTCCTCAAGTGAATCCTGCAATCAAGCACTAGGGGGAAGTCAAAGTCAAAACCAATCTATAAATCAAAATCATGTCAAAATCAATATCAATGTGGTTGATAATATTTCAAATAATTGGATCAAAGAACCATAAAGTCAAAATGTCTTGGATCTCCTATATTGTTTTGTCATATAACACCAATTAAATATAAAATCTCAAACATCTCCAATGATGTTTACAAGTTCTAGTCCCACTCGATAATCACCCATCATATCATCCTCTCATTATCCTATCATCCATTCAAATATCATACACCCCCATCAACATCAAGATATAATCCAATCCATAACTCACATCACCCATCTAGGCATCATTGTCTCTTATAGGGGGAACAAATATACTTGGCCTAAATATATGGAAGGGTCATAATTGAGAATCATCAAAGATCACAAGAACATTAATACATCCAATGGCGATAACATGATCCTAGCATCACACATCTCCATAATAGATGTTGGCTAAATATCTACATAATATTGGCATTCTTACAACTTGCATATATCCAATAACTTGAGATGCTAAAAAAAAATATAAATAAAAAATCATTCATCCAATAGTAAAAACTAGTCTTCTAATGCCTTGGGAAAGTACCATAATGAAAATTGGCTTTTGCAATCATGGTAAAATAATCTATCATCCACATTGTATCTCAACACTTGGGGGAAAAATCCCTCCCTTGTTAATCATGTCCATGTCATATACCCTTGACCATTTTTTATACCCATCATTTGTCATCATATCATGTATCTTATTTATCATTCCTTCCCATTTTGACCTTTGTAAGGGAGTGGAAGATGTCTTGGAATTTTTTCTAGAATGATCTTGGTGTATCCTCTAATGAACTCTCAAGTAACTACATATCTGGTTCCTTTGTGATAAGGTCATTAGTGATCCCTAGTCCATTATTCTTTGGTCCTCATCCCCTTTTTTACATCACCATTGCCCTTTTATCATCCCATTAATTATTTTATCCATCTATCCTTATCCTGGTTACTAGAATTGGTATTTCCTTTGCTAGTAACCCCATTTTTATAGTATACATACATATTCCAAAAACCCTAAAAATCATAAAATTTGAAAAAGCCAAAAAATAGTCCATGGTGTCTTATCTTATGCCTTTTCCCCTAGTCGCATCCATCTATGTGCCTTTCATATTTCAAAATCATGTCATTCATTCTCTTATTCTAAACCAGGGTCAAATATAGTCTATATCAATCTAGCATTAGCCTTATGTCCATCATCCTTATCCTAATCCTATTCCAATTTCACACATCTAAATCCTCATCCAAATCCCTTGTCTAGTTAAAAATCCATATCCACATACATATTCTTCCATAAGTCCTAATCTTAATCATCATCATTAGTCTATTTAAAATCTAAGTCTATAATCACATCATGATCATCCTAGTCTATCCCATCACCCAAATATTCATACCATCATTATACAATACATTGTGACATTGCATGTCTATACTTATGTGTGTTACTTAGATGATCTATGTTGTGTGACTTGTTTATATGTCTTTTGTCATGTATATAAATGATTATCTTGCTGATAATTTCATATTAGCCTTGCATCCTATCTCTTTTTATTTGTTAGGAAATGAACAAGGATGATATGATGATACCTAAATCTATAATAATGCTTTGAGGTGCCCTCAATGATGTAGAGTTTGCTGTTTACCATGAATTTTGGCATAAATTCCCCTTGTCATACTTATATCATGGGGCATAATTTCAAGTGTTATATTTAATGAATTACTTAGAATATGATGAGCTTTATGACAACTATGGTGGTTTGATCATCTACACCCCATCACTTCTCTAATCATCTAAATCCATACATCTCATCTCTAATCATCAAGAATCTAACCTCTCATAATTTATCCTAGTTTATATTCTATCTAATCAGTAATAGGTCTAATCATCCTCATAATCATTACCTTCAAATCAATCATTATCATTTATCCTCTAATCATAACTACATTAGCTTGAAGTATTTTCAGACTATGTAGGCAATACTTGGTCACTTTTCAGTGCCCAAGGATAGCTCGAACATTCTCACCTATTTCCTCATCATCCCATATATATTGTATTTCATCATCCTCAAGTCCTACATCAGTCAGATCCTTGAGCTGTAATATAAATCATTCATCAATTAGTTTATTGATCAATCACCATCCCCACAATCATCTCCATAACCTTTTCATCAATTGATTGTACTTATTGAATGGGCTCAATAAATCAAATCATCCATATTTTCTTCCATCTATCATCCATTATCATTGATTAATCAATTCATCATTTAAATTTTATGGATTACTCCTTCCATTAGGGCATGATAGGATAATAAATTTATCTATAGTCTCTTTGGATGTTTCCTTGTTAGGGGCATCATCACTATTAATCACATTGTATCTCATTGATTTGATGTAAGGTATTTTAATTCATCCCCTTCATATTATGTTCACTTGATCATACCATTTATTTGATCTCATCCGCTTTATCATATCACTTGACTTTTGCATTGAGCCACACTCATCATTCATCTTATCAAATCCTTACCTTACCTTGGAAAACAACTATCCCTTATATGTATCCTTTCTTGGGATACATCAAAAGCTTTTGGCCTTATCATCATCATGTTATAGTTGATTCCCCCTTGGGATGTGCTAACAACCATGACATAGTCATTTTTAATCCCTGTGAATATATCTTTGCTAGGGTCATCATCAATTTATATCTCAAAGCTCATGTTGATACCTTATTCTTCATCATCAATCCCACATATTGTATCCCATTCCTTGGTCTATTAGTCACATCCCACCCCTCATTTCATTTTTTAAGTGGTCATTCATCTCATTTTTCTATGCATGTCGCCTTGAGGGGGAATCATATCCACTAACATCATCTACTAACACTCATCTATGACATGTTTTTTCTCAAAAGACCATTAATCCTTCTACAACTCTCCACTTGTAATGACCTTTCAAAGAGGGGCAAAATGTATACACTAAATTATGCTCATCTTAATTATTCTAATTAATTACATTAATTTATCTCATTTATCCTAATCCTTGTCATTTATCTAATATCTCCCTCATCATTTCTTCATTCATTAACCTTATTTATACCCCAGTAATCAATTAATCCTCCTAAATCATGTCTTATCCTATCCTAATCCCACTTATCCATTATTTGAGAATTTTAAATTCCCATGACTCACCTACCCACCTATACTAGCCTATTCCTAGGCTCTCCTCCACCCATAATCCTAAATAACTTATCTAATCACCCACCTAATCCCTATCATAATACTTCACTAATCCTAATTAATCCTTAAGGAGATTCTAGAATTTTCCAATTCTAGAACCTCCTCTAATTTGACCCCTCCTCTCTATAAGCCTCTATTCTAGAGGCTTCCAACAATTTTTTAATTCCTTTGAAATTCCTCCACCCTTGATCCTCATGGCTCAAATTTGAGTGAGAGACATATATTACCTCCTTGCAATATATAAATAAGCCACTCCTCCATTGAAACTAACTATAAATCTATGAATCTCATGAAATCTCCATGCCAATCTAACAAATCTATGAATGAATCCATGAATACATGACAATTAAATAATATATAAATCCATAATACATGATTCAATCCATCATCATGTCAAAATTTTGAGTCTAATTATAATCAACAATCAACAAAATCTACTTGAAGATCTTGGAGGGAGGCTAGCTAAAACAATGAATTGGTAAGATTAATCTTCATATTTTTTAATTTGTTTCCATAATCTCTACTATTAGGTAGTTTTATATTTCAGGTGTTTTGATATAATTACACAATCAAATCCATTTAGATTAAAATTTATTATGCATTAAACCTGAAGGGAAGACCCTCATAATCAAGGGTTTGAGACCAACGTCTATCTTTAACTCTTAAATCAATCTTATTAGGTAAGGCTTGTGAAATATCCAAATAAACAAGAATCTTGACAAAGGTTGTTTGAGAAAAATTAAAAGAAGATACATCAATTTCATATAAATTCCCTAAGGAGTTACCAATAATAGTTAAACTTGAATCTAACCAAAATTGGAGAGGAAGATATGGCAATGACACCCAAATGAGTTTGAAATAGATATTTTTTGATAAAGGGTTAAAATCTAGGGACTAGGGATTTAGCAGTGGAAGATGATGATCAAATCTCTAATATTTGGATTGAAAGATATTATTTTGATCAACAAGATATTAAAAAACCACTATAAATAATCCTCTAACAAGGGATATAATTCCATATTGTCTTCCAACATTAGCCACCATGATTTAGAAATCCACTAATGTAGGCCAAAACCTATCAAACATGTAAACTAAACCCCTTTTCAAAAAACCAATCTCATTTTTTAAGAACTTCTTCTAGAGTTTCTTTCTAAAAAATGATAATAGGCAAGTATTTTTCAATGCCTAGGGTCCTAAACCACTTCTAATAATTTGATTGACAAAATGGTTAATCAGCTACTCATAGATTTGCTTGGGAAGGAGAAGATGAAGTCCCTAGAAATCTTTCACCAACCACCATAATCTCGTTATTTTTATCCCTTCTCTCCTCACCATCATCCAAGGATTCCCTCCCACCTACCAACATTAGTAAGTGATCTTCTCTCTTTCCAAAAAATGTCTCATCTTTTAATGAAAATGATAGTTTTAATGAGGGTGCAAGGTTATTTTACCATCTTGACAAATCATGGATTCTCCTAGGCATAAATCCATAGATATTACATTAAACACTATAGTTGACATCTCTCAATGATACCCCTTAAATATCAACAATTTTATTCAATATAAAAACCACTAAAACATTGGTTGTGTACATTTAAATCTTGAAGAGGATCAAATAATCATTATCATTATCCTCAAACCAAACAAAATCAATACTTTACAAGCACATATAATTTTACCTTTTATATTTTAGTTTATACCTACTTTCTAACTTGGGTCGAGGTTTGACATTCTCTCTATAGAGGGTTATGAAGTAAATTTAGCCCAGTTTATCCCCATTTATATAGAAATTCAATAGTAAGGGTTGTAAGTTTTATGGCAAGGCTCAAGTTACACACATAATTTCAAATCCATTCCATTCATCCTAAAAAATCCATATAAAGTCTTAGCTGTTTAAGATTCAATGGTTTCAAGGATTTATACTTTATAAATAATTTAACATATTAGTAAAATTTACATAGTCTTGGTCATATAGGATTAGGGTTTTAAGGGTAATGATTTAGTTATGTGGATGTCTGAGCTATCCATAGAGCTAAATCATTATCACAAGTATAATTATAAAATGATAAATTACTAAGAACCCTTTTACAAGAAACCATACACAAAATTTACCAGCCTAAACAACCTTTAAATGGAACTACATCACCAACCTAGTTAAGACCTTTGACAATTGATCTTTTCATTCTACAATTTCTCTCCACCACTTTTATATGCTCCCATTTCCCTTGATAGTCAATATCCTATCTCCTTTTTATTTCTTTTCATCTTACCTGAACTGCCACTTTCTCCTCCATGCCCTTTCTTACCACCAATTTCTCCCAATTCCTCAATAAAGAACAATGACTAGAATAATGCATGGTGAGATTAACTCAATCAAAATAATAATTTGCCAAATCACACCATGGATTTTGATCAAAATTTTATGGTTAACTTGAGTCAAAATTAGATTATCAACCCTAATTCTTTTCAAATGTTCCTAAAATAATTGAATAATCATTTTGATATCTTTACAAAAATATGCAAGTTCATTGACCCCATGTATCAACTTTATAAAAGTCTATTACCATAATGATTTCTATGCTAGGTTAACTTAAACAAAAAGTCATTTAACATAATGTCCATATGACAAGGTAGCCATAGCATATGACTATTAACAAGATTGTTTAGCAAAGATTGAACAATGAAAACTATGTCTAATCAATTGTTAAAAATTGATATTACCTAAATAACTTTGAATAACAATATATTTATAGCTTAAGCATAAAATATTTGATAATAATCATTAGTAAATAATGTTAATATCGATTACCATGCTAACTAATGTCCTCCATCATAGTTAATGAAGAACTATAATTTACTAATGACTTAATACTAGTTATTTAACTATTAAAAATGATAATAGTGATCATATAAGCCATCAATAATAACTTACCAACCCAATCAAGCATATTAGTAAAAACCAAAAACACCCTATTTATAACTCACTTAGATATATCCCAAAACATTGATAAGTCATAAAATACAAGAACATAGTTACTCATACATTAAATCAATAACATTTATAACTATTAATACATTATCACAACCATATTAATGAAATAAAAAGGATCATCAAATAGAAAATAAGATCATGACATGCATATATATCATAAATTAAAGACATACTATAGCCATCATAAAACAAGCAATAATCATTTATATCATTCTAATGTGGTGTGTGCATAGGTATATAGATTTTCTTTTGTCATCCCCCAACATCTTGATCTATGCCCATTTTTCCAATGATGCTCTCCCTCTATCATGCTCTGAGGAATGGATCTATCCTGCATCCAACTCATGGCAAGAAGGTAGCTAGCCCATAATATCATGATATATATCCATCAAATACTACTATAAATACTAACAACATGATAATAATGTAAAGAATATACAAATATAGTTATCTCATATCAATATAATCATATAATCTAAGCAATACACAACTGTCCATAATAACATATGAATTATAACTTAATTAAATAGTAATTAATCAATTTAACAACCATAATAATCCACATATAATTAGGTAAATCAACTTAGAGAGAAATTGGGATGTGACAATATTGTAACCTCCTATATGCCTTGAGACTCATGACTTGACCCAAGTAAGTGATATCAATCTCCCATGTAGATATTGTGAAAAATAGATCATGTTGCTAAATTTCACCATTAACTATTTCCAAATGCTCCCAAATATTGACCCAAGTCTTGTTGAGACACAAAATGTTATCAACATATAACAATTCAAAATTTATTACCTGATTCACCATCAATTGGAAAGTCAAACTATGAGACAAGACCTTAAACTCCATGTGTTTAATAAAGCATTTGAATGATTTTATACACATAATTTCCTTCAAAATAGATATTTGAGGGAAGTTTGTAGCCAAATCAATCCTTAATAAATTTGGGTAAAAATTGGTATGTTCACAACTAATTTTAAATTCCATAGCATGTTGAAATTTCCTTTCTGTTAATGATCCTAAGAACATATTTCTGAACACCATTCATTATTGATTTAGAAGTAGTTAAATAATAGAATAAGGACTATGTTGCCCACTAGAAAACAAAATATTTTGCATGATCTTCATCACTAAACAACTTGTTGCCCATAAGAATTATTCCTTGTAAGGAGTCCTCTTTTTTAAGACTACTCCCAAAGTTCCATCAACGACACCTCTAAACACTACATTTTCTCCTTTAGATGTCAACTCAAATTCCTTGGATTTTTGAGTCTATAATGGCTCATCAATGGAATGCAAATCGTATACATCCATAACCATGTCAAATTTTCCCAACCCATCAACACATAAATCATCTCTTTTGGTGGATGTAATTATTATGATTTTACTAAGGCAAGAGGTGATTGCAAATATCATATCTTCATTAGGATGTCTCATAAACTTGGGTTGGACCAAAACAACCATTAATATATTTATAGACCAATTCAAAATTCCATAATCTGATTGGCCAACCTCAAATAAATAGTCTTCCTTCAAATTATTAAGCAAAAAATATTTTGGTTGATGCCAAAACTCCATATCATTTATTAATTCTTAAATAATATTTCCAACTTCATTTTATTTTTGTAAAGGTTTAGGGTGGATAAAATTGGATGAGTCTCTGAAATGTCTTGATAGGGGACTCTTGTTCTGATTTACTCTAGGTACACTCTTAAACATAGATTCAAAGAAACTTCTCATGATTCACATTAACAATAAAAATTTACCCTAAAAATCTAATATGTGATGGTAGATATGACACATAAAACCACTGAGAAATTACATGCAACCATTAACATTGACATGCAAGTGTTGCTCACTAACAATGCAAGCTCATAACTTGACATATAATAAGAATAAATTGAAACAATGGTTATCTTTCCCAACAAGATGGAAAGATCTTGGATATGATACCATTTTCATGTCCCCTTACTAAATTTAATAGTAAAATATTAGATCTAAAATTAATTTTGTATTGAAAATAACTTATATATGAGTTATACCCTTTCTACATTAGCTAATGAACCTACATTTTAACATTTTTTTGAAATAACACAATGACTCCAAAACAATATACATGGCATCTTATATTTAATCTAAATGATTCCAATAACATTAAAAAATATTAAAATAAACTCTCCACAATAGTTATGAAACAAAATACAAAGTTTGGGCAAAAACCCTTGCCAATTCTACATAAATGCACTACAAATATTGCTCAAAACATCACCTCGATACATAATGCTTATATGTTGATCACATAAAACTGAAAAATATTGAAATAACATGAAACTAAACTAAAAATACACTTTATATCTTCTATAACAACCCACAAAACTAAAATTACTCCTCCATACAATAACTTGCATAAAACATTGAACATTTGATGAATCTACACTCTTTGAAGCTCTATTACAATTCCTATGTGGAATTGTCTCTCTAGATCATAGGGGTTTTGTCCTAAAATCCTTAGGATCAATGGGTTTCTATCTAAATATCTCCCCACCTAAAGGTTTTGTCTTTAGATACAAAATTGAATCTTAAAGTTCAATAATTTTTTGAAAATGGTAAAAGATAGCCCAAAAACAAATCTTGGCATATAAATACACATGAGGCCCAAAGTTAGCACCAAAATCCCAATCTCCTTGATTTGATAAGATGAGATTAGTTATAAAAGACAACTAATTTTGTCTTTATCCTATTTCTCATAAAAAATTTAGATCCTACCTCTTTCTTCTTTGTTTCCATTTCCCAAACTTTCTCAAATTTGACCCACTTATCTTGAAGATAAGAAAGCAAGAGAAATTTAACAAGTTTCCTTGGAAGCTCATCATTATCTCCTCCTAGAAATCCATGTCCCAATTGGTAAGTTTCTTTCTAGACATTCAACTTGCCAATTCCCATTAATATTAAAATATATTTAATATTTAATTGGCCCCATTTAAACAAGTTGAAAATATAAAATAATCATGGGTCCAAAATATTAAATAAATTATTTTCCCAACTCCTTCCTTATTCCATGGAAAATATTGGAATGGGAATTTTTATTTCAAAATTAAATTTATTAAAAATGGGACATGATAAGATTGATAGGATATTATAGATGTTTTATTGAGAATTTATCTTGCATTGGGAATCCCATCACTTCACTTCAAAAAAGGGGAATAATTTTGTTTTGACATCAAGGTGTGAGGAAGCTTTTCAATTGCTGAAAGAGCAAATCACTAGTGTACAAATTTTGGTTATTCTTAATCCTACAAGAGAACTCTTTGATTGCATTGATGCATCAATAAAATGATTAGGATTTTTACTCATGCAAGAAGGTAGAGTTATTACATATGAATATAGAAAACTCAAGGATTATGAGATGAGATACCCCACACATGATATGGAATTTTCAGCCATAATTCTCACTTGCTTAAGATGATGACACTCCTTGTCTAGTCATCATTTTGTTTTAAAGATAGATCATTTAATTTTGTAACATATATTTAATTATCCTAACATTAATGCATGTCAAAGATATTGGATATAACTGTTGTATGAGTATGACTATTAAATATTGTATATCAAAGGAAAGAAAAACATAGTTATTGATGGATTAAGTAAGAGGCACCATGAGTTGGTAGGAATGAGTTTACAAACTGACTTGAGAAGTCAAATTTTGAAGTAACTTCCATAGATAGCCTCTATAAAGAAATAAGACAATTTTTGGATTTTGGTATGAGTCTAAAAGGTAAATTTGAAGGCTATTCCCTCAATTTGGATGGTTTGTTATGTCATAAAGGGTATATCTGTATTCTTTTAACTAGTGGTTTGTGTGAGCTAATTTTATTTATGTCTCATAGAGCTCCTTACCAAGTGCAAACTAGAGGTGAGAAAATGCATTGCAAGTTAAGGAAAGTATATCATTGGGCTGATTTGAGGCATGATATTATTGATATTGTAGCTCATTATCTGGAGTGATATAGGGTAAAGGTCAAACATCAACATCCAATAGGATTGTTATATCCTCATGAGATTCTAGAGTGGAAGTGAGACATTATTTCCATGGATTTTATTATAGGCTTGCCTACCTCAACTTATCATCATGATGCAATCATGGTAAAAAAATATAAGTCAACCAAAGTAGCTCACTTTTCTCCAATGAAGACCACTTACAATAGTAATTCAATGGAAAAATTCTTTATAGATGATGTTGTTAGATTACACAGGATTCCTTGTAAGATTTCTTTGGATCAAGATCAGATATATACTTCTCACTTCTAAACTTATTTACATAAGGCATTAGGTAACTAGTTTAATTTTAGTACTTCCTACCATCTCAAGACTAATGGGTAGACTGAGAGAGTTAATCAGGTCTTGGAAGACATGTTTCACATGTATGTTATAGACCAATAATCCTGTTGGGAAGACTATTTGTATCTTGTTAAATTTGATTACAATAATACCTATCATAGTTCAATTAAGATGGTACCTTTCTAGGATTTGTATGGTTGTGCCTATAGAAACCCACTGAGTTAGGACTAACTTGAGGATAGAGTCATGATTGGACATTCCATATTAGAAGACATGGAATGGTAAGTAATTATGATACAACAACACTTGGAGACTATCAGGGATTAACATAATAAGTAAGCTAATGTGAAAAGAATTGATCAACATTTTAATGTTTGTGATAAATTTTTATTGAGGGTGAGACACAACAAGAGCCCCATCAATTATGGAAAAGGGTTGAAGTTGGCACCTCATTTTATTGGACCATTTGAGGTTTTAGAGACCTTTGACCCAATAACTTATAAACTAGCCTTTCTACCTAGCTTATCTCATGTTCGCGATGTATTTCATGTCTCTATTTTGTGTTAGTATATTGATGACAATGATCATGTATTAAATTGGATGGCCTTACAGGTTGAGATCGATGGGGATATGAATTGGAGGCCTTCAAGATTTTAACATGCATGGTACTGACACTTCAAGGAAGAGATGTGGATCAAGTCAAGGTCTAATGGGACAAATATTATGAATCAACAAATACTTTGGAAGATGATGCACCTTTGAGGGTCTAGTATCCTCACCTCTTTCAATGACTTCCAATAATAAGTCTACATAATGGGAGGGGGATGTAAGGCCCCATTTTGTATAGTGATTATCTTTAACAGGGATGACTATGAAATTATTACTTATATGTTATGATTATTAAACTATGTTGTTAAGTCACATTCTAATGATGCGTGAAAATACTTATGAAGGATTTTCATGTGTTGGGAACCATGAGAAAGACCTATTATCAATCATGTTTTGGATTTCTTACTTATGAAATTATGATTCTTACATTTCTTTATGCTATGTGTATTTATGAAATTTGATTATGTCTATGAGATATATTTAACTAAATCATGTTGAACCGTTGAATCTAAGCTTATCAAATAACAACTACTTATGTATTGAATTGTATGAAATTATCTACATGTATGTTGATATTTTATGAATGATTGACTATGGCTAGTTGATGAAAATTACCTTGTTTGATTAAACTATGTAGCATCAACTATTAGGTTAGAGGAATTTGATGTGTGCATCGAGTGTGTAGGAATAGGAAAAGGGCCAATGAAGGAAAGAAACTATGCCAAGAATTTTTATATCACTAATCAATTTTAAACCTTATTAATCCTATGTTAAGTATTTAATTGCCTAGTTCACCACCTTTATGGACTAGTGCCAATTTTAGGTGGCCAAAATTTAAGACTGGTGGATGAAACTTATTATCCTTTGAGTCTGAAGATCTTTTAGCCAATGTCTAAAATGCCCAGTGGTCAATTGGTATATCTTCCATGAATTGCCTTAGTACTAAGATCATATGGTGAAAAAAGTAAGAAAGTCCTGGAACAACCACAAAAATCTATAAGAGCCACCATGTACCTTAATTGAGCATGGGAAGGAGCATCCCGTAATGAGGTAGGGCCAAGAAAAATAAGGTGGTTGGATTTTTCTAGGATGTCTATTTATATAAGTTGAGCTCCCTTGGTTTATGACTTTTTATGGTGAATACAAAAGGAAGTTAGACTTAGAACAGGAGAAAGAAAAGTAGTAGATAAGAACCACTTGATAGGAGAGATGAGTCTAGACAATTGGAGGATAGATCACAGGCAGTTTGAAGGTCAATAGGTGGGCTCTTAAATATCTTATATTTTATATTATTCATTTGTAATGAAATTATTATATTCCTTGCTTATTCTTCTTGCTTCCAAGGGAATAAGGCCACTTGGTTTATTCTATTTATTTTATTATTTGCCCATGGTTGAGCATTGGTTTCCATGTAGTGCTTTCCCATTTGAGGGACTTGGAGAGATTATTTATCCTTAGTTGATTGAAATGACTTCTAATTTATTGTATGAATACATTTATGTTGTTATGACACTAAGTGATAGTGGTCTATGAGAAACATATTCATATTGGTAGTGTATCCAAGTCCTCTTATGCTATGCATGGTGGAAGGTTTTTTAATCCTCCATGAATGTCCCAACAATAACATGGAAAAGTCCTCCTACACTGGGTATGGTGGAAGGTTAATTGACCCTTAATTGGATGTCATAGTGGTAGCAGTTGAAGTCATCCTATGCTAGGCATGGTGGTACGTTGTTCAACTCTCTCATTACCATTGGTAGGAAGTAATAGATTGAAACATACTCTTATTACTCCAATATTTTGGTGAGCTTTGTTATGCTGTGAAATTTTGCCTACTAGTTTTATATTTTTAAATGCTTAGATTCACTTGTGTGATCATTAAAATGTTTATTTGCTTGTATTTGGGATTGGGAATCTCCATGGGTAAAAACAAGAATTTAGACTATAGGGTGTGCATAGCCTTCCCTTATGTTAAGATATCATTGCCTAGATATCCACCCTTGCCTTTACCATCTAATATAAACATTCTCGGAGTTTGGAGTCTCGAGATTGAGGGTGTATAGAGTAATATCTTGATGATCACAAAATGGTGGGTAGTGAGCCTTCCTTAGTATGACCAAAAGATGCTTGGGATCGCATGTCAAGCATAATTGAATAATGACTGGTCCTCTATTATATAATTAGACCTTGAGATGTGCCTCTTTCTTTGTAATTAAAAGGATTAGTTCTATGGTATCATTAATGCTTTAGTAGCTAGCGTACTTGTGATATTCTTATAAAAGATAGAATTTGGATGATATTCTAACTATGGAATAAGACATTATTCTATTTACTAAAACATATATGTCAATATGAGATGTAATTATTTTTGAATGCTTTATTTATAGGATCTTGGAAAGATTCGTGTGTGTATCAAAATCATTATCCTTTGAGGCACTTTCACATGAATGAATAGATTGATTTCTTTGCTTATATCCTTGACATGAGTGACTTGTCTATGAATAATTATGCATCTTATTTACTTGAATGAGAAGAGTTAATGTAATTAAACTTATTAGAAGTAAGTGGAACTTAGATAAATATCTATGAGATTGTCATTGGGAATAACAATTCAACTTGTTAAAATGAATTAAACATTGATGTTTTCTAGTATTATTATGATAATCATGAATAAACACTTATGTTTCCTTTATCTTTAACCTTTTTAGAAAAATGAGTCATGTCTGGTTATGACCAATTGTATTTAGACCATTGGGAAGGAATCATTATGAAAAGTAAGACTCCCCTAGGATTTTATAGTTGAGTTTTTTCTTATTTTATGCCTTACCAATAAGTAGGGCATTTATAAAACTAATAAAGTTTCATTAATCTTAGATATTTGGCATTGTTTTTAATGAGTCATTCATTTAGAGACATTGGCTTAAGCAAACTCACTTTGTGTTCATTTTATGAATCAATTAAGACAATGATTTTATTGGTTTAGAACATGTTCTTCACTTTAAGGAAAGCTTTTGATTCTATCTATAATTGATATCAAAAATGTAGGCATGTATATTTTATCTTGTTATATTTCCAATTTTAGATTCATCTCTGTGTTTTGATTTGGATCATGCCTTAGCTGATTACTAATCTCTTGATGGCTGTTACCCTTAGTCATTTTCCATTAGTATGTCTTAGCTATTTTTAAATGAGATTCTTTCATATTTTGCCTTAGCTAAATTTCTAACTCTTTGAAAGTTTTTCAGATGATGTCACATGGCATCATCTTAGTAGTCCAAAGGATTAACTTGAAAGATAAACCTATAATTCCTTGGAGTTATACAAAATTACCAAGTGGCAGCATCTAGGAGTATGGAAGTTTAGAGAGACTAAGTTATTAGGGTTAATACCCCAATGCCTTTGCATGCTACATAATCTGAGTAGGTCAATGACCTTAAGGATTATGCGTTTGAGGTTGGGGCCCTTTAATTTTATTTTTCCTTAGTTGATTTTTATGACTTATGAGTGGTTCAGAGGAAACCACATGTCACCATCCTGCTAACCCAAAAGTGACATCAATGTGGTCTAATGTATGGTTGGTGTTAGGCCAGTAGGCTAGAGGGATGTTGGCACATGGCATCATCCTGATGAAACATAATCTTAAAAAGGATCGTACAAAGTGTAAATCCTCCAAGCCAATGAGTGAGTGGGATGTTTCCACATGACATCATCTTAATGACCCACAATCTTGAAGAGGACCATACAGAGAACATAGCCTCTAGATAAGTGGGTGAGTGGGATGTTGCCAAGTGGCATCATATTAATAACCCATGATACTAGAGTTAACCATATAAGGATATTACCTCTAGAAGAATGGGTTATCAAGATGTTACCACATGGCATCATCCCAATGATCCATAATCCTGAGGCTTAGGGTGTAACATGAAATATTATCAATCCTATGGATAATTGGTAGGATGACACGTGGTGAAAAAATATCCCTAAGAGCTCAAAGAATAAATTACATGGCCTTCAAATACATTAAATTATCCACATGGATGATGACTATGTCAAATTTAAACTAGGTTTAAATTTATGGTCATCTTAACATCATAATCACATCAATATTTAGTACGAGTTCATGGAAAATTTTGAGTGATGGCCAAATTAATTAGGACCATTGCCTTAAAATTTAGGGCATGCTTTGATTATGGAATTGTGGCAATGGTAGGGATTTCTTGAGTGTTGTGATTAACATGCATTCTTGTATTTGCTTATGTGTTTTTGATTGATTATTTGTGTTTGTTTGTGTCGTGTCTATTTTTAGAGGAAAAAAATGGGCATGACAATCATAACATAAATCTAAGATGAAATTACATCTGTGAATCTTATATTATGATAAAATTTGTCCTTAAGGTTGGTGGATGTGAAATAAGACACATTATATAATTTATACTAAAAAGGAAACCATCCTTATTTAGTATCAATCTAAATATATTGCTTTAGGATTTATTATTAAGTGTTATTAAAGTTAACATAGGTCAACATAGATTTACTCAATATATTTCCAATAAAAATGATCTCTAAAAATACTAATTTCCACTTGGAATAACATTTTTAGCATTCAATAATTCATTTTTTGTAAGGTTTAGAACATAGTTTCTTAGAATAATAGAATGTTGAGTTACCAACTATACATCAAGAATAGTTATAGTGAGTCTTATTAAAACATTCCTTTCTTCAAAATTTCTAAGAGAGAAAATTAAGATACCCATTACTTAATCCCATATTCTTCTAGTAAAATGACATTAATTAATATCAATATTTAGTATAAATATTATCACCATCTTTTTCTTAACAAAAAAAAAGTTATTTTAGAGATAAAAAATGTCAGGATCTAGGCTTAGAACAAAAATCTCTAATATCAATTGTTAGGACCCTAACAAGTGGTATCAGAGCTTTGTGCTCTGAGCCTAGATCTTGACAATTGGTATCAGAGCTTGGTTCACTAACACCTTGGTATCAGATTATGTTAGTGTTTGTTGATTACAGGTCACTCTCAGGGGTTTCTGATTGAGTGGGAGTAAAGTAATGGTAGAAGAAAGTAAGCTAAGAATGGAGAAATTCAATGGCAAGAATTATCAATTATGAAATTATGGAAAGAAAGGGCATGAAAAGAAAGATTGTTGGCTAGTAGAAGATCAACATGAAAGAAATAAAGAAGCAAATAATGCAGGTATTGTTGCGTGGGATGCTCTTATATGTTCCTTGGATAAAGTAGAATCTTGGGTTTTAGATTCTGATGCCTCTTTCCATGCAACCCCAAATAGAGTATTTTTCCATGATTATGTCCATGGAGACTTTGGAAAAATTTATTTAGGGGATGGTAAGCCTTGTCAAATGGTTGGCAAAGGGGAAGTGCAGCTGAAATTGTAGAATGGCAACACATGAGTGTTGAAGGATGTCATGCATGTCCTAGTCCTAAAGCAGAATTTGATTTCTATATGAAAGTTGGGTGATGAGGGTTGCACAGTAACTCTCACAGCAGAATCTTGGAAAGTTTCCAAGGGTGCACTTGTTTTAGCAAGAGGTAAGAAAGTAGGTACTCTTTATCTATCTACTTGTATTACTGATTCTCCTTCTATTTTATCTACTTCAAATGTAGATGTAAAGATGTGGCTCTATAGGCTTGGTCACATGAGTGAGAAGGGAATGGATGTTCTTAAGTCAAAAGGTATGCTTTCAAATTTGAAAAGCATAGATTGAGATTTCTGTAAGCAATAGAAGAAAGTGAGGTTTCTTGAAATTGGGTCAATAAAGAAGAAAGTAGCTTCTATTGGAGGATCATAGTATTGCATAAAGAGGAAATCTGATGTTTTTGACAAAGTTAAGAACTGGAAAGCCTTGGTTTTCAAGGAGAAGATGATGGACAGAGATCAGCTCAAGAGGCTAAAAAATTCTGAGCAGAGCAGTGTTGATTTGGACAAGGTTATGATCCAGAATGAGCTCACGAGTAGAAATCATCACTCATAAGAAAACATAGTTACCAACATTGATTAGGTAGGAACCAACATCGGTCATTTGCAGACCAAAGTCAGTGATGTCAGGTAGGTGGACACCGACGCCGGTCAAGGAACCAATGTCAACGATCAGGTGGAAATGACATCGGTCAGGTGCAGACTGAGGTCGGCCAAAGGTGACCGAGATCGGTCACTATTAGAATGAATTTTGGGCAGACAACAAGCTGTCAAGGAGTCTCAAATGCCCATGTGGAGGATTGAAAGGGTAAGTAATCCTCAAATTTGTTATTCCCCTTCTTTATACTACTTGTTGCTCACTGATGGTGGAAAACTAGGAAGTTTTGAAGAGGCAATGCAGGTAGAATCCAAGAAAGAGTGGGAGCATGGCATGAATGAGGAAATTGATTCCTTGGAAGAGAACCAAATGGGAGATTTGGTAGAGTTGCCAGATAAAATGAAAGCACTAAAGACGAATGGGTTTATAGGTTAAAGAAAGGAGAGAATGGGTAGGTGAGATAGAAGGCCATGTTATATGGTCTTGAGCAAGCTGCAAGACAATGGTGTTTAAGGTTTGATAGGTGTATGAAAAAGCATGGATTTAGTCAATGTCAATGTGACCATTGTGTTTATTTTACTAGGTTGGATAATATTAGCTACATTATCCTATTATTGTATGTAGTGTATATGCTTGTTGCAGGGTCACACATGTAGGAGATTGCTCAGCTAAAGGTAAAATTAGTTTAGAGGTTTGCCATGAAGGATTTGGAAGTAGAAAATAAAATCCTTGGCATGAGTATTTCTAGATATAGGGAAAGTCATAGGTTGATTTTGTCTCCAAAGGATTATGTGAATAAGGTAGCGGAGAGGTTTGCTATGTAGGATGCAGAACTGATTAGCACACCTATGGTTGGATAGTTCAAGCTGAGCTTAGAACAATGTCCTAAATCACATGATGAGGTTGAGTACATGGTATGTACTAGACCTGATATTGCCCAAGCAGTGGGAGTTGTCAGCAAGTTTATGGCCAATCCAAGGAAGGAGCACTGGAAAGCAGTTTAGTGGATTCTTAGGTATCTGAGAGGGACCAACATCAAGTATTTATGCTATGCAGGGTCAAGCACTTCTCTACATGGGTATGTAGATTCGGATATGGCAGGTGACTTGGATGATAGGACAAGCACCACAAGATATGTGTTCACTATTGGTGGAACGGCGGTTAGCTAGATTTTAGAGTTGTAGAAGGTTGTTGTAGTCACAGAGGCTAGCAAGGATAAGAACCCTGCAGGTATGTTAACAAAGCTGGGAACAAAGGAGAAGTTGAATCTTCATTCAAATTTTTTTGGTCTTCAAGACTAAACTTGAAGAGGGATACAAGCTAAAAACAAATTAGAAGATGTACAGGTACAGGTGTAGCTGTTTATCTCCAAGTGGGAGATTGTTAAGTTGTGGAGCTAAAAGCTTCACTGTTATGCAAATGGAGGAGGTTCCTGAGTGTCATAATAATCGACATCGGTCAGGCCAACCGACTTCAGTCATATTTAGTGTATAGAGCAACTAGCATTAGTTAGGTGTCAGTCGGCATCAGTCAGATAGAAATTGACGTCGGTCATCTCCAGACAGACAGAGACCGACATTGGTCATCTGTGCATTCCAGAACTAGTCTAATTTTAGATGGATAGTTAATTTACATGTAAAGACTAATTTTAGTCTTGAGTCTACATTTCTAATTATTATTTGTTTGGGGTTCTATTTAATAAACCCATGGGGCTGTATTGTAATTGGAGGATAGAAGGACTTGCAAAGGCAAGGACAAGATCCTTCCAAGTGTAAGATCAGCTGATCTGCAAGTAGCAAGATCAGGGAGATCTACATGGTAAGCAAGGTCAGTTGATCTAAATGGTGTGCAAGATCAAGGAGATCTGCAGGTGTGTGTGTGTGTGTGTGTGTGTGTAAGGTCAGTTAGATTTGTGGGGTAGCAAGATCAAGGAGATTTGCAACACAATAAGGAGCAAGATCAAGAAGATCTGTTGGTGGACTAGCAGTAGGCAACAACCATTGGGTTGATTGTCACTAACTGGTGGAGGGAACAACTCAGTGTTGAGTTGGTTTGTAATTGATTGAGAGAGAGAACTCTTGAGGGAGAATTACTGTACACCCAAGAGGTGTGGGAAGAGTGAGATTTCTTCATTGTATTTCCTTCTGGAAGAGTGTTAATACAAGATTGTATTGTCTCTCATATTCTGTGCTATTTCTGAATTCTAGTTACATATTACTTTTCATTAAATTCTGTGTTTAGTTGCTTATATAAAGGTAATCAATTGTACTCTTAAGGAGTAGGGTCCTAACAAAAAATGACAAAATTGTATGTAGGTTTGAGCCTAAATCAGATAAGACCTTAAATTCACTCCCAATGAATCATATCATCATATTATGAGTAATATACCAACACCTTCAACTTATATAAGTTATGAACACTTCAAAAAATTATTTTAAGTTTTAAAACATTATTTTTATAATACATATAATAATTAGCAAAGTAAACATAAACCCAATGAGGATATTCATTCTTACATCATAATAAATCTTTATTATGATAAAAATATCAAAATTTCAAGATAAATAAGTGAAGAGATTATAATTTTATTGGGTATACACATCCATAAATCATTCCAGATAAAAAAATTCACATCATGCTAATGAAAAGTTAGTTTCCAAACCCTAATCTCAACTTTTTTGATAAGGTGAACAAGTCTAAAATTAACATGGTAATTTTTACTTTTTAAACAAAAGTAAAATAATAGTTTGAGTGTTCGTAAACATAATATGGTACATCACAAAACACATTACGATACTTCACCTATATATTATCATAGAAAAAAAAGGTAAAATATCCCTATGAAAATGCATTTAAATCATATCTAAATATCATTTACAATAAAAACCTACTCTGCCTAGAATAAGGTTAGTCATATGCACTAGTTCATTAAGGATGTCCACTTATATGATGAACATGTCCTAATAATTAAGAAAACAAGGAATTATAACAATAATTCAAACCCATAATGTAATTTTAAGTACATGTAAATCTATTCATGGTAGGCATTCTTTGAAACTTGAGTTCTAAGCATAAATAATCCTACCAAGTTCTTAAATAAAATTTTCAAAGAAGCTTTACCAAAGCATAATAATATTTTCATATAGTTTAAAAATAGATCTCAATCCTATAAAAGTGATGATTATAAAAAGGATCTGAGTCACTCAGTTTCTTGTATAAAGTAAGCCTGAGTGTAATGATGATAAGTTTCACAATATCAATCAACCATTTACCAACTTCTATAGACATCTAAAACTAGCCACCAATGGATTTATACCTCACTTTAGACCAATTATTACTAACCATCAACCATCTAGCCTAAGAATTTATAAATTCCTTAATTTTGGCTTCATAACCATGTAAATAAATTAATTTGATCCATAGATTAATTAAATCATGCAAATACACATTGAATTAAATCAAAATCAAACAAATGTTCAAAATACCTAACAAGGATTAATTAAATCAAATACTAAAATAAATCAAAGTCCTAATTGAATTCATCCATGAGTTAATAAATTAATTATCAAAAAGAAAAATTCAAATAAATGAATATCTTAGAAATTACTTATTACCTTTTATGAGTTTTCATTTTGGAAAATATCTAGAAATATCCCACCCATGCCTATTTAATGCTAAAGCATGACCATTTTACACCTTTTGATTCCACTAAGGTTAGTTAACTCACAAAGGTTAAGTTTTAATCTATTCCAAGCTCTAACTATCCTCTAACTCACCTTAGGTTGGGGTTAGCTGTAATATATATATATATATATATATATATATATATATATATATGAGCTCTTCATTTAGCGATCTTGGATATAGTAATGTTATTATGCAAGAATTTGGGCATGAAGTAAGAGCATAGAGTTATAATGCCAAAATTCATCCAAGCCATTGAATCATCAAGTAATATCAAATCTAATCCAAGCATGAACATGGTGTCAATAGGGGATGGAGATATCCAAGCACTATTTATTAAGACCTATTGAGCACAAATCTGAGCAAGCCAACGAAGAAGCTATTTTGGAGTAATCAAAGATTTGGGTAAGAAATTGGTAGTTGTGTTCAAGTTGTCAATTCTTTCCATTTTCAGTTGTGTTTTCAATTGTTTTGTTCACCATTCTGCCCCCCATGATCTAGGAATAGAGATGTTAGATTGTTTAGTGAGTTTATTTTATTGTTTTTGGAACTAACTCCATACTAACCTCCTCTCTTGAGTCAAATTCCTCAATCAAATATGGAACACCTGATGGGACCCAACACATCTCACATAGTAAGGAGATTATTATGCAACTTTTAAATCTTCATTTGGATGCTTAAAGCTCTCTAAAATTGATTTTCTAGCCTTATTTTGGTCGGATTTCATTTTTGTTTAATTCACAAATTTACACAGTGACCAACAATGATTAGGTGTCCACCGATAGTTTGGATAAAGCAGTGATGGTTTGGTTATAGGGGGAAAATATCTTTAAAACTTTTATTTTGATTCTTTTTATCATACCTATTCTTGAATTCTAGGTTTTAAAGGCATCTAAATCCATCAACTAGACTTAACCTTACAGGTTTTTATTAGATTTCATCTAATCATTACCTAAATGGACACATTTGCCTTTTATGGTTTTGCCTTTGGGTTCACATGTTTTCATCGATGGTCTTTATTGATCCATGGTGATTTTACTTGATCATTGATGGTTATGGTTTAACTGATAGATAATGTTTTCTTAAAATCATTGACAGTTATCTTTGACCATTGATGGTCATTGTGGAAAATTAAATCCAAAACCTAAGAGATCTTTTTCAAACTTCATTTGATAATAATTGAAAGTGCTTCAAAGTAGGGGGTTACTCTCTTATTTTTTTAGGGGCCAAGGATTGATTTGAACACAATTTGTTTATTTTTGACTATTCACACATTTTATTTTGGGTTTTAAATAGAATTGTTCAAAGTTCAAACATTTCAATTTGGGTAAAAAATGAACATGTTTTATCTCACACATTTTAATGTTGTTGCTGAAAACAAACCTATGATTTAGCTAAGCCTTAGAAACATTTCTTCTTAATGCTTAAAACAATCTTTAAATCTTGAAAATTTTCAAATTGGTGTTTTAATCATGAACCTAGGATAAAAATTAAACACTTAAATCTTTGGGCTAAAAAAAAACTTAGAGGTTTTTACTTTATTTGGTTTTGTGCAATCCCTTATATTTTTTAACTTAAGCCAATGTGCTTAGTAATGAACAAAAATTACATTCAAATTTGGTTCTTAAAATAAACCTCACTCACATTTGTTTACAACTTGTGTGTTTTTTGTTATTTTTGCAAAAAGGAGTTTGTGCATGTATTCTCTACCCCCATCACCTATAGGGAACTTGTGGGATCAAAAGTGCCATTTTCATTGAAAATTGTGCCTTAGTCCAAAGGCATAAAAAATATGTTGTCAAGGCTTTCCCCAAGACTTGCATGGCTTGGGTGATCTAGAAATAATCATAAAGCCTTTTTACCTGGATTTTTATTTTATGCATTTGAGATTATGAGGGGGACTTCATTACCTCCCACAAGTTTTATAAGGAGGATTTGACCCATGGATTCATCTCCTAGCATAATCTTCAAAACCTCTCCATGGGGGGGGGGTATACAAATTTGTATCACCCCACTAAGATGGTGGTTTGAGCGGTTAAACCATCTCCATTAGTGGTAGGTTAATACCAAGATGTATGATCGATATAGACATCACAATAACTGAGCAAGTAACATATGTAGGGGTTATGAAAATTACTATACCTTTTTACAATAAGCCAATTGACATGGACTCAATTGACATACTTCTTCTCTTACATGCATATGTGAAAGTGTGTACACATGGGATCAATCTAGATGATAAAAAAAAAATTAGTTTTAGTTAACCCCACTTTGCCATACCTTGATAGGCTTTTAGGACAATTATACTTAGTTGTATTTTTGTTATTTATTATTTTATTGCTTTATTTGTTGAGACTAAAACTTGTTTGTTTGTTTAAGCCATGTCTAATCAAATTTGTTTATACATCACTCCTTTGTTCAAGGAGGTGTTATGTTGGTCATTTTATTACACACATTTGTCTTAGATTTTTGATAAACTTATTTATGTGTGTGTCACTTGTTTGATATGGGTACCATTGTGTTTCCCAAATAATTTAAAAGTCTTATGCCTTATCAAGTATTTGAAATAAAAAATTGATCACATCTTTTGAAAATGATAACATTGTTACACTACCCAAATTGTTTCAAAACTTGTCTTGTCTCAACTATCATTGTCAAAATTAATCATTTGAGCTTTATTAGATATTTTTTTAGCATGGTCATGTTGTTCAAATTTGTCTAGCTTGTTTGGTCAACTATAGCCTAGTTTTCAACATTCAATTTTTCAATTCACTTTGACAAGTTTGAATTGAAATGTTTATTGATTTCTATTTAGGCCTTATTTTGCAAGGGTTGATACACAAATCTTTCTTTTTTGGTTTATGTAACTTAGGTTAATTGATTACCCAAATTTTAAAACTATTGATTATCTAATCATAGAGCCTATCCCCATCTTTGTTTGTGCCTTTATTTGGGAGAGCACATCCTTTCTCTAGGTTCTTTTTGCCTTGTGCCTTATACCAACTGATCATGTTTATGTTTGATTCTATGTGTTGGGTTTATGTCAAAGTGTTTCAAGTTTTTTAGATTAAAATATCATCATCATATTTGTTTAAAGACTATATTTTGATGTTGTGTTTGGCCAAAATTACTAACATTTCCTGTTTGAGCCTAGATTTTGACTCTGCATTTGGATAAAAGACCTAGCAACATTTCCCTTTCCTAGTTTAAACATGCTTGGAACATTTTTAACATAAAGTTTGACATGTCTGTTTTTATTCATATGCTTGAAATTTTGTGTATGATATTTAATTTAGATTATTTTATGCCAATTCTTAACACAGACCATTTTAGAGATACAGTTCTATTTTTAGACCATTATTTGGAGATACAACTCTACCCCCTTTTTGACCATGTTAGACCAAGTTTGAACCTTGTGTCCTTTATAAATTATTTTTTAGAGTTTGTAGAACTCTACAACCTATTTATTTTAAAGCTTTCTTAATTGATAAAGATATGTATGTTACACTTATGGTGGAGTCACATACAATTCAATTTATAATAAAATGGCCACACAAATTGACTATAATCATGACCTATTTGAGGAATAACGTCAAATGCTTGTTTACAATATAAATAAAGTTACCAACTAGGATGACATGGTTTTTGAAGAAGACTTGGATGCTTTGGATTATGCAATCTATCATGTTCCATGATGTCCTAGACTTATCATTTTAGGACTTTGTCTTTTGTCTTGTTCAAACAACCAAGATCCATAATTCCCCATCTATATCATTTCAAGACTTTGTCCTTTAGCTCATGATAGTAACCAAGTTTTTCAAACACCTTATCACTACCATTTTAGGACTTTGTATTGTGGTTTATGCAAGTAATCATGCTCCCCAATGCCCTACCATTATCTAACCATCAACCATTCCTCATCCAGTGCCAATCATTCCCCACTTTGGAAAACCCTGAATGATCCAATCACAACCTCAACCAATCTAATCAATACCTTAATCAAGCCAATCATTTGAGGACCAAGATATATTCAAAACTAAAATTTTAGAATTGATTGTAAATAAATTACAAGAAAACCAACCAATCCAAGATGTTCTTGTTAAACCCATCATTTATGATAAGTCAACTTATGATGAATCACCTTTTAATCCTATACCTATTGTTGAGGAGTCTCACTCTAACAAGCCAGTCTTTGTTGAGTCACTTTTTAATGATTATAACCACCTTTGGATAAATCATTACCTCAACCATATGCCTATTTATAAAGAGCCTCTCTTTAACAAGTTATTCTCTAAGGAGTTGTCTCTTGACCTATTTCCCATTGTTGAGGAATCTCAATTTGACAAATTAGTCTCTATGGAGCCCACCATGCCATCATAAGCTATTACTTGTCCAATACCAAGTATTCAAAAAGACATTATTATAGAGCATCCACACCAAATAAAGAATCATAATTAGAGTCAAGTTCTATTCTTGAACCAACATCAAATTTAGCATCAGAATCAAAATCAACATAAGTCTCAACATTGGATTCAAAGTGCATTGAGTCAAAATCAGAATATGTTCATGATTGTTATAATGTTAGTTATGCATGCATTGTAGATCAATTTGAATACATTTGTGATCCTTCTATTATTTTTTAGGATGGTTACTATTAGCTACCCAAATTACACACTAGTTGAAAGGAGTGCTCAAGTCCTTCCCTCAAACTTGAACTAACATGGGAATGGTCTACGATTGTGGGTTGTCTATATATAAACCAAACCTCTAGGATTTTTAATGAGGCTAGCTCTTCTGATGCATCATTTTGGACCTTTACTTCTAAATCCTAAAATTGGTTGGGGTAAAAAGGAGCAATAGATTTGCATAAAGTAAAACCTATTGCAAGTTGTGGTGATGTACCAAGAATTTAACTAACCCACTCTTAGGCTTGAACTCTTTAACACACTAATGAAATATGAAAATAATTCAATGCTCACTATTATTTCTATGCAATATTATTTTGTATATAAGTTTTTTTATGTACTTAGATTAGGGAGTAGTGAAAATAAGGTCTATTTGAAGACACTTAAGCTTGGATATCCACTATATCCTTGAGAGATCAATGCTGAGACACACTATATGACTTGCAAAACATATTACTAGCACCTAGGTTGAGTTTGGACATGCAAAAAGAAGATGGTATTCATAGATGCATATTATGCAAACATAGAACATTGAATATAGATTTAAAAAATGGCTATAAAACACTATATTCACTACTCTAAGAGGTGTCAAATAAATTCTAGCAAAGTCTAGTCATACTAGCCTAAGGGATCCAAAATAATAATTCAAAGGCTATATTTATAATAGAAGGGAAGCAAGAGAGAGGGGATTTTGGTACTCTAAAAGAGAATCAAATGAATTCAAATCCATTTGAAAATATGTTATAACTACCACCATAAATCAAGCTCATTCAAACCCTTCTTGATTCATCTAGGTCACTCTAGTTTATTGCATCATTGCAATATATTCTTTGTGATGCTCCATGGTAGTTGTAATGGTGGGATCAAGTCACTTTCATTTGTCCTAATGTGAAATTACTTATGATTAGTTTATTGATGCATGCCCAAGTGGGGAGAAAGGTCACTCTCATATAGTTGGCTTTAGCAATAGTCACCAAAAGTTTATGTGATTGTCATATAGGTCTTTAATGACACCATTTGATCCTAGAAAATCCACTCCTAGCTCAAAATAAAATATGATCGAGCTCAAATCCATCATTCTTGATTGCCTTAGTAAAAAATTGACTCTCTGACCTCTCCCTAAGTTACTTGGGCTCTCCCTTACTCTCAACCTTTACTTTTATTGGTTGTTGATTTTTGATCTAGATCATTGACTCATCCCAACTCACTCTGTTGATTTGTTTGTGTATGGATGCCCATGAGCTATCACTTTTTACTAGTCTAATACACTTGTGGCATTTGCTCTTGAGATTTACTAATTATTTAACTTAGCTCACTCCTTTGGATTTGCCAAGTCCAAATGAACATGAGCCCTCATATTTACCTTTGAATTATTAACCTTGTCCCTACCTATGACATGTGTTAAACATGTATTAATCCATAGGATCTTGCTGTCAATCACCTGTGCACAGTCAGATCTATTTAATAGCTCATGATATCATGCCACTTGGTATAATTATGCTAATCCTTGCTAATTTTAAATTTAAAAGGATACTTATTGAGGCTTATAATTGACATCTATGTGATTGTCATTTGATGTTTGTGTGAATGTATTTGACATCCTGCAGATCATCAAATTTAGGCTCATGTGGATTTCTATAGTGGCTTTATTTAGAATACCTTTTTTGAAGGAATTCATTTACATTATCCTTGCATTAAGCAATTATTACAGACAAATTTTTTTGGCATGTTCATGTCTTTAGGGTCTTTGTCTTGGATGAAATGTCTAAAATAATTTTGCCTTCAACAAAATTGTCCTAGATAATTTTCTCAAAGAAATTATGCCCTTAGAATGTCCTTCAGGCTTTTGACATAGACATTTGGAACCTTAGAATCAACCTTCAAAAAAATGATTTGGACCCTTTGGGAAGTACACTTTGCTTAAAAAGTGCCCTTCAGAACCTTTGAGTTGGATTACTTTCCTTGCAAAATATCCTTTAGGACTTTTGAATGGATAATTTTCTCAAGAAAAGACTCTTTGGGAAATTTTTTTTGGGCACTTGCTACCAAAAGGACCTTTTGGAACTTTGAAAAGTACCCTTTTTCTTTGGAACACTTTTTCCATGAAAGAAATGTGCCTTTAGTAAAATTGTTGTAGAACAATTTTCCTAAAAGAAATCACACTTAGATAATAAAAAGGTGGAAATTTTCTCAAAAGAATAAACCCCTATTCTTTTGCTGTAGGATTTGTGGTGGAACCCTTCCTGCAAAGCAAATCCAAATGTTATACTTAGTCAAAATTGAAAAAAACTTCTAAGTATAAACTTAGGCAATAGTGTATATAGGTAAAGCTAGACTTGTTCCTACAACCATTGAAACATCATGAACACCTACCCAGATCCCCACTAGCTATAATGTTGAGCCTGATTCAAAACCACCTAATCTATTCATTAAATTTTGAGACCTTGATTAGCTATTTAAACTAGGTAGAAACTTGATATGTGGGCCAAAATGGCTAATAATTTTGGTGACTCAGTTGGCTTGCATGCTTGTCTATGCAAAAGAACTCAGACTGTGATCAAGCCTACTCAAAAAATGAAAAAAACAACTATTTTCAAGAAGACTTTGCCTAATTTTTGGAAACATTTCTTAGAGTAATGGGGAGGGAAAACAAGAAAAAAATCAACAAAAGATAAAGTAACTAACTAAACTATGAATATAATGACTAACAATAGTAATGTGCAAAAACACTTACAAGAAAAGAACAAAACTGTCTACTTATGTACAAGAAGTGAGATATGGGACTAGTAGTAGAATTTCATATACCTCCCATTGATAGGGATGGGGATATTCTCTCCATTCAATTTGGCAAGATCAAAATCATTTCTCTTTTTGTAGCTTGTGATAGACATAGGGTCCACTCTAAAGACTATCAAACTTGGAGTGTTTTCCTGGTATTACATGGTCCTCAACCCATTTGAGGACTACATCACCTTACTAGAATATATTAGATGAATATCTTTTATCAAAGGTCATCTTGACCTACTAGTTAGACCACATGGCATGCATGAAATCATCCCTTATTTCCTCTAGCTCTCTTAGTTCATTCATCCTAACCTCTATTTCATCACTTTCTATAAGCTCTAGTTGGTGTGAAAGTTCCAAAGCTGGAAGCTCCAATGAAATGGGTAGCCTTGCTTCTCTTCCATAGACTAATAGATAAAGGGAGTTACCAGTGGCATTATTGGGGGTGACCTTGTCAGCCCATAAGGTAGTCTTTAGTTTTGTGTGCTAGAATCTTTGATTATCTTCTATTGTTCTCTTAATGATCCAAATCAGGTTCTTATTAGTGGACTCAGCTAGTCCATTACCCTATGTATAATAATTAGATGAAGATGTTAGATAAATAACCTACTCAAGATCCCACTCACATACCTTTATGCTACTGAATTCCAAAGCATTATCTGATATTATGATGGATGGTGCTCTAAAATGGGTTCTACGCTTTCATATAACTCAAAAATAAAGTTCTCATTTGCTTCCCTCAAGGGGACTAATTCCACCCACATGGTGAAGTAGTTTGTGTCTGTCAAGACCCACTTATGGCCAACACTAGATGGAGGATTAATAATGCCAATGAAGTTTAAACCCCATTACATGAAAGGTTGTTCAACTTGAATAGGTTTTAGTGACATAGTAGCTAGCTTTTGTTTCCCCATAAACATGACACATTTTGAACACATCCTCACCCATGCATGTGAATATCTAAATACATTGGGCTAAAAGTAAATAGATTTGATGATTTTTGTAGCTATGGTTATAGCTACAAAATGGTCTCCTTAAATACTATCATGGAATTACTGAAGAAGTTTATCAAATTGGTTAGTTTCAATACATCTTAAAAGCATACCTCCAATGTCCTTTTTGAACAACACTCCATCAATCATAATATATGGCATTAATTTTACCCTAAAGTGTCTTCTTTTAACTACATTGAAACCCCTTGGACACTCTCTTATTTAGAGGAATTTATCAATATCCTATGTCCAGCTAGATGGAACAGTGTCTTCATCTTCCTATTGATTGCCTTGGATTACCAAGATTGTCTCTTTTTCTTTCTCACATATTCAGCAAGATGTTCACATAATCCCTTTCCTCCAAATAGCTTTTTTATCCTAACCTCAATGTCATACTCCATATAATTGATGACCCATCTAGCTCGCTTTTCATTCAAATATCTATTGAGGATAACATACTTCACACTTGGGTGAGCCACCATTAGTATGATCTTACTATTTGAAACTAGTTGCATAAATTTCTTCAAACTTCTAAAAATAGCAAGCACATATTTTTCAATAGAGCTATAATTTATTCATAACATTCTAAATCATGGTTGAAGAAAGCAATGGGTTACTCTAGATCTTGATCATTCTCCTGCATGAACATGGATGAAATTGCATCTAATGTGGAAAAGGCATACAAATAGAACTCTTTATTGAAATATGGATTTAATAGAGTGAGGCATGAGATATGGCCTCCTTTATGGCCTCAAATCTCTTCTTTCCTTCTTTTTCCCATGTGAACTCTTTGCCTTTTCTCAACATATGAGTGAATGGCTTGACCATCTTTGTAAATCCTAGAATAAACTTCCTAATGAAGTTGATCTTACCCAAGAAGCTCTATAAGCCTTTCTTGTGTTTGGGAAATGATAGAGTAAGGATTACCTATATCCTCTCTAGATCAATGGATAGACCAGCTTCAGACACCACATGTCCAAGAAGTCTCCCTTTGTGCACCAAAAAAATGCATTTCTTTGGATTCAAAGAAACTCCAAATTGTTTGCATCTATCAAAAATAGATCTTAAATGTGTTAGATGATCATCAGGGTCTTTTGAGAAAACTGTTATATCATCAAGGTAAACTAAAACCATATCATTCATAAGACCATGAAAAGAAACATCCATTTCTCTTTGGAAGGTTACTCCAGTATTGGAGAGTCCAAAATGCATTTTACAATATGCATAGGTACTGCATTTTGTATTAAAGGTAGTCTTATGCCTATCTTCTTCTTTCACCATGATCTACTTATAGACAGAGTAGCCATCAATAAATGAGAACCTTTGATAACTTGCCACCTTTTATAGAATTTGATCCATGAAGGGAAGTGGGTAATGGTCCTTTAGGGACACCTTATTGAGGTCCCTAAATTCAACACATAATTGAATCTCTCCATTCTTTTTTCTCACTGGCACAAGGTTTACCACCCAAGAGGAATGTTTAATTGGAAATATTATCCTAGATTCGATCAATTTATAGAGTTATCTTCTCATGAGATCCTCCACTCTTGGGTTGACAGGTCTCTATTTTTTCCTGACTAGCTTGGCATTACTTTCTAATTCAATGGTGTGTTAGGCAAGCTTGGGGTCAAACCCTTTCAAGTCTTTGTACTCCCAAGAAAAAATCAAAAAATTCTTGGCATAAAGCAACAAATATAACTCTTTACTCCATTGTATTGACCTTTCCTAGGTCCAATAGCTTTCCCTTAAAGATGTCTATCCTTTCATAGTGTTCCTCTTTAGCTGAGATGCATGCCTCCCCTTTTCTTACTTGGTTATTTTCATTAAAGATTATCTCTAATGTCACAAGTCCTTTGGGAAGCTTGTTTGATCTTAGCTATACTATTTGGTCATCATATTGATTCTAGAACTTGTCTTGGTTCCTATGGATAAAATATACCTCTTACATTAGAAGACATATGTTTTGATCATCATTATCAGAGACTTGCCAACTCACCTCATTTTTAGGTACAACTAGTCTACATATAATCTTTACCTTGTCTTGGCCTTGGTTGATTTTGACTCTTACTATCTCATATTGGGCACCAATGGTAGCAAGCATGTTTGTTTGTTGATTTGATTCTCTTGGTATGGATTGGATATCAAACACCAAGAAATCTTCCATTAGGTCCCATACTTGGTGCTTATAGGATTTTAGATGGTGAATCTTGACTAAACTTAGGACTCTCACCTATTTCAATACAAGTTTGTTTCCACCTTTGACTTTGAGGAGTTTGATACCTCTCTTCATTGATTATTGCAAACCATGCAAAAGAGCTTCATATTCAACTATATTTGAGGTGAAACTTAATTAGAGTCTTGTATTAGAATGGTATTTTTGACTTGAGGGTGAAACCAACATGGCTCCCACTCTGCTTCCATTCTTAGGCCTTGAGCCATTAAAGAAAAAGGTCCATTCACTATCTTCTTCTTGAGCATTGTTAGTTAAGGAAGGTATTATAACACCTTGCTCATGCAAACAACACACTCTCAAGTCTATCTCTTCAATGATGTTGTATAGATCAAATCCATGGTTATTAAATACCCACTCATCTAAGTATAGGTTTGATATTCCTTCTAGATGACTATGGAGTTCTTGTTTAATAACCTCTTCAACTTCCTTAAATATGGTACAATTAGCATTTGCAAGATTGGGCATGTAGGGCTTTAGGTGGAACCTGGATATAGGCTTAGACCTTATGGTGACTTTGGTCCCATACCTAGTTCTAAAAGCCATGTATGACTAATTAGACAATAGATAACCCCTAATCTTAGAAGTGAAGTCTCTAGATAAGCATAGGGCAAAATTGGGGGTAGGTCTACCACCATTACATCTTGGGAAATGAAATAGTTTGGACATGTAACCAAGGTTATATGAATATCCTTCAAGATGACTAATATATTAGTAGGGGAGCCATCTAATTGGAGCACACCCTTTTCATTAGGCACATATTTGAGCCCAAGCTTGTCTACTATGGCTTTAGGCATCACTGAGGTTGAAGCACCCGAGTCAATCATGCAATTGTGCACCAAACAATCTACTATGATGACTGACATATAAATTGGGGGAGGCTTTGAAAACTTAGGAGGGACAAAATTTTGAGGTTGAATTATGCTTGTAACTTGATTAGTAACTTGGCTAGGGGCTCAGTTAGGTTGATTATCATTGATGAAAATATCATTTACTTTATCAACCATTTTTTCCACCTTAGAAAGTTTAGAGAGATCTTGATGCAAAATCTCTTTTTGCCTAGGGATATAGAAAGTATCATACATGGACATAGTTACATTAACCTTATTTAAATTATCCATAATACTAAAAGGAAAACTAGTACCTTGGACTACCCTCTCGAGGCAGAGGCATCACTTGGTATCTGGGTAATATGAGGAACAAAAGGGGACCTCTATTACTATCCATGGGATTAGGGCACTTATTGATTTATAGGAGATTTAGAAGCTACATCTAAAGAAGTGGGTTGATGAATAGTCTAAAGAGGTGATGCATAAGCCTTAGGTTACCCCAATTTGTCCTCCAACATCCTTTTCTTGGCTCTTGTCTGAACTACAATTGATTCATTTATCCTCTGGGCTTGTCCCATATTAGTTTCTACATGCTCAAACACATATTCCCCTTCTTAAAAATTCATGTATGTGGTATTATAAGGTGTTCCACTCATGATACCTTGTTGCTATCTCTGAGCTTCTGATCATGACATGATAGTCATGTTGTCTTGACTCATTCGGGGAGCTTATGGTGGAAGAGGTATCATGTCATGACTTTGAAATAAAGGAGCATGCTACCAATTAGGGTATTAATACATGCTTCTAGTAGTGGACATCACCATCTCATTGGACTAACCCTCTAACTACCATGGACCTTCTTGAGCATAGTTATTTTGAGTTGGCATAATAGCTCTATAATTACTTGGAGCATCAAGATTGTATTACATTGACTGAGGCTTTTGCCCTTGTCCTTGTTGATTGGTTTACTAGGGTGGCCTATTATATTAAAAATTATAATTATTATTATAGTATGAATTGTATGTTGGATCATATTTCCTTTCCATTACAACTAACTTGTTGTTTTGGGCTTTGAGGAGACTCTCTATCTTCCCTAGTCTATTAGTTTTCTCACCTTCTATTTGATAAAACTTTGTTGATTCTGGAACTAGAGTGACAATTGGAGTAGGAGGATGTATTTTTGGAAAGAGAGGCATTGGTGGCTTTGGAGACAACTTCTTTGATTTTATAAGGTAATTTTCATCCCTAATTATTAATTTAAAATCTCCAAGTAGGGTATTCCCTCCCATGGATTGAATCATTATGACTACATCTAAGTTGAGAGCCTTAAAACAGTATAGAAAAACATAGTTGGGCATAGGCTTTATCACTATGGGAATTATATCCCAATTTTTCTAGAATATGTAGTTGAAATCCACCATGAACTCATTAGGGAATATTTTTATTATTTTGAGCTACTCTTCAAGTGAAAGATGATCACTCTTATATTCAAAGTGCTTGCCCAGGACCTATCCAAACTCATCCTAGCTATTTATTAATCCAGGGGCCAACCCTCTGAACCACTAAAGTGTTTTACCTTTGAAAGAAGTTGATAACAAACTCATTAATACATTTTATTAGGTTACATGATGCACTAAACATAGGTTAACAACATCTAACATATGCTCTACATGAGTAACTAGATTTTTTCCAATTTAATAGGTAAGTGCCTTCAAAGTTGAGACTAGAATATCATCCCATTGAGTAAAATTTAAAGGACTACCACCATTACATAGCATAAAGGCTTGCATTATAGGAATAGCCATCTGAGGTATGGGGTTTATAATAGTCCTTAGATAGACAATACTAGATTGAACAAGAGGATTTTGGGCAACAATAGGGGGAACAAGAGGGGTAGGTGTAGGATTCAACTGAGGGGCCTTCTTTTTCTTTATTGATTGTAAAGGTAGCTCAGATAAATTAACTCCCTTCCCTTTTATGGAGGATATTGTGATAACTCTGGGGGGAATAAAAGATTATGTAAGCCTAGAAATGAAACTCTGAAACTCATTGCTATACTCAAATAAGCAAGATCGTTGGTCCCATCAAATGTGCCAAAATTGTTAACACTCTAGATTGCACCCTAGATGGAAGGAGTGTTTAATTCCTACTTCCAAACCTAAACTAACATGGGATGGTCTAAGGCCATAGGTTGCATATATCTAGACTAGACCTTTAGGATTTTTAATGAGGCTAGCTCCTTTGATGCATCACTCTGGACCCTTTGATTCTAAAACCTAAAATTGGTTGGGGTGAAAAAGGAGGAGTTGCATAAAATAAAACCTATTCTAAGTTAAGATGATGCACCAAGAATTTATCAAATCCACTCTCAAGATTGGATTCTTTAACACACTAATGAAATAGGAAAATAGTGAAATGCTCACTATGTCTTCTATGTAATAGTATTTTGTATAGAGGTCTATTTGATGTGCTTAGATTAGGAAGTAGTGAAAATAAGGTCTAGTTAAAGACACTTAAGTTTGGTTATCCAATATATCCTTGAGAGATCAATTTTGAGACACACTATATGACCTATAAAGAAGATTTATAGCACCTAGGTTAAGTTTGGACATACAAAAGAAAGATAACATTCATAGATGCATATTACACAAACATAGAACACTAATAATGATTAGAAAAAATGACTGTAAAAACATTGAATACAATTCTTGTAGAAACTAGTCATACTAGCCTGAGAGATGCAAAATAATAGCTTAAAGGCTATACTTACATAAAATTAGAGAAAGAGAGAGGGAGTTTTTGGCACTCAAAAGGGTATCAACTGAATTCAAATCCATTTGAAAATTTGTTACAATTACCTTTGCTAGAATGCTCATTCAGACCATTTGATTGATCCAAGTCACCCCAATCCATTGCATCATTAAAATACCTTCTTTATGATGCTCCATGGTAGATACAATGGTGGAATCAAGTCATTTTTACTTTTTCCTGATGTGAAACTTTTTTAACTAGTTTTTTGATGTGTGCCTAAGTGGGGATAAAGGTCACTTTCTTATGACTAGCTTTGGTGATAGCCATTAAACTCTACGTGTCTTACTTTATAGGTTCCCAATGGAACCATCTAATCCCAAAAAATCTACTCTTGGACCCAACTAAAATATGCTCAAGAACAGATCCATCATACTTGCTTGCTTTAGATGAAAATCAACTCCTTGACTTCTACCTAAGTCATTTGGGCTCTCCTTCATTTTGATTGGTCATTGGAACCCAACCTGTATCCTTGATTCATATTGTTAGATTAGCCTAAGGTAAATGAATGTTAGACACTGATCTTATACCAATCAAATTCACTTTGGCTAGTTGTATATCATGTTTTTACTCTTGATCCTTTCTCACTCTTTAACTCATCTTGCACCATTGGATTAAGATGTATGATCGAGCGAGGACCATTGATCTTGTTGGGACCCACTATTTGAAACCCAATGGCTACCTCATGATTTTAAAATTGATAGTCTATGGGACATCAAATGATGTTTGCATGACCATAATTCACATTCACATGAGTGTCAAATTTAAGCTCAAGAAGATCAACTTTTTTCAAGCTTAAACTTGATGTTAGTACAAATATCTTCAAATTTTCAAATCCAAATGGCTATTTCCTTTATAACTTTTGCTAGATAATTCTTTCAAGCCTTGCATGGAACACCTTTTTCTAAAGGAATTCATTTACCTTATCTCTATCTTAAACAATTCTTACAAATAAAATGTTTGAAATAATTCATGTCTTGGTCCCTTGCTTTTTACAAAGTGCCCTATGGAACCTTTGAATCAAATCACTTTGCTTTCAAGATATCCTTTAGGACTTTTGAATGGACAATTTTCTCAAGAAAATACCATTTGAGAATTTTTTTTGGGTTACTTGCTACCAAAATGACCTTTTAGAACTTTGAAAAGTAACCTTTTGCTTTAGAACACTTTTTTTGCTGAAGAAATGTACCTTTGAGAAAATTGTTGTAGAATAGTTTTCCTAAAAGAAATCACACTTAGATAAAAAAGAGGTAGAATAATTCTCAAATGAATCAACCCCTATTATTTTATTATGGTATTTGAGGTAGAACCCTTCCTTTAAAGGAAATCCAAATTCTAAACTTAGCCTAAAGTGAAAAAACTTCTAAATATAAACTTAGGTAATAGTGTAAATAGGCAAAGCTATACTTGTTCTTGAAACTATTGAAGCATCATGAACACTTGCCCAGATCCCCACTAGCTATAATAGTGAGCATGATTCAAAACCACCTGATCCATTCATCAACTTTTGGGACCCTAATCAACTATTTAAACCAGGCATAAACTTGATATGTGGGCCAAAATGGCCAATAGTTACTTTTACATCAACACAAGTTCTCTTAGTATCTTTCGAAAGGATTGTATAGCCTCATCCCATTCTATTAGCATTCCACATACCACTACCACCAACCCAAATATCCATGTTATTGACATTCCACCTCTCACAAGTGTATATTGGGACTTATATAATCACACCTTATTTAAAAACATCCATGGTGACATATTAGTTGAAGAATAATAACAAGGAGGCCAAGACCAAAATCATGCAAAAGAAGAACATTCTCTTAGTAAAACCTTTTTGAAGGTGATAGGTGACAATAAAATTTCAAACTCATCATCTTCTAATAAATTTTTTTTGGAGGCACTATAAGATAATCAAATTTAGAAGTCAACATTCCTTAGTGAAACCTTCTCAAAGGCACTAGGGGACAATAAAGATAACTTCATTGGTAGAAACCTCTTCGAGGCACCAATAGCTAAGCACAAAAGTTATTCACTACTTGATGAATAAATTATCAAAGATCAGATCAAAATAGATTTTAATCTACAACATAATCAGATGGTAGCTACTCTTAGGCCCAAATAATAAATTTTTTTGGTGGTCCTATCAAGAGCATATTCAAAAGTCTTCAGCCCCACCACATCCAAAGTTATGTCAAATCTAGAATCAACAACATTGTGTGCGCCTAAAAATTTGATCTTCATTTGTTTCCTAACCATCATCTATACCATTGTCATCCACCATTCCATTTTATAATCAAACCTATCATCCAACACTTATCCATCCTTGGCAACACTCTCTTTTTTAGAAGCTAAAAAGATACCTTATCTATATGTTTTAAGGAAACATAATCAATGATTGACAAATATCACAATAACATTATCAAAGTTGAATTTATAGCCAATTCTTGATAGAGAAAATATTTAGATGAGGTGTGGTCTAGTAATTAATATGATTGATTATTTTGGTTGTATCACTTGTTGAGTAGGACATGCATCTCCACATCAACATGAACAGCATAATCATTTACCATACCTAGGCCAAACACATCCAAACCAAAACTATCATCAACCATAATCATGTACCATGCTATTTTAATTTAACATTCCTTTTACCATTACTACATACTTTGTCAATTTAACTCATCACTTGGGGCCAATTAATCCTACCATCATATCATTACTACTAGACTATCATTATCCTATCACTTATACTTTCTACCAGCCTATTCTATAAACCAAAGCATGCTTTGATCCATCCTATCTTAACCCATTTGAACATGGTTCATCCATTGGTTTTAAATTTTTAGCATGAAGAATCAAATTAGTTTTAGTAGCTATTTCAACCATTTTAGACATAGGTAGTATTTTGGAGTAGTAAGATAGAAGTTTGGCAGTTGCATCCTTCATTTCTTGTTTTATTTTTATATCAAGTTTATTTACGTGAGCCTGATTATATCAATTACTAGGGAAAATTAGTGTTTCATCAATATTTATACTAATTATAATTGCCTATGGGAAAATTAGTATCATTGATTTGATTCATTATTTCTTAGTTATAACCACCTATGGGAAAACGAGGGGCAACAATTATTTATTATGCCTCAATGTACCAACTATACTGTGCCATCATACCAAATGTGCCTATTTTATTTGAATTCACTACTACATTATTTAGACTCCTCCATTGTAAGGTGGAACTACTATGACCTAGGGCCATTTTGGGACTATGTGGGTCATACTTGATTCACATTGAGGTTAGTTTAATCCCCATTTGCCATCACACTTTCACCATTTTACGAGCATCTATTTTAATTTATAACACTCTCATTGTTTTAAAAGTAACCTAAGTCATGACCTCACCATTTTGTGAGCTTATACCATTTGGTATTTCATCATTCTTGATTGAGTTGAGATACCTAGAAAATTCTAAAAACATTTGCAAAATTATTTATAAAAATCAAAACATTGACCATTTCTTTTCCTTAAGGATTCTAGGAACCTTTACTAAGTCAAAATAAATCACTCGTCACTTAGTTTCCCCATCCTTTTTGGCTTTTTATCCCATGCTCTTACCATTTTACAAGGTCATTCCTATTATTCTATCATATCCATCATGTTTGTTTTTCATCAGTTACCTTTTCATTTTATTTCCTAGGAGAAATACATTTGGATTTATATTTTATTGAATATATCATCCATGGAACTATGTAGGCAATGTCCACTTGCCTAGTGCATATGGAGACAACTCAGTCACCCCTCCTTTTTCTTTTATTCCCCCATCATGTTTATTTGTTAAGTTGTCACCTATTTTGTAGGGGTAATATTCATTGCATTATTCATGTCATATTGTTTTTACTAATGTGATATAGGAATTTGACTCAAGAGAGGATGGTTAGTATCATGTTAGTTTCAAAATGAAAATAAAATGAAAGAAACATACTAACTAGCATAACATCTCTAGGCCTAGACACTAGGGAGAGCTTAGTTAACAAACATGAATAAAAGACAAAACTAAAATGTAAAATAAACCTTTTTTATCTTCTTTGGATGCTCCAAAATTATTGTTTTAGTGGCTTTCTCAACTTGTGCTTATGAAGTCTTTTGCAATGGAAGCTTGGGTACCTCTATCTCTCCTTGGCACCTTGTGGTATTGGCTTGGCTTGGCTTGGAATCAATTTGGCATGGTAACACTAATTACAATAGATTGTAGAATAATTTGTGCATTATAACTTTGAATTTTCAAGACTTTGAAGATATTTAAGCATAATAACTTTGCACCAAAATAGCTTAGAAATTATGTTCATGACCTCTCTGTTTATAGATTTTTGAGAATGTCTAGAATCAACTTGAATCATCCATCTTGAGATTGAGATGTGTGGTTGAATATTAATTAAATTTTTGGAATTAATTTTTTAATTATCCTCATCATGGCATTGAAAGAAGGGGAAATTAAGAGGCATGGAGGGCATCATGGAAGGCATTGATGAGGTATGGAGGGCATGAATCTTGATATTTGTGGCATTTATGGCCTAAAGATGTCTTCCCAAAAAATGAGGTCACCTGATGAGGTAGATATTCCATATTCATTTTCAAAAATAAGTATTCAATAAATTTCCATGGAATTCTTAATTAATACTTGGTTTGGGTTGATTAGCTCTTAAGCATGATTAAGCACTTTGTGCACAAATTACTTAAATTAATTAGAATGCCTTGTTATTAGTCTAAAATTTGAATGGATTAGCATTGAAAGGTGATGTCAGATGCATTAGAACTATATTCCCATTTATAATTTTACCAATAAAAAATAAAAAAGGCACATATCTCATGCAAGAGGTTTAATAGGAAAGAGCAATCCAGAGCACCTAGGTGCAAAATTGGCATTTTGACTTGGAATGATCTGATCAAAGTTAGCTAGCCTATAAATTGCAATTCACCATTAGGGATACCCTATCCAAAATTGGCACTTGAATATGTCAATTTCACATCATTTAATGATTTTTAGTGTTTTTAGGCCAAATTGTGCATTTTAGGTAGAAATTGGCCAAAAGCTTGATTGGAGGTTATCAATGGCCAAATTTAGGTGTCTACAATTTGCCCCTTTTTGGGAAGGCATTTCAAGATATAAACATAATAATGTCTTCTCAAATAATGAGAGATGGCCTGTATGCCAAAAAGAAGATGATGGCTAAAGAACAAAGCTCCAAATGGTTTTGTAAAGCCTATGATGATACCCCCTCGAGGGAGTGGCCATCACATTTGTTGATGGATGGTCCCTCAAAAAGAAACAAGAAGAAAGGTGGAATTAATCCATGGTTGAGATTAATCCAAATAATAAAATGCTTCCATGCATTGATGCAAAAAGGATGTTGATTTGCCTAAAGGTAGTTATAATCAAGAATAAAAGTCAAAATAATTATTTGCCCATAGGTAGTTATAATCATTAAGTAGACCTAGATTAGCTAAAGATGATTATGCTCTAGTTAGGGTTGATTAGAAAGCATAACTAAAATATATAACCTAGAATACAAATTAAAAATGAGTAGGCATAAAGTGATGAAAGAGATGAATAGAAGAATAAGATTGATCAGTGTGAATGATTTAGTTGTACCTATCAATGAGGAGACGCTCATCTTGATTAGCAATGATATAACTAAAATGGTTAATGGGTTGATTTGATCAAGGGTGGGATGGAAGGATTTGCCAAGGTGCCAAAGAGAAACTTTTGTAGATTCATTGATTGTAGACCTTTTTGAAGCTGATTTTTGTTGTAACATGTGATGATAGGCTTCATGACAAAACACCATGAAGACTTGGCCAAAATATGCATAAATATTGACTCCTAATATCCAGTAAACATGTAAAAATAATACACCAATGATAAAAAACCATGATGATAATATTGACATATGAATATGGATAGACTCAAGAAAAACATGCTCGAAGAATCACCTAATAAATGTATATAAACTGATTCAAGGCAATAATGCTAAAAGAAAACAAACAGGTAATTGAATAAAAAAACAAACAAATAGAAAAATAAACAAACAAACAACCTAAAATAAACAAATAAACAAAAATCTTAAAAGCAAAAGAAAACATCTTAACAATGACAATGCCCCAGTAAGGTAGATTGAGGATAACTGACTAGGCTTAGATAGGACAAATATTTTTGAAGTTTTAAATATTAATAATATTTTTGGAATTTTGGGGTATCTTAACTCATTAGAGAATGACAAGATACTTGCTCACAAAATGGTGAGAGCATTTGTCTTAAGTTGCTCACAAAATGGTGAGGGCATATGGAAAGGGGGACTAAGGTGACCTCAACATGAATTGAACATGACCCACATAATCCTAAAATGACCTCAAGTCATATTAATTCCATCTACACAAAATGTAGGGAAAAACCAACTAGGTCCCAAAAAGTTCTCAAGTTTGGCAAATGGCCAGTCAAATGAAAATAATGATGGCAAGGTGATGTGGTAATACATGATAAATAAATGTTTCCCCTAGTTTGACCATAGGTGGTTGTAACTAGGATATAATGGCATAGGTCAATGATACTAATTTTCCCATAAGTGGTTATAATTAGTATCAAGACTAGTGAAACATTGATTTGCCCATAGGTAGTTATAATCAGACACACATAAAAAAATGTGGATATAGGATGAAAGATATTTTGATAGATCAATTATCATACTACTTTCATAAACTTTCATTGAAACAAAAATTGGATTGGTTATTGAAAATTGATCGAAATCCTCTCACAAAAGGTGTGGGAAGAACCAAATGAACCAAGATCAAAACAAGATTGGGTAGGATGACTAAAACTAGGCTTTAGTCTAGATAGGAAGGGAATGGTTAGATGGAATTATCTTGCTAAGGATAATGATGGTTTGATAAATTGAATAAAATGGCAAGAGGGTTGCCCCTAGGTGATGGGGTAAATAACTAAGATCTATAATAATGGGAAATAGATATGTAACAATGGTAATGGCATGGTACATCTTTTTGGCCTAGGTGTGGTTTTTGAATCTATTGTTCTTGTTGATGGGGAGATGTACATCCTAATCAACAAATGATACAAATAAAATACTTGATCATGTTAATTTCTAGCCCACACCTCATCTAAAAAGTTACTCTGTCAAGAACTGGCTGTAGATTTGGTTATCAAGAATGCTTTTATGATCTTCATTGATCATTGATTTTGATTCCTTTAAATGTCAAGACAAGGTATCTTTATAGCCTCTACAAATGAAATTTCAACCATGGATAGTAAACAAAGACAAATAATGGATGGTAGGTTTGTTTTTGAAATGGAATGGTAGATGATAATGGAATGTATAATGGTTGGGAAATAAATGAAGATCAGGACTTTTAGTCACATGTAATGTTGTTGATGCCAGATTTGACATAATTTTGGTTGTAGCAAGGCTGAAGACTTGTTCTCTTAATAAGACCAATATATTTTTATGTTGTTTGGCCCTGAGAGTAGCTACCATCTAATTAGGTTGTGGATAAGAAGTTATTTTGATTTAATCTTTAATTTTCTCTTAATCCAATAGTGAAGAACTTTTATGCTCAGCTATTGGTGCCTTAATGAGGTTTTCACTAATTAAGTTGTCTTTATTATCCTATAGCACCTTCGAGAAGGTTCCACTAAGGAATGTGGACTTTTGACTTTGATTGTCTTCTAGTGCTTCTAAAAAAGTTTCACTAGAAGATGCTGAGTTCTGACTTTGATTGTCCTCTAGCACCTCTAAAAAGGTTTCACTAAGAGAGTGTTCTTTTGCTACATTAATGTGGTCTTGGCATCCTTTCTCTTCTTCAACTGCTATGTCACCATGGATGCAATTCAATAAAGTGTGATTCTGTCAATACTAAGCAACACTTGTGGGAGATGGAATGCCAATGATATGGCTATTTTGGTTGATGGTAATAACATATGGAATGGTAATGGAATGGGTATTGGCATCACAATCCTTATATAATATAGTAGGAGAACTTGTCTCAAAGTTAAAGTAATCATCCTCAAAAATTGTAGAAGGATCATAAATGTATTCAAATTAATCTATGAGGTATGTATAATCAAAGTTGTAATAGCCAAAAACATATTCTTTTTTTAAATCTGATTCTAACTCAAGGGACTCTAAATCTAATGTTGAGACTGATGTTGATTTTAATTTTGATGCTAAACCTAATTTCAATTCAAGAATAAAACTTGAATCTAACTCTAATTCTACATCTTATGGGTACTTTTTTATAATGATGTCTTGTTGAATATTTGGTTTTGGACAAGTAATAGCATGTGATGGCATAATGGGCTCCATAAAAACTAGTTTGTCAAAGTGGGACTCCTTTAGGATGGGAAAAAGGTCAAGAGATGACTCTTTAGAGACTGGATTTCAATAAGAGGCTCTTAAAAAATAGGCACATGTTCAAGGTAATGATTTTTCAAAAGGCAATTATAATCATTAAGAAGTGACTCGACAAAGGCTGGCTCATCAGTGTGAGACTAGAGAATTAGATAGAATCAATAGGCAATTTATCATAGGTTGACTTATCATAAATGATTAATTTAATAGAAACATCTTGGATTAGTTGGTTCTCTTGGCCTTGGTTTCTAATGAGTTGGAAAATAATAGTTTTGAACACAACCTGGTCTTTCAGGGATTAGATCGATTGAGGTTTGAATGGGATTGGTAATGGATGAGGAATGACTTATGGTTGGATAATAGTAGGGCCTTAGGGAGCATGATTGCTTGAATGAGATAAAATAAAAAGTCCCAAGATGGTAATGATAAGGTGGTGTGGAGCTTGATTGCCTACACAAGTAAAAAGGCTAGGTCCTAGAATGATGACGGGGCATTGTGGAGTTTGGTTGCTCACACAAGCAAAAAGACTAGGTCTAGGAATGGTAATGGTATTCATTAGATATTATGGAGCTTGATAGCTCATATAATCTAAAGAAGGGTTAAGGGTAGTAGATGATTATATAACAAAAGGATGTCATGGAACTTGATTGCTTACACAAGCCAAAGCATCCAAGTCTTCCTGATAAACTAGATCATCCCAATCTTGAGTTGGATCATAATCTAGTTCTTGACTTTGTTCTATATACTAATTATTGTAAATAGGGTATAGATTCATATCCCAAATAGCATTATCTATAGTTGGGTCTTCAAAGTCCTCTTCACAAGCCTCTTCATACCAATCAAGGTCTTGAGTTGGATCGTACATTATTTCATGACTTTGTTCCCATGAATGATTAATATGAGGCAGATAGAAATCTAGCTCACAAACCATATTAGCATCATTAAGGTCTTGAATAAAGCCATAAAAGTCATTTTGTGTGGCCATTATATCATAAGTTGGATTGTAAGTGATTTAACCATAAGTGTAACTAGACATATCCACGTAAATGATGAAAGTTCTAAAACAAAAAGGCTTAGAGTTCCACAAACTCTGAAAAACTATCCAAAGGACAAATGGTTCAAACTTGGTCAAATTGGTTGAAAGGGTGTTGTTGTATCTCCAATATGGTCTGAAAGTGGAGATGTATCTCCAAAATTATTTGTAATAAGACTTGGCATAAAATAGCCTAATATCAAATGTCTAATGTCAAATGTCATACACACAAAATGTCAAGCATCTGAATAAAAACTAGCATGCCAAAGTTCTAGGTCAAAGTGTTCCAAACAAGTTCTAAACTAGGAAAGGGAAAAGTTGAGTTTCTAGGTCTTTTGTCTAAACATGGAGTCAAACTCTAGGCTCAAACAAATAGGCATGTGCTAGGAATTTTGGCCAAACAATGTCAAAAGCTAGACTTGAAATAAAGGTTGATGTGATTTGATTTAATCTAACAAGTTTGGAAAAAACTTTGACATAGACCTGGCACATAGAATCAAACATAAACATGATCAGTTGGCATAAGGAATAAGACAAAAGGCTCTTTGATAAAGGCTATGTTCTCCCAAATAAAAGTATGAACAATGATGAGGATAGGCGCTAAAAAAATAAACCATCAATAGTTTTCAAATTTGGGTAATTGATTAATCAAAGTTATGCAACCAAAAAGAGAAAGATCTATGTATTAGCCCCATAAATTGAGGCCTAAATAGAAATCAATCAATCAATGTTTGAATCCAAACTTGACAAGGTTAATTGAAAACTCAACATTGAAAACTAGGATTTGACCAAATAGGCTAGACAAGATTGGATAGCATGACAACACAACACAAAATGTCCAAATGGTATACATGACATGGTTTGAAACAAACAATTTTTGATAAAAGGTGAAACAAGTCTTGAAATAAATTAATCAGCCTAACGACATAAGCCTACTCAAATAATGTGGTCAATGTTATGTTTCAAAGACTTAAAAGGCTCAAAATATTTTGACATGATTTGGGTAGCATAATTCTACCCTCTGCAACTCAAATTACACACACACAAATAAGTTTAGCAAAAATTTAAAGGCACAAGTGGGGTGTAAAATATTAAACATAACACCTCTTTATACAAAAGAGTAACATATAAACAAAGAGGTTTGAACATGGTTTATACACAAACAAACAAGTTTTAGTCTTAAAAAAAACACCAAGTAAGATAAATGACCAAAATACACTATGTATAATCATCCAAATCCTAACAAGGGTATGGAAATGTGGGGTTGACTAAGCTATCAAGTTTTAAACATCTCTAGGGGAATTAATTTCACAATGAATTTCACACCAAATCATGTAAAAGAAAAGCATGGATTTTGGGTCTGTATCACTTGGCTTGTTGTAAAAAAGTCTAGTCCTTTTTGTAACAATTACATCTTATTGTTCACTCAATGTAGTACAATGTCCAAAGTGCCACTACATCTTATGTGCAACTCCAATTAGGATCCAAATAAAGTCAATGCTGATAGGTGAAACCTTGGGTCAAATCTTCCCTAAAGAACTCATGGGAGGTGATGAAGTCTCCCTCGCATGCCAAGTTTGCATAAAAATAAAGAAAGCATGAAAGTAGAAAGACTTTAAGGTCATTTTCAAGGTCACCCAAACTTTGATGAGTTTTTTGGGAGTGATTTAGATGAATTTATTTCTAAGATTTGGACTAGGCTACTTGCAATAGGAATGGCACTTTTGATTCCAAGAGTTCCCTAAAGGGGACAAATGGAAGAGCATACATGCAACATCCCTCTTTTTACCAAACAAAAATTAGATCAAGTAGCTATTGAAGATAAAAAGCTTGGAAAGATGAGTTCATTTTTAAGCCCAAATAAAAATGAGGTGATGTTCATTTGACCCCTTGGTTTTAGCTTCAAACTTTGAAAACATTCACCATAAACATCTATTTTTTTTGTTAAACACCAAAACAAAGTTCCTAATTATTTTTTAAGCATGCAAAAAGTGATCTAAAACATGTTTTTAGAAAATGTCAAGCTTGGTACTATAGTAAAAATGTTAGCATGTCCTTTAGACTTGAAGCTCTTTTTGGTTTGAAATAATGAATAGGAAAATATCTCTTAGGTCTGTGTTTTAATAAAAACACAGTGACTGACATCGGTTTATGTAATTGATGATGGTTACATTTTCTAACCGATGTCAGTTATCTAACTGACATCAGTTATACTAATGTGATGAATGATAGGTATAAAACCAATGTTAGTTCTACCAATCAATGTCAGTTAATCTATCTAACTGATGTTGGTCTTACTAGCTGATGTCGGTTACCATGTAAAACTATGGTAAACAAAAATAGCAAAATAAAGTTAAAAATTTAATTTACAAGAGTTTTAAGGGTCCAAATGAATATTTTAAATCTAAAAAATGATCTTCTTCAGATGTGACATGTGTCTAGCCCCACTGGGCATGCCATTATGTGATATAGGAATTTGACTCAAGAGAGGATGGTTAGTATCATGTTAGTTCTAAAATAAAAATAAAATGAAAGGAACACACTAAATAGCATAACATCTTTAGGCCTAGACACTAGGGAGAGCTTAGTTAACAAATATAAATGACAAACACAACTAAAAAGTAAGGAATAAAACACAAGAATTCCTTCACCTTCTTTGGATGCTCCAAATGCCTTTGTAGTAGTGGCTTGCTCGGCTTGTGTTCATGAAGTCTTTGGCAATGGAAGCTTGGCTACCTCCATCTTTCCTTAGCACCTTGTGGCTTTGGCTTGGATTGGCTTAGAATCAATTTGGCATAGTAACTCTAATTGCAATAGATTTTGGAATAATTTATGCATTATAAATTTGCATTATCAAGACTTTGAAGATATTTGAGCATAATAACTTTGCAGTAAAATAGCTTACAAATGATGTTCATGGCCTCTCTATTTATAGATTTTTGAGAATGTCTAGAATCAACCTAAACCATCCATCTTGAGATTGAGATGTGTGGTTGAGGATTAATTCAATTTTTGGAATTAAGTTTGTAATTATCCTCATCATGACATTGAAAGAAGGGGTAATTAAGAGGTATGGAGGACATCATCAAAGGCATTGATGAGGTCTAAAGGGTATGAATCCTGATATTTGTGCCATTTATGGACTAGGGATGTCTTCCCAAGAAATGAGGTCACACGATGATGTATATATTCCATATTCATTTACAAAAATAAGTATTCAACAAGTTTCCATGGAATTCTTGATTAAGCTTTGATTTGGGTTAATTATCTCTTAAGCATGATTAAGCACTTTGTGCACAAATTATTCAAATTGATCAGAATGCCATATTATTGGTCCAAAATTTGACTAGATTAGAATTAGAAGGTGATGTTAGATGCATTGAAACCATATTCCCATTTAGGATGTTACCAATAACAAATAACAAAGGCACATGTCTTGTGTAAGAGGTTTGATAAGAAAGAGCAATCTAGAGCACCTAGGTGCAAAATTAACATTTTGACTTGGAATGATCTGATCAAAGTTAGTTAGTCCATAAATTGCATTGCCCCATTTAGGGATACCCTAGCCAAAATCGGCACTTGAATATGTCATTTTCACATCAGTTAACATGTTTTAGTGTTTTTAGGCCAAATTGTGCATTTTAGGTGGAAATTGGCCAAAACCTTGATTAGAGGTTATCGATGGCCAGATTTAGGTGTCTAAAACTAATGTTGTGAATAACATTTTTTCATTTGTGTGCCTATTTGTTTATTTTAAGTATTGTTACCTTGATTCAAGTATATATGCATTCATTAGGTGATTTCTTGTGCACTTATTCTTGAATCTATCCATATTCATATGTCAACATTATCATCATGGTTTTTATCATTGGTGCATTGTTTTCTTTTGAGTATTAGATCAGGAGTCAATCTTTATGCATATTGTGACCAAGTAATCATGATGTTCTATCATGATGAATACCATCAAGTGATAAAACAAACATTAGCTTTGAGAGGTCTACATAATAATGGTAGTATCAATATCTCCTTAGCATTGACATCAGATCAAATTCTAATCATAACCCAAATAGATTAATTAAACAATAAAAGAATGTCAACATTTTTTAGTTAGGATGAGAATCTCCCTACTAGCAGGCTATCCCAATTCATCTTTATCCTCTGTATCATTTTATCATCATCATATTGTCAATCATCAGCTACCAATCATGTTTTCCATAATTAGGGTCCAATGATTATAACCACCTATGGGAAAATTATTGCACACCATCCCACCTATATTATCAATGATTATAAGTACCTTTGGACAAATCATTGTGTTGTCACCAATTTTAATCATTTACTTTCTTCTTCTCTCCTAGGCATGTTATTTTCTTATTTGTCTATCCTAACTAGGGTAGCTCCATCTTCTCAATGATTACAACTGCATTTGGGCCAATCAGTATTCTATCATACCACGTTGCCACTATTGAGGTACATTTCTTATAAATACTTTTCGGCAAACCATTATACACCATCCCACCTACATTTTTAGTGATTTTGACTTCTTTATCCAAATCATTGTGTTATCACCCCATCATCCTCATTTGTTTGGTTCCCTTATATCATTTATTTATTTTAAGGGATCATTTGATGATACTTTTTCCAACCACTCCCTCGAGGGGGAACCCTATAGTTTATCCATTGTCATTGAAGTCGTAAGCACATAGAACATTTTTATTATTCGAGAAGATGTTACTATGCTTACAACTTATAATGCCTTCCCAAATAGGGGCAAAATGTAGACATCTAAAATTGGCCACCAATGGCTTTATACTTGAATTTAGACCAATTCTTACCAACCATTAACCATCTAGCCTAAGAATTTCTAAATGTCTCAATTTTGGCTTCATAACCATGCAAATAAATTAGTTTGGACCATAAATTAATTAAAACATGCAAATACACATTGAATTAAATCAAAATCAAACAAATGTTCAAAATGCCTAACAAGGATTAATTAATATAAAATCCTAAAATAAATCAAAGTCCTAATTGAATTCATCCACAAGCTAATAAATCAATTATCAAAAAGGAAAATTCAAATAAATGAATATCATAGAAACTAATTATTGCCTTTTTTGAGTTGTCATTTTGGAAAATAACTATAAATATCCCACCCATACTTATGTAATGCTAAATCATGACCATTTGACACCTTTTGACTCCACTAATGCTAGTTAACTCATAAAGGTCAAGTTTGAACCCATTCTAAGATATAAATACCCTTTAACTCACCTTGGGTTTGGGTTAGTTGTAAAATCTATAAACATAAGCCTAGAGATATTCATTTAGGGAGCTTGGACATAGTAGTGTTATTATACATGAATTTGGGCATGAAGAAAGAAAATAGAGTTATAATGACAATATTCATCCAAGCCATTGAATCATCAAGTCACATCAAATCTAATCCACACATGAACATGGTTCCAAGAGGGGATTGAGATAGCCAAGATCCATTTATGAAGACCTATTGAGCACAAATCTGACCAAGCCAATGAAAAATCCATTTTAGAGAAATCAAGGATTTTGGTAAGAAATTAGTAGTTGTGTTTAAGTTATCATTCTTTCCATTTTTAGTTATGTTTTTAATTGGTTTGTTCACCATGCTCCCCCCATGATCTAGGCCTAGAGATGTTAGCTTGTTTAGTGAGTTTATTTCATTGTTTTTAGAATTAACTCTATACTAAACTCCTCTTTTGAGTCAAATTACTTGATCACAACTTCTATAGTAGATCTTATTTCATGAAAACAACAACATAGTTCACATAAAACCATCCAATTGCATTGTATAAAATCCAAGTTGTTAGGAATAATTAAGCAGAGCGTATCATAATCTTAGAAATTGAGTTGCAAGGATAGGGAAACATTGGGATTAATGTATCCCCATTGATCAAGGCTATTTATATCATATAACTATGCTAAGTAGAACATCCAAAATACTATCTAACATGGATAATTGATAGTGTATATCATATTCTTCATAAGATCTACCTCATATAGTCAAACACAAAGAACACAAGAATATTAAAAACTCAAAAACACAATAACTAATATTCTCACTTTGATTATCTCATTTGAAAACACACACACACACACACACACACACACACACACACACACACACACACACACACACACACACACACACACACACACACACACACACACGAATCTAAATCCTATAATTAGGGATTCACATATCCCTATAAAATATCATCTATGAAACTCCCAAAACTATTCACGTATTTGTTGTTACAACAAAAATATAATCGTAAGTATTAATTACTTTATGGTAACTAAGATAACTAATTATATTTACATATCAATAAATATCAAACTTACATATGATAATAATGTTACTAGATAATAATCTGTAACATTCACCCCTTAACATTATTATTCCTAGTCACACCGATTTAATCTAAATATGGGGAGAATATCATCTTGTACTGTATCTAAAATTATGACTGTGGGATTTTTCTAAGGATCACAAACTTGAAAAATGGTTTTCCCATGGCTAACAAAAAACTAATGATGGTTTTTCCCATGGATTACCAATAACCAATGATATTTTATCCCATTGCTAACCACCAACCAAGTGTTTTTGTTGGTTTAACACAAACCATGTCATATATGCATGTAAATATTTAATTCCCATCATTTTCTAACTTAGAGGGATTATAAAAGGAAATAATTTTGAATAATAATTAGATTTCTATTCTTATTTAGCTACGACATAAAGCAAGAAATCAAAGACACTAAACACAACTAAAATAAAATTCACCACATCTTTGGTGTGGACCCATCATTGGTGATTGAAGAGAAGTTGTTGAAAGACCTTCCTCTGTGTATCCTCTAGCCTCTAGTAGATGAAGAAACTATTTACTCAAGAACTAGAAAAATTGGTGACATCCTTGTTACCTTTAAAAATGACATGTTTGATTATTTCTCTTGGCAAGACATGATGCACAATGATCTAAATTTCCCTGGATGTAATATTTGGCTTCTTGTTGTGATGAGGAAGATTGTATACCTCATGAGCCATTTTATTAAAGATATCATTAATAAAATAATTTATTATATGCATACCTTTGCTAGAAATATCAATCTTTGGGTGCACTTGCTTCAATACCTTAAATATGTAGATTTTGAAGTTATTTTCATTTTGTTCTACCTCATTCTTTTTTTTCTCTTTTACTCATTTTAACCAATATGCCTTCCTCACAATTTTGGCAAAATAATGACTTCAACTTACACTTATAATTTGTCCATATAAATAATATAAAATTGTTTCCTAATAATCTAAACAAGACCCTAATATTCACTTAAATAAGAATCAAAGATATTGGAAATAATTATGACCTTAATAAAAAACCATGACTAATAATTTTTGACACTTTTGACTCATTTTGACTAGCATGATTACTTACAATGACATACTTTGAAATAAATGCCAAATCTAGAGTTAACAAAATTTAAAATGGACTTATGATGCAAACTTATGACTAAAGATTATTTTAAACATGAATTAAATAAGATAAAATATAAACCTAAGATATGAATAGACTAAATGACTTAATGCAAATACCTATGGCTACAAGAGAAGGGAGGATGTCAGTTTGGTGGAAGCTCAAGACTATGGAACATGTGTGACAATAGGAGCAATGAGAAAAATAGGTGTCAATGTATATGGATAAAGTAATGCTAAGTCTCGGGTTACATAAAAAGCAATCCAATGCCAAACTACATGTATAACACCACATCACCATCTGCATGTGTAGAGGTTGAATATAACCAATCTTGATATGTGCAGAATAACATAATGGCTCAATTCAATGCCTATAAAGGGAACTGAAACTAATCAAATGATGATCCAAGTCATTTAATGTAAAAAAAAAAGAATCAATGCAAATGGTGTAGTGCACAATGCAACACAAGCCAAGTCCTAAAGATCGTAAATATCTCCAAAATATGTAATATAGATGATGCCCACTTCTTTACTAATCTAAATCTATAATGGATATGTGAACGACATGATGTTTCATTGAAAAATTCTTGCATAGATGAAATCATACAAAAATAACACCAATAGCAAACAATACTCAAAACTCTAGCTTTGGTTACAGATCAAACATAACTCTGATACTAGATGATAGTGTATATTAAAGTCTTCACAAGATCTACCTCATACAGTCAAACATAGAGATCACAAGAAATTTAAAAACTGACAAACATAATAATTAATATTCTCACTTTGATTATCTCATTCAAACACACTTACATGTGTGTGTGTGTGTGTGTGTGTGTGTGTGTGTGTGTGTGTGTGTGTGTGTGTGTGTGTGTGTGACTTTGACTCCTATAATTAGGGATTCACATATCCCTATAAAATCTCAGCTATGAAACTCCCAAACCTATTCATTTATTTGTTGTTACAACAACAATAAAATTAATTTACAATAACTAATATAATTAATTATATTTACCTCTTAGTAAATATCAAACTTACATATAATAATAACATTACTAGATAATAATTCATAACAATAAAAAATTATGTTACAGTCCAAAAAAATTAAGTAATTTAAACCATTTTTAACTATATACTAATCATGCAAGGTAAAGATAACCATCCTGATGTATACTCCATCATGGAAAATGGCATTCAACTCATGAGCCCAAAGTTAAAATAATTTAAACTCAACCATCAAGTGGAAATAGAAATGTTTCCTGAATAGGGGTCATCATGCCCAACTAATTTTATACCATGTGAAAATGTCTAGAAAAGTGAGATAACACAATAGTGCCTTAACATTGTTATCCAAGTTCAAAAATTATAATAACATAGCTTAACATTAATTAAATTATTAATAATTATATTATATTTATACAATATTAAGATAATATAAAAGTTCTATGTGAAATCATATTCCAACAAGTTGATATTTATATTCAACATTAAGTCCAACAAGTTAGAATTATAAATGCGTATCTAACTCTTTCCCAAATTGAACTAATGAAGACATAATTTTGTATATCTTAGTAACAATCTAACATAGTAATAAATTATGATTCAATCAAACTACTAGAGACTCTCTTAATTATTTATTATTCTAAGCTTCTTGCATGTATATAATCAAGGTACGATAATATAAATTTAGATTGTAGGGATATCAAGGGTAACTTCAATCCAAATAAATTCATCAATAAAATATTTTAAATTCTTAGATATATACTACCATCCAATTCTAACATTCTTACTTTTACTACCTTGAATGTGTACTTTTAGAGTTAATAGTCAATCATTTGAGCTAATGAGACTAGTAAAAATTATCATCATTTCAATTAAGAGAGAGAGAGATATGTAAGATCAACAATACAATATCTCACAACTCCAATTGGTCAAATACTTAATCCATCATCTTCACTTTGTAACTGTTGAAGGAAATGGGAATGTGTAAGATGAGCCCTCTATTGGTGGCCCTAAATAAAAGAGTATGTTATGATAGAGAGATAAAATGAGAGTGACATGTAGAGTTTATAACAATATGCAAGATATGTGTATAGCTATAAAAAATTCATAAACATGTAGAACTATGAGTTCATGAATGTCTAGGTATTCCATCCACCATCAATGGGGAACATATAAATGAATTAAGCCATTTTTTTCCTTGTGGCCACATATAAATATAATAAAGTCATCATCCATTCCTTTAAATAATTCCTTTAGGAAAAAAAATAATAAAACTAGGTTTTTACCTTATATTAAAACCTTTTAACCAAAAAAATATACATATCCAGAAAAAAAACATGAAAAAGTAATAAAAAAGGCATATAAGTTTTTTAATCTAATTTGAAGTAACAGGATAGAAATTAATTTGTGAATTCATATTATTTATAAGGAATTTGATGATGAATCTGAATGCCAAAGCTTGAAATATATTTCAATGATTTGACAAGTGGCTTATGTTAAAATATAATAGGTAAAACAAATGGATAAGGACTTATATTGTTTTGTTTATTGTCTGATTGTGAGTATGTTTTAATTATGGAAAATATACTAAAGTAAGCATGTGATTTGTCTAAATCTTGAACTATGTTTTTGTTTATGTAAGGTCAGTTCTATCAGTTTTGGGTTAGTATCGACTATCGATACTGACCTATAATGGTTGATAGTGACGTGTGGAAAATAGGGTCTATGACCATAAGGTCTCTTTCACTTGTCTCTAATATATATATATATATATATATATATATATATATATATATATATATATGTGCCATGTTGAACCCTAATGGTGTGCACAAGTCCAAAAAAATACTTATTCACCTTGAAACCTTAGGTTTACTTATGTGGGATAGAAACCTACAAAAAATTGAAAAGTATAATGGGTTAAGATAAATCCAATTGCCCCAATTGATAATTTCCCACTACCTACATATTTGATACCCAAAGGAGGGAAATCAATCCACACACTATTTATCCACCTAGTATGATTGTGAAATTGTGCTTCTTCACTATATGAATGTAACTAATTATGTGGATTTCATACCTAACAATTATTTATATGAATTTTCTTTGGTATATTTAAAACTTGGTTCTTGTCTACTCCTAAGGATTTATTTTCTAATTTGGAGGAACAAGGTAGTTTTCTCAATGTCTAATAATGTCTAGATGTGTACTAGATAATTTTCTAGTCCCCTATCAAGTAAGGCCTTGATATGAGTGTGTGTGTCCAATTAGGAATTTATAATTCCACTAGAATTATAGGAAGATTGACCAACCCTTAAAAAATATTTGATTTTAAAAGGTAGCAATTGTTGGGAAAAGGTTAGTATTGACTAATGATATTGACCTAGTCTGATAATAGTGACTTGTGTAGAGGATAACTAAAATAAAGGTCTAAAGATGTACATATGATGTAGTAAATTGGTTTTTCATGTGTTGTAATATTATTTTATGCATTTGACATGAAACAAAGAGGTTTAAACTCATTAGGTAGCTTACAGGTGTGAGATAATGGCAAGTTAGGAACAGATTTGTTTGCATAAGTCATGTGTCATATATATATGTCAAGTTTATCATTTTAAAGAAATTAATACTAGATTTTAGTACCACATTTTTATTATGGTAATGAAATTTATAGATTAAAATCAAAAGGTATACCTGAGTGTGTACAACACTTTGTATTTGGGAGGAATATCCACTTTTTTAGGTCACTCAAAAGTATAATGTACAAAAACCACATGGTAAACTTGAAATTATAAAATTAAATAGAAAGGAAGGAGTACACATATGCATTGGTGAAAACCATGTGGTCCTTGAAACTTATTATGGATGATGCTTCATTGTTGAAGCATTAGATAAAGGTGTTTCCCACTGAAGCACTGGGAGATTAGTTCCTCTTGTTGAACCATGGATAAATTGAGGGTGATCAAAACCTAATTTTTTGGAACCATAAATACTAAAATTTGGAATTAAGTACTTGAAAATGAAAAGATTGACATACATCTACCATGCATGGATTTTGTGCATAAATATGGTTGTATCCCACCATTATCCCACACCCACATGCCACCTTATGATATTTATTCTTACTTATAGATCTACAATAAATTCATTGTCTATTTCAAACCTACTTACTATCCTACATAGACATGTCCATATTATCAGTTCAGTCTACATGTGCATAGGTCACTACCACCAGATTGGGTCACTATTGTTAGTTAATAATTACCTAGGAATCTTAGTATTGAACCTACCCTATCAATGACTAAATTTTTAAATAAAATATATCCTTAGGGTTGGAACATATGGATAACATGTTTTTGGCATGATAAATTACCCACACACACACACACACACACACACACACACACACACACACACACACACACACACACACACAGGGGACTTGGAATTTATTTGGTACACATCTATACACTATTGCGAATTGAGAAAACTTCCCTATTCTTCCCAATTTGTGAATCACTCATTAGGAGTAGTCACAAGTCAATTTTAAATAATACCAAATACAATTCAAATATAACATTATAAACTATTAAATCTAAATCATTATTTGCATACATATAGTAAAGGAGTACAATTACTTAATCACACTAGGTGGGAGAACTATGTGTGGCTTTCTTTCCCTTATTAGATCAAAGAAAATAATCAATCATAAAATGGTGGTGATTTATGTTAGGTCAACCCTTTATAATTTCCTATTTTTCTAGGTCTCTAGCCCTCATATGCTCAACCAAAATTTTAAGGTGAAATAGGTTGATTTATAGAGTTGTGTGCATCATCAGGGTTCAATATCACATATTTACATCAGTCATAAATAAGTTAAGGTGACTATATGGTCATAACCCCAATTTTCCACACATGTATGATTCAACCACTACAAGTCAACATTAATAGTCGATACTAGTGTAGATCCAATAGAATCAACCCTACGTAAAAAAAAGTATAATTCTTGATCTAGATGAATCATAGGGTTTATATAGGCTATTTTACACTTCCATAATATATTCATAGTTAGATAGTCAATGAGTAATGCTAATTACTCATCCCTTTATTGTACTTACTATATTTAGCATATGCCATTTTTCAAAAAAATTCAATCAATTTTGGTATTTTATATTCAGATGTAGGCTTAAATGTAATATATTAATAATTTTTACTATTATACTATTTTCTAGACTATTAGGATTTATAAAACAAAATTAAGGCAAAACTTATTGATGAACATGCACACTGATAGAACTTTATAAAACCTTAGGATTTCATTAGGGTTTTATCCTTCTAGGGTTTAATATTTAAGTCTTAGGGTTTCTTAGATCTAAATTTTATTCATTTATGTTCCCTTTTATTATGTAATTTATATTTATACTCATATCCATAAATATTATAGTTTTTTTAACATTACATGCCTAAGCATTCCAAAACCATAACTAGTCTCTTCATATGGATTATTCTATTTTCCTTCCACCATTCCTCAAGGTGGTGATAAATAATTTCAATCTAAATAGGTCCATGTTTTCACTATTCCAAAAAATAGGGTGATCCCTCCCAAAGTATAAAATAGAGTTCATCTTATTTTCCCTCTTCCCCATGCACCTCCTAAAAACCCTATTGATGGTATTTGTATACATATTCAATCAAAAGTACTTATAGCTTGTGATTTTTAATCCCTTTTTTGTGTGTAGAATTTTATCCTATGAGTTTTGTCTACATGGTTCATTATTATTTATTAAGGTCTTAAAGGACATTTGGGTGATTTGGGAATATTAGTCCCATAATTACTAGAATGTGGGGTTTCATTCTCTCTCCCACCTATATGTGTACCTCTCTCCCTTTGTATTCAACATATAATTGTTGTAACTTAGATTTTAACCCTTTGAGGATATGTTTAAGCTCTCTTCATCCAAGTGGCATAATTGAAACAACTCTACTCTACGGGTGAGCCAAAGAATGAAGTGAATCTCTAGATAGGGCTAGCTCCCTTGATGTACCACTTTGGATCACTACTACACCTATGATTTGGGGGGGGGGAGGTAGATATAATATAAAATTAAACTATCTTAAGGGAGGTGATACACCAAATTAGTTGATGACTACTAACTAGCTACATGTTACACATGATAACAAGGGACTAACCTAACATACACTTCTCCAATCTACATTTTCTCACATCAATATATCATTATGATCTTGTGATGAATGTTTAGGTCAATAAGACTAGAAAGTATGCCTATAATGTCACTATTTGAATAGGATAACTCACTCAATGTTAACACATCCTAGAACACTTCATATGACTGGTCAGAAATTGGGTTCTAAAAAAGGTTTCAAGTTAGAATTTTAGTGGTGGTACACTATAGAGCTCATCAAGAGTTTTTTGGCACTTTTCACAATTCACAAAATGGAGTCTAGATGCTCAAGATATGGTCATTTGAAGATTGATAAAAAAAGGTCCCTTGTGACATGTGGCACGTGTTTCAAGGTTGTTTCAACATTTGGACCTAGTAGAGGTTGACACGTGGCATTGTTGAAATTCCAAATGGGCCAATAGCCATTTGACATGTGGAAAAAAAAATTAGGTGCAAAAAAATTTTCTTAGGTGTTTTATTCACATGTCATTTAATATTTTCAAACTTTCAAAGGTGCCAAAAGAGGAACCTCCACGCCACCCAAGGAAATATTCAAACTTGGCGCCTAAGAAGGAGTCAAAGCACCTAGAAATGAGAGCCTGAGTGCCTAGAAAGGAGGAAGAAGTTTTGAAATCAAGACCTAGTGCCTAAAAGGGATAGGCCTTGACCACTTCAACCACAAGTTTTGAAGTGTTATAAAAGGCACTAATTTTTATTTGAGTAAAACAAGTTTTGGACTGTTTTTTTATTTTAAGAGGCTGAGACTTTGTAAAAGATTTGGGAAAGCTTATGTAATGGATTTTTATCTATTTTTTGACCATAACACACATTATTAATACTCTTTTTATCCAATTTGCATATTGGAAGAGTATTTTTTAAGCCCATAGAGGAGATTTTTAGGACTTTTGAAGCAACTTTACAAGTGTGAAGACTCACAGAATTCGAAGGTACCGAGCTTGATTATCAGTCACGGTGAACGTGAATTTTTTCATTGAAAGATCAACTTATAGGAAAGTTGTTTATTATTTCCAGGTCTTTGAAGTGCCCTTAATGGAAATGGTCCACTCCTTTTGAGAACCCAGAGATGTAGGCATCACTTGTTGAGCCAAACTCCATTATCACATTTCGTGTTTTTGGTAATTGTCATATGATGCATGATTTAATTTTAGTTTGCTGATTTGATTTTAATTAGTAAATGAACACATGTAAGTAATTCAAATTTTGACAATTATAACACAACGCTATTAAAAAAATTGGCTCAACAACCGAGAACATTTTATGCCAAAACATTTTGCAAGTTCTTTTAAGTTTTTTGAGAATTTGTTAAGTTTTGAGAAATTTAGTATTCATATTTAAAACATCACTTTGATTTGATTCAGTGTAGTTTATGAATCAAGTTGGTATCAGAGCCTTAGAATGTTGGGTTAGCTTCTGATTGAGTTTTGACAGTTGCTTTCAGTTATTGGTTTTCAATATCACTTGATTAGATTGCAGTGTGTAGTTGTGGAATTAGTGTGTTTGAAAGAAACCATGGGCAAGTTGTCACATAAAGCCAAGATAGAAGAGCTTGAAAGCATCAATAGCTATATTCAAGATGAGAATGCATTCCTGAGATGCAAGCTCTATTCCCTTGAAGAGCAAGTTGCAAGTTTAATATCAGAGCTTGAATCCAAGGTTGGGCTCTTAATTAGATTGCAATATGGTGAGTGTGAAAAGGTAAAGCCTTCAACTTTAGATGCAAAGACTATGACTGAATGCACTGTAAGTTATTCACCATGTAATTCATCTACTTCTTTCCATTCACATTCAGATTCAAGTAATGATGCTTTTGGTAGTTTTGAACAACACACTAAGGGTATAAGATCCAAATTGTTGATGAAAATGGGATTTAATGGAAGAGGTCTTGGTCGAGATGGCCAAGGAATTACTAACCCAATACAAGTAGAGCATGGATCTCATCATGCAAGTTTGGGTTACACTAGTGAGTAGGTGGATAAAGGAAAAACTTCCTCCATGGCTAAAGAAAGACAAGCTTCTAATAGAAAAGAATCGAGGCCACTAGTAGAGCATGTACGGTGTGAGAAGGAAGGTAGAAGAGGTATTGAGATTCCACCTCCTAGTTCCTACACTAGAGTTAGCACTAAATCTTCTGATCCACTTTTTATGTTTAAGAAATTTGGATTTAACATTCAGAAGATAATGCAATCATTTCCATGCACTTTTTGTGGGATGCATAACCATAATGTTGCATTTTGTTGGAAGAGACATGCTATGATTAAGCAGATGGCAGGTGTTAAGAACCATTCTCATCATGGCAAAGTGAGAAGAGGTAAAAGGGAGACCTCACCTAAGAAGGTTGTTTGCACTCATTGCCATAAGTGTTGGGGATCAACCAACAATAGATTACACTTATGAAAGCAATATACGCAGAAGTAAATTAGATAGACAAGTAACTAGAATGATAAATAGCAAGAACAAGAGATACAAGAAACTACCCTGAAAACTTGTATTAAAACTCTTTACAAAAGGAATACAATTGAAGAAACTTCTTTCTTCCACACCTCTCCTAGATGTATAGATCTCTCACTAGATCTCTATTCCTCAAGAGCTCTCTCTCTCAAGAATAACCAACTCCAACAGACCTGGATTGATTCAATTCTGTACTGTTCTTCAACATACCAAATACAACTACTACAATAAGCTAAGAAGATCTAATTCTACATATAGAATTAGGAGACTTGAGCATGCACTTACAACAAACAGTTAAGCCTCTTGAACAAGGGCTCTAAAAATAATATTACTAATAATAGAGACGCGAGCTTAAGACTACAACTTAAACTCATCATGCAAACACTCACTTCTGTCCTCGAAAATAGCTTTTTGGATGCACAGGTAACCGACGCCAGTTCCTGCCTGCTCGCCTGTGACCACCGCCAGCTAATCCACTACCGACGTCAGCGTCTCTCCAACTGCATCTGACCAATGTCAGTCGCTTCTGACCGATGCCGGTGTCTGTGTAGACCTGAACCTATTAAAGTGTGCTCCTTGGTGAAGCTATTAGCTCCACACCCTAACAATCTCCCACTTGGAGATAAACAGCTGCACTAGTACCTGTACATCAACATCTTTTAGCTGCTCCATCTTCAACTCAATCATGAAGACCAACAGAAGTTGAATGAGAATCCAACTTCTCCTTTGTAACTAGCTTGGTTAACATATCAGCCGAATTCCTATTTGTATAGATCTTCTCCAGCTTCAACTCACCATCTTCCAATACCTGCTGTATGAAGTGGTACCTTAGCTGTATGTGCTTTGTTCTAGAATGAAAGGCTAAATTCTTAGCCAAATGGATTGCACTCTGACTATCACTATACAATCTACAACTCTCATGCTCCCTACCAAGCTCATCCATGAACCGTGTCATCCATATCATCTCTTTGCTAGCCTCTGTGGCTGCAATATACTTTGCTTCTATAGTTGACAAGGCAACAACCTTCTGCAACTTAGATATCTAGCTAACTGCTGTTCCACCTATAGTAAAAACATAACCTATAGTGCTCCTCCTGCCATCCAAATCACCTGCCATATCTGAATCTACATAACCATGTAGAGAAGTATCTAAACCTCCATAGCACAAGTGCCTACTGCTGGTTCCTCTCAAATATCTAAGGATCCACTGAACTACTTTCCAATGTTCCTTACCTGGATTGGCCATATACTTACTTACCACTCCCACTGCTTGGGCAATATCTGGTCTAGTACACACCATTGCATACATCAAACTCCCTACTGCGGAAGAATATGGAACTTTACTCATGTACTCTACCTCATCATGTGAATTAGGACATTGTTCTTTACTCAACTTAAAATGTCCAGCCAAAGGTGTGCTTACCGGTTTAGCATCCTGCATATTGAATCGTTTCAACACCTTGTCCACATAATCTTCTTGAGACAATATCAACCTGTGATTTTTGCTATCTCTCTTAATGCTCATGCCAAGAATTTTCTTTGCTGCTCCCAAATCCTTCATAGCAAACATTTGAGCTAATTTCACCTTAAGCTCAGAGATATCCTGCATGTGTGATCCTACAACCAGCATATCATCTACATACAACAATAGAATAATATATCTACCATTATCAAATCTCTTGAAATACACACAATGGTTAGATTGACATCTACTGTAGCCATGCTCAGTCATAAACCTGTCAAATTTTAAATACCATTCCCTAGGAGCTTGCTTGAGGCCATAAAAGCTTTTCTTCAATCTACACACAAACTTCTCCTTACCCTTGACCTCAAATCCTTCTGGCTGTTCCATATAAATTTCCTCATCCAAATCTCCATGAAGAAATGCTGTCTTAACATCTAGCTGCTCAAGATGCAAATCCTCAAAAGCAACCAAAGACAATACAACCCTTATAGAAGTCATCTTAACAACAAGTGAAAAAATCTCACCAAAGTCAATACCTGGCTTTTGTGCAAAACCTTTCACTACCAATCTGGCCGTGTATCTCATCTGTCCATTCTCACCTTCTTTCAACCTGTAGGTCCATCTGTTCTTCAGTGTCCTCTTACCAGCTGGCAATTCAACCAAATCCCATGTTTGGTTCTCTCTTAAGGACTCCATCTCCTCAACCATGCCACGCTCCCACTGACTCTTGGACTCCACCTATATTGCTTCTTTAAAACTCTCTGGTTCTCCACCATCAGTTAGCAATAAATAAAATAAAGAAGGAGAATATCTAATTGGAGGCTTACTCACCCTTTCTGACCTCTTGATGGGTGCCTGAGACTCATTTACAACACGCTGTCCACCCAAATTTTCTGATAGTGACCGACCTCAGTCACCTCCAGTCCTGTTTCTGACCGACGTCAGTTCTACCTGATCGATGCCGGTGCCTATCCTGTCAATGTCGGTCTCTGTATGGCCGACGCTGGTCTCTATACTGCCGATGCCGGTTCCTACCCTACCGACGTCGGTCTCTGTGTTTTCCTGCAAGTGATTATTTCTTTTTCCTGCGAGCTCATATTGGACTTTCACCTCGTCCAATTCACCATTGCTCTGCTCAGATTGATTTAGCTTCCTTAGCTGATCACAATACATCACTCTTTCGTTGAAAACAACATCATGGCTCCTGATTACCTTGTTAGTTTCTAGATTCCACAATCTGTAACCAAAATCATCTGAGCCATAGCCAATGAATGTGCATCTCATAGACTTAGCATCAAGCTTCTTTCTATTTTCTTTATCTATGTGCACAAAGGCTTCACAACCAAAAACTTTGAGATATGAGAGATCAACCTTTTTACCTATCCATGCCTCTTCTAGAATACCACCATCCAGAGCTGTAGAGGGTCCTTTGTTAATCAGGTACACTGCAGTGTCAACAGCTTGTGCCCAAAACTGTAAGGGCAAACCAGCATGCAATCTCATACACCTTGCACGCTCCATTATTGTCCTATTCATCCTTTCAGTAATTCCATTCTACTGAGGTGTCCTTGGAACCATCCTTTGCCTATGGATTCCATGCATATAACAATAATCTCTGAACCTATGACTGCAGAACTCACTGCCATTGTCAGATCTCAGGCACTTCAATCTTTTACCTATTTCATTCTCAACCATAGCTTTCCAAATCTTAAAAGTCTCAAATACATCAGATTTTCTCCTAATACAATAGATCCATACCTTCCTTGTAGCATCATCTATGAAAGATACATAGTACTGTGATCCTCCAATGGAAGCAACCTGAGCCGGTCCCCACACGTCTGTGTGAACAAGCTGCAACTTATGCCTCTTCTTAGTAGACCCAGTCTTGAGAAAACTAACCCTTTTCTATTTTCCAAATACACAGTGCTCACAAACTCTAGATCTATGCCTTTTAAATCTAAAAGAATACCTTTGGACTTAAGAATTGACATCCCCTTCTCACTCATGTGGCCAAGCCTTGAGTGCCACAATTTAGCATCCACATCTGAAGTAGATAATACAGAAGGAGATTTGTTAGTAACACAATTACACAAATAGAGAGTACCTTCTCTCTTACCTCTGGCCATAACAAGTGCACCCTTGGTCACCTTCCAAGATTCTGCTGTGAGAGTTACTGTACAACCCTCATCCCCTAACTTTCCTACAAAAATCAAATTTCTCTTCAAGCTAGGAACATGCATCACATCTCTCAACACCCATGTGTTGCCATTCTGCATCTTCAGCTGCACTTTACCTTTGCCAATTATTTTACATGGCTCATCATCCCCTAGATACACTATTCCAAAATCTCCATGGATATAGTCACAAAAATATTCCCTGTTAGGGGTAGCATAAAAAGATGCACCAGAATCTAATACCCAAGATTCTATATTATTATGCAGAGAGAATATTAAAGCATCTTGTGCAATACCTGCAACCTTGGCTTCTTCCTTTCCTTCGTGCTGATTGTCCTCCTTAGGCTTTGACCAGCAATCTCTGCTTATGTGCCCAATCTTTCCACAATTCCAACATTGTGGCTTCCTGCCATTCCTGGATTTGGATCTTCCTCTCACCTTAGACTTAGATCTTGATCTCCTCTTGCTCTTATCTTTCTGCCTTCCCCTGCTCTCAAAATTTAAAGCATTCCCAGATGTCTCTTCTGTGCTTTTCCTACGTATTTCCTCATTCAAGATAACACTAACAACATCCTCTACTTTCAAAATATTTGATGCAGATGTAGTATTGCTAACTGCCATTACTAAGCCATGCCAGCTTTCAGGCAAAGAACATAATATCAAAAGAGCTCTTATTTCATCATCAAACACTATATTGACTGAACTTAATTGATTCACAATTCCATTGAAATCATTCAGATGAGTAGAAATAGATCCACCTTCATTCATATGCAAATTAAATAACTGCTTCATAAGATATACCTTATTAGAAGCAGAGGGTTTTTCATACAAGTTAGCTAAAGTAGTCATCAACTCTATCGTAGACTTTGCCTGTGATAAATTAGATATCACAGTGGATGCTAGACTCAGTCTTATAGACCCCAGAGCCTTTCTGTCAAGAACTTCCCATTCTTCATCCTCCATGTCTTTGGGCTTCTTTGCAACCCCACCTAATGGTAAGTAGAGATCTTTCTGATACAGATAGTCCTCTATCTGCATTCTTCAATGTTGGTAATTTTTGCCATTGAACTTCTCCATTCTAAGTTTACTTTCATCTACCATTGCTTCTCCCACTCAAATAGAAATCCCTGCAGAAACCTCTGTGAGAACCTGTAATCAATACACACTACACAGATCTAAACTACCTGTTAGTGAACCTGAGCTCTGATACCACTTGTTGGGGATCAACCAACAATAGATTACACTTATGAAAGCAATATACGTGGAATTAAATCAGATAGACAAGTAACTAGAATGATAAATAGCAAGAACAGAGATACAAAAAACCACCCTGAAAACTTGTATTAAAACTCTTTACAAAAGGAATACAATTGAAGAAACTTCTTTCTTCCACACCTCTCCTAGATGTATAGATCTCTCACTAGATCTCTATTCTTCAAGAGCTCTCTCTCTCAAGAACAACCAACTCCAACAGACCTGGATTGATTCAATTCTATACTATTTTTCAACATACCAAATACAACTACTACAATAAGCTAAGAAGATCTAATTTTACATATAGAATTAGGAGACTTGAGAATGCACTTACAACAAATAGTTAAGCCTCTTAAACAAGGGCTCTAAAAATAATATTACTAATAATAGAGACACGAGCTTAAGACTACAACTTAAACTCATCATGCAAACACTCACTTCTGTCTTCGGAAATAGCTTTCTGGACGCACAGGTAACCGACGCCGGTTCCTACCTGCTAGCCTATGACCACCGCCGGCCGATCCACTACCGACGTCGGCATCTCTCCAACTACATTTGATCGACATCGGTCGCTCCTGACCTATGCCGGTGTCTGTGTAGACCCGAACCTGTTAAAGTGTGCTCCTTGGTGAAGCTATTAGCTCCACACCCTAACAATAAGAGTGGACATCGGATTGATCATTGTGATAAAATTCAATCATCCTTTCATTCTAAACATGGTAAAACTAAGATGATTTATCAACCTATTACTAAGGTCAATAAAGTTAAATCAATCCATAATGATGCTAAGGAATCCACTAAGGAAATCAATTTCACTAGGAAGAAAGAAATGGTTAAGTGGATTATCACTACATTCTTTTTGCAAAGCATGGTTAAGAATTCACTTAAGGGAATGGACAAGATTTGATAAGATGTAGATTAGAGTTGGTGGGAACACTTCAAGATAGGTTTACCATATGAAGTTTTTCAATTCTCACTTTTTGATAACTCTAAGTTTTTGAATCTCCTATTTATGCTGTGTGAGTTATCTAGAGGACTTGAACTCATTTGATCAGTTGGAGATAATAGCAGAATGCATGTTGTAGGTTGAGTTGATTTCTTACACCACTTATTAGACTGCTGTTTTTTAGAATGTATCTATTTTTAGCACATGAATGTTTAGATGCATTTTTTTAAGACCCTTTGGGCATGTTTAAATGTTAGGCAACATACACTTTTGGTTGTTTGCATTTGCTTAGCATATAAGTCCCATATTAGGTCATTGTATTACAACATGTCCACAACATTTATTGTATGTTGTCGACATTATAAACTTATCTTGTAGTTACATTGGGAGTTGTTTCAATTTTTGGCAATTACCTACTTTACAGGATGTGACATTTGGGTAGGGAGTTTTGATATGTTGTAATCACTTTTGCAGTTGTAGATTCACTTACTCATGCCTTTAGATTAGGCATATTTATAGTATGATTGTGAATCATTTTAATGCAATTGTTTATACCTCTTGCTATGATTGGGTTTTGTTTTTATTGATGTAGTAGACTAATTATAATATTTCAAGGGATATTGGACTTTTGGAGACCAAAAGCCTTTCATTGGGGAGGTGTGATCAGAAATTGGGTTTTGAAAAAGTTTCAAGTTAGAGTTTTAGTGGTGGTACACTATAGAGCTCATTGAGAGCTTTTTAGCACTTTTCACAGTTCACAAAATGGAGTCTAGATGCTCAAGATATGGTCATTTGAAGATTGATCAAAAAATGTCCCTTGTGACATGTGGCACATGTTTCAAGATTATTTTGACATTTGGACCTATCAAAGGTCAACACGTGGCACTATTGAATTCCAAATGGGCCAATAGCCATTTGACATGTGGCAAAAAAATCAGGTGTAAAAAAATTGGCTTAGGTGTTTTATTCACATGTCATTTGATATTTTCAAACCTTTCAAAGGCACCAAAAGAGGAACCTCCACGCCACCCAAGGAAATATTCAAACTTGGCACCCAAGGAGTCAAAGCACCTAGAAAGGAGAGCCTAAGCACCTAGAAAGGTGGAGGAGGATTTGAACTCAAGACTTGGCACCTAAAAGGGATAGGCCTTGACCACTTCAGCCACGGGTTTTGAAGTGTTATAAAAGGCACTAATTTTTACTTTAATAAAACAAGTTTTGGACTGTGTTTTTTATTTTAAGAGGCCGAGACTTTGTAAAAGATTTGGGAAAGATTATGTAATGGATTTTTATCCATTTTCTGGCTAGAAAACATAGTATTAATACTCTTTTTATCCAATTTGCATATTGGAAGAGTATTTTTTAAGCCCATAGAGGATATTTTTAGGACTTTTGAAGCAACTTTGCAGGTGTGAAGACTCACAAAATTTGAAGGTGTCGGGATTGATTAACAGTCACAGTGAAGGTGAATTTTTGCATTGAGAGATCAACTTGTAGGAAAGTTGTTTATTTTTTCTAGGTGTTTGAAGTGCCCTTAATGGAAATGACCCACTCCTTTGGAGAACCCATAGATGTAGGCATCAATTATTGAGCCGAACTCCATTATCACGTTTCATGTTTTTGGTAATTGTCATATGATGCATGATTTAATTTTAGTTTGTTGATTTAATTTTAATTAGTAAATGAACTCATGCAAGTAATTCAAATTTTGAAAATTATAACACAATGTTATTAAAAAAACTGGTTCAACAACTGAGAACATTTTATGCCAAAAAATTTTGCAAGTTCTTTTGAGTTTTTTGAAAATTTGTTAAGTTTTGAGAAATTAAATATTCATATTTAAAACTTCACTTTGATTTGATTCAGTGTAGTTTATGGATCAAGTTGGTATCAGATCCTTAGAATGTTGGGTTAGCTTTTGATTGAGTTTTGACAGTTGCTTTCAGTTATTGGTTTTCAATATCACTTGATTAGATTGCAGTGTGCAGTTGTGAAATCAGTGTGTTTGTAAGAAACCATGGGCAAGTTATCACAAAAAGCTAAGATAAAAGAGCTTAAAAACATCAACAACTAGATTCAGGATGAGAATGCATTCCTAAGATGCAAGCTCTATTCCCTTGAAGAGAAAGTTGAAAGTTTAATATCAGAGCTCGAATCCAAGGATGAGCTCTTGATTAGATTGCAATATGGTGAGTGTGAAAAGGTAAAGCCTTAACTTCAGATGGAGAGACTATGACTGAATGCACTGCAAGTTATTCACCATGTAATTCATCTACTTCTTCTTTCCATTCACATTCGAATTCAAGTAATGATGCTTTTGGTAGTTTTGAACAACACACTAATGGTATAGGATCCAAATTGGTGATGAAAATGGGATTTAATGGAAGAGGTCTTGGTCAAGATGGCCAAGGAATTACTGACCCAATACATGTAGAGCATAGATCTCATCATGCAAATTTGGGTTACACTAGTGAGTAGGTGGATAAAGGAGAAACTTCCTCCATGGCTAAAGGAAGACAAGCTTCTAATAGAAAAGAATCGAGGCCACTAGTAGAGCATGTACAGTGTGAGAAGGAAGGTAGAAGAGGTATTGAGATTCCACCTCCTATTTCCTACATTAGAGTTAGCACTAAATCTTTTGATCCACTTTTTATGTTTAATAAATTTGGATTTAAAATTCAGAAGATAATTCAATCATTTCCATGCACTTTTTGTGGGATGCATAACCACAATGTTGCATTTTGTTGGAAGAGACATGCTATGATTAAGTAGATTGCAGGTGTTAAGAACCATTCTCATCATGGCAAACCGAGAAGAGGTAAAAGGGAGACCTCACCTTAGAAGGTTGCTTACACTCATTGCCATATGATTGGACATCGGATTGATCATTTTGATAAACTTCAATCATCCTCTCATTCTAAACATGGTAAAACTAAGATGATTTATCAACCTATTACTAAGGTCAATGAAGTTAAATCAATCCATAATGATGCTAAAGAATCCACTAAGGAAACCAATTTCACTAGGAAGAAAGAAATGGTTAAGTGGATTATCACTACATTCTTTTTGCAAAGCATGGTTAAGAATTCACCTAAGGGAATGAACAAGCTTTGATAAGATGTAGATTAGAGTTGGTGGGAACACTTCAAGATAGGTTTACCATATGAAGTTTTTCAATTCTCACTTTTTGATAACTCTAAGTTTTTGAATCTCCTATTTATGCTGTGTGAGTTGTCTAGAGGACTTGAACTCATTTGATCAGTTGGAGATAATAGCAGAATGCATGTTGTAGGTTGAGTTGATTCCTTACAACACTTGTTAGACTAATATTTTTTAGAATGTATCTATTTTTGGCACATGAATGTTTAGATGCATTTTTTTAAGACCCTTTGGGCATGTTTAAATGTTAGGCATCATACACTTTTGGTTGTTTGCATTTGCTTAGCATATAAGTCCCATACTAGGGCATTATATTGCAACATGTCCACAACATTTATTGTATGTTTTTGGCATTATAAACTTGTCTTGTAGTTACATTGGGAGTTGTTTTAGTTTTTGGCAATTACCCACTTTATAGGATGTGACATTTGGGTAGGGAGTTTTGGTATGTTGTAATCACTTTTGCAGTTGCAGATTCACTTACTCATGCCATTGGATTAGGCATATTTACAATATGATTGTGAATCATTTTAATGTAATTGTTTTTACCTCTTTTTATGATTAGGTTTTTTTTATTGATGCAGTAGACTAGTTATAAGATTTCAGGGGATATTAGACTTTTAGAGACCAAAAGCCTTCCATTGGGGAGGTGTGATCAAAAATTGGGTTCTAAAAAAGGTTTCAAGTTAGAGTTTCAATGGCACTACACTATAGAGCTCATTGAGATATTTTTGGTACTTTTCACGGTTTGCAAAATGGAGTCTAGATGCTCAAGATATGGTCATTTGAAGATTGATCGAAAAATACCCCTTGTGACATGTGGCACGTGTTTTAAGGTTGTTTTGACATTTAGACCTATCAGAGGTCGACATGTGGCACTGTTGAAATTCCAAATGGGCCAATAGCAATTTGACACATGGCAAAAAAATTAGGTACAAAAAAATTTGCTTAGGTGTTTTATTCACATGTCATTTGATATTTTCAAACCTTTTAAAGGCGCCAAAAGAGGAACCTCCATGCCACCCAAGGAAATATTCAAACTTGGCACCCAAGAAGGAGTCAAAGTGCCTAGAAAGGAGAGCTTGAGCACTTACAAAGGTGGAGGAGGTTTTGAACTCAAGATTTGGTGCCTAAAAGGGATAGGTCTTGACCACTTCAGCCATGGGTTTTGAAGTGTTATAAAGGGCACTAATTTTTACTTGAATAAAACAAGTTCTGGATCGTGTTTTTTATTTTAAGAGGTAGAGACTTTGTAAAATCTTTGGAAAAGCTTATGTAATGGATTTTTATCCATGTTTTGGCCATAACACATAGTATTAATACTCTTTTTATCCAATTTGCATATTAGAAGAGTATTTTTTAAGCCCATAGAGGAGATTTTTAGGACTTTTAAAGCAACGTTGCAGGTGTGAAGACTCACAGAATTTGAAGGTGTCGGGCTTGATTATTAGTCACAGTGAAGGTGAACTTTTGCATTAAGAGATCAACTTGTAGGAAAGTTCTTTATTGTTTCCAAGTGTTTGAAGTGCCCTTAATGGAAACGGTCCACTCCTTTGGAGAACCCAGAGATGTAGGCATCAATTGTTGAGCCAAACTCTGTTATCACATTTCGTGTTTTTGGTAATTGTCATATGATGCATGATTTAATTTCAGTTTGCTAATTTGATTTTAATTAGTAAATGAACTCATGCAAGTAATTCAAATTTTGACAATTATAACACAATGTTATTAAAAAATTGGTTCAACAATCGAGAACATTTTATGCCAAAACATTTTGTAAGTTCTTTTGAGTTTTTTGAAAATTTGTTAAGTTTTGAGAAATTCAATATTCATATTTAAAACTTCACTTTGAGTTGATTCAGTGTAGTTTATGGATCAAGTTGGTATCAGAGCCTTAGAATGCTAGGTTAGCTTCTGATTGAGTTTTGACAGTTGCTTTTAGTTATTGGTTTTCAATATCACTTGATTAGATTGCAGTGTGCAGTTGTGAAATCAGTGTGTTTGTAAGAAACCATGGGCAAGTTGTCAAATAAATCCAAGATAGAAGAGCTTGAAAGCATCAACAACCAGATTTAGGATGAGAATGCATTCCTAAGATGCAAGCTCTATTACCTTGAAGAGCAAGTTGTAAGTTTAATATCAGAGCTTGAATCCAAGGATGAGCTCTTGATTAGATTACACTATGGTGAGTGTGAAAAGGTAAAGCCTTCAACTGTAGATGCAGAGACTATGACTGAATGCACTATAAGTTATTCACCAAGTAATTCATCTACTTCTTTCTATTCAGATTCAGATTCAAGTAATGATGCTTTTGGTAGTTTTGAAAAACACACTAAGGGTATAGGATCCAAATTGGTGATGAAAATGGGATTTAATGGAAGAGGTCTTGGTCAAGATGGCCAAGGAATTACTAACCCAATACAATTAGAGCATAGATCTCATCATGCAGGTTTGGGTTACACTAGTGAGCAAGTGGATAAAGGAGAAATTCCTCCATGGCTAAAGGAAGACAAGCTTCTAATAGAAAATAATCGAGGCCACTAGTAGAGCATGTATAGTGTGAGAAGGTAGAAGAAGTATTGAGATTCCACCTCCTAGTTCCTACACTAGAGTTAACACTAAATCTTCTGATCCACTTTTTATGTTTAAGAAATTTAGATTTAACATTCAGAAGATAATGCAATCATTTCCATGCACTTTTTGTGGGATGCATAACGATGTTGTATTTTATTGGAAGAGACATGCTATGATTAAGCAGATTGCAGGTGTTAAGAACCATTCTTGTCATGGCAAAGTGAGAAGAGGTAAAAGGGAGACCTCACCTAAGAAGGTTGTTTGCACTCATTGCCATATGAGTGGACATCGGATTGATCATTGTGTTAAACTTCAATCATCCTCTTATTATAAACATGGTAAAACTAAGATGATTTATCAACCTATTACTAAGGTCAATTAAGTTAAATCAATCCATAATGATGCTAAGGAATCCACTAAGGAAATCAATTTCACTAGGAAGAAAGAAATGGTTAAGTGGATTATCACTACATTCTTTTTGCAAAGCATGGTTAAGAATTCATTTAAGGGAATGAACAAGATTTGATAAGATGTAGATTAGAGTTGGTGGGAACACTTCAAGATAGGTTTACCATATGAAGTTTTTCAATTCTCACTTTTTTATAACTCTAAGTTTTTGAATCTCTTATTTATGCTGTGTGAGTTATCTAGAGGACTTGAACTCATTTGATCAGTTGGAGATAATAACAGAATGCATGTTGTAGGTTGAGTTGATTCCTTACAGCACTTATTAGACTGCTATTTTTTATGATTGTGCATCATTTTAATGCAATTGTTTATACCTCTTACTATGATTGGTTTCTATTTTTATTGATACAGTAGACCAGTTATAAGATTTCAAGGGATATTGGACTTTTGGAGACCAAAAGCCTTCCCTTGGGGAGGTGTGATCAGAAATTGGGTTCTAAAAAAGGTTTCAAGTTAGAGTTTCAGTGGTGTTACACTATAGATCTCATCAAGAGATTTTTGGTTCTTTTCATGGTTCACAAAACGGAGTCTAGATGCTCAAGATATGGTCATTTGAAGATTGATCAAAAAATGTCCCTTGTGACATGTGGCACATGTTTCAAGGTTATTTCAACATTTGGACCTATCAGAGGTCGACACATGGCACTGTTGAAATTAAAAATGGGCCAATAGCAATTTGACAAATGGAAAAAAAATTAGGTGCAAAAAAATTGGCTTAGGTGTTTTATTCACATGTCATTTGATATTTTCAAACCTTTCAATGGCACCAAAAGAGGAACCTCCATGCCACCCAAGGAAATAATCAAACTTGGCACCCAAGAAGGAGTCAAAGCACCTAGAAAGGAGAGCCTGAGCACCTAGAAAGGTGGAGGAGGTTTTGAACTCAAGACCTGGTGCATAAAAGGGATAGGCCTTGACCACTTCAGCCACGAGTTTTGAAGTGTTATAAAAGGTATTATTTACTTGAGTAAAACAAGTTTTGGACTATGTTTTTTATTTTAAGAGGCTGAGACTGTGTAAAAGATTTGGGAAAGCTTATGTAATGGATTTTTATCCATTTTCTGGCCATAACACACAATATTAATACTCTTTTTATCTAATTTGCATATTGTAAGAGTATTTTTTAAGCCCATAGAGGAGATTTTTAGGACTTTTGAAGCAACTTTGTAGGTGTGAAGACTCACATAATTTGAAGGTGCCGAGCTTGAATATCAATCACAGTGAAGGTGAATTTTTGAATTGAGAGATCAACTTGCAAGAAAGTTGTTTATTGTTTCCAAGTGTTTGAAGTGCCCTTAATGGAAATGGTCCACTCCTTTGGAGAACCCAGAGATGTAGGCATCAATTATTGAGCCAAACTCCGTTATCACATTTCATGTTTTTGGTAATTGTCATATGATGCATGATTTAATTTCATTTTTATGATTTGATTTTAATTAGTAAATGAACTCATGCAGGTAATTCAAATTTTGACAATTATAACACAACGTTATTAAAAAAACTGATTCAACAATCGAGAACGTTTTATGCCAAAACATTTTACAAGTTATTTTGAGTTTTTCAAGAATTTGTTAAGTTTTGAGAAATTTAGTATTTGTATTTAAAAATTCACTTTGAGTTGATTCAGTGTAGTTTACGGATCAATGACCTACAATAAAAAGCTTTCCAATTGTAAATAGGTGAGAGAATGAGATAACATACTAAGGAAAAAAGAGTCATCACTAAGAAATATAAATAATACAAGTAAAACACACTATGAAAAATCATGGAAGAGGTAAAAATAAGTAGTATTTATCTATCCATGATATGCAAATGAGTAGGGTTTCATCATACTCAAGTGGGACATAGTTTGCAAAGGCCAAAATGTCTAGTTCTTATAGAACTTGAGAGAGAGAGAGAAGTCAAAAGGCCATAAGGACACTCATTAAGATGATAAAATGAGTTAATTTTGTATTATAAGAAGGTGTGAAATATTATAGGCAAGGTTAGAAGAGACAAGTGGCTTCCCAAGTCATGAAACTCATGAAAAGTGGCATGAAATTCCCTTTACTAGCTCAAAAAACTACCTTCATTATTCACCTCTATTTTAATGTCCCAAAATTGACTAGGGATAGGTATGATGATTTTACTGAGAGGGATTGATTTTAGACATGCCTTTCCATGCATTGTTTATAATCCTAATCATATAGAATCTCTTAGAAGTGAGCCATCACTTCCTGTAGTCTAAAAAACTCCTTTTTCAGTCACCCTTCACACTTGGCCTCAAAATTGGATTTAGTTTATCATTAAAATACATGAAAATGAGTGTATGAAACTTTTAAATACCATCCATGGCCTTAAACTACTTAGGTAAACCTTAAAAATTCATCCACTTGAAGTTCTCACACTTCTCACCATCAGGTTCACTATGTTAGTTTTGACTAACTAAGATGAGAGATATGTTTGAAGAACTTAGGAGTTTTTATTATGAATTAAATGAACATGGGGGATTATCCAAATTCCTAATACTTATCCTAAAGTTGGTTTCATCTCCTGAAAGTCTCTAGAACTTGCACAATGCAAAAAATGGTCAAAAGAACCCATTTTTAACCCTATCCATATAGATAGGTTAGAGAAAAAATTGATGGGGGGAGACCCTAAATATTAATATAAAACCTCCAACCAATTTAATTGTCATTATAGTACATTATAGTAGCTTTACATCTCTGTCTTCCCAATCAGGTGCTTAACTAGGGTTTATGAGGGTTTTGAGTGCTTTAGTCTCTTAGGATTTATTCATAAAGATTTGACATTGGAAATTATAAAAAATTACAAAAATTTAAGGTTTAGGACTTCCATAAACCTAATTAAATTCCTTATATCTCCATTCAAGGTGCCAAGGGATATATGAACATTTTAATTTGCCCTATCAAGCTCTTTTCTCCATTCCAATAGGCCTGAGTTGTCTTAAAGCCAAAAAATGGCTTACTTTGCATAAAAATATCTTATAAAAATATTATGTTACCCTATGAACATTCAAAAATATACTATAATTACCCTCTCATGGTGGAAGTGAAAATGATTCTATTTGGCTTTAGGCCTAAACCTTGGCTAACAAGCCTATTTGCATATTTGGGGGTTTAGGCTTCCTTATTAGGTTTCATATTTATATGCTTGGTTCCTAATATTTTAATAGGTTTTATACAACTTATCACACCTTATAAAAATATTTCATTATCTCCTATCCCACCCTTTTAGCTCCTTTTGTCAAGACTAGAGGGTTTATACATGAGGGAAGTGCCCTCTATCTGAGACAAAATAAAGGGCACTTCACCTATTTTATCACACAAAATGAGTGTTTTATGATTCCCCCCCAAGTTAAAATTATGATACATACTAAATTTTATCCTTTGGTCAGGTAATTTGACCCCTCAACTCTTCCAAAACCTAAAACAAACCCTTAGAAGATAGACTGTGTAGGATTTCCACCATATGGACTGTGTAATGCATTAAAGAATATTTTATCTATGTTATTTACATATCATGAGGGTGTAATTACATATTTTATATTAAATTATAATCATCTAATCCATTGTGACCCTCTTCAACTCTGCATTATTTACACCCCTCCTTGGTTGGCCTAGACTGAGCACCATTTGACTGTGACTGTGCTTTGTAGAATAGGGGTCCACCTTTAGGTGTTCATGCTTCCTTAAGATTGAGACAAAGTATATTTATCACCTTATATCCTCTTATTATAATTATATGTTTTCGTAGGCTCATTTTGAATCATCTCTATGCATTGGTAACCCTCACACTTCACTCCTCAACCCACTCCTACTATGGTCAAACACAGTCAACTATGTTGGGAAAGGTGAAACCCTGTATGTGGATATTATTCTATTTAAAGGTTACACATAATTATTAAAACTCATGAAACATTTTAAAACATCACTAATTTTCCAACCTTGTTGATTCCATCTCAAACCTTCATCTTGGATTGTGTGCTCTTACAGTCAGCTATAGGTGTGTATCCTTGAATGGTGGGACACCTGTAGGTGTAAATGTGGTAAAAACTCAATATATAAAATTAATTTGATAGTATTTAAGTTAATTAATATTAATTTTCACTTAATAATGTTTTTACAACATGAAAACATGCTTTTAATTTACACCTTAGGAAGTGGGGCTCCTTTGAGGTTCAAAAACATGTAGATGTTAATGAAAGAATTTAGTGCGTAAATTGGTAACTTTAGGCTTCTAAAAAATCATTCTCCCTCAATCACATTCCCTTTAAAAATTTTTAATTAATTTTATTATATTAGGTATACAATACAATAACATTATGATGCATCAAGAGCTTTGGTAACCATGCTATATGTTATCAATCAAAAGGTGAGGTTCTCTGTTTTCTCATTTTAGGGATCTATTTCCTTAACATGGTCATTGCACCTTATAGCATGGTTTTCCACTTATATGGGATAACTTAAATCTCAAAAAGGATTTTCATGGTCAAAAAAACATTTTAATGCTTCCAAGTAATGTTTCATCATGCTCCAACACTCCCCTATGATACCTTAGACCTCTATTAAGCCACATGTAGGTGGTTATTTCATAGTGTAGGCAGTAAGGATGAATAAGTTGGAAAAATACATGATTTTTGAGGTTAAAACAAGTTTTTATCTCATTTAATGGTTCCAAATAGACTAATTTCATTATCAAAACCTTTTTTAGCTCAAAAAACCTCCTTCCCAACATGACTGGTCCTATGAGAGCACCTATACATGAACATTTTCATATATGTAGGTAGTGAGTAGGATTGGTGTAATGGGAATAGAATTTGGAATTAAATGGGTTATATGATTCTATCCATAACTTAAAATACACTCTTAAAATTATAAATCATCTGAAACAAGTGTTCATACTTTCTTTTAATGTGAACTCTTCCCTCATGGCACCTGCAGATGTACATTAATGGCTGCTTGACTAGTATGTTGCATATGACTACAATTCCATATATATTGCTTTAGGAAAAGAGTTTAAAAGGTTAAATTAACCAATATAACATTTATACCATTTAAACCAACCCATATTCACCCTCAAAAACCACTATCAAATAAATAAGATCTTATAAATGGTGAAAAATTACTTGTAACATAGAATGATGCATTCACTTACAACTTGAGATGATTTGCATACCCAAACACCTTGAAACACTAAAATAAGTAGGGGGATAATTTTAATATGGATTAAAAATCATATGGAAACAACATTAACAATTTAATTTTATAGACTAGTCCAAACCAAGGCAAAACCTACAGGTTACACAGATTAGCAAGCAGAAAAATATAGTCAACTTGTTAGGGATGATTCATAAAGAATAGTTAGCGAATATTTAAGATTTTATTATGTAAATGGATATATCTGAGTTTAATTTCACCTCCACAAGGAATTTTACTTGGAACCTTCTACTAACTGTACCAAGCATGAACTTGTTGATCACTTTTGAATGTCTTTAAGGGCAAGAAAGGATCAAAATGGTTTTGGGAATTTTTTAGCACTTATAAAGAATCTCAAGAACTAAGATGAGTGTGAGGAAGATTAATAGATGTTACATGAAATTATCCCACATGTCACCTTCCTCCATGGTCCGTACAAGTGCCAAACTTCTCCTTTTTCAAGAAAACTACATTTTTCTAAGGAACCTACCAATTTTCAATTATAAATAGTTGATTAAGGCATAATATAACACATGTAATGTTTCATCACCTTTTTTAAAACTTCACACTTCCCTAGGAGGCTGTATAAGTCATTTAATGCTCTATTTTGACCCTAAAATGACTCAAAAAGACATAAGGACTAAAATGAATAATGGCCAAGGCTAATATGATATTAAATTACATGAAATGGACTATAAAACACCCTATGACATATTAATATACCACTAAAACCTCTAAATATCAATTTTTTGCCTATAGGGGTTCCAATTTGACTTGTAGGGTCAAATTTGGTCAATAAATTGATGACTCATAGAGGTAGTATGCCTGCTATACTAAAGATCAGTAGCCTTATTAGTCCATTGGGATTAGGGATTCATTTGAAGTTTGAAAAATAAAAAGATGACTTTTACCACTTGAAAACCATACTTGATCAAGACAAGACCAATTGACTACCTAAACCACACAAAATAGAGGACACACACAAACAAAGCAAACAAAATAATAAGACACACACATATATGTGCTCAAAGCACTTAGGTAAATAAGAAAAACAAACCACTATGTACAACCAAAAATTAAGCATGCCTCCATTTATAAATTTAAAAGGAAATTTTCTTGCATCTCTTTCTTCATGAGATGAATCATAGTGCCAAGCATGTTTCTCTTTGGATTGGATACTTGATGGATCAGACCTATTTCTTGGCACTTCACTTGTTATGATTTCAAGTAAACAATCTTAAAATAGGTACCCAATTTAAATATATTCCTCTTGGAACTGTACACATACCTCATATTTCTGCCCACTCTTCATCTTATGAACAACTTTCATCTTCTTTGTAGGCATGGTTTGAAGAGGAATGGTTTCTTTTTCCTTGGAAGATTGAGGCCAATAGAAGCTTATTTTGACCTCCAAAGGTTGAGGTTAACTTTGATTTGGCTCTTCTATGACATTTAAAAAAATGTCATCTTGCTTACCATAGATTTTAATCATCTCTAAAGAATTTATAGACCCCTTGAGAGACTCAAACTCATTTCAAATGTTTTCAAACTACTACCATAAGTCCTCATCTTCTCTTTGATTAGTATCATGAAGGAAAAAAACAAGAGAATATCCTTCATCCTCTTCTTTAGAATCCAAAAATACTTCATCTAAGATTTATTATTTAACACAAGGAAGGCATTATTCATTATCAACCAAAAAAAAAGACTCAATAAAATGACTTGCCTCTTCCTCAACATTTAGGACCTTTGAGGTTTCTCAAGTTGTATCTCAGCTATCATAACTTTAATTTTCTTCTCAAAGGATGAAATATCTTCCATCTCCTTGTCATTCTTAGTGATGCTAAGACTAGGCATCTTAAAATTAGGTGACTTAGCTCCTTTTATGTTCCCATACCATAGGTACATCAAGGTAAAGGGTTATGGGTTGAGGACAAGATGAACTAGTTGGTGAAGGTGGCACATAGAACTCAAAATCTGATTGAGCATGAATTGTAGGGGATCCTTTTTTGAGATCTTAAGGAAGGGGAGGTAGACCTTGGGATAAAATAACTTATTTTTAATCTTTTCATTCAACAATGAATTCATTTAAATCTGATTTAGCTTTAGAAATCTCTTGTGCAAGGGTAGATTGGGTGTGTTTAGGCATAGGATCTTCTTTTGGGTCTAAACCTTCCATCACAACTTGATTCAACAACTTCATTCTCAACTCTAACTCTTCAATCTGATTTTTGAGGTTCTCTTGGAAAAGTCTCTCTTGAAGTTTATAGGCATAATCATGAGGATAAGGAGTACAAGAGGGATAACATTGAAGACAAGAGGTCTCTTGAGGTAGGGTGGGAGGGACTTGCATAGGATCAAGTTCTTTCTCAACTTCACACTCTTTATCAATAATTCTATCCTCTTTCTTTCCCCATGATTCCACTATCTTATTCTAGCTTAGGATGTTAGGATTAGAGTCTCTTTCTTGAGATGGTGATACAATTTGAGGAGTGGATGAAGTGATCAAGAAACTTGGGATCTCTTTAGGCTTGGATTCTCCACCTTAACTCCAATTTGGAATCTCATATCTAAGAGTCTCTTCTTGAGGTGGGGACAAAATTAGAGAGGGAAATGAGGGCTTAAATTACACTTATTTTGCTAATGATATGGACTAATGCATCTATCTATTGGCCAATTCAATCTAATTATCAATATTTGCTTCAAAAATAAGGTTTGTCTCCCTAACTCTCTATTTCAACTGATTAGGAAAAGGATGGATTTGATAAGCTTGATTGGGCTCATGATTAGGGGTCAAGTAGGAGTGATATAAATATTAGATAAGTGAATATTAAGGTTGATAGGTTTGGTGAGGTTGCTTCTCATGAATTTTTAACCTATCTTCCAAGGATAAAACTAGGCCATTCACATCTAGCATCTAACTTATGATCCTTTGACAATTGGCTCTCTCAATAGGTATACACTCTCTTTTAACTAGATATAATTCATATCTCACCTTATGAATGAAATTACTAGGAAAATCTTGAACTTGTCCCATTATTGTGTCAATATCTAACAAATACTTCTCATAGCCTAAAAAGAGTTTGCTTGAAGGTTGAAATGGACTGACTTGAGAAGTGACTAGGTCGACTAAGAGTAAGATATGGAGAAGGATAATTGTAGGGATAATACAACTCATGAAAATGATATTATTGGTCATATTGGAGTTGATAAGAATCATATTAGAGCTAGTAAGGATCATGACAAGGATGATAGGGAATGCCATAAGCTTGACAAACCACACCAACTTGCATAAAACAATACTCAACACAAAATTAAAACATATAAATTCATTAGGAATTAAGAGCACAATTAATTATTATCAACAATCTTAAAAATTAACACTTGGGATACTTGACCAGTGGATGTAATTTTAGAGTCACCATTGATGCTTAGATAGGTACCTCTAAAGGCTAATGTGTTAAAAGACAACACCAAAAATCTTTCAACTTCTTAGACTAAGAGTCCCACTGAGCATACCAAAAACTATTGTCACTTGGATTTTCACCCTTTGAGGAGATGTTTCAGCTCTCCTCATCCAAGTTGCACAATTGAAACACCTTTAGGCTATGGGTGAGCCTAAGAATCAGGTAAATCTATAGATAGGGATAACTCACCTAATGTACCACTTTGGATCACTACTACACCTATTACTAGGGGGGAAAGGGAGAGAAAAACTAAAATTAAACTATCCTAATGGAGGTTATACACCAAATTAGTTGATGACTACCAACCAGTTGCATGTTACACATGAGAACAAGGGACTAACTAAGCATACACTTCTCCAATCTACATCTTCTCACATCAATATTTCATTATGAGTTTGTGATGAATGTTTAGGCTAGGAAGAATATACAAGAGGGCTATAATGGTATTATTTGAACATAATAACTCATTCAACCTTAACACATCCTAGAAAACTTCATATGACCATCAATAAGAAGCTATCCAATTGTAAATATGTGAGAGAATGAGATAAAATACTAAGGAAACAAGAGTCATCACTAAGCAAGATCAATCATCAAAGTAAAATAAATTATGAATAGTCATGGAAGAGGTAAAAATCAGAATTAATTATTGATCCATGGTATGCAAATGAGCAGGGCTTTTCCATATTCAATTGGAGCATGTTTATAAAGGCCAAAATGGTTAGTTCTTATAGAACTTGAGAGAGAGAAGAAGAAATAAGTCTAAAGGTAACAATGACACCTATCAAGATTATAAAACTAGTTACTTGTGCATGATAAGAATGTGTGAAATGTACCATGCAATGTTAAAAGTGTCAAGTGGCTTTCCAAGTATGAAACTCATGAAAAGTGGCATGAAATTCCCTTTACTATCTCAAAAAATTTCCGTTATCATTCACCTATATTTTAACATCCCAAAATTGACTAGGGATAGTTATAATTATTATAATGATAGGAAGGATTTCGAACATTCCTCTCCATGCATTTGTTTTAGTTCTTCTCATCTAAAATCTCATGAAAGTGAGTCATCATTGCTTACAGTTTGAAAAACTCCTTTTTCAGTCACCCTTCACACATGGACTAAAAATTGGCTTCACTTTATCATTAAAATCCATTAAAGGGAGTGGATTAAACTTATAAATACCCTCCATAGCCTTATACTACTCAAGTAAACCTTAAAAAACTATCCACTTGAATTTCTTACCCTTCTCACCATCATCTTCACTATGCCAATTTTGACTGGATGAGATGAGAGCTTTGTTTAAGGAACTTAGGAGTTTTTATAATGAATTAAATGAAAATTTTGGGTTATGAAAATTCATAATACTTTTACTAAAGTTTTTTTCATCTTCTGAAAGTCTTTGAAACTTGTACAATGCAAAAAATAGTCAAAAGAACCCATTTTGTACCATGTTTATACAGATAGGTTAGTACAAAAGTTGATGGGGGGAGACCCTAAAGATTTTTATACAACATGCAACCAATTTACTTGTAATTATAGTCCATTATAATATCTTTCCATCTCTATCTTCCCAATCGGGTCCTTAACTATGGTTTATGAGGGTTTTGAGTGCTTTGGGCTCTTAAGCTCTGTTCATGAAGCTTTTACATTAGAACTACTAGAAAATTACAAAAATGTAAGGTTTATGACCTCCATAAGCCTCCATAAACTCTTTATATCTCCATGAAAGGTTCCAAGGGAGATATGAACATTCTAATTTACCCTATCGAGCTCTTTTCTTCATTCTAATAGGTCTGAGTTATCTTAAAGCCAAAAAATGACTTTTTCATGGATTCATCTGCATCAAAATAGACCAAAAACATATTATATGACCATATTAACATTCTAAAATTTATTATAATTACCATATCATGGTGTAAGTTCAAATTACTCTCCACTTGGCTTTAGACCTAAACCCCACCTAACAAGTTTGTTTGCATATTTAGGGGTTTAGACCTCCCTATTAGGTTTCATATTTATGTGCTTGGTTCCTCATATTTTAATATTTTTTATCAAACCTATCACACATTATAAAAATATTAAGTTTTTTCCTATCCCACCCTTCTATCTCTTTTTATCAATATTACATGGTTTATGCATGAGGGGACCCTCTGTCTAAGACAAAATAAAGGGAACTTACCCTATTTTATCACATAAATTGAGTGTTGGAGGAGTCCCCCAAAGTGAAAAATATGATAAATACTAAATTATATCCTATGGTTAGGTTATTTGACCCCTCAACTCTTCTAAAACCTAAAATAGACCCCTAGAAGTTAGACTATGTGTAGGATTTCCACCATTTGGACTGTGTAATGCATTAAAGAATATTTTATCTATGTTATTTCCATATAATGAGGTTTTATTTACATATTTTATAGTATATTATAATCACGTGATCCATTTTTACCCTCTCCAACTTTTCATTGTTTACACCCCTCCTTGGTTGGCCAAACTGAGCACGATTTGACTATGAATATGTATTACATAATAAGGGTTCACCTGTAGGTGTTTATGCTTCCTTAAAATTTATAAAAAGTATATTGATCATATTAGTATCATTATACGTTTTATTTTTATCATTTTTAATCATCTCTATGTATTTGTAACCCTCACACTTCACTCCTCAACCTGCTCTTACTATGGTCAAACACAACTATGTTGGGAAAGGTGAAACCCTATAGGTAGATATTATTATATTGAAAGGTTAAATATAATTATTAAATCTAATAATTTTGTTTTAAACGTATCTCATTTTAAAACCTTTATGATTCCATCTCAAACATCCATCTTGGGCTATGTGCTCTTATAGTCAGCTTTAGGTGTGTATCCTTTAATGGTGGGACACTTGTAGGTACGAATGTGGTCAAAAACTTAGTATATAAACTTTATTTTATATTATTTAAGTTCCTTAATATTAATTTTAACCTAATAAGGTTTTTTAAAAATGAAAACATGTTTGACATTTCCACCTTGGGAAGTGGGGCTCTTTTGAGGTTTAAAAACCTGGAGATGTTAATGAAGGAATTTAGTGCATAAATTGGTAACTTTAGGCTTCTCAACAGTCATTATCACTTAGTCACCTACCATTTAAAAGTTTAAAATTCATTTTAATATATAGGGGATACAATAAAAATAGATTATGATGCATCAAGATCTTTGGTAACCATGCTATATGTTATCAACCAAAAGGTGAGGTTCTTTATTTTCTCATTTTAGGGATCTATTTCCTAAACATAATCATTACACCTTATAGCATGATTTTCCACTTATATTGGAAAAATTAAAACTAAAATAGGCATATAATGGTCAACACAACATTTTATTACTTTTAATTAATGTTTTATCATGCTCCAACACTCTACTATGATACCTTAGACCTCTATTAAGCCACATATAGGTGGTTATTCCATAATGTAGGCAGTAAGGACGAATAAGCTAGTATAATACATGATTTTTTAGGTTAAAACATGTTTTTATATAATTTAATGGTTATAAATAGACTAATTTCATTATAAAAACCTTTCTCATCTCAAAAAATGCCTTCCCAACATGACTAGTCCTATGAAGGCACCTATAGATGAACATTTTCATATATGTAGGTAATGAGCAGGATTGGTGTAATGGGCATAGTATTTGGAATTAAATGGGTTATAGGATTATATACATAACTAAAAATACACTCTTCAAATTTTTAATCATCTGAAACAAGTGTCAATACCTTCTTTTCAATGTGAACTCTTCCTTCATGGTACTTGTAGATGTACATTCATGGTTGCCTAACTAGTAAGTTATATATGACTGTAATTCCATATAGATTACTTTGGGAAAAGAGGTTGAAAATTTAAGGTTACCAAGATAAAATTTATAAAATGTAAACCAACCAATATTTGCCCTCCAAAACCACTATCAAATCAATAAGATCCTATAAATGGTGAAAAACTACTTGCAACACAGAATGATGCATTCACTTGTAACCTGAGATGATTTACACATCCAAACACATTGAAACACTAAAAAAAGTATGTTTATAATTTTAATATGGAGTAAAAATTATCTAGAAACAACATAAACAAGTGAATTTTATGAAATTATCCAAACCAAGGCAAAACCTATAGGGTGCATAGATTAACAAGTAGAAAAACATAGTCAATTTGTTATGGATGATTCATAAGTATTAGTTAACCAATATTTGAAATGTTGTTATTGAAATGTATATATATGAGTCTAATTTTACCTCCAAAATGAATCTGACCTAGAACCTCTTCTACTAATCATACCAAACATGAACCTATTGATCACTTTTCTAGGTCTAGAAGGGCAAGAATGGAGCATAATGGTTTTGGGCCTTTTTTATCACTTCAAAATAATTTAAAGAACTAATATGAGTGTGAGGAATATTAATATACATTAAATTACCTTATCCCATGTGTCACCTTCCCCCATGGGCCGTATAAGTGCCAAACTTCTCCTTTTTCAAGAAACCTACCCTTTCTTCTAAAGAACCTAACACTTTTTAGCTATGAATAGTTGATTAAGGAATAATATGACACGTCATATTAAATCACAATTTTTACACCTTAAAACTTCCATATGAGGTTGTAAAAGTCATTTAATGCTATATTTTGACCCCAAAATGACTCAAAAGGATATAAGGATTAAAATGAATAATGACCAAGAATAATATGACATTAAATTACATAAAATAGAATATAATACACACTATGACATATTAATATACCCATAAAACATATAAAGATCAAGTTTTTTCCTATAGGGGTCCCAATTTAACCTATAGGGTCAAATTTAGTCAACACTAATGTTTATGCATTGTTGCATTTTTCACTTTATCTCTCACCTACTCCATAGATTTCATGTGTGAATTAGATATTTTTGAGAGGTATTGGAGAAATCCAACATGGTATTAGATCCTCAATCAATGGTCATTTGTATTTTATCAAATTCTTGGTGAGATTCCTTATTTTCTTTGAGATCTAGGCATTTTTTGCTTGGTTTTTAGTTGTGGTGGCATTGTAGTTTTTATTTTAAAAGTATAAGAGTTTATATTCAATTTTTTATAGGGTTTAAATCTTTTTGAGGTTTCTTTGAAATAAAAATGTGACCAAAAAAAATTGTAAGGGTCTTTGGTGGAGGTTTCTTATTTACTAGTTTCAGGTTATTTTTGCACTATGAAGGAAACATGCAGTTTTTTGGCAAGTCCTTAATCTCCAAGGCCAAATAAATGGCATCTTGGGTGGTGATTTTTTTTATTTCTCCCATTTAATGTTATTTTATACAAACCTATGTAGTGAAGATTCTACTTGTATGTAACATTTCAATTGCTATTTCAAGTTGATCTTCTTTTCTTGGTCAAATGACTATCAAGGTCATATAGATCCATTATTTGTTTTAACATATAAGTTTTTAGCAGATTTGAGGGTTTGATATCCAATGTGGCCTAATTTATATCCATAATTCTTCAAAATTAATTATGTTTTATCCTTATCCTTTGCATTAATGGTGTATATGTAGGAGGAATATTTGAGTTCCTTTTTTAAGCACTACAAGTTGCTTTTGAACTAGTTCTATTTTTCATCATCATAGATCCCATTTGTATTTACATAGTTACAATAATGGACCTCCCATGTTTTTTGTCATCCTCATTTATGAATTAATATAAAACATAAGGTAAATATTTAAGACATGTATCTCACGAATCCATGCATGACCTGGTCCGTTAATGCTATAAACTCCACCATCTACCTCTGTGAGTGAGTTACTTCATGCCTACCTCTGTGTGGATGTGAATCAACCTCTACTATGGATACTAAACATTGAATACCTATTCATATATATTTAAAATAAAACTTTTTTCACTAAGGAGCATCTCCTCACTACCAATTTGCTTCTCATAGCCTACTACAACCATTAATCTTAATGTGAATACCTCTAAGCAAAGATCTGATCACATGGCATATTACGGGATTCCTTGCAGTCTTCCTATACTTTATATTATCCACATCACCACCATTAAAAGCCTAAAAATAATCTCTCTTGATTTCTACCCACCTCTATTAGGGTTCTCACTCCCTCAAACATACTGCTCAACATTTTTCCTTCCTTTGTTGTAAGCTGCTCTCAAAACCACTTAGGCAAACTCATGGTTTTGGAACTTTTCTAAAATGTTCCTTCAAAATAAATTAACCTTTATTTTTACTATTCAAACATGAAGAATTTTTATAGTTTAAATATTTTTTACTTTTGAGAGGTGAATTTATATGGTGGAGGTGATAGTGAAAGGAGATATTCCTTTTATGATGGTAATCATGTGAGAGACCAAATTTTGTATGTGAGATAAATGTTTAATAAAATAAGAGTTAGTTATGGGTGGGGGATAATTATTTTGGTGATTAAACATGTGTGGTGAACATGTGGGGGAAGATAATCATGTGGGCATGAAAAATTTTAAGTGTTTTTATTATAAACAATATTATATTTTTGATAAATATTATTGTAAAGGAGATTGTTTTATTGCATTGGTAATTTATCTTGTATTTTCACTTGTCAAAGATGAAGGGTGAGGCCCAAGTTGGTAAACCATTGCATTATACATTATGTTCTAATTCTAATAATCATCTAGAAAGATACCTTTACCCTTTGTTTGTTCGAGTTTTTTTAAAACTTTTAGTGCAATTTTTATTAAATAGACCTCATTTATAGGAAGTTGATTATGTCATAACTTTTGATTGGTAGCTCAAAATTGAGTGTCGTATTTTAAAAAAGTTCACGTAAGGAATATAAAACAAAAAAAAATTAATTAAATAAAGGTATAAATAAAATGCAAAAAACACAATACATGAGAGACACATATTTAAATTGGTTTACCCAATATGGGCTACATCCACATAGAAACAACTAGTTCTTCTCTTATTCAGTCCAACAAATGAAGGGATAAACCTAAAATACATCCACTATAATCTCCTGTTCACTTAAACATAGTGCACTTTCATGATTACAGTTCTCTCATATCAAAGGAGGGTTATATATTAGGTCAAAAATTCACCAACATAATTTATACCATCAAATATGTGACCTAATAGTGAATAGTCTAGATTTACTACAAAATTACATTATCTTACAATGCATTTTTCACAATTTATTTTGTATTACCTTCCCTTGGACCCCCATGGAGACCATATTGGAGGGGGGGGGAGGCAATCCCCCCAATCAATAAATTTGGAATTCTAATAAGATTAGGATCCACCATCCAATAGTTCATGTTTTTTAATTCTATCCCAATTTGAAGTCCATCTCTAGAGCATGCACCACTATTTACCCACTCTATCATTGATTACTTACTTGGATGAATTATTAGATATGATTTAAATCCTTACAATCAAGCATGTATTTGGGGGTTTTTGTTATTTGTATCATGTAATTATGTACTTCCTTGGTGTCTTCTCTCAGTCATGCTGACCCCATTTGAGATAATACAAAGGAGGAAGGTTGAGTTTACACCAATGGTTCTTATAAGGAAGACTAATTATGATTCATGGTAGTTTTACATATAACACTCACTCAAGGAATGAGAACTTATTCCACTCTTATATGGGCATATTCTTGTTCCTATTGACCCAGGTCAATATGATGACTAGGCCAACTCTTGTGACTGTGTCTATGGTCATTTATTGTTGCATGTTTCATGGGATCTAGACCATCATATGGAGTACATAGAATGCCCCTCCATTATTTGGATCACTCTTCAAATTATTTTTTGGGATCCTACTATGTTTTATGTTACATATCCTCCTTTGATTCCTATTTTATTTTTGGAGACTATTGTACTCTTTCCTCTTACTTTTATTTCCTATGATAACACATTTCAGGTGGACAATGATCTTCCTTCTATTGAGGCCCCATTATAGGATGAGATTATTCTAAACCTTATTTGTCTCATTATAGATTCTAAATCCATTCTTGTGTCAATTTATACTCTTCTAGAGCCTTCATAGACTTGCATTTCAAAGGAATTTACTAATTTTAGTGAGAGTATACACATTGATAACATTGATGACTCATATGTTCCTTTAGACATTAATCATATAGATATGAGTGATTCATTTGTAGACTAGTATTCAATTATAATATTTGTTGAGTCTTACTCTCCTCTTCCCATGGGAATTCTTTAAATGAATGTTCTATGTATATCTTTTTCTCTAGCTATTATCTCCCCTTCATCATATACTTCTTCATTGCCATATTTTATAGTTAGTCATGTGATGCTTGATCAAACTTTGGCACATTTGAGCACTATTAGGGAGGCATTTGAGAATTTTATAGGGATATACATCTTGATTCCTAGATACATTCCACTTGAGTGGGAATTTAATATTTTTACAACTTAAGGTTTCTTTCTTCCAAGAAGAAGAGACATCATTTGTTATAGAGGGACCTACTATAACATTTGTCATGAAAATTTTTGTGCTTACCTTCTCTTTATTCCTTATGGAGGCATATATCCTTTATGTTTTTTTAGGATACTGGTATCATCACAATGTACTTGGGTACCTTATCAAGCCTCATTACTGGGACCCAACCCATTGAAGCTGTGCTTAAAGGGGGGTGTTGGTGTAGACTTTTATCCTATGGGTTTTTTCTACATGGCTTATTTTGCTTGCTTAGGGTCTTAAAGGCCATTTGGGTCATTTGGGAAGATTACTTCCATATTCACTAGAATTTGGTGTTTCAATATTTCTCCCACTTATATATGTATCTCTCTCCCTTTTTATTCATCATCCAATGTTTATGAGGAATGTTTATGCATTGTTGTATATTTCGCTTTCTCTCTCACCTACTGCATAACTTTTGTGTGTGCATTAAATCTTGTTGAGATGTCTTGGATAAATCTAACACCTTCAAGGTAAAATAGTCATTATAATAGTTTCCATAGAGGAGTTTCATAATCAAAATCAATATTTAAGTTTTAAAATCACATCACTTGAAAATAAGATCACATATACAAAGAATTGAGGGCATGGAAGTGTCAATCATATATATACATATTTATCCAAATAATTTTTCCCTCAAAATAATTCATATCAAGAATGTAATCCATAAAATGATACATCTACAACTATCGATTCAAAAAGTATACATAAGGCTAATAAGAGTTTAAGTGAGATTCTAAGGAAAATTATTCAAAAAAAATTGATCACATTGCCTCCTATGAATACTCTAATGAAATTAAAATATTATTTTACCTATCATAGAATTTATGGATATCATACCCCAAAAAAATTGGATTTGAATAGAAAAATACAAAGTATCATCAATAAAGGTGATCCTATCCTTGATACATCTACTAAATAACCATAGATGAAAGAAAACCTCCTATAGTTAAGTAAGCTACTCAACCACAATTCCATTTTCTAAGGAAAAATTAAAAAAAAAGAAAAAAAGGAAAAGTTATAGAAGGAAAAATTACAAAAGGAACAACTAGACAAGTAAAGGTTTTAAAGGAAAAATGGAAAGGAAAGGTTACACAAGGAAAAAATAAAATAATAAAGGAAACATAATTACATTAGTAGAAATTTTTAAAACATAATTCACTAAAAGATAAGTTTCAAAAACAAACTCAAGGTAAGAAAAAAATTATATTTAAGAAAGGGTTTCTCCTTAAGGAAATTTAAAAGCAAGACATACTTTAAAAAGCAAATATAACAAGTGTGATTCAAAAGGAGACAATTAAAAAGTGTTCCTCATATCTAGAGCATTTGATTCATATCAATGGAAATAAATTCACAAATTTTGATATTAAATTTATAATGAGGTTAATATCATAACATGATACTTATCCAATATATTGGGTATGACAGTAAACACTTGGATAAGATTACTAGGCCTTAACACTACATTAGAACCATGGATTTCATAGTAACCCTTGGGCTCAAAATATATTACATTATATTTCACATTAACCCTACTTTTAATTAATATAATGAAAAACTAGGAAGATCATAACTAAGATAAATGGGAGTAACATTACATAAATATCATAACTATATTACATTCAAACATGAATGTTACCATTTCAAAATAGGGATATTGTTTAAAATGAACAAATAATGAATAAATTATTTCTTCAAAGTATGAGACAATTGAAAAACAAATTCTAATGCATGGTATAGTTATTTCTACATATTATGTGAAAGGTAATGAATGTGGTGTAAATCATGCTAAGCAAGTGTTACTAATAGTACAATATCATAGTTGTATCATCAAATTTTAGTTACTCATGAGGATCCATAATTGTGCACATTTATTACTTCCAAGTGGTTAGAGTGACTCCAAGGATGATTTCACCACAAATAATATATTGTACATATCCTTTGGGTTTTTTCATCCATTTTATTCTCTTATTTTGACATTCATGTGTACATATAATTTTGCTTTAATTATTATTCTAACCTTAAATTTTCTCTTTATTGGCCCTTACCTCCTATGTTTTTATCTTGATTCTAACATCCATGAAATTTAATCTACCATTATATATCCTCCACATGTGACTAATTATAGTACACACCCTTGGCAACATACTACTTGCTCACTCTAACATATTGGCTATTAATACATATTATGGATTCTATTAAGCTTAAATTATCACATAAACTTATATATACATATTACATGAACACACATTGATTCATTCCCATTGGGGGCATGTAGATCCTTATCTCCACATACTTTACTAAGATAATTTTTGTGATTCACATATACATTTGGGTAATATTTATTACTTTCACTTTCTCCACATAGCCATGTTATAACATCTAGTACACATTATGAATTGACACGTGTATACTATTCAGATCTATCCCATTAGTATATTATGAAATAATTTATACTTGGACTCATTTAATAGTTTCAATATAAGTCTCAAAGATATTAAAAATAAAACAACTCAAATAATTTAAACATTCAAAATATTCAAAAATATCAAAATCAAGACCTTAGCATGACATGATTACTAGATTACACTATTTACATATGTTATATATGGCATGTTTTGTAGATGTCATATTATTTTCTTACACATGTATTTCACAATATATTTTAATGATGTACGATACATATGTTACACATAGATGTATAGATTTTATATTTTCCTCTACCCAGTGACCATGTCGATACTAGGGGCATCTTATCCCATAGGATCCACTATTTAATGTTATACATTTATATGACCTCTCTACCATGTTGAGATGTCTATATTTATTACACATGTCTTTCTAGTTAATCATATCTTACATAATGTTACATGGATATGTTATCATACTATGATGTGACATTAATACATATAGATGGTGTAGACTAGTATTATTTAATCTATGATTCATCAAAGATGTTACTCTCTTAAATAATGAGCTAATTTTTTATTTTTTATTTTGTGTGGCCCCTTATATTTTTTTTATAAACATATTTTATGGATCTTGTTTATGACATCTCTATGTCCCTTGTGTGTGGCCCTTGGCCTAGGTTTTTGTGACATCTTCATGTTCTTTGTATGTGTTCCTTGGAATTATGATTTAAAATAACTTTTGTGACTTTGAGCTTGATGACATTAAGTTGTGCCATGATACATATCATTCACCTTTATTTCATAGTCTTATTTAGTTATCTATTAATAATGGTTACTGCTATGTGTTTCATTGATATCTCTCTCTAGACATGACAATTATATGCCTTGTATTACATATGTTACTAACATGCATTTATTGAAATATACATTGATATAATGAAATGCTCTCCACATGTTCACATAATTATACATGATGTTATATATACACATGACATGATATAATTAACTCTTGTTCTTGTTAATCTTGTTGACACTAAGTGGTGCCATGATATATATCATACACCTTTACTATGTAGTCTTATTCAATTATCTATCAATGATGGTTACTACTACATGCTTTATTAATACATATCTCTAGATATGTAACTTATATTCCATACATTATATATGTTACAAACATGTTTTAATTGACATTTACATTTATAGGATGGCATACTCTCCATATGTTCACATAATTTTACATGGTGTTATATTTACACATGACATGGTATAGTTAATTATTATTTTGAGATGAGTGACTTACATGACATGTACATCATCCTAAAAGGAGGAATTATAGTGGTCTTGTCATAGAGACATAAGCCTCCATGAATACAAAATTATATGAGAGTATAGATTTCATAAATTTATAATGGTTAAAATATTAGATGTTTACCTACATGAAATATATGGGCACATCATTATATATTATGAGGATATATTCCATGTGTATTAATTCATTTTAAATATATTTTAGAACATATTTATACACACTTATATGCATATGCATGGGCATATGTATAGAGTTTACAAGAATATGAATTACATATTTCCATATATAAATACATTTTGAGATACATGATCTCAAATTTAGCATATAAATGCTTAACATTATATATTAGTTGGTACATATTCATAATGTGTGTTACTAGTTCATGCACATATACACAATTACATATTCATAAGGCATGATAGGTACATTCATATACATAATAATAAAATTTACAAGTTGAATGGAAAATGGTTTCGATTCCACTTCACAATTATCAAATTTGTGGTCATGATGGGGCATGAACATTATTCATTCTCTTTTTATCTTGTATTTTATTCTACATTGAGTGAAATTTATAATAATTTAAGGAACCTATAAAATAATATATTTGGTCTTGATGGGGGCATGAACACTATTTATTCGCTTTTGGTCTTGCATTTGTATTACATTGAATGATATTGTGTAAACTAGAGTGAAACTACATAATTAAATCTATAAGCCATCTAAAGTAGTTGATTCAATATTTATTTTAGTGAACCCATAATTTGGTTCCCATTTCATTTTTGAGTAGTTATTTGGGTTAGTATATTTCTTAATTTTCCCTATATTTATGAAGGTCGAGGTAAGTTGTCTTCCCATCCTAAGGGTCTGCATAATTACATAAATTTGGGGTACAATCACCCAAAATATCCATGTGCTTTAGTAAAGAAGCAAAATTTCTCCATGGTTCAACAAAAGGAACCATTCTCCAAGTGATTTATTAAAAATCACATTCAACTATTGCTTTAATAGGGAAACATTATATCCATTGCAAGGTCAACTATCATATCCCACTATGATAGCCTTAATAAATTACTTGAAGTACCTTTTGAAAGTATGTCTTACTAGTGTGTGAGCTATTTTGGGCTATTTTTATTTGTAACTCATTTTTATATTAAAAATCAATATCTTGTTCTCTTGATAATTAATAGTTGATTATGGTGATATATAATAGTTTTTATGTTGATATTTACTTTTAGAATTAGTGGTTGGTATTATTATTATTCTTTCAATATTAATGCTATTGATGTCATTTGAATGATTGCAAGTATAGAAAATATTTAGCTATGCCTAAGAATGGAATAATTTAGTCACTTATTTTAATGATGATATATAAGTATAAAATGGTGAGTTTTTATAGAGAACTTGTTATATTCCACCATCACCTTTTTTGTGTTATTCATATTGTGCCAACCCTATAATGTATGTATTTCTTATGGATGTTTGTTTGACAAGTTTTCATTGTCATTTTGTCAATTTGGCTCATTATTTTGGATTGTTTGTGCACACTTGGATGGTGTGGGATTGTTGTGATTATTTGGCACTATAGTGCTTGGTTTTTAAACATGGTATATGACTTGAGTCCTTGGTCTTGATTTCACAAGACAAAATCATTGGTTTTCAAAATTTGTAATAATGATTACTTTTTTTATTAAGTTATTGATTTTGTTAATAATATTTAATATTTAAATGGTTTGTTTGTTAAAAACCATTGGTTCTTGGGAACCCATGAGGTGTTGACCTTGGCATAAATGAAATAGAAATAAAATTTGGAGGGGAAATAAATGAATGAGGAATGAGGGAGTGGTGGTTGTGCATTGTGTAGACCTCGTTGTCATGCCATTATGATTAATATAAATTTTTGGCATCGATTATTACCTAACCATGATTATTTCCTTGTGGGTTTGTTGGAAAATAACCTCTTATTTTTTTTTTATTGATTTGGAAGGTTTTTTGAAAACACACACATATAGTGGAATAAACGAGTAAAAATGAAGGTTTTCAAGGAAAAATATAGGTTTTGTGTTGAAATACGTTATTCCAAAATTAAGTTATATTTTTAATCTTTTTATTCCTCACTTTCAATTCCTCTATTCTTTATAAACTAAGGATGAAAAATTATAATGAATGAGAATGATTAAAGAGCCTAGAATAATATTATACAAAACTCTATGGTTTTTCATAATCCCCATTCACCCCTTCTAGTTCTATTGATAGTCCATCCATTTGTATTGCATTGGTTTCTTTTCTTTGATTTATCAATGGAAGCAAAGTTGAGGTTTTAGAAACATTGGTTATTTTGATTTTGGTTCCAACAAGTAACCCTAGATGGTGTTACTTGGGTTATTTTCATCTTGCCCATTAAATGGCATTATTGATGAATGAAACAATGTATAAATTCATGGATGGTTTTTTAGCAGTATGATTGATGCTTGTGAATCCTTTTGTTGTATTGTGTGGTTATATTTTGTCTATATATGTGGTTTTGTATTGTGTGAAACAAATCCTAATTTTCTTAGTGTAATAATTTTATTTCTTAAACCTTACTCTTTTATGCTTTTATTTTATTGGTATTTTGTTTGAGGAACTCTTGAAATCTCATGGTTGATGGATGGGGTGGTAATGACCAATGATAGTTAGGCTCATCATACTCTCCCATTTTTTAGTGATTGTAAAATGGAGTTATTGATTCTATTGGAATGGATTGAACCTAGTTAAGACTCTTACAATTATGGATAAATCAACATATTCATCAATTTTGGTTTTATTTTGGGTTATTAAAGTAGGTTACACTTGTTTCTTGATTAGAGAGTTGTATAGATTGTAAAATATAGATAGAAATGATATTATGAGGCATTATGATTCTGTTAAAAACATTCTATTTCAAATTGATATATACAAAAAGAATTTCTTTATTGTCATATATACTTTATGTGTTATTGGTTTATTCACTTTGGACTCAGGGATATGAGTTTAAAAACTTTAAAGTTCATACATAATACTTAGAATTACTTCAGGTAAAGCCCTAGATCTCATTTTTGATTAATTATGCTAGTTGTGTGATGTTGTCCCTATTAGATAGCTATGTAGACCTAATATACTTGTAATATATATAATGATTTGCATTGTAAGTCAATTTTGATTTATGTAATGTATTTTACTCATTTTTAAGGCTTGATTGGTGATATCAATGTTGTAGCACTTCATTTAATGTTGAATTAATATTGGAATAGTTGTTTTGGAATTATTTAACCCTATAATAGTTGAGTTAGTAGCTTACTAAACTAAATGTAGTAGACAATAATATCATATTAGGTCAAATGAATTTTTGTTTTTAACTATAGATTTCAATACATATTGGAGTACACCCAATTGTAGGTTTTGAATTCTCTATTATGATACTCTAAACTTTGTATCATTTCTTATTGGATTATGGCATGTATATTATGTGGTAATTGGGTATGAGATAAGAGTTCTATTTCAAACTCTGAGGATTATTAATTTTTATAAATTGGTATTGATTGTTCACTACATATGGAGAATACTATTAAAATGGTGAGATTTGTGAGACTCCTCTTTTCACAATGTTCATATATAGACTTGTGGTGTTTTTCAAACATCCCCTTAAGACATGATATATGTTTATTTAAGGCATGAGATGTTATTGAGTCTTGGAGACTAACACATAGATTCTATATGTTTTGATTTATTTATGTACTACTTATGTAAGTACAATTATGTGATGAGATTAAGTGATCATTAGATGCATTGATATCAGTTTACTTATGATTTTTAGTTGTGCATTATGATGTGTATTAATACAATATCGCCAAAGATATTTTCCTTGAGATAATATTTGAGCATACATATGTTATATGTTTAATATTGTTTTATCACCACAAATATATAATGCCTTATATATGTTTTTTGAATGTTGTTTGAATTGATATCCTTTGTAAGGCTTATATCTATAGCTTCAGCTTCTATGTACATAATTTTATGTGTAATGTTGTGTAGGTGACAAGGGAGGATAATGAGGAAACTAGGATTATGTAATAAATAAACACATCATGGGTAGAGTGGTGACACATATTTTTGACCTTACCATGATCTTAACCACCCTTTGTACCTTGTTGTGGACCTAGTTGGATGCATATGTTTCCTTAAACTATTTTGCATTGTTCACCCCCATAGACACTATTCATACATTTACTAACCTTAGGAGTATTTTTTAAAAGTTTTAATTAACTCTAAGTAATTGTAAGACATTTAAGTGCCCCCTTTTAACTCAAACTTAGATAGGTTGAGTGATACAACATTTTGGTATGCCTTAAAGTAGATTTTTGATATTTTGGGTTGATATTTTTTCCCCTTAAACCAATATGAAGGTAGGAAGGTATTTAAATAAACTTTAGAGTACTTTAGGGTAAACCCATGTGTTATTTATTTCTTGGGGTAGAGATCCCATTTATGAGTCATTAACTTGTTTGGTTTCCCACATGGGTTTGTAAGTGGAATTAAGGAGGGGAGAAACTTTTTGACCATAAGCCAAGATATGGGAAGTGACACATGTCACCTTCCCATTGGATTGAATTAAGGGGATTTGGGCTTATTTGATGAAGGTAAGACTTTATTGAGATTAATTATGTCTTATTTGCATAAAATTGGAAATTGAAGTGGGAAGAGAAGGAGAAAGAGAAGGAGAATTCAACCATTACCCAAGCTTTGTATAAGGTGTATTGAGAGTATTACAAGTGTAATAATGTAATATTAAATGATAATTCTTTATTTTATTTATTTATAAATTTTTTCCCATCTTTTCCTTTGGTTATTAAACTTCAAGAGGAGTAAGGCCACTTGGCTTACCCTCTCTTTCTACTTTGTCTTCCATGGTTGTGCCTTTGGACACAATGTATTTTTCATGCCCATTTTCGGGGTTGGATATGTCATATACCTCATTTTTGTTGGTTTTTTTTAAACCATTTTATTTTTTTAAAATGGAAAAGTCATGTTGCTAAAATAAATGTGTGTTGTATGCTTGTATATTACACCCTTTCATAGTGGAAGTGTCACTTCAATTAGGTTTTCATGACCTCCTACATGGGTATATTTTAAGGTAATGGAAGTGGAATAATAACCCCAATGACATCCTACATATATTTTACATGGTGGAAGGTGTTAATGCCCTATAATGACCATGACAAGCAACATAAGGGTAAAGAATTCCTCTTGCCCCTTTTTTTCAATCAACAAGCCTAAGTATGTGGTAACTTGTATGGATATTTTGTATTTTTTTACTAATTTTAATGGTGTCTTCATTTGAATATTTTGTAGTTTTTTGAATATTTTGTAGCTATTTTACGTTCTCCTAGTGAGCAACCTTTACCTAGTTTTGAACCACCTAAACCTCCCTTGTATAAAATTGGTTACTTTGAACCATGATTATGGAATGCCAAAATATACAAGTCTTAGGATTGGGGTGTTTAGGGAAGTCTCTTGATAATGAAAGAAGGATGGGAGGTGAGCCCTCCTTCAGTTGACGTTTTGATTGCATATGGAGGCTTGTGAAGGTAATTTATTAATAGTTTGTACTTTTGTTAGAATATATAATTTTGGCCATTGGAGATCCATGTAAATATGTAATTTAATTTAGTATTGAAATATGATTTTTCTTTAATGAAAAATTTGTATGAAGTATTCAAAATGGTATAGTACTATTCAATATCGGAGTAGTCCTTCACAAGTTTGTACCATATGAAAGAGGTAATATAAATAATTAATTTTATATCATAATCATTGTGTATATACTATAATGGACATTTTACATTTCTATAAATTTAAAATTGAATAAAATGATATTTTTCCTTTTTACAAATCTATTAAATGCTTGTTTAGCATGAATTTGTGAAAGGGCTAGTAGAGCTTTGATAAATTTTATGCATTTGAATTATTCTAAAATTGTTTTGTATGATGAATTAGAGATCATTTGTGAATTTTTTCAATAGATGACATAATTTTATGTATTACGGTTAATTTATTATGTTTTTTTTAAGTTTTCTAGTATAAAATTCATATTTGACCTTTATAATTAACCTAGACTTATCCTAATTTATTTGAATGTGAAAAAATGCATTAGAGGCCCCTAAATAATTTTATTATAATATCAACTAAATTTAGGACCCAACCTTGTTAGTTTCATAATTTTTTGTTACCTAATTTTCTAGTTATGAATTTTTGAGATTAAACACTCTATAGGGTAGTTTTGTGAATATATAGGGCCTTGGAAAGGGAATTGTACCCTTCCTATAGGGCAGCCAATGTTTAGCCAAAAGTCACCCATGTGACTGAGCAATATTGGATTAAGAATCTAAGGGAATAATGGTGGTTGGGTGAGTCACAAGCCAGTGTTTTGGATTGACACATATCAAGTCAGAATCATATGGCTTAAGTCACATGGTGATGCCACCATACCAAGTTGGCCACCACTCACATGAATCATATGGATTATGGGATGTGTATAATAATTTTAATTAATTTTATTTAAATTAAAACATTTAAATATGAATTAAATAAAAACTTTAGATTTAATAAGTTTTTGACATGCAACCAAAAAAATGCAAACCTCAACTAATGCTAATCCTAAGACCTAATTTTAGTCCTTCATTTGTGAGAGACCAATGGCCAAAGATGGGGTGGAACCAAAAATAAACCACCTCCATTTTATGTCCTCTTTCACAAAAAACAAGTTTTGAGACCTAAAAGTGAATGTTTCTCTAATTATGACCTCTTCCACATAGAGGTGTGTTTTAGATCTTGTCAAATTAGCTTACTTATTTTATACTCGTAGTTATGGTGAACTAGTGGCTTAGAGGTATTGGAACCTGAAAGATAACCACCCTAAATTTTTTTCCCCTTATACATGGATTTTGTTTCAAGTCCAAAAAATTCACTTTTTTTTTGGTTAGTTTATTCTAGGGAGGCTTGTTTGGACCTTGTAGGCTATCATAGGATCTTGGGAGCCCTAAATCAGGTTAACCCAAAATGGAAGCCCTATTTATTTTGTGACCCCTTCATTTTAAGACAAAAATTTTAAATTAAAATTAAAATTTTATATAATATACCTTTTAGTTCCCATTAAAGGCATTAGAGGAATTTGAATCTCATGGAACCTATTCAAAAACTATGTGAGACTAAGACCTCATAGGATATTTCCATTTAACTATATACCTATAAAATTAAAGCACACATATTCCTATATATTCATTAAAAAAATAAAAATAAAAATGATACTCTAGATAAAATCTTAAAGACTCCATTAATGGTAGTCATCTAGGGTTGTGAAAGGAAAGAAAAGATGACTATGGAAAAGTCATCCTCCAACACCTTCTCCCTCCTAACAAATTTGAGTTTTTCAAATCAATGGCCAAATTGGATACCTTATGTTCTCCATGAATATTTTTGTCACCTTTTTACTTTAACTAGATATCATGGCTGAGATCAATTTGATACGATGGTGGAGATTGGTTGCACCAATCTCAAAGGGCTTAAATGAGATATTTTAGGCACCTTTTGAGATCCTATGAGATCTATTTGAAACTTGTATCACTTTTCATAAACTTAAGTAAATGTGAAATTATACTTCATGTGTTACTTATGTGAGATATAAGTCATGTAATTGGTAAGAATCACTCAAAACCCCCTTGAACTATATTAGGAGTTAGGACGTGTCATGTGAGCAAGTGGTTTATAAAACCCACCTCTATTTATTTATGAATTCATTTTAATCCTTTGGGCCATGAGGCCCACTAGGGATACTTAGTGAGTTGTAGACTTGTCTATAGATTATAGGCCAATTAGAATAAGTGGTAAAAACATGGTTGTGTAACAACCATATAATCACTTTCATAATTTTATCCACGTCATCTCAGCATGCATCTCATGTCAAATTTTTGGATAGCTAATGAATAATTCATTATATAGGATATGTGTGTTATACATTCTCCTTATAAAATAAATTCTTGTTTTTGTGTGTTTCATTATGTTAAGTTTTGTGCATGATATTTTGCTATCAAAGAAAGGTTCCTACATTGGAATCTCTAGGTAATTTGTTACTCTTATTTTAGTTTGATACTTTCACTAAGATTTAATACTTGTCCTTTCTTTGTGCAATATGGGTTAGGGACATTAATTAATTTTGGTTATTGTTGAAATCATGGAGCATGTGGAACCACCACCAGTTCCACAACCACCTAAAATTTAGCAAGGGCCTATGGATTTAGGACCCAAAGTTCTCTAGGCCATGTAATATATGCTTGGATTTATGCAAGAAAAATTACTAGTAGTGTAGGAGGTGATAAAGAGATGGTCTCCACAACTTTCATGGGGTGAGTAGAGATCAATGTAAATAAAGAGACAAAGGTATCATAGCCTAGTTTAATAGAGGGTAGAGACATGAAGAGAGGCTTAGGTTTCATATCCCCTCACACCAACATGTAGATGGAGACAAATGTAAGAATTAGGAGAGGTGATATTATGAATGTGATCTTAGGATAGCACTAAGAGAATTAGTTAACGATCTCATTAGACTTCACCCTCCAAGATATGATGGTACCTATGAGGGTTTTGTAACAAAATCTTGGTTAGCTAGCATATGAGGGTGTTTTACCTTATATGAGTATGAATCCAATGGGGAGGTCCATTTGGGGAATCACCTACTAATAGATGTAGTGAAGATGTGGTGGGAAGGAGAGGATAAAATATCCATTTGACACCAACCTTTCTCACCTATGAGATTTTTGAGGAGCATTTTAGAGCTTGTTACTTATCTCCCTGTTACATTTAAATGAAGGTGGATGAGATCCATGACCTACAATAGGGTATAAACATAGTGACATAGTATGAGTGTCATTTTATAGACATAATATAGTTTGTATGGTTATAAAAATGCATCCATTTAGGTGAATAGGTTTATTAGATGCCTAAACCTAAATCTAACCAATGATCAGTACATTTTATCTCTACTAACCTTAGTAGTTGTAGTAGAGAAGGATTATTTAGTAGAGGAGTCTTGAGGGAAGACACGAGAGGAACAAGAAAAGCTTTAAGGTAAGTAAGAGTTCTAACATGATGCAAGAACACAGGGTGCATAGCCTACACCTAGGGGAGGTTAGAGACGTACCCAGTTCATTATGAGACCCCCTCAATAGTAGCAATAGTAGGATAATAACCATACTATCTACTCTTAATTTATGGATAATAAACATAAGAACTATTAGGGACAAAGCAATGCTAGTCAATAAGATTGACATCATACTAGACTTGCATAAATTCAATAGTCTACATAGGAAGGACCTTTAAGGTCAATAGCTACAATTGGTTAGAGGATAGTTGGCACCCCATTAAGGTGAGATCAACTTAGAGGATTTTACTTTAATTATGGATCTATTGATCATTATGCATGTGAGTGCCCTATGATGCCATCATATACTTCTAGGTAGGTTATTTTGATTTTAGAGTAGACAACAAATGATGTGGGTTGGTGCCACATGATGTATATAATGGTGGATGACAACCAAGCTGAGAAGTTAGAGATGGTCATAGTGAGAATTTTTTTTATTAAAGGAATATCTATTATAGTGATTTGATTATATATTAAGAATATTTAATTTACCCTTCAGTCATGGACCATTATATGTTAGTGGTTTCTAGGAAATTAAAGAATTGGGAGTTAGAATTAGCCATTGGGGCCAATATGTCCATTATCTATTTAGTTAGTTATTGTATTATGAATCTAGGTGTTTTCCCTACTACCATATGTTTAATCATAATACCCTTGGGTACTTATATAGTTATCTTAGATATGGATTATCCCATGGATCATAGAGCCAAGATGGACTAACATAGTAAGGTTATTGAGTGTGTTGATGATGTTGGGACTCACATAGTTATCTCAAGTGTCAAGAGACATGTTTAAATTCAAATGATTTATGTGAGGTATCTCAAGAAGATCTTGTGAAAATGTTGTTAGATGTTCACTATCATAGTGAGTGATAGGTCAAAGGATGATATAGATAAGGCTTTTTTATATGATCATCCCACTCTATGATATTTTTTCAATGTATTTCCATATGAGTTGCTAGGCATACCCCACTAAGAGAGATTAATCTTTGGATGGACCTAGTACCATAGGTTTATATTATTTCAAGAGCATCATATCATATGACTATACTAGATCTATGTGAGATCAAGATGTAGCTTGAGGAACTTTTATAGAAGGGTACCATTCATCATAGTGTTTTTAATTGGGGAGCACCTATTATTTTTGTGAAGAATAAGGATGGATCCCTTTGTTTATGTGTTGATTAAATCCAAATAGACAAATTAATGATCAATAATAATTACCTTTTGTGAAAGATTAATGATTTTTTAATCATATATGGGGAGCCAGAGTGTTCTTCAAGATAGATCTAAATTTTAGGTATCATTAGCTATAAATTTTAGAGGAGACATTCATAAGACTAAATTTTGAATGTGATATGGATATTTTGTGTTTATAGATGTGACACAAAAGTGTTTATGAGCCTCATGAATGGATTTTTCCACACCTATCTAAACATTTTTATTGATATTAATTGAATATATATTGATTTATTCATAAAATGAGGAAGATCATGAGGACCAATTGTAGTAGGTTTTGTAAGTTTTAAGGGATAACTAGTTATATGGTAACTTGTGCAAGTGTGATTTTGCATAGTAAAACATGTAGTATCTTGGGAACATCATTTTTGTGGAGGGGATCTTAGTAGACCCATCTAATATTCATGGGATCATAGAGTGGATGACACCTATGAGTGTCATAAAGGTTCACATCTTCATGTATTTGGTAGGATACTATCATTTCTTTGTTGAGAACTTTTCTCACATTACAAAGCCCATCACTTTACTTTAGAGGAAAGGGAAGAACTTAGTGTTGACCAAATTTGACTTGTTAGTCAAATTGGGGAACTTATAGTTAAAAAATTGATCTTATATGTATATAGGGGGTGTAATATAAGTGTCATGTAGTTTATTATAGTTCAATTGATGTCAATTAATGTTATATTGGCCTTGGTCAATTAGTTTTTATGTCCATTTATCATTTTGGGTCATTTTAGGGGTAAAAAAGGGTGTATTTAATGATTTGTATAGATTTTTTAGGAAATGTGAAGGTTTAAAAATGTGATGTCATTACCCATGTGTCTCTATAAGTCTTAATTAACTTACACAACTAAAATATGGTAGGTTGTGCAGAAGAAAGAGCAATTTTCTTGAGGAAGAAGAGGAATTTGGCACTTGTACGACCTCCTTGGGAAGTTTTCCAATTTTAAAGGTTGAAATATGAATATTAATCTCCCTCATGCTCATTTACATTCTTGGTTTTATTTTGAAGTGTCATTTTTTGTTCAAAACTATTCATCTCACTTTTCACTCTTTTTGGCAAGCAAAAGTGACTTGTAGGTTTGTACTTGGTACATATAGCTCATGAGGTTTCAAGAAAAATTATCTGGGTAAATGATATTAAACTAAAATAAATTAATTTTCATATAATTATTTTTAAAATCCATCAAATGTGCTTTATGAACCATTGCTAACAAGTTGACTATGAAAATCTGCTAGTTGTTTCATGTACCCTATGGTTTTTTCTCCTTTTTAGGAGATTTTCTACAATATATCTATTTATGTTGATACTATATTATTATAAATTATTCATAAAATTTTGTCCATGTTTTTTTTCATTTTTTATGGTGTTTGGATGAGCCAATAACCTCAAATTTATAGACTAGTCTCTTTTGAGTGCAATGGGCAGTTTTCACTAGTTTTAGGAACTTTGTGCTTATCCATGGATTTATATGGTTGTGTTAGTTTATATTATATGTTTTAAAGGTTATATTTATTCTCCATCCACCTTTAAACCTATTTTACCAAAGTAATCCATATATATTTTTAGTCATATGGTACTTGCTAGTCAATCTGCCTTGTAAATGCTCATTTACTGGTGCTTGAAGGGAAATTTTATGTTGAAAATATGTTATATTGACTTGAAAAAAGTATTCATAAGTTATATAAAATCCATTTTCACATTTTATGTATTTTTTTCTTGTTCATGAAGCTTTTCCCCATGCATATTGTTATAATTTTGCCCACTGCTTGTGTATGGCTCCATCACCACATATAGGTGGCCTAAGCAGAGAGATTAAAACCCATATGGAAAGGTTGATACATTGGTTGACACCATATTTAAGGTATTAAAATTATGAATGACCATGGTAAACTATTTTAGAGAGTTGGATTTTTGAATAAATATGAAGGTTACCTTAAAAAATGATATAACGGGTCTTAGGGATAAAATCCCTAAATAGTCAAACAAAGATCCTGAAGTGTTTTGAGAATAAAATTTGGCATGGATACATGAGATATTGATACATAAAAATATGTATAACCCATAATATATAAATTTGATAATAAATTTACCAATTTGAAAGGGTAGAGGACAAGTGGAAGATGGTGTTTGAGAGGCCTAGGGTTGCTCATAAAACCATTAAAATCAAACAGTGGCATCTATAAATTTTGAATTTTAAATGGATTTTGACATCATAAAGAAAAATCAAACATACATTTAGGTTTTTAATGACCCAATGGATGGAATTATGTATATACAAACATGGAAATCATTAGGATGATGAGTATAGGTAATTTTTCAAGTCTTAAGTAGCACCTACAGGTGGCTTTTCACAAGGGAAGATCACCTACAGTTGGCTACAAAGTCTCAATCCATGGTGTCTTTTAGGTAAGGTGACATAAAAGCATGTAAAAATGTGTTATAAAATAATTATTATATAATAATTCATATTCTTCTTATATATCACTTGACACAAGTTCCAAGATTTGAGGCCACCTACAGTCTGTATACTATGGAAACCCCACCTACAGAACGATACATATCAGTGAGCTAGACTTTGATGCTTTGGTGATGTTTTAAGAGAATTAAAGATGAGTAAGGGTATACACATGAAAATTTTAACAATATGGTGACCAATTATATTAATTTCATACCATGATGAGCTTAGTTGAAGCCTGTATACACCTATAAAAAGGTGTCTCAGTAAACAGACAAATAGTCAGATAGTGAGTTGAGAAAAGGGTCCTAAATGATGATCTAGGGTTACCCAAATTAAAAAAATGGTTATAAAACATGTTTTAATGATCATATAATATATTAATGACTCTTATGTAGTGTCTAAGGCCTAATTCATGCATTAAATGCCTATAATAGGGTCTAAAAGAGAAATACAGTCAAGGTGGAAACTCAGTTTGACTGAGTAAAGAGTACCAACGGTAGATAAAGGTTATAATGATGAAAAATTTATATTAACACCTTAATTATTTCCATTAGGATATACATGAGGTTTATAAATTTCCTCTAAGCTTAGATAACCCAACTCTACCTCCAGGAAAGGTGCCAAACATGCAAAACATAGTCAAGCAGTGTATCATCATCTTGTGAGTTCAAGGGTGTGAAAGGTGTATGAAGGGGTCAGAGTGTTAAATTAGTAATTTTAAACACTATAGTACAAAAATTAAAACATAAATAGGTATTTAAAAATTAATATGGTATCAAATAAGGGTCTTAAATGATACATATATAGTCAAGGAGGAAATACCTGCACACAATGTTTTCCTCATAAATTACCTGGGTTTTCAATGCCTTTGAAGAGTCTATGATTAGAAAAAAAGGTTAAAGTTTTGTGAAGGTAATAATTTAACCTTGGATAATCCCATAAAATACTTGGTTTTTATTATAAAATATGGGAAGTTTCCTCTATTTTGTCTCAGACAGAGGGTACTTCCCTCATGCATGAACCCTGTAAACTTCACAAAAGGAGATAGAATGGAGGGTTAGAAGTTATTTGAACCCTATAGAGAGATGAATTAGGATGGAATAAAATTTAAAAATAAATATTTTTTTTAATAATGGGAAATCTCAATAATTTTTTTAAATCATCAAGCTTGTAGGTAGACTTACATTGACAGGGTTTAGGCCTAAACCCAAATAGATAGTCATTTTCATTTCCATCATGAGAATAGTATTATAATAAATTTGTGAATTTTAATAGGGATATATTATAGGTTTTTGAGATATTTATATTTAATGAAACCAAATATGATGACCTAAAACTTAAGAGTGTAGGTAAGCATGCTAGGTAAGGATTAGGCCTATGTCCAAATAGGAGGTCATCCACCATTTTAGCATGAGATGTGCATTCCAATTCATTTGGGAGTGTTTATGGAGTAAAATAATATGTGTTAAATATTATTAAAATCACATGGATGGAAATATTAAGACTTAATTTAATGCCCCATATCACTCCCTTGTATTGAAACAACTCCTAAGTGTCTAAACTAGGTGCTTCAACTCAACAAGTCAAAATTGGCATAATGGACAAGCTAGGGAGAAGTGTGGAAAATTTAATTACATGGAATTTTAAGGTTTTATTAATGAATATAAGGACATTTATGGTATTGACACATTTAATTCACTACCTTTTATGTATTTTCATGAGCAACTGATCTCTTTTTGGAAGCCAAGTGTGCAGGGTACATGAAAGAGTAGTTTTCTAGATAGCAGATGATGATTGCTCTTTTCTATGTGATTATTGTTTCTATGCAAAATTGCTTTCTACATTCAAAGAAGAAATAAGAAACTGAAAGAAAATGGTTAAGGCTAAAAGTACCTGATAAAGTTGAGCGCACCGAAATCAGACGTTGGAAGATTCTCCTCTTTGGCTATGGAGGAATGACACCTGCGAAAAAGAGACTGAAACACGGAAAGATGTTAGTCAAAGATATGGTGGGTTGTCAGGCGAACGCCCGATCTCGGAAGTACGAAGACTCCCTAGAAGGATATCAACCCACTGATAAAAAGTGTAATGTTGGACGAAAGTAGATAAAAAGATGAAATGACAGAAATAAATGACAGAAAATAAAATGCATACCTGATAAGCGGCACTGTTCTACACAGTCACCGGCGTCGGTCTCTGTGGTGCCGGCGTCGGTCTGGGAAGGTGCCGACGTCGATTAAAGTGCCGTCGTCGGTCGGGGTAGTGACCGGTGTCGGTAGGGGCAGGTTCTGAACAGAAGTCTGGGAAAGTTGCAGAAGGTCTTGACAGGGTCGGGACAAGATTTTAGACAGAGTCGGGACGGGGTTTTTGGTCGAGTCTAGGGGTTTGAAGCTTCGGGATGGCAGAAATAGGGAATAAATAATCAGAAAGAAAATGAAATAAAACACAGAAGATACTTACCTGTGAGAAGTCGTGATTGAAGCCATAGTCGAAGTTCTTGTGCAGTGCTGGAAGAACGAACGCTGGAGTTGGTGGATGCTGGAGTTGATGGATGCTGGAGTTTGGACGTTGGAGAGCCTGTAGATGTCAGAAAAATGGGAACCTGTGTGACTGATCGGGGAGGGGAGATTGAAGGAAGGCCTCGGGACGGTTTCGAGAGACGGTTTGATAACCATTTCGAAAAACCAATCGGGAACCGAATGGTAACTGATAACGGATAACGGGATGGTGACCGACGTCGGCAGGATTGCCGATGTCGGCCGATAAGTGACCGATGTCAGCGACATCGGCCAGGTAAAGACCGTCATCGGTAGATGCACAATGAGGACAGAGTCTAGCTTTTAGTTCTCTGCTCATTGTTACATGCTGCCAGGGTCAAGGTTGGTAGGACAAGTGATCGACAAGGGTTAAATAGGCGAAGAAGAATAAGACGGGGAGTGACCAGGGGAGTCGACACGATTTTGGTGTCTACATTTGCCCCTTTTTGTCTTGTTGGTTGTTCTGACGAACTGCAAGACAAAAATAGGAGTGAGTGCCCCAGGTGAGGGATAAGGTTGATTTCATCTTGTTGGTTGTTCGAATGAACTGCCAGACAAAAATAGGAAACGGATAGGTTGCCCCGATTAAGGATAAGGTATTCCCCCTCAAAGCAGGAGTCGAGGGAAGGGAACCGAGAATCAGGTGCTGATTTGACAAAGAGTGGATGAAAAAGGGGTGAGGGTGAATGCTGCAAAAGTCGTGATTGCATGCATACCACTGCACGAGATGGTCAGGTCAAAAGTGTCGCAGGTCAAGGGTCGAGGAGTGCCAAAATCGAAGTAACCGGGCCCCAGCATTTAGTCGTCTGCTGATCGGGTCACTCAATCTAAGCTGAAGCTCCAAATGGTCGTCGTGTTCCAGGTATCCCAGGCTCAGGAAGTGCTCCTAGAAACACAAAAAAGCCACAAGTAGTGCGGATCAACCAGTTTGCGATCCTATACTTGTGAGGGTCCAAAAAAGGTCTGCGCACAATTCTGCTAACCAGTCATGAGGTAGCATACATGAAAAAACAACCAAGGCAACAATGTCTTGGAAGTAGTCGAGGTCAGCGGAGATAGGCATGATCTCCAATGGTTGGTGGTTAAGGGGAGGAATGGACGAAAGGATGTGGCCGAGCTAACCCCAGAAGACCCCATGTCAACTGAGTGCTGCCTACATAGCCCTGGTGATAGGGCCTCAGGCCAATGTAGTTCTCCCTAAAAGGGAGGGAGGATCAAAGGGATAAAATGGGTCATGGTCAAGGATAAGATTATGGTTAAAAGAAGGAAAGAAGGTTTGTCCATCAGAGAGACGAACAAACGAGAATGGTCGAGCTAACCTCAGAAGACAGTCGTGTCATCTGAGTGCTGCCTACATAGCCCTTGTGATAGGGCCTCAGACCAATGTAGTTCAGACCAAGTGTCCGAGTGGTAGACAGGTGGTTAAAATGATTGATAGATTGGTCGATGATTGGATGAAAGGATGAAGAAAAAAAAGATGTTGCAGCCTTTTCCAAATGGTGTATTCTGCAACATTGGTTGAGGGGTTTTTCATCCCTAGCAATATTCCATATTCGTGATGGATGTATGCTAAAAATGAATTGAGGTCTATTTATGCTTCAGCAAGTATTGGTTTATGCTGAACATAAATTGTGGTGGGTTGATAGTTTCCATGTGTATTGGTGTCCATAGAAACTAGGGTGAATAGGCTAGGTCAGGTTGATGGTTTGAAAAGAGAGTTGAGTTGAGTCGATTGACAAGTGATGAAGGTAAATGTGACCAAAGTGTAGAAGAAGTGAAAAGCATATTGCTCTTTCATTGACAAGGACCAAAAAGATAGCATAGATAGGGGTTATGAGAACCAAGAGCCCCATTCATGTGTGACGTCGTTGACCGTGGTTATGTTAGAGCGGTAATCGAATCACTTAGACATTAAAGTGAGCTCGAAGTCCCTTAAGCAGGTGATAGGAGGAGGAAGAAGGGTAACCCGTTTTAAGAGCAAAGATAACGATGCCCCTTTTTATAGGAGACCCTGAGACAACTACAAGCCAAGTCCATGACTCGTTCAAATTTATTTATTTATTTATTTTTTTGGCGCAGACTGATCAATGCGGGAAGCCTACGTAGAGATGTCGTTTGTTTGGTGGTCAGGTTGTGAAGCTGATCAATGCGGGAAGCTTCTAAAATAATGCTGTTTGATAGCCATCCTTTGAGGGAGTGGTCTATATTTTTGTTTAATAAAAGGGCTTTTGAATAGCTGTCCTTCGAGGGAGCAGTCTATTTATTACAGCAATGATAATACAGCTGTCCTTCGAGGGAGCAGTCTGCTTGTTTGATTTTGATATAGATATAGTGACTATGGATATGTTTTGACATCTTGATTTGTTTTTATAGAAATGTGAGTCATGGACAAGAGTATAGAAGGTTAAGGACTCCCTTTTATGAGGACAAAGTATCCATACCGCATAAAAGGGTTATAGGAATTGTTAAGAGGAATAGGGTTGAAAGGAAGTAGGATTTAAGAGGATGAGGATTGCTCAAGGGACGAGCTCAAGTTAAGTGTCAAGTGGATGAGTACTCGACTAGCAATAGAATGGTCGCAGATGCAACACATTAAGAGGCTTAGGTTCTGGGCGTCCATCAAGAGAAGACAGACGGTAAGTCCCTGATCCATACTTATGCGTGATAATAAAAGGTCTGAGCCAATTAGGAGCAAACTTGCCTCGTTTACTGCGCTCCATATTGGTCACGTGTTGATTCTCTTTGAGGACGAGGTCTCCGATGTTGAAATCTCATTCTCACAGATTTTTGTCATAGGTGTGTTTGATGCGATGTTGATAAACATGGAGATGATTAAGGGCAGCAAGACGGCGTTCGTCAAGTAACTCAAGTTGAGCTAAGCGATCTTGACGAAAGTCATCGTTGGAAAGGATATCATGTAGAGAAATGCGAAGAGACGGGATCTGTACTTTGAGAGGTAAGACAGCCTCTGTTTCGTACATGAGAGAAAAAGGAGTAGCACCCGTAGAGGTTCGGATGCTAGTGCGGTAAGCCCACAAAGCGAAGGGAATGTGAATGTGCCAATCCCTGCCTGTGTCACTGACCACTTTCATGAGAATTTTGGTGAGAATTTTGTTGGAAGCCTCGGCCTGCCCATTTGCTTGTGGATAGTAAGGCGAAGAGAAACTGAGTTTGATGCCGAAGGAGTCGCATAGCTTTTGGACAGTTTTGTTTTTAAAGGACTTGCCGTTATCGGCGATGATTTTATGAGGGACACCGAAACGACAGATGATGTGGGTGTTGATGAAGTCGACGATCTTGTCGGCTTTTGTGGAAATGAGAGGAATGGCTTCCACCCACTTGGTGAAATATTCAGTGGCTGTGATGATGGATTGATGACGAAGAGACGAATGAGGATTAATCTCACCGATGAGATCTAAACCCCATTGAGAAAAAGGCCAGAAATCTTGAGCAATTTGTAAGGCGTGACTGGGTAGATGAAGCAAGTTAGAGTGCTGCTGACACTTGATGCAATGCCGAACATAATCGCTATAGTCTTGATGAAGGGTAGGCCAATAATAGCCCAAACGAAGGATGCGCTTGGCAACCAAATTTACACTGAAATGTCTACCACAAATTCCATCGTGGACTTGTTGAATGGCTTGAGATGCTTCAGTGGAGGTGAGACAATGAAGAAGGAGGCCGTCGAAGCCTCGCTTATAGAGAAGACCCCCTAGCATGGTATAGCAAGCAGTACGCTTGATAAAAGCTCATCGTGCATTACTAGAGAGGTTGGGAGGAATGATAGAGAGAGATAAGAAGTCCACAAGTTGCTTATACCAAGCATCTTGTGGGCTTGGGTCTATAGTGTTGACATGATGAATGTGAGGAGAGATATATGAAGGCAACGGCACACGACGCACCGTGACAAAAAGTCTAGATGCAGATGAGGAAGATGGGATATGGGAAGTGAGAGAAGCCATAGTGTCAGCAAACTTATTCGTGGATCGAGGAACAGTCTGCAGGAGGAAATGGTCGAAAGATGCAAGGAGAATATCAGCACGATTTTTGTACCTTTGCAAAATTTCATTTTTACAGAGGTATGAACCGTTGACCTAATTGACGATGAGCTACGAGTCACCGAAGATGTTGATGGATTTGATGCTGAGAGAGAGGGCGGTCTGAAGTCCCAAAATTAAGGCCTCGTATTCGGCCATATTATTGGTACAATCAAAGTCAAGTTTAAAAGACAGAGGCATGGGCTCTCCTTCAAATGGAATGAGAATAACCCCAGCACCCCCACCTAGTTGACATTTGGAACCGTCAAAGAACATAGTCATCTGATAGGTGGTGTCATCGGAGGAAAGCGCAGCGATAGACTCATCAGGGAATTCACACTACGAAGGTTGATTGTCAGGAAGAGGGGCATCTGCTAATTGATCAGCGATGGTTTGCCCCTTGATAGATTTCTGCTGGATGAATTCAAGATCAAACTCAACAAGCAGCATGAGCCACCGAGCCATACGTTGATTCTGATATGGCTTGGAGTGCATATACTTGAGAGTGTCAGTGTGGGTGATGACAAAGGTTTTGTGACTAAGAAGATAGTGGCGAAGCTTAGTAGCAGCAAAGACTAACGCCAAACAGAGTTTCTCGATATGGGTATACCGAGTTTCATAGTCGACCAGTGTTCGGCTGATGTAATAGATGGCTTGCTCACGGTGATGCTCGTCTCGGTGCGCGATCATGGCACCTAACGAATGGTGAGTGGCTGAGATATAAAGGTAGAAGGGTTGGTCGTCTTTAGGTGGAATGAGGACTGGTGGAGAGACCAGATAGCATTTTAAGGCTTCAAAAGCCTCTTGACAGTCCTTATCCCATGTAAAAATGACGTCCTTCTTAAGGAGATGATGAAAAGGTTGGCAGCGGTCAGAAAGCTATGAGATGAAGCGACGAATGGACTGGAGCTTGCCTTGCAAATTGCGAAGCTGCTTGAGATTGGTCGGGGGAGGCATTTCGAGAATAGCGCGAATCTTGGCGGGATCTATCTCGATGCCACGGAAGGAAACAATGAAGCTGAGAAGCTTGCCAGAGAGGACCCCAAAAACACATTTCTTGGGGTTAAGACGAACATGGTACTGAAGAAGATGAGAAAAGATGATGTTGAGAATGGTCAGATGGTCACGGCAAAGCTTGGATTTGCCGAGAAGGTCATCCACATAGTCCTCCATGATTTTGTGGAGGAGATCGTGGAAAATGTAGGTCATGGCGCGCTGATAAGTGGCGACTGCGTTCTTCAAGCCGAAAGGCATGACTCGATAGCAAAAAGTCCCCCATGGGGTGATGAAAGTAGTCTTGTGCTGATCTTCCGGAGCGATCAGGATTTGATTGTATCCTGAAAACCCGTCCATAAGAGATAACATCTCATGGCCGGTCGTAAGATCAACAAGCTGGTCGATGTTAGGAAGAGGAAAGTCGTCTTTGGGACAGGCTAGGTTGAGGTCGCGATAGTCTGTGCAGATCCGAATCCCCCCAGTTGCCTTGGTGACTGGGACGATGTTAGAGACCCACTATGGATAGTCGATGGGCTGGATGAAGGAGACAGAAAGGAGGCGCTGAAGCTCCTCTTTAACAAGGAGGGCAACGCGAGGATGCATCTTTCGAAGCTTTTGCCTGACAGGCTTAGCCTCTGGTTTGGTGACAATGTTATGGGTAACGATGGTGGGGTCGATGCCAGGCATATCACTGTAAGTCTAGGCAAAGGCCTTGCTATGGTCAGAGAGGAAATGGGTATAGTCAAGCTGCTCCTGAGCGTCTAAAGATTGGCCAATCTTTAAGACATGAGGAACATCAGAAGAAGGAAGGTTGATGTCAATGGTTGATTCATTTAACATAACTTGGGTCTCAGAAGGGAGGGAGCGCTGGATAAAAGAATCGTCAGCACCCATGTAAGAAAGAATGGCGTCATCGTCAACGCAATGAACAGTGTGGATGGTTGCCGACTCATCTTCGATCATGCTGGGAAGAATGAGAGGGAGAGATTTGGACACCCCATTGAGCTGATAAGTCAAGGGGTCTCGGCGGATGGTGTTTATGGAAAAAAAAAACTAGGAGGAATGGAAACCACTGACTCCGTAGGTGAAGGTGGCGAAATAGGTGAGTGTGGAGGAGATTGGTCAAGGATTGGTTCAGGATAAAGGTCTATAGGGTCTTGAGTGGGGTCGTGATATCCCAGACCATACCGTTTCTTGGCATCGTCATCATTGAGCGGTTGGATAGGCTGATGGGAGCCCTGCTCATAGCGTCCGAAACCAAAACCCTTCCATGCACACCTATAAAGGTAAGTGTGTGCAAAGGTGGGGTTGCCAAGAAACGAGAAATCTGATGTGAAAGGTTGAGGTGAAGAAAGAGGATTACCGTCAATAGGAGCTTGATTAAGCCCTCCATAGATGAAGTTAGTGCGGAGGTGAGGGGGACCATAAGGTATGATCATCCCTATCCGATGGTCGTAGGTGGGGCTGTGATGAAGGCGTCCATACTCTTGTGGAGTTTGGAACATGTCTAAAGCCAGCAAGGGATATTCTCCCAATGAAAGTCTTTGGAAGACGTCTTCCATGGGGTCTGTGGTTGTCACTTGAAGGGGAGGTGTAAGGGCGACCGCCTGTTGCGAACTGGTCGAAGCTTCTGTGGATGGAGGTGGTGTCGAGGTTGATGGCTTGATAGGAATGAGGACATCATTTGGATGGTAGGTGGTGTTACATGTTTTGAAAGGCGAAGGGTCAGCGGGAATGGTATGGACTTGTCCGTCATGCTCAAACTTCACACAACGGTGTAGGGTGGAGGGGACACAGGACATAGCGCGGATCCAAGGTCGACCCAACAAGATGTTGTATTGGAACTCTCCTTCGATGATGTAGAAGAGCTCTGGGACTGTGCGTGGACCAATGCGGATATGAAGGATGACTGTGCCAATGGTCGTGGCAGTAGTGTCATTGAAAGAGCGCAAGATCGTGTCAGCTTTGGAGACACAATTCTTGGGAAGAGCCAACTGATCAAAGGCATGGGTGGAGATGATGTTGATGCTAGCGCCTCCGTCGATCATAACGCGTTTAATGCGTGTCCGATCGATGTAGGCAGTGATGAAGAGGGCGGCGTCCTGATCTTCCGTGTTGGATGTGGGAATCTCAGAATCGCTGAATGTAATGGAGGTGATAGGGGCTAAGGAGTGGACAAGGGCAGTAAGTGGTTGGGGGTCCTCAGGTTGGACCTCCACTGCCTGCAGGGCTTGGATGAGGGCCTGACGATGTTGGGGTGAGGTTTGGACGAGATCGTAGAGGGACATCTTCACAGGCGTCTGGTGAAGCTGTTTCAACATGGAGTCATGGATTGGTCTGGAAGAAGAAGAAGAAGAGGAGGGTTGAGGCGCGCCAAGGATAGAAATCTTAGGCTTAGGCGGTTGAGGTGGATTGACAAAAGGGTAGGTCCAAGGAATGGCGGCTTTTTCTTTTGCCTTGTCCTTTTGTGACCTAGTGGTGATGTGAATGGCATTGATTTCAAAGATGGGAGGTGAAGATGATGAAGGGGTTGTAACTGGTTGATGAGATGTGGATGGATTTGAAGAGGTGGAAGGTTTATGAGGAGTTAGGGGGTGTGGTCGAAAGTGCCCTCAAAGAGAAGAGTGTCTTTCTCCAGATAACGGCGAACGACAGCCTTGAGGGCACAGCAAGTCTCAGTGTCATGTCCTGGTGTACGATGATATAAACAAATCTTCGTGTCGTCGAACCAGGAAGGTTTAGACCCGAGAGGTTGAAAGGGTTTGATGGGTGGAAGAGTTATGCTAGAAGTTTGCAAAAGTCATTGCAAGATTAAAGAATATGAACCCACTAAAGGGTCCGTGCTCATCGATGTATGCAATGTCGGTGACTTTTGCTTGGGCGAAGTTGGAGGGGGTTTTTGTACCACCTTCCGGGTTGATGGTGCGATGACAGGTTGAGACGGTACACTCTTCGTGAGAGGTATCGCCCTTTTGGGAGAGGGTAGGCTAGCGGTAGGTAAAGGAAGCAAAGGAGGCAATCGGTTTTGATTAAAGGTTGGAGCGGGAAGGACTCTGGTTAGGGTTGAAGGATGTGGGCCCAAAATGGAGGGCAATGGTGAAGGAAGAGGAGGCGTTCACCTCTGTGGTTTGGCAGTCTTTTGAGATTTAGGTTGAAGATTACTATTAGTTGAAGTTTGGGTTAAGTCCACCTTCACTTGTGGATGAGTGAGGTTGGAGACGGGGCGAATGCCAAGCGATTTGATAGGTTTAGGCGGAGTAGATGAGGGTTTTGGTTTTGATGAAGTTGATGAAGATGAAGACGGTTTGGAAGTGGAGATCGGATTTTTGTTAATAGTCTTAGGAGGTTCCGCCATGGGAGGATTAGCAGCATGAGATGAGAGGGCCCAGGCTTGTTGAAGAGTTGTGAGACGGTCCCACAATCCCTGATGTTCCACTTTCCTAGAAGGGAGAAGTTTGAGTCTCTCCACTAGTCGGGAAAATGGCTGAGAAGATGCGGGATGAAGTTTGGGCTCTTGAGAAGATGCTGATGGTTGTGGGACTGAAGGTAAGATGGATGTAGTAGTCTCAGGTCCAAAGCAAGGTGAAGTTGTGACAGGTTCATGTTTGGTTGGAGACGAAGGAGAGATAGATTCTTCCCTGGGTGGAGAAGAAACTGGAGAATGAAGCTCCTCAAGCGGGTAAAGGGCAGGGATGATAGTGCCCTCCACTTGTGGTCGAGGAGTAGGAAAGGTTGGGTCCTCCATGGGTAGCAAGAAGGAAGATGGTGAAACTGGCGGTGCTAGTAAGGTCGAGGCGTCCTCCAAAATGAGAGAAGTTGAGGGAGAACTAGCCGGAGAAAGAGGTTCGTCCACATGTGATGGACTGATGGATGAACTCACCTCTTGGGGTTGGTTAGAAATGAGGGGCGAGACCGTATTGACTGTTCGAATATTATGTTCATGGGTATTGTCAGTCAAGGTCTGGACGTTGTTTTGGGTTGGTGGATGATTGGGAAACGGTTGTTTGAAAATATCGATACCCTGATTAGGAGGGGCGTTAGGATTGTCGAGGATGAGGTCACCCTTTTCCAACATGTCTTGGACTATGTTTTTAAGGGTTTTATAGTTACCCGTGTCATGACCTTTAACACGATGGTAGTTACAGAAGTCATTCTCCCTATACCACGCAGGGATGGCACGTGAGGGATCAAATTGTGGTGGAGGTCAGATCTGAGGGAGATTGATGGCCCCTTGTTTGACGAGTTTTTCCAGCACAGACGCGTATGATTCTCCAAGTGGAGTAAATTGTCGCTGTATGTATCTCTGTTGAAATTGGCGAGTGGCGCTCATGGACGTGGATGGTTCAGATTGATTAGTTGAAGGTGAAGAGGAAGAAGATCTAATAACCACAGCATTTGCTGAAGCTTTAGATTTAGGATTGGACGAGGAGGGCTTAGAAGAGGGGTCACTGGTTTTGGAGTTGGGATTCTTACTCCGCAACTTGACTTTATTCTCCTCAATGGCACGTAACTCAAGTTTACAAGCCATCGTGAAGGCTTCGTCAAAAGTGCGGAAGGTTTGAACCCTTAAGGTAGAAGAAATATGTTTAGCACAGGCTTGAGAGAAAAGTTCAATAAGCTCAAGCTGGGGTAAGGAAAATGAAAGTTGATTGATAAGGCCCCTCCACCGAGTGACGAAATCAGCAATGGATTCATCCTCAAACTGGCGGATAGAATAGAGGTCTGTGATGGAGACCTTCTTGGTGATATTGATGGAGAAATGATCGAGGAAGAGTTGGGCCAGCTGAGTGAACGTGAGGATGGAATGGCTGGGAAGAGAGCTATACCAGTCAAGTGCAGCACCCGAGAGAGACATGGGAAACGTGCGTAAGAGTAACGCATCGTCGTGGGCGATGAGGTAGCAGGCATGTCTGAATGCCCGTAAATGTTGTTGCAGGTCTTCCTTGCTCTGGAAACGAGAAAACTTAGGAAGTTCCCACTGGCTGGGATATGGTCTGATGGGGATGGAAGGATGGATGGGCTCATTGCAGATTTGTTCGTACGAGAGAGTGTTGCGCGAGCCGGTAATGGAGGTTTCTAGGTTGGACATTTTATCCATCAGCATCTTGATAACATCTATTGATGGATTGGCGGGTTGAGCGCCCCCTAGATTGTAAGGCGCTTGAAAGAGGCTGGAAGAGGTATACGATGTAGTCGGTTGTACCAATAAGGGCGCAACGTACGGATGACTAGTCGTAGGGACATAAGAAGTGACTAAGGATGGTTGGATAGAAGACATGGCTAGGTTTGATGTGGTCATGGGAGGTTGATTAGAGGTAACATGAGCCAATGGATGGGTAGCCACCCTAGTGTTGATAGGAGTAAGGGTAGGCGGAATAGAGACGACCAGGTTTTGAAAGGGGGTAGAAAGTGGTTGAGTGGACTGAGATTGATTGGGGGCCGAAACCCCGGTGAAAGTGGGCCCAACGATGGAAGGAGAAGCCACACTTGGATGGTTGGTAAGAGGTGGGTCATTGTTTGAGGTAACAGCCTGGGTATCTAAGGGTTGGACTACGGATGCCATTGATACGGCCGCAGTTTCGAGGAGAGAAGTTGGCATTCCATAGATTGGATTGCCTGAGGAGTCTCGTGTTCGGCTATTTGCGAGATAGTATTGCAAGGCTGCGGTATTGAGGTCCAAGAATCGTGCGAAATCTTGGTCCCCTTTTGGGATAATAGGTGTTTGGGTCGGAGATGGTCTGGTAGGAGTTCTTTTAGTTTCCGAATTGAACTCCATTATAGGGTTGGTTGTAGGCGGGGTAGATGGAAGAGGATGATGCCTCGCGTGATCGACTAGAGCCGTGGCTTGGCTACGAGTCAGAACCATTCAAGGCAAGGAAGAACGTCCTCACAAGCTCAAACAAGCAGATAAGAACCAAAAAGATGAAGACACAAGCAGATCCTAAAACCCTAGAAGTAAATTATTAGGATTACAGTGGCTTATGCCTTAGAATATGTGTAGAGGAAGATTGGCTTTGTGAGTCGGGTCCTAGAAGAAGCAGTCTATGGAAGGTTTCGAGTTTTGTTATGGTGCTCAAGAAGTCTATGTTAGGGTCTGGTACGTGGCCTGGTGCTAAGGAGCAAGCTCCCCTCACTTCACGATTCCAGTGGTTAGCTGGTTTCGCTTAGCCAAGATATACCTCGCCTAGAGATTATACTCTGCCAGAGAACGGAGTGGGCTTCCCCCTTGGTGATGAAATCCAAGTAGAGTCACCGGGACGGGTAAGGTATCCACTGGGGGATGAAATCCCAGTCGGGCCTTGTCTCAGGTAAGTTAAAATGTTTGTTTTGTGCAGGTGGTTTGGTCGTGTAACATGAAGTGATCTAGATTAATTCAATATGCGATTTAATTACTATGTATGGTCTAAAAGATGCAGGCAAACAGAAATGAATGCAAAGTGTTTTAATGTCCAAGTCTAAATGTTTGTTTGTATGAAGACGAATGGAGAAAGAGTCGAAGAATATGAGTTTAGCTAGTCTAAAAGTGCAAGAAAGAAATGTTCGTTTTAGTTCTGCTTATGATGTCGTTTAAGAAGAGACGAAAGGAGGCGAAAAAGAAGAAACCTAATGCACCTAAATGAACGAAAGAAAGAAAGAACCCAAGGAGGACCTAGGGTCCCACCGGGCGTGCCAGAATGTTTCTATGCAAAATTACTTTCTACATTCAAAGAAGAAATAAGAAACTGAAAGAAAATGGTTAAGGCTAGAAGTACCTGATAAAGTTGAGCGCACCGAAATCAGACGTTGGAAGATTCTCCTCTTTGGCTGTGGAGGAATGACACCTGCGAAAAAGAGACTGAAACACGGAAAGATGTTAGTCAAAGATATGGTGGGTTGTCAGGCGAACGCCCGATCCCGGAAGTACAAAGACTCCCTAGAAGGATATCAACCCACTGATAAAAAGTGTAATGTTGGACGAAAGTAGATAAAAAGATGAAATGACAGAAATAAATGACAGAAAATAAAATGCGTACCTGATAAGCAGCACTATTTTGCACAGTCACCGGCGTCGGTCTCTGTGGTGCCGGCATCGGTCTGGGAAGGTGCCGACGTCGGTTAAAGTGCCGTCGTCGGTCGGGGTAGTGACCGGCGTCGGTAGGGGCAGGTTCTGAACAGAAGTCTGGGAAAGTTGCAGAAGGTCTTGACAGGGTCGGGACAAGATTTTAGACAGAGTCGGGACGGGGTTTTTGGTCGAGTCTGGGGGTTTGAAGCTTCGGGATGGCAGAAATAGGGAATAAATAATCAGAAAGAAAATGAAATAAAACACAGAAGATACTTACCTGTGAGAAGTCGTGATTGAAGCCATAGTCGAAGTTCTTGTGCAGTGCTGGAAGAACGAACGCTGGAGTTGGTGGATGCTGGAGTTGATGGATGCTGGAGTTTGGACGCTGGAGAGCCTGTAGATGTCGGAAAAATGGGAACCTGTGTGACTGATCAGGGAGGGGAGATTGAAGGAAGGCCCTGGGACAGTTTTGAGAGATGGTTCGATAACCGTTTCGAAAAACCGATCGGGAACCGAATGGTAACTGATAACGGATAACGGGATGGCGACCGACGTCGGCAGGATTGCCGACGTCGGCCGATAAGTGACCGACGTCGGCAACATCGGCGGGGTAAAGACCGTCGTCGGCAGATGCACAATGAGGACAGAGTCTAGCTTTTAGTTCTCTGCTCATTGTTACATGCTGCCAGGGTCAAGGTTGGTAGGACAAGTGATCGACAAGGGTTAAATAGGCGAAGAAGAATAAGACGGGGAGTGACCAGGGGAGTCGACACGATTTCGGTGTCTACAATTATAGATGACCAAGACAATAAAAAATAAATTTATAGGCATGTATTATATAATTACACTTAATTACAATCATTTTACCTACTCCTAATCATTTATAAGGCATTCAAATAGGTCTAATCATGCAAGTAATTTTTCTGAGCAAAATGAGGAGTTTCTTGCCACTTTTCATGGGGTTTATGACTTGGATTGAAATTTTTACCTCCATACCTTACATGGTTCATACCATACCCTATGAAAATTCAAAATTAACTCCTTTTATCATTTTGAAAAGTTTCTTTGTGACCCTTGGACTTCTCTTTTCTTCTCTCTCTCACAAGTTCTATAAGAACTAGCCATTTTGGCATTATATTGGATGTTCCACCTAAGTATTAAAAATACCTACTCAAATTTATACCTTTTTATAATTAATACTACTTATTTTTATCTAATATATGACTATTTTTAGTGTGTTCAATTGGATGATGAATCTTACTTAGCAAAAACTATGGATTCCTTAACATGTTGTTCAATTCTTTCACCTATTTGCACCTTTACTTGTAGGGAATGTGAAGTGTTCTAGGAGATGTTCATGGTTCAAGTGAGTTATTATATGAATTATTTCTCTCATAGTAATGTTTTCTATTCCCCATAACTTTTCACATTCATCCATAACCTCATAATGTAGCATTGATGTGAGAAGATGAAGATTGGATAAGTGTATTTTCAGTTTGTCCTTTGATTTCAAGTGTAATATGCATATGGTTGGATGTCATCATGTTATTTAGTATATCATATTACTTATATTAGTTTTATTTTAGTTATAATTCTCCCTTTTCACCCCTTAAATTTAGTAGTATTTTCAATCTAAAGTGGTACATCGAGGGAGTTAGCCCTATCTAGAGATTCACCTCATTCATTAGGCAGCGCATAAGCCTAGAGGTCATTTTAATGCGCCACTTGGATGAGGAGAGATTTTACATCTCCTAAAAGGGTGAAAATCCAAGTGATAAAAGTTATTATAGACATAGGAGTATAAGGAGGCCTTTTATTTACTAAAAGAGTGTCCCATAAATGCTCCTATCTTAGTATTACTTAATCATATGGAGGATTTATTTATTTGCATTGATACATCCCATTTTGGGTTAGGATCCATTCTTATAAAAAATTGTAGAGTGATAACATATGAGTCTTTGAAAATCAAGGGTTATGATTTTAAGTACCTAACTTATGACCTTGAGTTTTTAACCATTATTCATGTTTGTTTGATATGGTGACACTTTTTCTTGGTTGTCACTTTATTTTGAAGACATACCACTTGAGATTGCAACATAATTTCAATAATATTAACCTCAATGCCCATAAAATATTTTGGATGAATAATATATGTGATTAATATTTTTATATCTTGTAAAATAATGGAAATGAGAATGTGGTTACATATTCCTTGAGTAGTTGATGCTATGAATTAGTGGCTATGAAGATAAGCATTGATTTATAGAGCTATATTATTGTGTGGCTTCCTAAGGATAGTATATACCAATAGGTATGATAGATTATAGTTTTATGTATGGCATTAAAGTTCATGTTTTATGGCTATATTCTTGAGTTAAATGGATTTTTAAAACATCTAGGATGTATTTATGTGACCAAAATAAGTGGCTTTCATGATTTGATTTTATCATAGTCTCATTGAGTCCCTTACAAGGCACACCTTAAAGTGAAGAAAATGCATGTAGAATTGAGGTAGTTGTATCATTGGGTTGGTTTATAACATGACATCACATATTTTTTTATATTAATGCCTTGAGTTATATAGGGTCAAGGTATATCATCAACATTTGATAGGGTTTTATACCCCCATGATATTTTGGAATGGAAATGGGAAACCATTCTATGGAATTCATAGCAAGATTGCCTACCTCATCCTATCATCATGATTTGTTCATGGTGACCATGGATAAGTTGAAAATTATTAAGCATAGGATATACGGGGGGGGTGAATCAGTATATCATATATCTTATAAAACTTTCCTTTAACCAAAATCCACTTAATCAAACATTCAAGATATGCAATAAAACTCAAACAATAAACACCACACAAGATAGAGAGAGACACCAAATATAACGTGGAAACCCAATGTGGGAAAAACCATGGAGAAAAATCTCAAGTATATGAATGAGCACCAACCCAAACAATATTTTCAAGTACCAAATTGTAGGAGCACCAACCCCTTTGTTGAGCACCAACCCAACAACTATTCGTGAGCACCAACCCATAGGAGCACCAGCACCTTTGTTGAGCACCAACCCAACAACTATTCATGAGAACCAGCCCACATGAGCACCAACCCCTTTGCTGAGCACCAACCCTAAAACAATTCATGAGCACCAACCCATAGGAGAACCAACCCCTTTACTTAGTACTAACCCAACAACATTTCATGAACACCAACCCATAGGAGCACTAACCCCTTTGACGAGCACCAACCCAACAATAATTCATGAGCACCAACCCACAGGAGCACCAACCCCTTTGCCGAGCACCAACCCAATAATAATTCATGAGCACCAACCCACAAGAGCACCATCCCCTTTGCTGAGCACCAACCCAATAATAATTCATGAGCACCAACCCATAGGAGCACCAACTCCTTTGTGTATACCACACACCTATCTCTCAATGTTTCTATCTCAATAAATGATAGTTCATTACAACATCTCTTTCCTCTCTCTCACCTTTGCTCTTCTAAGCTAGATATAACAAATACAAATCATATTCATCTCTCACATTTGATCTTCTAAGCTAGATATTACAATATCAAATCAACCTCTATCTCTCATATTACAAATGGCTACTCAAGCCTTTATTTATAGCTTTCCAAATGACCTTTGGCCTTCCCCCTTTGTGACCCTTCAATCCTCATGGAAAATGGTGCCAAACTTGTATGACCCTTTATATCCTTTCCTTTGAAAAGTCACGTGGTGACCCTTCATGAGGAAAAAAGTCCTTCCCTCTTTTGTCTTTACTTTGGTGACTTTTTGTATTCCTCAAAGTGTCCCTTCATGAGAAATTGCACCTTTTCTCTTTTGTCTTCACTTGGTGACTCTTGGAATTCCCCAAGATGACTCTTCATGGGAAAATGCATCCCATCCTTCTTTTGTCTTTACCCCGTGGCTCTTTGACTTCTCCATGGGCCCTTATTTTGTCTCATATGCAACCAAAAATATATTCATTAATATTAAATAAATATTAACTCACATTAGCCAAGATATAACTATTACAAATATTATTAAATGCAATGGGGCCTTTATCACCAATAATGATAGACCTTTGAAATCAATGACAATATTTCCAACAATCTCCCCCTTTGTCATTAATGGTAACCTCAATCTTGAAACTGCCACATCTTGTCACCTACACATACTATCATAAAAAACATACAGTAACTCCTCCTTACTATAAAAACCTGTACCTATTCCTTGTACTTATTTTTGCACCTATACTTGTACCTATTATTTTCTCCATTTGACATTAATGGAAAAGGGCCTACTTGGAGCTAACACTTAGCTCCCCCTCAACTGATGTTGAACCTCAATAGCAGGAAGTAAAGGAAATTACTCCCAACTTCTCTCACAAATACTCAAATGTGTCTTTTAATAGTGCATTTGTGAAAATATCTAGAATCTGCTCTGTATTACTAATATAATCCATCTTAACCTGTTGATCTACAACCTACTCTCTCAAGAAGTGATATCTAATAGGAATATGTTTTGTTCTTGAATGCATTACTAGATTTTTTGAAATATTTATAGCACTTGTGTTATCACAAAAAATGGAAATAGGTTCATCATACTTTACCTTGATATATTCCAAAGTTTGCTTCATCCAAATCACTTGAGTATAACACAATACTGCTGCAATATATTATACTTCATCTGTAGAAAGTGATACTAAGTTCTACTTCTTGCTTAGCCATGATACTAAGCTATCACCAAGGAAGAAAACTCCTCCACTTGTACTCTTTCTATCATCTAACTACTCTCCCCAATCTAAATCTGTATAAGCAACTAAAGTGAAATCTTTACCTATGGGATACCATAATCCATAATCCAATGTCCCCTTGATATATCTAAATATTCTTTTCACCAACTAAACATGACTTTCTCTTGGAGATGACTGATATCTTGCAACCATACCTACTACATGCATGATGTCTAGTCTTGATGCTATCAAATATAAAAGACTACCAATCATAGATCTATACAAAGATTGATCTGTAATACGTGAATCTTCATCCCTGCTCACCTTATTTCCTATACACATATGTGTGCCAACTAATGCACAATCCTCAAAACCAAACTTCTTCAACATTTCCTTGGCATATTTACTTTGAGATATGAAAATTCCTTTATTTTATTGAAATATTTACAACCCTAAGAAAAATGACAAATCTCCAAGCATAGACATCTCAAATTCTTTTTGCATTCTATCAAAAAATTCTTTTGTCATCTTTTCAATATTTCCTCCAAAAATGATATCATCAACATATACCATAATAATAAATTGATTCTCACCTTCTATTTTGATGTAAAGATTACTATCAGCAAATCCTTTCTTGAATCCTTGATCTTGTAGGTACTTATCAAGTCTTGCATACCAAGCTCTGGGAGCTTTTTTTAATCCATATAATGCTTTCTTCAATCTGCATACATGGTTACTAATATTCAAGAGAATAAACCCTCAAGCTACTCAATGTAGACCTCTTCTTCAAGATTCCCATTTAGGAAGGCATATTTGACATCCATCTTTAGCTTGGCTAAATTCTTCATCTCCTCGATTGCCAAAACCTTTGCGTCATATCTCATTAGTAGAGATCTCAAAACTTTTTGCACCACCATTGACTCTTCCAATGTTTCTCCAAGACCTTGAATCTGATTTACTATCTGATCAACTCACAAGAGATAACTTGTTATATCTTCTTCTTCCATCTTCAAACTTTCAAACTATGTTCTAAAAGTCTAAATCTTAGCTTGCTGAACCTTTCCATCACCTTTGTAAACATTCTCAAGTTTTACCCAAGTTTCATGAGCAGATTTACATTGCATAACTTTGACAAATTTAGATTCACATAAACCACATAAAATAGCATTTAAATCTTTAGCATTACATTCACTTGCCTTCTTTTCTACTGGATTAATTGTAGATGTCTGTGGCTCTTCATATTCCTCCACCACTACTTTCCATATGTCAAATCCAAGGGCCATCCATTAAACCTTCATTCTCATGCTCTAAAAAGCATAATTCATCCCAACAAACAAATATGCCTTATTTGTAGAAAATCCTTCCTGTGACCCAACCATCATTGTTTCTCGATCTACCTTCAAGCTGTAAAACTTTTCAAAAAGGAAGCTACTCTGATACCAATTATTAAGCACAGGATATACTAAGGAGGGTGGTGAATCAATATATCATATATCTTATAAAAATTTCCCTTAACCAAAATCCACTTAATCAAACATTTAATATATGCAATAAAACTCAAACAATAAACACCACACAAGATAGAGAGAGACACCAAATATAACGTGGAAACCCAATGTGGGAAAAACCATGAAGAACAATCTCAAGTATATGAATGAGCACCAACCCAAAAAACATTTGCAAGTACCAACTTTCAGGAGCACCAACCACTTTGTTGAGCACCAACCTAGTAACTATTCATGAGCACCAACCCACAGGAGCACCAACCCCTTTGCTGAACACCAACCTAGAAACTATTCATGAGCACCAACCCATAAGAGCACCAACCCCTTTGATGAACACCAACCCCTTTGCCGAGCACCAACCCAACAACATTTCTTGAGCACCAACCCCTTTGCCGAGCACCAACCCAATAACAATTCATGAGCACCAACCCACAGGAGCACCAACCCCTTTGACGAGCACCAACCCAGTAACAATTCATGAGCACCAACCCACAGGAGCACCAAACCCTTTGCGTATACCACACACCTATCTCTCAATGTTTCTATCTCAACAAATGATAGTTCATTACACCATCTCTTTCCTCTCTCTCACCTTTGCTCTTCTAAGATAGATATAACAAATACAAATCATATTCATCTCTCACAATTGCTCTTCTAAGCTAGATATTACAATATCAAATCAACCTCTATCTCTCATATTACAAATGGCTACTCAATCCTTTATTTATATCTTTTCAAATGACCTTTGGCCTTCCCCCTTTGTGACCCTTCAATCCTCATGGAAAATGGCACCAAACTTGTATGACCCTTCATATCCTTGCCTTTGAAAAGTCATGCGGTGACCCTTCATGAGCAAAAATGTCCTTCCCTCTTTTATCTTTACTTTGGTGACTTTTCATATTCCTCAAAGTGTCCCTTCATGAGAAATTGTGCCCTTTTTATTTTGTCTTCACTTGGTGACTCTTGGAATTCCCCAAGATGACTCTTCATGGGAAAATGCATCCCATCCTTCTTTTGTCTTTACCCCATGGCTCTTTGACTTCTCCATGGGCCCTTCTTTCATCTCATATGCAACCAAAAATATATTAATTAATATTAAATAAATACTAACTCACATTAGCCAAGATATATCTATTACAAATATCATTAAATGCAATGGGGCCTTTATCACCAATAATGCTAGACCTTTGACATCAATGACAATATTTCCAACAAAATGTATCTCAATTTTTCCCATTAATACTAACTAGAATCCCACATTAGTGGAAAAAATATTCTTGGATGATATTTTTCAACTTTATAATATTCCCCATGATATTATCTTAGATCAAGATACTATTTACACATCCCACTTTTGGATTGCTTTGTAGAAGGCATTGAGAAATTAACTCAATTTTAGTACTTCTTACAATCCAAAGATATATGGATAGAGAGTCAACAAGGTCTTAGAGGACATGATTTGCATGTTCGTTATGGATCAATAGTCCTATTTGGATAAATTCTTGTAACTTGTAGAGTTTGCTTACAACAACATCTATCATAGTTCGATCAATATGGCACCCTTTGAAGAGCTATATGATAGATCATGTAGGAACCCCTTGATTTAGGATTACATCATGGATAAATTCATGATTGGTTCTTTAATGTTACAAGACATCTATTGATAGTTTTTTCAAATTTGATATTACCTTAAGGTTGTGAGATATCGACAAAAGTATGTAGATGTAAAGAGGATTGATCATCACTTCAATGTTGGTGACAAGGTGTTTTCTAGAGTAAAACCTAATAAGGTACCTATCTATAATGGAAAATGTTCTAAGTTGGGACCTCATTTTATCAGACCATTTGAGACCTTAGAGACCATTGGCCCTATAACCCATTATATAGCCTTGACACTTAGTCTATCACATGTTTACAAAGTGTTTCATTTTTTAATTTTACAATGGTATATACTTGAAACTACCCATGTTTTAGATTAGACAACCTTCTAGGAAGATACAAATAGAGATTTAGTTTTAGATCCCATGTGGATTATAGCATCCAATATGTTGGCCCTTCGAGGTAGAGAGCTAGACCAAGTCATGTTCTTGTGGGACATATAGGATGATATTATAGCTATTAGGGAAGATGCACAACCTTTAAGGGTTTGGTATCCCCACCTATTTTAGTCAATTATAGGAGGAAGTCTGTATTTGAGGAGGGTGATGTGAGACCCCTATTTTCACAATGTTCACTTATAGATTTGTGGTGTTTTTCACACATCTCATTGAGATGTGGTATATTTTTATTTGAGATTTGATATTTTATTGAGTCTTAAATACTGAGACATTGATAAAAAAAATTATGTATTACTTATGCAAATAAAATTATGTGATGAGATCAAACAATTATTATATGTATTTATATCACTTTACTCATGTTGTTTAGTTGTGCATTATGATGTGGATTAATGTAGTATCACCAGATCTATTTTACTTGAGTTTGTATTTGAGCATACATATGTTATATGTTTGATATTGGTTTATCACCATAGATATGTGATGCCTTAGATATGTTATTTGTTTTTTGTTTAGATTGAGATCCTTTCTATGTCTTGTATTCTATAACTTTAGTTTATAGGGTAGGGAATTTTATGTGTGCAATGTTTTACAAGTGACATTGGAGGCAAATGAGAGAACTAGGACTATGTAGGGCATAAACATATCATGGGTATATTGGTAAAACATACTCTTAACCTTACCATGATCCTAACCACCCCTTGTACCTTGTTATGGACCTAGTTAGATGCATAGGTGTCCTTAACATATATTTCACTATTGACCCCCCTTGGACACTATTCTCACCTTTCTTATTAAACTTAGGATTATTATTTAAAATTGAGAATTCATTATTTAAGTAATTGTAATTTGTTTAAGTGGCCCCCTTTGACTCACTTGGATCGGTTTAATGATCCAACTTTTTTTATGACTTAAAGTATAATTTTGATATTTTGGGTTGATATTTTTTCCCTTGTACCAATAGGAAGGTAAGAGGGTCTTTCAAAAAATGTTAGAGGACTTTAGGGGTAGTTAATGTACCATTGATGGCTTGGGGTAGTTATCCCATTTATGAGGCATGGACTTGTTTGCTTGCCCACATGGGCTTGTAAGTAGAGTTAAGGAGGTGGAGATACTTTTTTACCACAAGCCAAGGGATGGGAAGGGACACATATCACCTTACCATTGGCTTCTATATAGGAGAGTTAGGCCTATTTGAGGAAGGTGATCATTCCTTGAGATAAATTTTGGTTTATTTATAAAAAATTGGAAAAAGAAGTGAGAGGAGAAGGAGAAAGAAGAGGAACTAAAGGAATGACTTTGGCAAGGAAGATTCAACCATTATCCAATATTATAGAATGTGTCTTAAGAGGATTCCAAATTTAATAAGGTAGTATTCCATGGTAATTATTTAGTTTATTTATTTATCAAAATTTCCCCCTCTTTTCCTTTGGTTATTAAATCTTTCAAGAAGATTAAGTCCACTTGGATTACGTTCTCTTTCTACCTTATCTTCCATGGTTGTACCTTTGGCCATCATGCCATTTTCATTCCCATTATGGGGATTGGAGATGTTATATCCTTATTTTATATTGGCAATTTTGTAATCCATTTTGTTTTCATAAAATGGTAAATTCATGTTTCTAAAAAAATGTGTGTTGTATGCTTTTATATTTAACCCTTTAGTATTGGAAGTGGAAGTGGAGCTCGGTTCTCATGCCTTCCTATGTGGGTTTATTAGAACATAGTGGAAGTGGAAAGTGTTATTGTAATTCTAATTCCCTCTTAGGTATATTTCACATGGTCTAAGGTGTTGATGCCCTCCCATGACCATGAGAAGTAACACAATGGTGAGGAATTTCCTTTATCCCTTATTCTCAATTAATAGGCCTAAGTATGTTGGAAATTATATGGTTTCCTTATACTTGGTTACTAATTTTCATGGTGTCTCCATTTAAATATTTTTTTTGTTTGTTTGGATATGGATGCATCCTTTATATATTGAGCTTGTAGCCTTGATGTTTTTTCCTAGTGTGCAACCTCTACCTACTCTCATACCACCTAAACCTCCTTTATATTTAATTGGTTAATTTAACCCATGATTTGGGAATTATTTCTATGATTATTAGGCTTGGGGATGCCTAGGGCAGTCACTTGATGATGGAAAAAGTATGGGAGGCAAGCCCTCCTTTGGTTTGCCTTGTGATTGCATATAGAGCCTTGTGAAGATAATTTATTGATAGTTTTTATTTTGTTAGAATATATAATTTTATCAATATAATAGCCATGTAATTATTTAATTTAATACAAATTTGAAATATGAGTTTTCTTTAACGAAACATTTGTATAAAGTATTCAGAATGGTATAGTGTTATTTAGTATTGAAGTAGTCCTTTACAAGTTTGTACTAGATGAAAAAAGAAATATAAATTATTAATTTTGTATCAAAATCCTTGTGTATACATTGTAATGGAAATTTTATAATTATTTAGTTTACAATTGAATAAAATGATATTTTTTACCTATTTTTTACCCATAGTTGTAGTGAATTGGTGGCTTAGAGGTAGTGGAAACCAAAAGAGATCCCTCTCAATTTTTTTCCCATTTCCTAAGGAAGTGGTTTCAAGACATAAAACCTCATGGTTTTTGTTTTGTGTTGGTTTTGTCCCAAGGATTCCTATTTGGGCCTTATAGGCTATCACAGGCTTCTTTTATCCTCAAATAGGTTTGACCCAAAAGGGAACCCATACTTATTTTGTGAACACTTCATTATGAGATAAAAATTTAAAACTAAAATTGATTTTTTTTGGAATTATGAATTTTGGCATCCATTAATGATAGTAGAGGATGTTGAAGATCTCAAAACCTATTCAACAACCATGGAATACTGAGACTTTGTAAGCTATTTCCATTGAACTAGGTACCGAGAGAATTAAAGTGCACGCATCTATATCAAGTAATAAAATTAAAAAAAATTAAAGTGTTATTTCTGATAAAAGCTTAGAGACTCCATTAATGGAATTTATATAGGGTTGAGGAAGGAGAGGAGGGGAGAATATGGAAAAGTCATCCTAAAACACTTCCATTCTCCTCTAAAATCCAAAAATTTCAAATTATTAGCCAAATTTGAGACCTTATGGCCTCCATGAATATTTTGGTCACCTTTTTACTTTGACCAGATCTAACGGTTGAGATCAACTTAATTGGAAAGTGGAGATTGGGTGCACCAATGTCAAAGGGTTTGAATGATATATTTTAGACACTTTTAAAATTCATATGAGTTATATTTTATACTTATTGTATCACTTTTATTGAAGTAAATTTAACACTAAATTAGACTTCGTGTGTGACTTAAGTGAGATATGAGCCACGTAATTAGTTAAAATTTCTCAGAACCCCCCTTAAACTTAGTTGGGAGTTAGGATATATCATGAGAGTAAGTGGTTTCTCAAATCCACATTAATTTAGTTATTTTTTCCTTTTCATCCTTAGGGTTTTGAATCCCATAAGGGTTGTCGAGCCCACTATGGCCACTTAGTGAGTTTTAGGCTTATTGGTAGCCCGTAAGCTAATTAGAGTAAGTGGGATCCACATAGTTGTGTACCAACCATACAACCACTTGATAATTATGATTTATTTATTATATTAATTCTTCTCAATTGGATGCATTGTTCATCTCATTCCACATTACTAGATAACTAATGAATAATTCATTGTGTAGGATGTGCGCTATAAATTCTCCTTATATAAAAATTGGCCTATTTTTGTGTGTTTCATTTTGTCAAGGTTTTGGCATGACAATATGAATTCCAATTTAAATTTATCATTACATTAGATGGTAGGAAATTATGATTTTAACTTATTTTTGTATACTTACATCCATACTTGGCTTGGGTATGTTTGAATTAATCAATCTTAGATGATTATACCATCCATTGGCATTATCATTACTTGAACTCTATGATTTCAAGTGTGTGATTTAAAAATAGTATAGATATGGATTTAATATTTATTAAAATATGGTTTCTAGTTCTATATTAAAGAATAATTTACAAATATATTGACTGGGCTGAGTCATTTAGATTTGGTAGCATCTATTCTCATGTAATGGGAATTATCATAAGGATTGAGTTTTCTTAGTTGATATTTTTGGGTAAAACTTATGCTTAGGATATTTATTCTTGAGTTATTAAAATTATTGAATTTGGTAAAAATTTATGTAGTTGTAAGCATTTAAACATTGTTATATTTACTTCGTAATTGAAACTAATGTGCCTTTTTTAAAGAATCACAAAACATTGGTTAGATTTTTAGTTAGTATGTAATAGAAATTATTGAGTTGCCATAATTATCTTTATTATGCTATTAATTTGTTTACATTATTTTAAAATTAGACATGACCATAAATCTCTTGGTTATGGAAATTATGTGAAAAAATCTTAAATATAACTTATAATTCAAAGGTATATCATTATAAATAATTGTCTTCAACAAGGAGTAATCAGTGTAATTTAACATAAATTCAAGAATGATACTTCTTATTAATTATTGATATAGCTTTCAAATAGGATTACAAAATGTGGATATCTTATTTCTATTTTTATTTATTTGATAACAAGACAACATATTTAACATATCATTGATCCAATTAAATGTTTAAATATATATCTTGTCTCCTTAAATGAGATTATAAATGTATTATTGAGTGGTAATATGACCAAATAGATCATTATGTGCACAATGATATTTCATCTCCATAGGTTAAGTCCTGACATGGAAATATAGAGATTGCATAAAAGAACTAGAAATCATTTAAAATTATCAATAAGGCATTTGTTTACTTTTGTAGCATATATGATAACATAATGAATGCTAATGAATCCAATAGAGATGGTATGCATCTTGGTGGTAAAATTTTGTCTTTAAAATTTAATTTCCCAAAATGCAACAATTTTCATTTTGTTGGATATACTAAATCAAAAAGATAAATTTTCATTACTTACACTTAGTATAAAAAAATGATCTTGAGCTTCAAAATTATGATTTCCTAGCAATATTAAAAAATGTGAAATGGTCTTGGTTCCTCTAGTTCCTTTAGAGGGTGAAAAATGTGAAATAGTTTGATGTTCCTCATTCATTTTATTCTTTTTGGGTGTGGAAAGGACATAAAAGTTGAAATGCATTGATGTAAGTTTGTACTAGGTTTATAAGTATTAGTTTATTCTCCATGTACCATATGTTCTTGAAATGTGTGCTAGGCATGAAAGCATCTTCCAACATTGTTCCACTCATTCCAATTATTCTCTAAAAAGGTGATAGGAGTGATTTGGTTTACAAGATTTTTTCACTTTGTTTTGTTTATTCAAAGAACTAGTGAAATGAGCATTTTGGTCTTTGAAGAATCTTCTACTTATTATATTTATTCTCAAAACTCATGAAAGAGGCATTTTAGACTACATAATTATTTTAAATCATTTCAAATTTTTATAATATAATACTTTATGTGCATAATGGTTAATATCATTTTGTTCAATTTGTTCCATAAGACCCCATAAAGTGAAAAATATGAAAAAATACCATCCAATAACATAAAATAAAGTTTTAAAACATCATGGACCTAATAAATCATTTTAAAGTAATTTAATCCACCCTCAAATCTATGTTGAAACTATAAAACAAGGTTTTTATTCCTAGTATGATTGAAAAATAGGAATTGGAAAAATGTGAGCTGGAAACTATTCCCTCCAAATATTTGTTGTGAGTTTTTAAACACCCCTTATTGAGTTGCACTAACCAATTATTTATGCTTTAAAAACATCCTTGGTGCCTTTTATTCAAATTATTGCTTATTATTTATCTATAGCCCATGTTTTTACTTTAAATAAATCATTTTTATTTATTTGTTGGGGATATTCTTCATAAATATCAAACTTGTCTAGGTTAGATTAAAAACATATATTTCATAACCTAATTTTCATCATCAAATCCTTGCGTTTTATTAAACCCTTGTGAATCATTCCTTTCATATATGAATATCATTGGTCATTTGTGTTATACCCAAAACACTTTCTCCCTTCAAACCTACTTTTTGTTAACCTTAAATTCCTTGTCATAACTACCCTCATGTAAACTAAATTTGAAAAAATGAAATTTGAATATGAAGGTTATGAACCCATGACAATTATTCACACTAGCCTCCTACACATCCATGACTCTCAAATTTTTCATGTTGATATGGAAGAATTTTGGACAAGAATTTAAAGCAAAAATGAAACTTTGATAAGCTCAGTGAATACTTAACATTAGACTTGAAAATGCATCTAGTTTTCCCATGTAAATAAAATGAAATAATTTAGTTCTTACATGTTCAATATTTTATGACCTAAATACCATAAATTTTGAATCTACCAACAATGTAAAAATTGCAAAACTATAAAGCATTTCCCTTAACACTATTTTTAGGCTTCCCATGCATGATGAATACGTATAAATGAGTGAAGAAATTGGTCAATTTTTTTTTGATGAAAATAAATATTATTGTCTCAAGAAATGGACTATTGAACCCACCTAAAACCTTAATGTATCTATCAAATATCATCACTTTGTTAAACCATTTAATGGGCTATGAAGACACCAAATAATTTCATAGATGTGCATGTTTATCAATATCATCTGTCAAGGTGAGAAACACATTTAGTGGGGACAAATTAGTAGTATAAATTTTCATGATCAACTCATGCACTTGGATAAAAATCAATATTTCTTCATGAATTCATATTTGTTTTATGAAATTACAACCATGAAATCATGGCATGGTTTGACATATAAAGGGGTATCAACAAATAAAACTCATATTTATGATTTTTATGTCCATATAACCTATGAAAAAAGTATAAAACATTTCAGAATAGTTAATTATATCTTTATGATGTTGACAGTTCACACATTAGATGGCAACTTAGCTATGATAATCTCACTAAAAGCTAAATCTTAGGTTAATAAATTTGGTAACTATTTCATCATATTCCATACATTCACTTATCTTAAACTCAAGGGATTTGAGGGAGCTCCCATCATGTTGTTAAGATACATAAATGGTAAGATGATCATGATTTAATTGTGTCAATAGGTGGGAATAATGCATAAATTTTGTAGAGATAAAAAAATAGTTGGGATCCCATTCCCAATTGGCCTCAAATTTTATATTTTTAGGTCACTTATAAATTCCCAAAACATTAAGAAGTCAATTTATACATTTATAATACATTTTTACACAAAGAGGTTGGCATTTGATGGAAAATATTATGTAAAAAATAATATGAATCTTGGATCTAAATATCATTTTCAACCAAAATATGAAGATTATTGGGAAGATTATCAAGATGACTTTGAATTCAAGAAGAGATATTATATGTAAATGACTTTGGAATAAATGAAAGATTTCAAAATAGAATGTGTCATAGAAGGGATGAATAATGATGGAAGTAATATGATTGATATGGAGTTTACAAAAACCATTTAGTTTCTCACTTTACCTTCTATCAATTTGTCACTAAAGGAGATAGAATATTCTAGGGAACATACCAAATCTTGTTATGAAGAGTTCACATGATTACTTTAATTATAGAACAAATAACATGGAACCCTAAAAATGTGAATCTTCAAAGAATTAGAATTTAAGGGTCATGTTTATAGCATCTCAATTATGTACTCAGGTATAATCAAAGAGCCATAATAAAAATAATGGTCAAGGAAGAGGTGATGATGATGATGATGATGACGATGATGATGATGATGATGATGATGATGATGATGATGATGATGATGATGATGGCCCTTCCAAGAAGCAAGAACTAAATATAACTTATGGTGGTGATGAGAAACTAAGACAAAAGATAAAAATAAATAAGCCTAACCTTATTGTAGTACATGTTAATACTAAAACCATTTCTCAATATATTTATTAAACATGTTCTAATAACACTACCTTGTTACAATCGATCACCATTCCATTAGTTTCATCACAAATTCCCACCTTGGGAGGTTCTCCCCCATATGTTTTAAATAATACCAAGCCCCTTTTTCTTACACCTTCTCCACCTAATTCTAATCCTCTTCCACTTGTTCCATCTCCACCTCATCATCCATATTCACCTCCCAAATAATTTATTTTTACTAAAGGTTCAACTATTACTGGGGATCCTAAGGTTGTCTCTCAAACTCCTCTCCCAAAAATTCCCATTATTCCCTTTTCAATTTCCCTATTTCAAAAATGATCCTTTATTCAAGAGACTCATCTTCACCTTGTGTGTAATTAATGGTGACATAAAATAAAATTATTCAAGACTATTGCACTAAGATTTGATGTTTTTGAAAATTTATTGATGCCTTCCACACCAAGGAAGGATAAAATAACTTCTAGGTTCATGGTTGATTCTTATAGAAGTAGATAAGTAGAGGTGGCCAAACTAATAACATACAATAATGAAGATGACATGACTCCTTATGAATATAGTGTGACTTAAGTTGATCTCAATAAGAAAAAACCCATATGATATTTCAATATGTTGGAAGTATATGTTTCCATTCTCACAAAAATAATGAAAGAGAATAAACAAACTCATGATCAAATTGAGAAACAATTTCACACCCTCTCTGAGTACATAATGCAAATAATTGAAGAAGGCGAAAATCCCATAATTGTCACTCCTTTTAAACTAATTAATCCCACATATGTTGGTAAAAGCATACATAAGGATTCCATTGGAAAGCTTAGAAAGTGTAAGTGTGATGATAAGATAACTAAAATTTGGGCTGATTAAATTCTAGTAGATGGCCTTATATTTATTGATGATAATTGAAATATACATTCTCTGATTGAAAATAATCAAAATTGCATCATTAAATATATTTATTTATTGAGTACAAAAGATAAACTATGAAATGTTATGATTAAGGAGTTTTAATAGATGGCTCTCATTGAAGAAAAGATCATGTTCATGGAATAGTTTTTAACATAGATGAGGGAAATATTTTTGATTTGTGGGCCTTAAGTGTTGAATGGAAACTAGAAATGTTGGAAGAGGCTAAAAAGGATTTGTAATATTATATCAAGCTATGTTATGATATCATGGAAGATATTCAACTAACATCTATACAATCTATTGTGTTATGTTAAATTAAATAGATCACATACCTATTATAGTTTCATAAATCAAGGGTCATTTGGAAAATATGATCAAAAAATAAATTTTCAACCTGTATAATTTCAATCTCAGTAGGATGGACAAACTAATGTGTGTGTGTGTGTGTGTGTGTGTGTGTGTGTGTGTGTGTGTGGGTGTGTGTGTGTGTGTGTGTTTGTGTGTGTGTGTGTGTGTGTGTGTGTGTGTGTGTGTGTGTGTGTGTGTGTGTGTGTGTGTGTGTGTGTGTGTGTGTGTGTGTGTGTGTGTGTGTGTGTGTGTGTGTGTGTGTGTGTGTGTGTGTGTGTGTGTGTGTGTGTGTGTGTGTGTGTGTGTGTGTGTGTGTGTGTGTGTGTGTGTGTGTGTGTGTGTGTGTGTGTGTGTGTGTGAGCCTTGTGTAGAATAATAAATTTTTTCCAAACATATTCAAGAAAGATACATAAATTAAGAATATTTTAAGAGGATGGTTAACATGGGTGAACAACACTATTATTCTTAAATAAGAATTTATACCATTGGAAATACAAAAATATTGGTCTTACACGTTGAAAAACTCATAGGAGTGATAATAACTATAATCAACTGTAGACAAATCTTTTTAGTCTTCTTGGTCTACCTAAGATTCCTCTCTCTAGTTCTATTTCTAAGTTGCACTTTTCATTAAAACTCATGTAATATTATAACAATAAAATATAATAATAAATTAATGCTATGAAGTGTAATATTAATGAAAAATAATATGTAAAAGAAAAGTGCACTTCTAATTTGGGATAGTTGGTTACTAGGTAGTTACATAAGTAGTTACTAAGATTTTAGTTATAAATACAAGTGCAAGTCATTGTATAGGGAGTTTTTTGGCAAAGGAAAATTTTGGAAAAGGAGTAGAAAAGGATAGTAATTTTTTTTGATGAAATATATCTATATATTAACTAAACATAAATATATAAATAATTCATAAAAAAAATATAGGCAGCATGAAAGCATGCCACATTACACTAGGCAAAGCCTAGGAGCAAAATCATAAGTATCATAAACTAGGCAGAGCCTAGAAATAAGTCACTAAGTCATTAAAAAAGAGAATTTTTAGGCAACAAGAGCAAGGCTAGAAGGAAAAGGATTTGTATCATCAAGACCTTACCTCGATCTTGGAAAGTCATTTCCATATGGAATAGGCTCCCATCTAGTAGCTTGGGTAGTGTCTGTGTCATCATCTATTATTTGTGTTTGAGTGGGTGAGATGGAAAAATAAATCTTGGGGAGCTTATCCAACACATACATTTAGGCTCCATATGGTGCCCCCCAATAATCTATTCATGGAGGAGGAACATCCCAACTATCCTACCCATTAGGGGAGGGAGGTGGTGGCTACCACCCTTGATGTTAGCTAGGAAGGGAAATATGCTAGTATAGGGTATCACTATGAGAGTGGTGATTGGAAAAGATGTGATGATGCCCACCATAAGGTGGCTAAGGCACTCTATCTTCTAATCTAAGATCCCTAGGTAGAGAAGGTAGAACTTGAGCTATAGTACTTAGAGCATCTCCCCAATGGAGAGGAGATCCTGAAGATACCAAAGCTTCATAGCCCCTTTATTAGCTTGGAATTGAATCTAAAAGAGAACATTGGAGATAATACAAGAATTATGTAAAGCAAAAACATTATAATTAGTAAAATCATGATTAAACAAAGAATCATTTCTTTCCAAATCTAGAAGAGAATCTCCACTCTAAAAGTATGCTAGGCTTGCATGTATTGGAAGGGCATCATAGGTTTGTATCCAAGGAGGATGTGCTACCAATTAAATAATTCAAGTTGGAAAGGCCTAAAAATATCATGGATCTAAGTCTAGACCCTTTGAGCTTTGGAACAAAATGAGAAGAGATGAGGATGCATCTCAAAGTGACCATAGAAGGGGTAAGTAGGTAGGTGGACTCCAAGTTAGACATGTGTTCTAGCAATAGGAAAACATTGGTGTAGTATACACTAAGAAAAATGAGTAAACTTGGGGTCCACACAATCCCCCCAAACAGTGTTGAAGTAAAAGATCCACATTTTAATAGATGATTATAGTCCCCAATGGGTGGTAAGCTTGTAAACCATGGGAAAATGGGGAGTGATCCATGTGTATCCAAGATGAGGGGTATAATTATAGAAAGGGGTATTGATATACCATTTACAATCCTTCCACCAAAACTGAGTGGAATGAACCAAGATTTTATGGAGCATGAAATTTGGGATAACATTGAGGATCTCTTGCTAGGATTCTTGGTTCACATTGGCTTGCCTAAATTTATCTTTCACCTCCTCCTAGGATAGCCAAGAGTGAGAATGCCTACAAAAGATATCTTGGATGGTATGAATTCCTCTTTGATAGATCTTGAGAGTGTTGACCCAAAGGATCTCTGCTAGGGGCATCTCATTATAAGAGAAACTAGATGATCACTAAAGAGAATGGGAGTAATAGAGAGCCCAGTCTAGAATTAGATACATTCCAAAGAAGCCATGTTTTGATATTTTCCCAGTCTTTCCATATGCTTTTGGCCACATAGGACTTATGATTTGGATAGGAGACTAAATGAAGAGTAAATTAGGGAAGTCGAGCCCTTTCTAGGCCTTCTTGCCCTTGGGTAAGCTTGAAGATATATAGTGTTTGAACAATACCTTTCAAGCTTCTTGGCCCTTAATGGCTCACACAATCCATTTGGCACATAAGGTAGTTCCTTTTTGGGCTATATTGGTGAGCCCCATCCCTCTAGCATCACGTGTGAGGCAATAATATTGCTAGGCCACCCTATAGAATCCTTTACCCTATGAGGAATTGGCCCAAAGGAAATCTCTAAGAAACTTCTCCAAATTTTGATAAGATTTTTTGGAAGGTACCAAAAATGATGAGTAGTACACATGTGTGGATGCAAGAATTTTTTAGAAAATTTTAAATTTCCCTACTAATGAAAGAGACTTGATCAACTAGAAATATAACTTCTTAGAAAATTTATCAACAACATATTACTACAACAAAGGTGGCAAGGCATCAAAAGCAAAGGTGTTGCCAAGAAATTTAAAGATTTCATCATGTTGGATCCACTTCCAATCAAACTTAGCATCCCGCATCAACAAAGGGAGGTAAGATTGTTTGTAGTAACAAGTTTTCTACCATTGAATGTTGGAGCTAGAGACTAGGTAGAAAGTGTCAATACACTACAAGGAATTTCCCACATTGGTTTCATCCTCAATGAGAGTAATAAAGGAGTCATCCACAAAGTGACCATTAAGCCTTTGTATATCTTTCTATGGGTTCACAACATCAGGAGGGAGATAAATTCCTTTAACAAGGCCCATAGCTTGGGCATTTCTAAGAATATATCGAAAACCCTCATGAAAAGAATCAATTTAAGTAAATTTTTGTTAATCTTTGTGTCTCTAAGATTTATTTATGAATATGTGAGTTACCTTTGAGTGCTATGCATTTTATAATCATTTATTCTCTTATATAAAATGATTCAATGCAAATCCATCATTTAACTTTTTTTGTAAATATGATTAAGATTAATATATATATTTACTTAATTAATCCACATCATTTGTTGATGCCAAGTAAATCCCTACTCAAAATAAAAATTAAAACATTGTGTTTATTTCCATATTGAAATATACATGTTTTTTGTAGAACCTTGTGTCAAAAAAATTCTTTGGTGATGTATTCATTCACTCATATAAATCATGTCTTTTTCGATTATCTAGGTTATTTATGCTAATATTTATTCAAGTCTCATTTTCCTCTTTGTTTTATTATTTTGTTGATACTCCATTCTTCCAAACCTTTCCTCATTTTCTCTCATTTCATTCTTTTATGGTTTTCCACAAACCCTTGAAATAAATAGTTTTGAATGTGCATATTGTATATATTATTTTCTATACTTCTATAGTTTTCAATAAAGATAACCTCACCTAAAATTGAGGATGGATTTAGTCCCACATACTATTCATCATGAGATTCACCATTTTTCCACCCTAGAAAAAATTATAGCCAACATTCTTTTGCACCTATAGTGGGGCACATTTTTGTGATTTTTATGCAACCCACATGTAAGTTTTTTAGTCCACATGATTCTTATAGTAGCTCAAGGACCATTTCATCAACAAAATTTTTATTGGAAATAACCTACGCAATTGGATATTACTTTTAACATCCAAGAGTGTAATTAAATCTATGTTAATAATTTTCAAATAATTTCAACTGTGGAACCAAGAATAAGACTGTGTAGAACACACTCAAAGAATTTTTGAATGTATAATAGCTTGAAAATTTGATCAAGTAACTCATAATAATGAAAAATTAATTTATCATTTGAATATTTATAGAAACCAATTTTCTATTCATCAACTTGGTCTTGACTTGATAGAATTTGTAAAACTAGATATCACTTCCAATTTTTGACAACTTTATTGGGATAATAGAGTGATTAATGCTTATTTTTAGAGAGTTACAAAAGTAAAAAATGAAGAGGAATATTTTTCTAATAGTGATCAACTTATATAAATCATTATAATAAGTAAAACATAACTAATTATGGTTAGAGTGGTTCATATATCACCTCCTCTCCCCAGATAATAAAATTTTCTCACATGACCATTCTAACAGTTAAAGCTCTTATCTATCAACCAAATATTGATTAGATATTTAAGACACAAGAATATATTTTTATTGTGAACATGACCCCCATCCCTTTCTAAATAAGTATGGGAACCCTCTAAAAATCATTTATTCAAATTTTCCTTTGGCTCCAATAAGCTTACCCTAGGTCATGAATTGTGTGGAATCTTTGAGCCCTATTTCACCTTGGTACACTGAGTGTTTCATAGCTTATATAATGTGCAAGTAATCACCATTGAGATCACTTATATTTCCTTTTTTTATCAATATTTCCTTTGTGTAATTTAAACAAAGGCCTCATACTTATAATTTCTTGAACTTTTGTTTCAAAGAGTTAAAATTTTATAGGGCCATCCTAGAATCACATCATCCTCGAGTCATACTTGGGATTTCATAAGGATTTACTAATAGGAAAGTGAACTTTAATTAACTGTGTCCTATATTATAAATTCAGCCATTTTTCATAAATCTTATAGGAGAATCCAACCAATGAAAGAACACCACATGATGTATCAAGTTCAAGTAGTCACAAGCCTTATTTCTAGCTATTTGGCTTAAGAAAAAGAGTTTGTTTTCAATTTTATTCCTATTCTAATCAAGGGGATATAAATATCCCCATTTAGTATATGATTCCCTTGTTTCAATTCTTATTAACTAGATGACATCATATAAATTTAGAGCTTCTCCTTGTACATTATCTATGATGTCCCTTGGAGGTTGTATGTTATTCCTTTCTTGTAATGCCTCAATAGACTGATCATAAGCCTTGATAATTTTATTTATTTCCCCCTATAGAGTATACAAAAGTATAAGTATCCTCTCTATAATTGACCACATCATAGGGGTACATTATTATTCTCTTGGTCAAAGATAACACATCCTCTCTTTGTTCCAATTCTACCTTATTCCCTAAAACCATTATAGTTTTCATTTTCACTTTCCTCATAGTCTTATTTTATCTATTGAAATGAAACTTGACTACTAGTTATTCAACAAAAACCCATTCTTTCCTGACCTCTTCTACTTATTGTATTCTTTGAAATCATTTAGGCACATTTAAGGTAAATATTTATTTTATAACCTTTTCCTACTATGTAAGAGTGGAGGATTGATATTTCCTTGGGGGAACATAAGCTTGGGGGAAGCATACTCTCCTCCAACTAGTGACCTTCTTGGGTACCACTATGTGAACTCTCAGCTTCCCATTTCTAGACCTCTTCTATATTACAACTATACTAAACTATATTTTGTGTGCATGACCAATTAGTAGGCCCAATTGAGTATATGGATAGGATGGGGAAGCTGTGGAAGTAAAGATAATGGTGGAGACCTAGTTTTTAAAATTGCACCTATTTATTAAGCCACAAGGCTTGAGGGTTTGTGGAAATAAAGAATGAAAAATTAGTATGGGTGTTGTGAAAATTTATAAATAATCATTCACTAATGTATAAATAACTCCCATATTACTAAGTTTATTATTAGGGACCTTTGAAGGTTTATTAGGGGGTCATAGCTTGAGCCATAGGGTTTTGGGCTAGGGTTTTAAAATTTGGAATTATCATTACCTGAGATTTATTTATTTGGCCTAAATAATCCAAAGAATGAGGGATAGGTTCTATGATACTAGACAAATTAGTAATATATGTAGTAGGCAAGGGATGAGGAGCCTATGTACTTACACTTTGTGTAGTATAAACTAGGGGAACTATTATTGTATATATCATTATTATACTTGGAGATGAAGATACTAGAAACACATTTAATGATTTACCTTATTATAATGTTAAGGGTTTCAATTTTGATTCATCTATAGTGTCTCCATCTGAGTCTAAAAGTAATTCAATTAAAATTGAATTTGTACCCAAAATCTTGGTATCACCTGACATAACCTCTTCTTCTTTAAGCCATTCATCCTTGGAGTTAGTTTCACTAATGTATTTAGACAATGACATTTATGTCTCATGTTCCCACTCCTCTTCTATGAACCACTTCTTTTCCTCTTCATCACTGTCTAACACATTTATGGGTTCTATCCTTCTAGAACCTTTTATTGTATTTAGTTCTTGCCCTAAATTTTCCTTAGGTGCCTCCTTTCTTGGTGTACCTTATGGTGATACTTAAGGTGTTTTTATCTTCCTATTGTATATAAGAGAGTTTTAGGTGGGAGTATAAGTCTATGTTGGAAGAGGTGAGGTAGAAGTAAAGGAACCCAATAGAGTAACATGTGAAGTTGAAGTGAGATCAATAGTAACTACTAGGGGTGAACTTGATGAGTGGACACTTGTCCAAAATATGGGGGTTCTAATGGAGGTGGTGGTGTGGTAGTTCAGACTAGGGATGAAGGTGGAGTGGAATCATGAATAATAAGAAGGAAATATGGGAGACTCACGTTCTATGTGGTTATGAGGGGAAGACTTGGAAACATAGAGAACAATCTAGTTAAATTAATTGAACTTGTGAAACTTTGTGTTGGAAGTGATAATTTGAGTAGTTACAATAGTAGTTATTGAAATGGTGACCACTAGTATTAGATTCTAAGGAGGTGCTTGGATGATTCCCTATCCCTCTCCTATAAGTGCTTATCTAGATGGACCAACATGTTATTTCCATTGTGTTTCTATCTATGGAAGGGATCCTTGAACAAGATTTGAGACCTATTACTCTTTCTCAATCCTCCTATAATCCTCTTTAGTGGTATCTAGATTTTATTATATGTGCTTGGATGCCACCATGGACATATTCACTCTATTCAATCTAGTATGGAATTTATATCATCCAAAGAGTTTATAAACATCATCATGTGGATAAGATACATGTCCATAGTCAATATTCACTTTTCCTTCAACTCTATTTAAGTGTAACCTAACCCTATTCTTAAGATCCCATTACTTATAAGGTGCCCACTTGAAATAATAATGCACTATAATTTTAGCCAAAGGTTGGAAATGTTCCCATATAGTGTATTAGATCCTACCAATGCTAATATGAGGTGGATGAACATATCCTTTCTTGGCACCTCTCAATGAAACATCTATAGAATTTTCCAATTGGGTTTAAATCTCTTATTCTTCAACCTTATCTGGGACTAGTCGAGGTAGATACATAGGAAAAGCCCTAGTACCCTCTATCCTGGTGATAGTATAATTAAAGTATAAGTAGTAGTCCCCATTTTTTATAATGTTTCTCTTAATTTTATTATATATCTTGGGCATGTATTTACCATAAATCACTTGATATACCATTGTGTATAAAGTTTTAGTTAGCCCGGTCAACTTCTTATTGAACATGTGTATATGAAGCACATTAAACTCATCATAAATATGGTTCTTAATATACTCAATTGATGGCTCCTAGGGATGATCAAAAGTTGAGTTAATAGTTATAGTTATGCCATCAATAATATAAGACATCATATAAAATTCAACATCTAGTGTATTTGTTGAATTGTGGATTTGGTTGATCAAATTAGCATTAAGAATATCTCCTATAGTAATTATTTTGGTAGATGTGAGGATGGTGTCTTATAGGGGAATCCAAACCTCATTGATGTAAGTGATTATAAGGAAACAATAAATTTGTTTCAACAAGGCCATGGAAATCCTAATTTTGGGCCTAAAGATGGTAATGGGGATAACAAAAATAGGGAATTGAGTATAAAAATGTTTGGGTCATGCATCCACTCTTGTAACTTATTGGACACATTATTTGCATACATCCATGAATTAGCTAGGGCCTAATTGTATGCCATTTTAGGGTGGGGATCCTATAATATTTCTCAAATGCATGCCCACTAATGTATGTTACTCAAGTGCTATGTTGGTGGAAGTATATAATTTTACCATAAATTTAGACATTCAAAAATAAATTATATATCAGGTTAATGTAGGGCATTACGTAAAGCTTAGTAACAACATCATACATGCCCATTGATTTGATTTCCAATACGTTGTTTTTGTATTTCCATGTAAAATTTGAGAGTTGATCCCTTGAACCGTAAGGTTTTGATGCATCAACCTCCTCCCATATAGAATAATAGTTCTTAAAGTCATAGTTGAGAACAACTTCATCGAACCTTGTGTCTATGTACTTCATAGGTCTTGCAATGGAGAATACAAATGGAGGAGGTGGAAGATACAATGGGGAATCCATTTTTATGCACTTAAGGGGCTATATTTATCTAAAATCTATAGGATGAATTGGTCATAATATATCTCAAATTTATGTTTACAGTTGTTAGTTTGATGGCAATGTAATTATGATCAACTTTGTAAATTCATCTATTACATTTGGATTTATTATCTATATCAAACTAAATGCATTTATTTGGTCAACTCATGCATATTAATGGCTTTGTATCCATTTGTTATTCACCCTTTTTCATATTTGAATTTTGGCTTGTGAAGTGACAACATTTTTAATACCCATTTCTAGGTGGGTTTTACTTTTAGTCTCGAGTGCTTTGTCACCTCTCTTTGACATTTGTCACTTTTATTCTTCTTTCAAAATCATTACTTTACTGTTACCCAACATTTGTGTCATTTTGGGGACACATGGAATAATTCCTATGTTCTAAGGGTTCTTAGGATATTTATTTACTATTATTTACTCTCTTATGGTCTTGGGCCAATGGGATTATGATACTTAACAAAATAATGTTAATTCACTTCCTCAAGGGTGATGAAAAATATTATTTTTTAGCTATGTTTCAAATTTCAGCTCAATTGGATCACCATAGTTAAATTTATGACCATTTTGGTGATTGATAATAACAAAGAAGTACATGTTCCATTTGTAGATGGTTCTTTACCTTATGGTAGAGTCACGTTAGGATTTAGGCCACCCAATTTAGATTGGTAATAGAAAATATATCCTATAATGTGCATTCCAAATTTCATCTCAATTGGATAAAATAAGGTCAAATTATAATATTCTTGCTGATTGACCCAGATTAATTCCATCATGCCAAATGTTTTTTATTATTTTTGACTACAGGGTGTTACATGAGGTCCAAATATCCATCTAGCCAATTAGAGTATTGGGTAATTTTTAAATAACTTGCATCAAAATTTTGTGAACTAATAATAAAGTGAGTATGAACTAAGACAACCAAAAGTGTGAAGTAATTACTCCATCATTATTATCATTCATAGGAGTCTTTGGATAATTACACAATGATGTGGCTATTCCTCTTTGAACTAATAATTAGATGGTGGAAGAAATTAGTTATCAAAAACTACTTGGTCATTAAAACTTAAATCACATTGAATGTTTGATCTATTTCATTTAAAATTTATCAAAGCTATTATAGTCTAGGAAATTTTACCATATTCGAGTCTTTATCCTTTCTATTATTGATTCATTACTCAATAAGTTTTGTTGTAATTAGTTATTGTATTTAATATTGGAAACAAATACATTAAATATTGGTTGTGCCTCAAGTCAATGGTTTGTATTTCCTTGTCTATTTAAGTATCATTACTTCCCATTGTTATATGGGTAATACATTTGAGTACCAAAACTATGTTGAGACTGGATAAGATTTCACCTACCTTTTTCCATTATTTTATCTTGTTTTTTTTTTCCAAATATCTTAATTTGAGAAGTAATATTGTTATGATCCACACTTATAATAATTGGGAAATTTAAAATATAATGTAGATCAACACAACACAATAGATATTGGTAGGCCAAGATGCCCAAATATTTAATACATGGATAAATAGAATAATGACCCTTAAGGTAGGGAAACACCATATAATAATCATTTAGAAAGGAATAAATGCATAAATATCTTCTAGGGGACAACCTCCAATAACCTCTTAAAATATAAAAATCAATGCTTACTTGATTACTTTACAATGATATTCACCTCCTTTATACATACCTATTTATAACTAACAATGGATGGGTAACCTCATAATCCCAATGTAGACTAACCATTACCTACTGCACTAATTTATGACACTTATAATAGCTTCCATCTTAGTTTTTAGTACTCAAATCATTCATATTTGGTGTTTTATAGCTAAGTCTTTTATTTGCACTATTTATTACTCTTTTTAGGAAAGTAAAAGCTAGTCAATTTTATAACAAATTGGTGGTTGTATTTATTTCATATTATTTACCTGATTTTATGTCTACTCAACTCTTTAACAAACATAGGATTTACATTATCTAAGCCCTTAAAGGTTAAAACATTTGGTGAAGCTAACATACTTGAAACATTGCACAAACCCTAACTCTAGGGTTTATATTTCTAGAATTCAGATTTTAGATCCATACACTTTCTAATTTTATTTTATCTAAATATGATAATAATGATAAAAGAGGTGTATCACTTTTTTTTTTGCAAAGTTCAATACTTTAATTTGCATGTTTATTCCCTTTAATTCAAAATGAACTTAGAAAAGACATAGACACATGTATACATGATATTTCATATCAATTAAAGTGATTGTCATGTTTCATTATTTCTTTGGCATGCTATATTTCTCTTATGTGGAATACAATTAAGGCACTAATCCTTAATCACATAAAAAACACATTACATAAGATAACAACATCCTTAGTATTTGGGTCTTTAGGATATGAACATCCTTGGGTTTGATAACATTACATGAAAAGTATTGGGTTAGATCACACTAAACCTTACATTGGGGCCTATGACACTACCTACCACATGTCATGTTATGCCTAATTATATTAATTATAATATCTTTCTTGGAAGACCATGGATTCATAATATGCATGTAGTTCCATCCACTTTAAATGCATATTTAAAATTGAGCTACAAAGGTCATATCTATGCATGACCTATGGATAAAGAACCATTCAAGTATTATCAACATACAAAGCCTTAAAACAATTATATTCTTTACATGGATTATGCTTCACTTTTTCTTGTCAATTGCTTACAAATTGATTACAAGACTCAAGTCTATTACACTGATCCAAACTTCCTATTATCTACCCATTGGGGACATATATATGTATACATGGGTCTTTAATTGAGACATTCACTCACTTGGGGGAATCTTATACATAATTTTGATTACTAGGATTTTATCTTTCTATACTTTACATCCTAGCCTTAACATTGTTATATCTTGATATTGATCATGCTACTCTTACTCAGATTTTTTTTAGATATTACTATTTTAGACTCAACATATATATATATTTGCTCTTACATAGATTTGTATTACATATTGATGCATACTTTCATTTCTATCTTACCTAGTTTAGACTTGATTGCATTTATATGCTTCTTATATCTGAGGGCATTTGAATATGCCATTGTTATTTATCTCTATGCCACTTATATTCATAGTCTGTATGTTTTAGAATTTGATCATGTCCTTATGTGTGCCTTTTATTAATTGTGTTTGCAGACATTTAAACATATCCTTCTATGTGGATCTAAGATAGCTTACTTGTTGCTTATGTATGTGGGCATTTAAAAATGTCCTTGTATGTCTTATTTTCTTAGATTTAATGACATGTGCCCATGTCCCTTGTATTATGTCCCCTTGGCCTACTTTATGTGCCTAATGTGTTTTGTATGATGATTTATTGTATGCATTATGGACATGACACTTGTTTTTGATTATTACACACCCTAGTTTTTTATGTCATGGGGGAATTTATAATCTAACCTCCTTACTTGGGTGCCATGATGGACATTATGACCCATCCCCCTAAGTAGCTACTTAATTTTAATCATATTTACTATTACATACATCAATTACATCTATCTTGACACCCTTGTGAGTGTTAGACATGGCATAAATATTACATTACATACTTATGCTCAAATTATCTTACATTATAATATTATGTATGCACATTATATTAGATTATTATGTAGTTATCATATATGCTTTGAATAACATACATTTTTTAGATCTTTTTCTTTTGAGGACAATTATTTCACAGGTTAAAAAACTCCCCTCAAAAGAGGGGGCATTCATAAGGTTTTTTCACAAATATCATGCTCTTATATTTTACTCACAGTATGTTTTTTAGCACATAGGATCAGTTACATAAAATCAAATATAGGTAAACACAGTGAGAAAATAGAAACCCATAAAGTGGTATAGTTACATAGAATTTAGATAAAAAAGACAATAACACCCTAATGGTGAGACTAGTGCCACATGGTACTACTTTCCAAGATATGATGCTAATACTAGTAGCCATAATTTTAGAACAACTCAAATTAGATAGAATATCACACCAAGTATAATATAGGTTTGCACATATTTAGTTATAGATTTATTAGTTATACTAAGTTTTTCTCAGATTCATATGAGTTCAGTTCATATTCATATTAGTTTTCTCAAATTTGCGGCATAATGCATGGTATGACCATTCCCATATCTAATTCATATACCTAGATACATTTTATTATAACTCAGTCCAAAACCCATATGCTCAAATATCAAATTTGGGGGCATGTGTGCATCACATAATTTCCATATACTCAATTATATACTAGTTAATCAAATGGAATGAAAAATTCCATGTCAGTCTCTTTGTTATATACACCCAACATCATATTCCAAGTTGCACACTAGTTTCATGCCTTACTCCATATGTAATGATTGGCATTCCTGAGTGTCCTAGAGCTGCCTAATGTACCTCAGTCACCATAGAGCTGACATACACAATTAGATATGCTTATTTACACATTTATAGTACTTAGTTTAGTTTATTTTTATATGCATCCACTACACATGGGTGGGCAATGATGGATTCATATCCTACTTGAGTTCTTGAGCCACCCACATGAGAGGTTTGGACACACTATCATTCCAATCTAAGTTATTCATGGGTCATAATCCACCAAGTGAGGGTAGGCAATGATGGAATCGAAACCAAGTTGAGTTCTTGAGCCACCCACACATGATAATTAAGAAATCTATTAGCTTAGTCCAATCTATTCACTGATTGATCACTATACATGAACGCACACATGTTATCATCAGGTTCATGCATTACTTCTCATATCCAATGAGGTGTATTCATTCCTTTCATCCTTATCTCTTTACTTAGTTTTACTCAAATTTACTTATTTATTCAGTTTAGTCTTTTGATTTTGATATCTCTTAAGTAAAAATTAATTTATGCACATTTCATTTTTAAGACACATATTAGAGCATGCTTCACACATTTAAACCTAGATTCACAACCTTCATTTCCTAGGTAAGTCTAAGCATGCTTATTTTTTATTTATCCTAGTCATTTCACTTTAATTCATTTCTAATATGAAGGTTGGGGGGGGGGGTGGGAACGTAATCACCTAAAAGTGGTAATTGAGTGCTAAGATTGATACTTGAGACTACCTATCCCTAGCCTATCATAAACCTATCCTAGACCCTATTTTCACACTTATCTAGCCTTTGTGTGGGCTAAAAAAGTTGATAGTCACCTCTAAATTAGTCAAAGACCCTCATTTCTTGATCTTGGCCCTTTGTGTCTAGTTTTATACTAGTTGGACACTAGTGACATAATAAGGGTAGTGCCACATGGTACTAGTGTCCCTAAAATATCACTAATGTCCTTTACCCTAAATTTTACCAAATGGATATCATTTTAAAATTAAAGCCTCCTAAGGTTAGCCTAGACATTTTTATCATCCACACAAGCAATAGAACAAGACATAGACATAAATTATATCCTGCTATCCAATAGATGGAAATAATATTCAAAATACACATTTAAACATAGAACAATTTGAGCACAATTAAGCTTATCAATCCTTATTTTTCCATACTTTTATAAACTACCATCTACAGTAACCCTAAGCTTAGATTTTCTAGATTTCTAGTCTCAAGTACATTTAAGGCACTCAAAGCCAATATCATATTAGAATCACTTGTAATTTAATTATCACTTTGATGGGGATAAATACATCATAATTATTCCATATTTAGAGTATTGGTATGTAGGCACATCTCTTCATAGTGGGGTGTTGAGGATGTCTAGCCTACCCTATTAATGAACACATTTTTTTAGTTCTTTCCTTAGTTGTATATAAGATTAGGGCTTTCATAATAAATAAATTATTATAGGCACAATAAATGGTTTTAAAACTCATGCAGGTAGGAATATACCCTAAAAATATAGACATAGGTGCACCTAGAAGCTCAAGTCAGTCATACACAGAGGACATTTCACCAATATCAAGACACTACCATCGCTTTTCCAATAATGGTACTATTATCCAATTGTGTCACTACTATATATGAATGGTTCTAACATAGGTATCCATTTTAAAACACTCAAACTAGTTTCTATATTAGTTTCTAACACTTAGATCATTTGTATCAGGTATTTTCTTGCTAAGTCTTTATTTGCACTATTTATTACTATTTTTAAAAAAGTCAAAGCTATTCAATTCTATAAAAAATCAGTGGTTTTATTTATTACATATTATTTCCCTAATTTATTCAACTTATATCTTTAATAAACATAATATTTACATTATCTAAGTCCTAAAAGGTTAAAACACTAACTTTGGATGGTTCAAATATGGATGGGAATCCTATAACTACATGAGGTACATGTATTGATGATGGGATTAAACTAAGGTGGGCATGAATTAAATAAAATGAAAAAAAAAACAAGAGATAAGGGTAATCCAAAAAATAATATCTATAAGCAAAGAGAATGTATTCTTTTAAACTGGCTCCAGAATAAGGACAAATACCAAGAACCAATGTTTGTATCTCACTACTTTGGCATACAAAAATTACAAACATAGTGAAGGAGTCTAAGGAATAAAACATAATTAACTCAAATTCATTGGATAAAGGTTATGTTTATTAAGGTTGGTGCTACATATCCTAATAATAGATTATATCCAATTAACAAAAATCACCTTCAATTAGTTATTGCTTAGTCTAGCAAGTTACATCAAAATGGTATTTCTACAAAAATTCAAGGAATATATTAGCAATCATATTGCATGAATTATTACCAAAATTCATCAACCCAAAACTTCCATTGCATATTCTTAATTGATATAATTTTACTAAACCGTAGGCCATCTAAAATTACTATAACACATATCAAATAACTAAACTACCAGCTAGATTGTACCACATAATAAATGAAATACAAGAATGGAAGAGATAGCTATACAACACACACTTACATAACAACCCAAAGGATTTATTATCTATACTGAATTCCAAAAATTATCTTCCCTTTGGAATTAGGAGGGTACATGTATATATAATCTTGAGATGGGGATGTCTCATCTCTCAAGTAAGGTCTAAAGTTAAACCACCTTATAATAGATCATGTTCCAAAAGCCATATATAACATGCATGTTTATGATACAATCAACCATTCATAAAAGATAAAACGTTGATAACAATATTATAGTTACAACTAATGTGTTAAGCTATGAAGGAATATGCCTACGAGGTAGTAGTTGTAGAAGATGGCACTTGCATGTTGGTAACCATTGTAAAAGTTACCATTATAACTAAAGTTACAGTTGTAGTGGGCCATGCTGTTGAAGAAGTGGTTGCAACTAAAGTGTCTAGTGGAGGAATTACAAGGGAATATCCCTACTTATTCACCTAAATATATACTTATAGAGCATGAATTTCATAAAAAACAATTTTAATTATCTCAAAATCCAATAGAGGTATTTTGAAAAGCTAGGGGAGTTTATCCATCAACTTCTAATGCATTTTTAGTGTAGCCCAAAGATCTACATAAAGAGTCTTTGTTCTAAGAATCTAAATTTTATAAAAAAATTATCAATTATAAAATTTAATCATTGGTATTTTACACCATGATTTTAACCTTTAACTTTAAACTATTTGTTGTAATTTAAAGGTCTTCAAAAATGGCCCTAAGGACCAATTCTCCCTTTTGGTTAATTACACCATTGATTATCATATATCCCAAAATATTAATGGTCTAAAATTCATATATGACGAGTTATAACACTAAAGTTCACATCTCCTAATGCCATCTAACTAAACAATCTCTCTTAGTAGCTATGCAATTTTGGGCCCATGTAGCGTCTGGTGTAGTTATCAAGTTTAACTGGTCATAGGCCTTATTTATATTTGCCCAAATTAATAAAAAGAGATTTTATTCCATTTTATTCATCTTATCAACAAGGATATATACATCTCCCCATTTGGGTTGTGATTCCCCTACTGAACTTATTATTAAATAGATGACATCATATAACTTTTGAGCTACTCTTTGTACATTATCAAGATGTCCCTTAGAGGCTATATGGTATTCATTTATTGTAGTTCCTCAATAACTAGATCATATCCCTTGAAAAATTCATTTATTACACCCCTGTAGAGTCTACAAAACTATCAGGGTCATATTTTTAATTTACCACATCAAAGGGGTGCATTCTTCTACTCTTGGTCAAAGAGAATGCATCCTCTATTTGTTCCAATTACACCTTCTACCTTACAGCCATTATAATTATAATTTTTATTTTCCCCATAGTCTTAGTTTATATATCAAAATGAGTCTTAATTATTGGATGTTTAATAATAACCAAGTATTTCCTTCCCTCTTCTACTTGTTTCATTCTTTGAATCCATTCAAGGATGTTTAAGGCAACTGACTATTCTATAATCTTTTTCTAATATGTAGGGGTGGAGGCTTGAGATTGCCCTATGAGAAGCATAGGTTTGGTAAAAGATGTACCTAATTAAGGAAAGTAGGAAATTTCTTTCCTTCAAACAATGGCCTTCTTGGGTACCACTATGTCAATTATCAACTTACCCTTTTTACACCCATTCTATGTTGTAATTGTAGTAAACTATATTTGGTTTGCATGGCCAATTGGTAGTCCCAATTGAGTATATGGATGGGAGGGGTAATCTATGGAAGCAAAGATAGTGGTGGAGACTAAGATTTCAAAAGGCACCTATTTATTGGGCATAAAGGCCTAAGGGTTTTTTGGAAGTAAAGAGTGAACATATGGTAGGGGTGTTGAGCAAATTTTAGAAATAATAAGTCATTGATGTATAAATAACTCTCATAGTACTCATGATATTAATATGTATCTTAAAAGATTGATTGGGGGAATAGATTGAACCATAGGGTTTTCAAAATTAGAATTATAATTTATTGATCTTTATTTAGCCTAAAGAACATAAAGAATGAGGGATAGTTGCTATGACACTAGCTAGAATAATAATAGTTGTAGCAGTAGGCAAGGGATTAGGAGATTATGTACTTACACTTTGTGCAATAGAAACTAGGGGAATTATTTCTAAAAATATCAATGTTTTACTTGGATATGAAGAGGTTGAAAACATATTCAATGATTTCCTCTATGATGAAGTTAGGGGTTTTGACTATGCTTCATCTCTATTATCTCCATTTGGGTCTAAAATTAATTCAGTTGAAACTAAAATGGTACCCAAAGTCTTGGTATCACCTGAGTGAGCCTCTTATTATTTAATCCATTCATCCTTAGAGTCACTTTCTATGGTCTCACTAATGCATTCAGATAATGATGTATACATCTCATCTTCCCACTCCTAATTTGTGAAACACTTTTTTTCATCTTCATCATTGTCTAGCATGTCCATGGTTCTACCCCTCTAGAATATTTTATTTTAATTAGTTCCTCCCATTAATTCTCCTCAGGTGATTTCTTTATTAGTGTACCTTGTGGAGTTAAGGATTTTTTGGATTCCTCTTATATACGAGAGGGGTTGGGTGGGAGTATAAGTCTATGTTGGAATAGGTAAGGTAGTAGTAGAAACTACAGTAACTATTACTGTAGAAATTATAGTAACTATTACTAAAAATATCATTATTATACTTGGAGATGAATAGGTTGAAAACACATTAGATGATTACCCTTATGATGAAGTTAGGGTTTTTGACTCTGATTCATCTCTAGTGTCTCTATTTGGGTCTATAAGTAATTTAGTTGAAATTGAACTAGTACCCAAAATCTTAGTAGCACTTGATTGATCCTCTTTTTATTTAATCCATTCATCCTCAAAGTCACTTTATGTAATCTCACCAATGAATTTAGATAATGATTTTTATGTCTCATCTTCCCAATCTTTTTCTTTGAACTACTTTTTTTCCTCTTCATCAATGTTTATCATCTCCAAGGGTTCTATCCCTCTATATCCTTTTCATTTATTTATTTCCTCTCCTAACTTCTCCTTAGGTGCCTCCTTTATTGGTGTACCCTATGGTGATACTTAAGGATTTTTTGGCTTCCTTTTATATACAAGAGGGGGTTGGGTGAGAGTATAATTCTATGTTGGAAGAGGTGAGGCAATAATAGATGAAATTGAAGGAGTAATATGTGGAGATGAAGTGAGAGCAAAAGTAAATACTGGGGTGAACCTAAAGGATTGGACACTCTTTCAAGCTATGGGGATACTGATGGAGGTGGTAGTTTAATAGTTTAGAATGGGAATTAAAGTGGAGTTAAACTAGGAATAGGAGGGAAAGATGGGAGACTCACCTACTATGTGATTATAAGAGGAGGAAAGGACAACATAGAGAACAATCTACTTGAATGAGATAGTCTTTTGGTACTTTGTGAAAAAATGGTAGTCTAAGGAAGAGTAGTTAAAATAATGTTTGTTATAATGGTAACCACTAGGGTGGGATGCTAAGGATGCCCTTGGCCGATTCCATCTCCCTCTCCCATAAGTGCTTGTATAAATGGACTAAAAATTTATTTCCCTTGTATTGATGTCTATGGGAGGGATCTAGGTTTTAAAACCCAATACTATTTCTTAATCCTCCTATCATCCTCTTTGGTAGTCTCTAAATTATATAGTATGTTCCTAGTTACCACCACAGACATACTCACACTATTCATTCTTATATGGAATTATATATCATCCAAAGCATTCATAAACACTTTTTCATGTGGATAAGATACATGGACATATTCAAGATTCACTTTTCCTTTAACTCTATTTATATTTTGCCTAACACTATTCCTAAGAACCCATTACCTATAAGGTGCCCTCTTAAAATCATAGTGTACTCTGATTTTACCCAAAGACTAGAAATATTCCTATCTAGTGTATTGGATCCTAACAATGATAATAGGAGATGGATGAAAATCTCATTGATTGACACCTATAAATGGAACATCTATGAAATATACCAATTAGGCTAAAATATATTGTTATGAAACCTTATATGGGACCTATTAAGGTAGATAAATAGGGAAAGCCCTAGTACCCTTTATCTTGATGATAGTGCAATCAAGGCATAACTAGTAGTCCCCAATTTTCCAAACGGTTCTCCTCATTTGACCAAACAATCTAGGCATGTCTTTGTCATAAATGTTTGATATACCATTGGGTAGAAGGTTTTAGTTATTCTGGTCATCTTCTTCCTAAACTTATGTATATAGAGCATATTAAACTTGTCACAAATATAGTTCTTATGATATGTAATCGATGGCTCCCAGATCTACTTAAAGGCTAAGTGAATGGTTCCAGTTATGTCATCCAAAAGATAAGACATCATATAAAAGTCACCATCTAGTGTATTATTTGAATTTTGGATTTGGATGATACAATTAGTACTTATAATCTTTCGTATAACAATGATTTTGGTAGACATAAGGATGGTATACAATAGGGGAATCCAAACCTCATTGACATAAGTGATACTAGGGAAACCATAAATTTGGTTTAGCAAGGCCATGGAAATACTAATTCCATGCTTAAATATGATAATAGGGATAGAATAAATAAGGACTTTGAATGTGAGGTGCTTGGGTCCTACACTCACTATTACAACTTATTGGCCACATTATTTTCATACATCCATGAATTAATGAGGGTCTAATTATATGCCATTTTAGGGGTGGGGAGCCTATAGTATTTATCAAAGGAATGATTAATAATGTATTTTATTGGTGTGTTATGTTGGTAGAAGTGTATAATTTTACCAAAAATTTAGCCATTCATAAACAAATTAAATACCAGGTCAATACAAGGTATTAACTCAGGGTTAATTACAACTTCAAGCAGGCCCACTAATTTGATTGTAAATAGCCCATTTATATATCTTTGAGCTAATGTTGAGAGTTGATCCCTTGGACCATAAGGTTATGTTTCATATACATCCTCCCATATATAATAGTAGTGCTTAAAGTCATATTTGAGAGCAACTTCATCAAACTTTATGTCTGTGTACTTCACAAAACCTACAATGGAGAATGCAGATGGAGGAGGTGGAATATGTGATGGGTAAGATATTTTTTATGCACTTAAGGGTATCTAATTATCTTTAAAATATAGGATGTTTTGGTCACAATATAGCTCAAATTCACATTTTTAATTATTAGTTTGATGGTAATGTAATTATGACCAACTTTATAAATCGCATATATCACCTTTGGATTTTTTAGCTCTATTGAATTGAATGAATTTAGTTTGAAAAGTCATGAAGGTTAATGGAATAAATGGATTTGGATCCCTTCATTCTTCACCCTTTTTAAAATTTGAATTTTGGCTTGTGAAGTGCCACTATTTATGATACCCACTGCCAGGTGGCTTTTCCTTCTAGTCCCAAGTGCTTTGTCACCTCTCTTTGACACTTGTCACTTTTATACTTCTTCTAAAATAATTTATTTATTTTTACCCAACATCTATGTCATTTTAGAAACATGAAACATAATTATGATGTTTAACTTGTTCTTGGACTCTTTATTTAATGCTCTTTTCTCTATTCTAATTTTGGTCCAATAGGATTATGATACTCATCAAAATCTTATTACTTCACTTCACAGGTGTATCATACCATCTATCATTACTATGCAAGATCTAGGTGAGTGATATGATGACACTTGGAAAAATCCCATTACTTTGATTTCCCAGGGGTATGTAGTCATAAAGATATGCTGACATTAATTTAGGGTGATGCCATGTGCTAACTAGTCGATAATTCACTTGCCCATAAACTTTGTATACTGTAACTTTTATTTATTAGTCATTAGGTGAGTAGGATCATGACACCTATCAAAATATTGGTGATCTACTTACCCAAGAGTATTTATAATATTATATGTGTTATAACAAACATGCGTTAGTGGGTTTTCATCACTTGTTATAAACCTTTAGAAAACTGAAGTATAATACATAATTTTCTTATAGGGCTTCAGGTGAGTCTGGACACCATGTGACAAGCTCAAGTGAATTGGTAGGCATTAAGTATAAAATAACTTGCACAAGATAGAATGTGAAGTAATGAACACTTTAGAAAACATGCAAGTTGATTAGCTCAAAAAATAAACAAAACCCGATATACTCTTGGATAAAAAAGTATATTTCATAAACAATTAGAATTCAAAAATTTTGATAAATATGTGAAAAACAAACCAAAGGTAGAAGATATAATTTAAAATAAGCCTAATCATAGCTTTGGTCTATAATATAAAAGTGCCAACATGCAAGTTTAGTCTTCAAGAACAACTTTTAGGATTTTGAATAGAGTTGACATAAAAACCATTCTAAGGTGTAATAGGCCCTAAAATAGATATTTATTGGAAAAGTTAGTCCCTATTTAAAAATTTAAATTAGGGTGTGTTTAGGTACAAAAAATGGTGACTTAATGGGGAAATACTCCTAAGTATTTGAGAACTATAATCTTGGTTAATGCATCATAATAAAACCTCAACTCTTATGATAATAGAATAAATAACTTAGATAACTGCAAGAGACTTCCATTCCCTCATGCAACATACTAATCCTTTCCACTTATAGTTTATTTGTGTGATTATGTTAAATTTATTAAATATTTTTCATAAGAGTTTAGACCAAAATATGGACAAGTAATGTAAGTTTCATTTTGATAAATGGTTTATAAATGTGAGGGAAGCCTAGGCATTACTCTACTACAAACCAAGCATCTATATCCCCAATAGAGATACTTCTGATTCCATTCTAAGCATTGCTCTATACCTATATAGGCATCCATATCTCTGATAGAGATTAATATAATCACCCTTTCTCATCAATTTTATATATATATATATATATATATATATATATATATATATATATATATATATATATATGCTTATTTTTTTGCATCAAATGGAGAAAGGGTTAGGAACCACCATTAGTTGGGGGTATATAAGAAAAAGTCTTGTTTAATCAATACATTCCTACCAATACATGCCCATTTCAAGTTTTATTATACCTTATCCAAGTTTTATCATGTGAAAGTGTAGTTGATCCTAAAAATGGAAATTCTTTTTGAATTTGCATGAGGATGTTAAAGTAACTTCTAAATACCTGGTGAACTTAGCCAATTCAGATATGAACTTGGTTTTAAGAATGATACACAACTTAATTTTAGAAATTATGATATTATTGGGATAAATAATTCTGAGTGCCAATGGTGCATACTTATATATCATTCCCTCATTCTTTGGTATGGGTCATTATGGGAAATCAATTGGTTCATTCTACGATTTGGAAAACTTTCCTAGAAAGCATACAAGCTACACTACTAAAGAAAATATAGAAAATAGGAAATTAATTTATAAAGTAATAAATATAATCACTCCTACTTCTAATACCAACATTCATAGTTATTCAAAAGCATTCTCAGTTGGAGCAACCATGAAATAGAGCTTCAAAAATCACCCATTGACTAAGAAGGCCAAGTAATTACCTTTAAGGTCCTTTAAATGGAAAACATTGTTATCTAAGATCTCAAAAATCTGATATGGTCCAATCTATAATGGAGTGAACTTGTCATGCTAGGTTTTATTCTCGTGAACTTTATCCCATAGGAGTACTAGGTCTAAAATATGAAAGGCCTTGATCTTAGATCTCTTGTCAAACCACCTTTTAATGATACCTTGGTGCTCATTGAAGCTTTGTAGTTCTTCCATATATGGATCTTCTAGTTGGACTATATCCAACAATATGGATTGAATTATTTCATCTTCTCCCATATAGTCTTGAATGAATTGATAGGTTGGTAGTTTGAGAGAAATAAGGAAAATATGCTATTATCTATATATTAATAGGAAAGGTGAGGTCCTAAGGCCCTAATTTTTTATTTTCTTATGTATCCATAATTCATATTTTAATAGTAGGTGTCATTCTCTTGATTTGTCTTGAATTGACTTCTTGATGGAATACATCAAGTTATTTCTTGTAGATTTAGCTACTCCATTTTCCTTGGGGATAATAGTTCAAAGAGGATTTGATCATGATCTAATTATTATAATCTCACCCTATGAATTTAGTGGATTGAAAGGTTGAAACATTGTCACTGACTAAATATATAAGAGTACAAAACTTGGTTAGTTGTTCTCTTCTAGAAACTTGATGAAATCCTAAGCTCTAGAGTTCTTTGTGGCCACATCTTCTATCCACCTAGTACAATAATCAATGGCTATAAAAATAAACTTATGCCCTTCTAAAAAGTTAGGATTGATTACCCTAATGAACTTAAGATCCCATTGTGTAAAAGGATTACCCTCAATGACTAGTTGTAATGACATGGAGGAATTATCTTCTCTTTCCACAAAAACATGTCATTCAAGAAAATTCATGATGTGGTTGTGGGCATCTTTAAAAATAGTAGGCCAATAATATCCCATTCTCAAAATTTTATGAGTTGTTATATTCCGAGAGGGGTATGCACTACCTAGCCTTTAGTGTTAAGTTGTCCAATATGTATGCATCTTATTCTTATAAGACATAACTTAGGTATATGCCTTCATAGTTTTTAAATAAAAGACTCCCCTTTTCATCATATAATTTGTTGATTGAGCCTTAGATCTCATCTTTGTACTCTATTTATTTCAGGGGGCATGCCCCTGTGAGTAAATAATGAATGATTTAAGTATACCATTAACCTATAGACACTTTAAATTCATTGATTTTATCAATATGAATATATGGATCCATTTTATTCATGATATGGATTATCCCCTGACCTCTCATCATCTTAGCTAGTTTAATTTCTAGATCAATATCTTGTAGTTTTTCCATCCATTTGCCTCTTATTTGACCCAACTCATTTTGATTAAGCATGATCTTAACTATTGGGTCTTGGATAATAACCTACATCTTTATCCTTAGGATGTAGTGCCTAAACATTTTTACAGCCTCGATTAGTGCATAAATCTACTTTTAAATCATTGAATACTTTAATTCTACATCCTTTAGATTAATAATCATGAAAGCAATTGGATGATCATTGTCTTTTACCTTTTGTGTGAGTAATATAACTATAGTATGCTTTGAATCAAAGGAATACAAAAATAAATACTTCATGAAATTAGGACTAATCAACACTAGGGACTGAGCAATAGTCATCTTGATATCTTGAAATAAATTCCTAGATTCAATTGTCCACTCTATTTTGGTGTCCTTCAACATGGAATTCAATGGCTTGATAATTTCTTCAAACCCATAAATGAATTTTTTCACAAAATTGATTGTACCAAATAATGACTTTATTTATTTTTTACTATTGGGAGATGTTAGCTTTGAAATGGCCTAAATTCATCTTGGATCGATGGAGATAACATCCTTGGTGATGACATGGCCCAAAAACTTTCCTTATGTAACTCCAAAGATACTTTTCTTTGGGTTCATGGATACTCCATATCTTCTACATCTATCAAACACTCTTTGTAGGTGATTTACATGATCTACTCTACTTTTTGAGAACATAGTGAGGTCATCCATATAGATGATGATACAATTGCTTCATGGTAAAATTTATCTTCATTTGGCTCCCTAATTCATGGTAAAAGTTATCTTCATTTTATCTTTTACGTCCACCAGTATTTAGTTATATCATGATAAATTATCTAAGAAGGACATCATCTCAAAACCATTAATGATTTGGATTACCTCATATAGGGAAGGTAAAGGATAATTATCCTTCTCTGAGGATCTATTTAGTTTATTGAAGTTGATACATAGCCTGATCTCACCATTATTATTATTGAATGTCACTAAGTTAGCCACCTAAGTAGAATGTCTAATGGGCAATATGATCTTAGCATCCATAAACTTATGGAGTTTAGTTTGGATGAGTGGATCCAAAATTGGATTTACTAGTCTTTGGCATTACCTAAATGGCTTGCTCCCTTTATTCAAAGGAATAATATGGGTAATAACCCTAGGATTGAAGGTCTTCATGTATCCACAGTTCAAATCAATTAAATCCTTGTATTATATTAGTAGACCTTTCAATTTTTGTTTCTCATTTTTAGGACAAGCTAAACCGATGTTGACATACTAAGGGTGTTTTTTAGTTCCCAAATTCTCTGTGAAAAATTCATAATGATTTATATTTGGTTGTTTTTTAGTTTTATCTTTTGGATATGTGTCCAAGATTCTCTCCAAAGACACCATCACCATGGGAATTATATTTTTTATGAGGTGTAGAATACCATCATCCCCAAGATCTTCTGCATTTAGATGTTCAAAGTCCTCATATATAATTTGGTATTAAAAATATACATAATTTTTTATGAATTGGATGATCTACTAATCATCTTTAACAACTTGGAAATTATCTAAGTTGTTAGGGATTGAATAGAAATACACTAACTCCACAAAAAAGTTTTACATCTTGGACTCCTAAAGTGGGGCTAAATTGGTTGTTGAGGCTGCTAGTGAATATGTTGTTTGATTTTCTTCTCTTGGAACAACTCTGATGTTGAAGGCTTAAAATGAATTAATTAGGTTATAGGATATATGCTTATATTTATTTAGATATGCCATCTTTCATTGATATTTTATTCTAATCTAGTTGAACACTAGTTCTAAATCACCAAATATTTATAGTTGCTTGACATCATGTTTTAATACAAATTGTAAGCCTAGGATTAGAGCCTCATATCTAAATTAGTTATTGGTGTAAGTTAACTATAAACTATATGCAAAAAACAATTTCTTTATATATGGATATATTGTATCCAAACCAATACTAAAACCTTGTTTAGATCAGGTGCCATAAAAATTGAGAGTCCATAGCTATGAAGGACCTTAAAAATCTTGTCTATGAGGTTCATATCCTATTGTGAATGTATAGACACCAAAATTTGAGGATAAAAATTTAAACCCCTAATTCTTATAATTATACTATGTGATCAAGTACTTCATCTTTGGCTTTCTTTTACCTCTAATCTGATTGGCTACTCCCTTCCATGGTAGCCACATCTGTGATAAATTAGTGGCCATGTACCCATTTAATGTCTTCAACCAATCTTGATTAAGTGAAAGACCATAAGTATTTAGAATGTCAACCAATAAGATGTCTATATATTATTGCACAAGTGGATCAGAGGTTATTTATATGTGTATGTTTAACAATTCCCCAAAATAAGGTACTATGGACTTGTCTAGTTTTAGGACCACTCTTTTTGACTTATTTGGAGTCATCCCCAATTTCTTACAAATAGTTGTAGGTATTATATTGGCTAAAGAAATTGAGTCCACCAAAAAATTATGAACATTCTTAGGAAACATTCTCATTATCAATAATAAAGGTGGGACCTTAGGTTTGTCTTTGTAAACCATTAAATTTGTATTTGCAGCCTTTGACTTATAGATTGTAGAAGACCTTTTAGTCAAGGCTTTAAACAATAGTTTTATTTACTCAATGATTTGAGCTAAATCATGTAAAGTGATATTATCTTTGATATTATTCATGTATTCCATGATATCATATCCTTCTTTTCTTTATGATTCTATGGGTTAAAATGGATCTTTCTCCTTTGGAGGAGGTGGATTGTTGTTGCCTCTTAGATATAGAGGAGTGGTGGCATTTTTGTTTGGAGGCATAGAAGTAGTGATAGGTGGAATATTCCTTAGATTATAGTTACTCATATGAAACTATTGGATCACATGGATATAGTTTATGTTATCCTTGGTCTCATTCTCATCTTTCATTGGGAATGGAAAGTTGTAGGTCTAAAAGACCATTATTGTGCTAGAATGACTTGAAGTACTATAAAAAGATAGTTTAAACCGGTTTGTCAAACTTTCTGGCCTATTCATTTCCTTTTGAAAGATTTTAAATGTGTATATAATTCTATGAAATCTAATTTTCCATGTTGTGTTATGTTATGACCTCTACACTAATTAGGCAATGTTTCCTCCAAATTTTTTATCTTAAGCATCTTATTAGGCAACTTCTCAATAATATTTTTAGACATATTGAAGGGACTATTGCACCTATGGTAACTAAAGCTCTAATTAGTGTTTTGGATTTTAGAATTTCCCATGCACTTCTACATACTCAATAATTCATTACTTAATTTTTATACCATCCTCTAAATGGTATCTGATTTAGCCTTATTGGAATTACTAGTAAAACCTTAGGTGGTGGAATTATTGACTAGAATTGAAGCTTGAACTCTATGGGGTTCAGAATTTTTAAAATAATTATTCAATAAACTCAAACTCTAGTTGGGTGTAGTGTAAGACAAGGGTAATTACATATGGACATGGGTCTAATTGTGATTAAAAGTGTTTTTGGTTAGCATTTGGGATTAGATTTAACATTGGGTAGGTTTGATATACATTTATCCCTACTAAGCCTTACGACTAAGGGTTCATTTATTTTTCAACCTCTATAAACTTGGTATAAGCTTGTGTCAAATTAATAACACCATATTCTCTACACATAAACACCATTTCAAGGGATAATTCAACATTTGTCATGTATGAAGTGTCTACTTGACTATACTTTTCTTAAAATATTGCACTAAATGCCCTAAAAAGTTTATTAGGATCTATTTGCCTACTAGAAAAGTGTTGATGTATAATGTTTGGACTCATAACTTGGCCAAACTATCCTAGAAAGGTGTTCTAGTATTCATCCCAAGATCTAATTGACTCTTCATGAACATTAAGAAACTAGTATTAGGTAACATATTACACCATAAAAGGGAAGAATCTTTAAGATATATCCTCATGAATTAAATTCAATATTCCTAAACCAGCCCTGAAGGCGTTTACATGCTCTTTAACAGTCCTATATCTTGAGGGAGAAAATGTAGGGAGATACTTATCCAAATTTATGGGTAGATAATGAACATCTCCTATAATGTTGAAGGCCTAACTAGTTAACTAGGTTTGGGTCATTGGACATGGAGGGGGATCCCTGCTTGGAGAATATGATTGAGCTTAGGATCTTTTCAAGACACCTTTGCCTGACCTAACCTTTATATGGGTTTTCAAGGACTGATGTAGTAGGTTATTACTAGAGGCAGATCTTGTCAATATTTTTGATATATCTAGTGCAAATCAAGTGATATTTATGTTTAAGAAATGAAAGAGGCCCTCTTTCTAACACCATAAAGATTTAAATTGATGTGGGTTTTATACACACTAAATAACTTTACAAGCTAACCTATAAAATTTTAGGATAAGTGAATCAAGATTAAATATAAGGCATGAGTTGTAGGGTATTGGATTTTATAATAACCTTTTGCTAAAATGGTTGGGAGAAAAGTATTGCTAACCTTGGATGGTTTTAATATGAAACGGAATCCTATTTATACTTGAGGTGTGTGGATTGATGATGGGATTAAACTAAGGTGGGCATGACTTAAAGAAACTAAAAAAATAAGAGAGAAGGGTAAGACATAAAGGAGGATATGTAAACAAAGATAATGGATTATTTTAAATTGGCTTCAGAATAAGGATAAATACCAAGAACCAGTGTATATAGCTTGTTGCTTTGGCATACATAATTAACAAACATAGTGAAGGAGTATAATGGATGAGACACAATTAACTCAAATTTATTGGCTAAAGGTTATTTTTATCAAGGTTATTGTTGCATATCCTAATAAGAGATTATAGCCAATGAACATAAATCACCTTCAACTAACATTACTCAATCTAGGAAGTTGCATCAAAATGGTACTTATACACAAATTCAAGGATTAACTTAGTAAACTTATTTCATTAATGATTACCAAAATTCATCAACCTAAAATTGTTATTATATATTCTTGATTGACATAATTTTACTAACTAACCACATGCCATTTAAAATTTCTATAACACATTTTAAATAACTAAACTACTATCTAGATTGAACCACATAATCAATGAAATATATAAATGGAAGAGACATCCATACAACACACTTATATAATAACTTGAAGGATTTATTATTTATATTAAATTCCAAAAATTATCCTCCCTTTGTAATGAGGAGGGTACATGTATATATAGGCTTGGAATAGAGATGCCTCATCTCTCAAGCAAGGTCTAAATTTACACTACCTTAGAATATATCATATGCCAAAATCTAAACATAACATGCACATTTATGATACATCCAAAAATTCATAAAAGATAAAACTATTAAAAAAAAAATTATAGTTACATCTAAAATGTACAACTACAAAGGAAGTTACCTATGAGGTGGTAGTCATAGAAGATGACACTTGGAATTGTAACTATTGTATCAATTGTCATTGTAACTAAATTTATAAGTATAGTGGTCCCAATCATTGAATAAGTGGTTACAACTAAAGTGGATGGTTTAGGCATTACAAAGGAAGATCCCTACTTGTTTTCATAAATCTATAAGTATAGATCATAACTTACTTGTATACCAATTTCAATTTCCTCAAAATCCAATAAAGGTATTTTGAAAATATGGGGGAGTTTATCCATCATTTTCCTATGTGTTTTTAGTGCATCCTAAATCTCTAAATAATGAGTCTTTATAATAAGAACCCAAATTCTATAAAAAAATTATCAATTGTAAATGTCATCATTGGTCTTGTAGACCATGTTTTCAACCTCTATCTTGAAACAATTTGTTATAGTCTGAAGAAGGTCTTCAAAAATGACCCTAAGGACCAATTCACCTTGTTGGTTAATTACACCATTGATTCTCATATCTCCAAAAATTTTAATAGTCTAACTTTCATAGCTAATGAGATGTAGTACTAAAGTTCACATCTCCTCATCCCATTTAACTAAACCATCTCTCTTAGTGGATAGGTAATTTTGGGCCTAAGATGTGTATGGTGTAGTTATCAAGTTCAAGTAGTCATAGGCCTTATTTTTGCTTCTTGGTTTAAGAAAAATATATTTCCTTCCATTTTATTCATATTCTCAACAAGGGGATATACATCTCCCCTATTTGGGTTATGGTTCCCTTTTTACACTTATTATTAACTAAATGACATAATATAACTTTCAAGCTACTCCTTGTATATTATCAATGATATCCCTTAGAGGCTATATGGTATTCCTTTCTTTTAGTGCCTTAATATCCTAATCATAGATTTGAATATTTCATTTATTACCACCTATATAATCTACAATATTATAAGTTCATCTCTCTAATTTACCACATCATAGGGGTGCAATCTTCTTCTCTTGGTAAAAGAGAGCACATCCTCTCTTTTTTCCAATTCTACCTTCTACCCCTTAGCCATTATACTTTTATTTTCCACTTCCCTCATATTCATAGTTTCTCTATCAAAATGAAACTTGACTAATGGATATTGAACAATATCTAGGTATTTCATTCCCTCTTCTACTTTTTGCATTCTTTGAATCTATTTAGGGACATTTAATGCAACTAATTATTTTGTAATCTCTACTTTTTCTATAAGAGTGGAGGATTAAGACTAACCTTGGGGAAGCATAGGCTTGGGAGAAGATATCCTCAGTTGAGGAAAGGGGGGACATATTCATTCATAATAGAAAATTTATTTTCTCCTTTTTTATGTTATAAAAACACATTACAATTCCTTTTAGAACAAAAAGTATTTGTTAAGATTTATTTCATAATAAATAGATATTTTATTAGGTCCACTATTCATGATTTTTCAAATCATTATGAATTCATTTGACAAATTATTTATGACCTTATTGGGTTCCACTATGTCAACTCTCGGCATCCCATTTTCAAAACCCTTCTATGTTGTAACTATAATAGACTTTATTTGGGTTGCATGACCAATTAGTAGGCCTAATTGAGTGGATGGCTGAGAGGGGGAAGATATAAAAGCAAAGATAGTGGTGGAGACCAATTTTTAAAAAATCACCCATTTAATGGGATAAGAGGCCTGAGGGTTTGTGGAAGAAAATAATTAATAGGTGATAGGGTGTTGAGAAAATTTTATAAATAATTAATCATTGATGTATAAAAAACCTGCATAGTATGTAGGGTATTAGTAGGGCTCTTTGAAGGTTGATTAGGGGGCATATCTTGAACCATAGGGTTTTATAATAGGGTTTACAAAATTAGCTTTTTAATTTACCAAGGTTTATTTATTTGGCCTAAAGAATCCAAAGAATGAGGGATATTAGCTACAGTACTAGCTATAATAGTATTAATTGTAGCAGTATGTAAGGGATGAGGAGCTTGTGTACTTACACTTTATGTAGTAGTAACTAAGGGAACTATTACTATAGATGTCAATTTTTTACTTGGATATGAAGAGGTTGGAAACACATTTGATGATTTCCCCTATGCTAAAGTTAGGGGTTTTGACTCTGATTCATCTCTAGTGTCTCCATCTAGTCTGGAAGTAATTTAGTTGAAACTGAACTAGTACCTAAAATCTTAGTATCACCTGACTAAGCCCCTTATTATTTAAGCAATTCATCCTTAGAGTTAATTTATATGATCTCACTAATGCATTCAAACTAATGATTATGTATCATCTTCCCATTCCTCTTTTGTGAACCATTTTTGATATGTAAATCAGACAAATAGTTTTTAAAATGGATACTAAAATATCTCAATTCTTTAGTTTAATACAATTGGATGTGGAAATATAGGATTGAATGAGAGTAATAAAAGAACTTTATAAACTCATTTCTTGCATTTAAAACTTCTTATAATGTGTCAAATTTTAACTTTACATAATTCATTCTATTAAATCCACTCATGAACTAAATTAAATGAAACCAAAGTAAACTGAAAGAAAATAAATGACACTAAAAGTGATAATGGAGTTCACCCATTTGGGCTACATCTCTAGGTTTTTAATTTGAACTGATCCATTAAAAGATGTAAATATCAATATTTTAAACTTACATCAAATGGATTATTGAAACCTATATCAATGCTAAATTCTGACAGTGAAGGCTCTAGAGCTCTAAAGCAATCATCCTTCATCAACAAAATTGGATTTCCTCTCCATGCAAATGGGCAACATCTTCTCCATTCAGGCTATCTATAACACTCTAAAAAATGGGCAATATCTAGTTCTCATAGACAACTATGTACATCCCTCTATAGTCACCAACTTATAAATTATAAGTAACCCAAATTTATAATCATGGGTCTATTGGTCTCTCTATCTATCAATACAGAGGCCAATAATACATATTTTCCTTATTTATCACCATACAATAGAATAAGTTAATTAACATATTACTTTGATCTTGTTTGTCTGTGAACAACATCTCAATCAGATATCCATAGTACATCCCTTCCTTATCAAAGCCATACAAATAGAAGGAACATAATGATACTCGTATGTTTATTCTATAATAAATAATATTTTAAAATAGAATAAACTTTATGGATATATTTCAATTATGCAACTATGTTCTAACTAATATGCAATTATATATATTCATTCACATACCTCCTTCATTGTTGAGTTTTGGCTAACAGTCATGTAACTCTATTTCATGCCTCACTATTCTTTCTTATTAAAAATGTATTCATTATGGCCAACAAGCCTTAATAAATAAATAAATCTAATACAAGTTTAGGCTTACCAATAGGAGATTAAGATGGAATCACATTGTAAACATGTCTTCATCTATTTGGAACTATGTATCAAGCATTGTATCAACATGTTTGGGTTATTTATTTGACAACCATCACTTCACAGCTCAACATATCTTTCTCTATATGCATATTTTGCAATGGCTTTATCAAACAAAATCATACATCCCAAAAGACCTTTACAGTTCCACTTTGCTACCTATTTCTATACACCATACTAACATTATCCACAAACTTGAGTCTCTATGGGGTTGATTTTAGAATGTGTATATTACATCACTACACACCACACTCCCCTTCGGGCTCAGACTTGACTCAGCTCTTTCATGGCCAAAAGCTAAATGAAAGAATTCTTGATTCCTAATCTTAATCATCTTCTCACCAATACCACTGCCCTTGGCTTGGTGATACAAATAAGAAAGCATGTAGAACCCCCTAACTAACCAATAGTCTTGTATTTAAAGATGACACCTTGCACAGGTTGTGACCACCTTCAAATTAGATACAAGCCTATGTTATTTCTTCATCGAGGCTTGGATGTATATGAAAAGAAGTAAAAAGAATCCTATTTTGGTTTTATTTGGGCTTGACCTACTTTGATGAGTCTATATTCCTCACCATGCTTCTCAAACCTTAAGAGCTTTCAATGGCCAACCCCTATATTCTACTATCATGGCCGATAGTTATCCATTGAAATAATATCCTCCATGATCCTTCCCAAATGGATTCCTTGAAGGTTCTATAGTTTTCAAGGCTCCAATCCTTTTAATAAACATGTATCCTTGATCACACACACACACACACACACACACACACACACACACACACACACACACACACACACACACACACACACACACACACACACACACACACACACACACACACACACACACACACACATGTATGTATGTATGTATGTAAACACAAACCTTCCATTTGAGGACCTCTATAATGACATTCAAGTCTATATAATTAACAAAGATAGAAATCATTTTCAAATGGTGTGTCTTTCCTAGTTATCTATTCATTTTCACAAACTCCTCTCTCCCTTTCAAAATTGAGGAATACCAACCATATACATTATCTCTCTTCCAAAATCCATCATAGGCTTGATCAAGTACAACCCAAATATTCCCTTGCTTAGTCTAACCAACATGGGTAGTTTACCTTCTTTAACTGCCTTCCCTCAACTGAATAGGTGAGATCATTATGTGTTATTCAAATAGAATGAGATATAAGCTCTTCTCTTTTCATGGCCCCAAAATTCCATATCACATTAAAATCCCCCTTTACTCACCACTTAGGACTAAATATATATTTACCCTGACTTTTCCATAGCCTCTTGGGCTTATCCAAATGGTACTCTCCTTCCTTTAAGTGGACCTGTATATACCAACATACTATCCTTCTCATCTCATTCTAATGGCATGACAATAATAAGATTCATTTATTGTTAATGAGTTAACTTTTAATTCCTTGTCTTAGCATGCCATTTTACCAAATAGGAATTAACATCCCATATAATCCAAAAACTATATAATAAAGTCTTTGAATAGCCTTTGTTAAAATAAATCATAATCACTTAGAGGCATGCATGATGAGTTGAGATTATTGGAAATAAGCTATCAAACACAACTTGATTTGGAACTTAAGTTGGGTTGGCTATCGAGTTGGGGTGACTACCAAGTTGGGTTGGCTACCAAGCTTGGTTGGCTATCGAGTTAGGTTCACTATCGAGTTGGGGTGACTGTCAATCTAGGTTGGATGTCAAGTTGGTGTGACTATCAAGTTGGGTTAGCTATCAAGTTGGGTTGATTGCTGAGTTAGATTGCATAAAATAGTCCTCTAGATTAATTTCTTTTCCACCTCATCACTATGTATCACATTTAGGGATTTTACCCCTCTAGAATCTTTGATTTTATTTAATTCCTCTAATGACTTCTCAAGTACCTCCATTGTTGGTGTATCATGTGGAGAGACTGAATAAGTTTTTGACTTCTTTTATACAATAAAGGCATGTGTGGGATTTGAAGTCTATGTTGGAAGAGGTGAGGCAATAGTAGATAAACCTAATGAAGCAATATGTGGATATGAGGTGAGAGTAATAATAATTGTTGGGGGTGAACCTAGAAGAGTGAACACTTATCCATGAGATAGGGATACTGATGGAGGTGGTGGTGTAATAGTTCAGACTAGGGATGAAGGTGGAGTGTAATTAAGAATAAGAGGAGGGAAATATGGAATAATCATATAATATGCAATTGTGAGGGGAAGAAATGGAAACATAGATAATAATATACTTGATTAAGTTACACTTATATAACTCTATATAGAAGTGACAGTCAAAGGAGTAGTTATAATAGTGGTTGTTGCAATGGTGACCACTAGTATGGGATGTTAAGGAGGCCCTTGGCTGATTAATTATCCCTCTCCCATAAGTGCTTGAATAGATGGACTAACATGTTTTTTCCCTTGTGTTTATATCTATGTGAAGGATCTTTGAGTAGGTTTTGAAACCTAATATTCTTTCTCAATGATCCTATAATCCTCTTTGGTCATCTTTGGATTTTACTATATGTTCCTAGCTACCACCATAAACATACTCACTCTATTCATTCTAATATGGACTTTTGTATCATCCAAATCATTCATAAATACTTCATCATGTTGATAAGATACATGTCCATAGTCAATCTTCACTTTTATTTTAACTTTATTCAGGGGTTACCTGACCCTATTCCTAGGATCCCACTACATGTAAGGTGCCCACCTAAAATAATAGTGCACTCTAATTTTACCCATAAGATGGAAATGTTCCTATATAGTGTACTAGATCCTACCAATGCTAAGAGGAGGTGGATGAATAACTCCTTGATTTTCACCTCTTAATGGAACATATACAAAATCTACCAATTGGGATTTAATATCTTATTCTTCAACCTTATCTAGGACTACTCAAGGTAGATACATAGGGAAATCCCTATTACCCTCTATCTTGATCATTGTATAATTAGGGTATAACTAGTTATCCCAAATTTTCCAAATGGTTCTCATAATTTGATTAGTCTACCATAAATGTCTTGATATACCATTGGGTAGAAGGTTTTAGTTAATTTAGTCATCTTATTCCTAAACCCATATATATGGAGCTCATTAAATTCATCACAAATCTGGTTCTTAGGATACTCAATCAATGGCTTCAAGGGATACTCAAAAGTAGAGTGAATGGTTTCATTTATGTCATCCATAAGATAGGAAATCATATAGACATTTCCATCTAGTTTATTTATTGAATTGTGTATTCGAATGATCAAATTAGCATTAATAATCTCTTCTATAGTAATACTTTTGGTAGATGTGAGGATGGTGTCCAATAAGGGAATACAAACCTCATTGACATAAGTGATACTAAGGAAATAATAAATTTAGTTCAAAAAGGCCATGCTAATCTTAATTTAGGGCCTAAATATGTTAATGGGGATAACATAAATAGTGCCTTTGACCATGAAGGTGTTTAGGTTGTGTGCCCACTCTTGTAGCTTACTTGACATAATGTTTGCATACATCCATGAATTAACCAGGGCTTGATTATATGCCATTTTAGGGGTGGGAATCCTATGTTTATCAAAGGCATGACCAATAATGTATGCTAATAGTTTTATATGTTGTCTAAAGTGTATAATTTTACTAAAAAATTATCCATTCATAAATAAATGAAATATGATGTAAATCTAGGCATTACCTCAGGCTTAGACACAATGTCATTCATGCCCACTAATTTTATTGCTAATTAGTCATATTTGTATCTCTATGTGAATTCTTAGAGTTGATCCCCTAGACCATAAGGTTTTGTTGCATTGACCTCCTCCCATATAGAAGAGTAGTGCTTGTATTCATGGTTGAGGAAAACTTCATCAAACCTTGTGTCTATGTATTATGCAGGTCCTACAATGGAGCAATGGAAAATGTGATGGGGAAGCCATTGTTATGAAATTAAGGGTCCCTAGTTCTCTAAAAACTATAGGATCACTTGGTCATAATATATCTCAAATTCATGTTTACATCTATTAGTTTTATGGTAATATAATTATGATAAACTTTGTAAATCACATATATTACCTTTAGATTTGTTAGCTCTATCAAATTAAATACATTTAGTTAGCTAATTAGTGTGTATTAGTGGAATCAATGACTTTGGATCCCTTCATTCTTCATCTTATTCATCTTTGAATTTTGGTTTATGAAATGTCACTATCTATGATACCCATTACTATGTGGCTTTTCCTTCTAATATTGAGTGTTTTGTCACCTCTCTTTGACACTTGTCACTTTTCTACTTATTTTGAAAGCATTACTTTGTTGTTACCCAAAATTCATATCATTTTTGGGACATGACATAATTCCATTATTCTACTGGTTCTTAGGCTCTTTATTTACTACTCTTTGCTCCCTTTTAATCTTGGGCCAACAGGATTAGGGCACTTGTAAAAATATTATTACTTTGATTCCTTGGGAGTTTCATACCATTTATCCTTACTATATAAGCTCTGGGTGGGAGAATGATAAAACTTAAAAAAATCCTATTACTTCACTTCCTTAGGGGAACATGGTCAAAAATATATGTGTACAACACTTCTAGGTGATGTCACATGGCATCCAGTCGATAACTCACTTTCCTAAAAATATTATACACTAGAAATTTAACTGGTTAGTCATCGAGTGAGGGGGATCATGACACTTTTCAAAATCTTGATGATTTTCATCCCCAAGGGTATTTAGAAAATTTTAAGCATTAGAACGTCCACAAGTTAATAGGTCATCATCATTTATCATAAACCTTTAGAAAACTAAAGTATAATCAATAATTTGTTTGCTTCTAAGGCTTTATGTGAATGAATGAATGCCACATGGCAACCTCTGATGACTTGGTAGGCATATAGGCACAAAATAAAAAAATGTTCTTAGCATAAAATAACTTGTAAAAGATATAACATGAAGCAATGGACAATTTATCAAACATGTAAGTTGGTTAGTTCAAAAAAGAAGCAAAACCCAATATACTCTTGGATAAACATCTAGATTTCATGAATCATTAGAATTTTAAAACTTTGAAAACCATGGGCAAAACAACCAAATGCATAATATATAACTCAAAATAAGTCTAAACATAGCTTTGGTCTATAATATAAAAGTGTCAACATATAATTCTAGTCTTTAAGAATAAATTTTAGGCTTATGCATAGAGTTGACACCAAAACCATTCTAAGGTGAAATAGGCCTTGAAAAATAGATATTTCTTGGTAAAGTGGGTCCATGTTTAAAAACTTTAAATGGGGTTTTGTTGGGGCAAAACAAGCATAAAGGATGAAAGCTTCACACTATATGTTCCAAAGAGGAGTGTTGTATCGCAGGAATCATGAATGAATTTAATTGAGATGTTTATCTGAAGAAGAAGTACAAGAATCATGAACTCATTTCATGATAAGTTAGGAAGTGGTCATCCTTTTGGTAACATCATAACTCACATAATTATAAGGGATGGTTATTCTTAGCCAATGTTGTTTAAATATGATTATGCACATGTGAGGACTTGCCATTCATGCCAAATCTTTGACAAGAGGCAAAACCAGGCTACCATGTTGCTATAAACATTAATAGAGAAATGTATCTTTACCTAGTGGGGATTAAGCTTCATTAGAATTATTAATCCCAGTTCATTAGTTGGTCATGAGTTTATTCTCATCACCACTGCCTATTGTATAAGGTGTATTAAAGCTAAAGTAATAAGGAATAGTACAACCAAAGAAGTCACTGAATTTTTAGAATAATTAATTGTAACAAGATTTAGGAATCCCATTATACTTGTTTATGACAATAAACCTACCTTAAAATCAACTGAGGTGACTGAGTGGGCATACCAAAAATGATCCAAAAACTAGGTTTATCATTTAGATAAATCAAATAGCTTTTAAAATTAGATACTAAAAGTATCAATTCCTTAAGTGAAATAAAATTGGATGCAAAATTATCAATTTCCCAATTACTAAAAATAGGAAATGGATCTTAAAAATATAATAAGTCATTTTTCAAAAATTTAATTAAAAGGAATTGAATTTTAAATTTGAATGTGAATTATTTGAATAATTCTAAATATGAGTGTTTTGAAAATTCATACAATTATATTACAAATTTAAATCAATCTATTCATATTTTTATCCCTTCAAATAGTCTCTTATCTAATTTCCCATAATTAAATTCTATATATCAATGAATAATTTGAAACTGATATCTATTGATGGAATAATGAAAAACTAAGAAAAATAGAGACAAGAGATTGTTTATGGGGTTCACCAATTGGCTATGTCCCCAAGTTCATTTGAACCCTTCCATTATAACAAGATGGAAATATAGTTTATAAAAATTACATCCCTGAATGGTTTTATGAAAACTTGCAACTCTATAGATTAGGAAGAACTCATCTAGATAACATGAAAATGTTCTTCTCTTTAACCAAACAAATACATGTAAATGCTTAAAGTTCTCCTGAATGGGATAATTAATTCTCTCAATAAGATAAAAAGAATACTCTCAAAGGATTTATAAAATATCCTTGGTTTTATAAATCTCTATAATTTATACAGGCTAAAAAGGACTTGAAAATGGATAAATTAAAACACAGTCAATTCACTGAATTAAATAACCCATATTCTTCAAGCAAAATAGACCTTCATTTATATGGACCATCCATGCTTGATAATCTTGGTAACATTCCTTCTCTATCAAAAAATAAGTAACTTTTGTCCTTCTCTGTTGGTTGCCTACTCTCTGTAAGCTATCCTAGAATAATAAAAATCCTTAATATAAAAAAAAATCATATAGCCAATATTGGATAACAATTCTCTATTTTTTCCTGAAGTATGATTAAAATCTAAATAGACTCCATGCATTTAATAAATGAATAAAATCCCATATAAAATGGGTGGTTCCAATGCCATGCTTTAATAAATCACTTATCAACAAATAAAAATGCATAACCCATTTAACTCACCTATAACAATGCAATTTATTAAAATGGGGCAACTTGATTTTTTTTTTTAAACATATCCCATGATAAATAAAACTCATGCATAACCATCCATGTGGGACTGGGGAATATTAAAATTTGGGACTTAGCTTTATAAATAAAATATCCAATGGTAGATTAAAAACCATATGAAATAGGATATTTAAATTGGGATTTCATTAAATTTAGATTTAATATCCCATGATTATTAATAACCGTAATAAAATAGGATATTATTAATATTTTTAAAATGGGGGAATTACGGTGGGAATAATTAGATATGTGGAAGATATAAATAAAATGATATATTAGAATATCTTGATGGCATTAATATAATTATATGGAAAAGTTAGTAACATTGGATTTTGAATGGTTATGGGGTAATGTGGGTAAATGGCTAGTTTGGTCTCACATCTGCAACATAACACCCATTAGTAACATAATAAAATAATTCCAATATAAAAAGTAATTGTATCAACTCTTTAAATTTTTACCACATGTTGATTTTTCATTACAACACTTTTCTTTTACACATTTTTTTGAACCATAAAAAATCCTTCAAATCAAATCTCCCCAAAAAGAGGCTTTTGGTCTCCAAAAGTCCAAATAATCTAACTGACCGAAACAAAATCTCTGTGAGTTTTCTTTTTGCCATTGACAATCTTCTTGCACTGCTTCCAAATATGTAGGAGCCAAAAATAGCATATGAAAGTGTTACGAAGTCAGTCTATCAAAATAACATAATAAAAATCCTTTTGAAAAAATATCAGTGAAATAAAACATTATAAAAACTTCCCTACAAGAAATTAACTATCTAAATAAAATTGTAACTTGATTATGGAGAGTAAAACAAACACTTCACTCATTCTGTCAAAATGCTTGTTACCCAAAATAGCCATAAAATATAACAGATTCTCTCAACCCCTGTACTACATGAAGGCTAAGGTGTTCTCCTTGTTATATATAATATATCATACAATGGAAATCAAATTATTCATATTAAATGGTGTCATAAATCAACTGTGTACTAAAATACTTTATAGGACTTATCAATAAATTGAACATCTATATACTTGCATTTATAAATGTTGCCCAAGATATAATGGGATTTATATGTATAAGTATAAAAATGTGCAATTAATTTGTATATTCTAAGGCTATAACTATATAATACACTTGTACAATACATGAAATAATAATCAAGGGAAATCGATGTGGTCACCATCCTATAAACAACATAGTTAACAATTATGATCCCAAAAACTCGTTATCGATTCTTTCACTGTACCTGCCAAAATCCAATGTCAACTTAGAGAATTTACATAATAAGAGCTTATTTATAAACTCACAAACTTTGCAAGTAAATTTAAGTAAAATATCATATAAAGGTGAGGAGAAAACCAAGAATTTAAAGCTTGTCTCAAGGTTTCCTTCACATTGACTATTCCCTAATTCATATCTCCAAAACTCATCCAATTGAGTTAGTTTCCAAAATTTAATTATAGTGAAAAATTGAAATAGGAGATAAAAAAATATCTTCAAGACATAACTTTATCAAAATTACTTTCCTAGATCCAATAGTTGAGAATTATCTAAAAATAGTGTTGAATATAAACTAAGAATACTATTCCATACTATAGTTATGCTTTTTAAAAACTATTCAATTAAACCATTTTATCCATAAGGGTTGTTCCCTCTTCATGGTTTCCAATAACTGAATAAGGGGTGGTTTCATCTTATCAAATATATCTTATAAGAGTTATGTGACCATTTAACATTTCCAAAAATGATTTCAAAACAATTCCAAACAAAGACATTTTATTCCCAAAGTAACCTTACACAAATGATTCAAACCAAAACTATGCATATATAGTTACGTTGAAAATAATTTATACTTCTGAAGAAATTGTAAAGTGCACCTACTGAGTATTGGTTGACATATTATTGGTGTCTTAAACAAATTTATATTTGCTTCCTATAACTCTTAACAAAGCTGTGAAACATAAACCAACTTATGAATCAATTAATAAGTCAATCCATAAAGTACAAAAACATGTTCAATATTCTAAACAATGTCTTATTTTCCATTTCCATAACTGACCATAGAACTAGTTTTTTTACTTATTCCTATAATCAAGGACATAGGCATCCATAATATGATTAGTAATCCAAAAATAAAGGCTACACAACTGGTTATCAAAGACCAAAATATTGTGTCAATACCAATATGAAATCAAATCATAATCATACCTCAATTTACCCTCTGTGTAAGAATGGTATAAGACTATAATGAATTCCTCTTGGATGCATATCATTAAAAATGCATTGAATTTTATCTGATTGATCCATTCTCAACACCATCTCACACCTCAAGTGACAATGTGTTGTGTTCTTTATCCATGTTGATCCTACAGGGCTAGTGGTTTTAGCACCTTGGCTATTAGAATCTTGTCTTCTTCCAATGAATTGGAACACCTTCCAATTTTCATTTACAATATCCAACCTACATAATCAAATAAAATAGAATAATAGTACTTATATCTGATATCCAAAACTCCAAACTAAATTATATCAACAATTAAAGAAATTTTTATATCAACCTACTTTGATACCAAAAATGATCCAAAAACTAGGTTTATCTTTTAGATAAATCAAACAAATTTTAAAGTTAGGTACTAAAAATCTCAATTTCTCAAGTGAAATAGAATTGGATGTAGAATTATTAATTTCTAAATTAAATAAAAGTAGGAATTTAAATAAAAAGAATTGACTTTTAAATTTGAATGTGAATTGTCTGAATATGAGTCTTTTGAAAATTCATATAACTCTATTACTCAGTTAAATCATTCCATTCATTTTTTATCCCTTCAAATAGTTTTTTTATCTAATTTATCATAATTAAATTCTAGATATCAATGAATAATTTAAACCTGATATTTACTGACAGAATAATAAAAAACTTAAAAAAATAGAGACAAGAGATTGTTTATGGGGTTCACCAATTGGCTACATCCCTACATTCATTTGAACCATTCCATTATAACAAGATGTAAATGAAATTTATAAAAATTACATCCCTAAATGGTTTTAATAAATCTTATAGCTCTATATAATAAGAACTCCTCTAGATAGCATGAAAATGTTCTTCTTTTCAACCAAATAAATACTTGCAAATACTTAAAGTTTTCCTGAATGGGATAATTAATTCTCTCAATAAGAGAAAAAGAATACCCCTAAATTGTTTTAAGAAATCTTTTAGCTCTATATAATAGGAATAACTCATCCAGATAGCATGAAAATGTTCTTCTTTTCAACCAAATAAATACCTGTAAATGCTTAAAGTTTTCCTGAATGGGATAATTAATTCTCTCAATAAGAGAAAAAGAATACTCTAAAAGGAAGGACTTATAAAATATCCTTGGCTTTATTAATCTCTATAATTTATATAGGCTAAAAATGACCCAGAAATGGATAAATTACAATATGGTTAATTCACTTAATTAAATAACTTATGTTCTTCAAGCAAAATATACCTTCATCTATATGGACCGTCCATGCTTGAAAAACTTTGTAACATTCCTTTTCTATCAAAAAAATAAGCAACATGTGTCCTTCTCTATTGGTTTCCCACTCTCTATAAGCTATCCCAAAATAATAAAAATCCTTTATACATAATTTTTTTCCATATAGCCAATGTTGGCTAACAATTCTCTATTTTTTCCTGAAGTATGGTTAAACTTTGAATAGATTGCATGCATTTAATAAATGAATAAAATCCCATATAAAATGGGTAGTTCCAATGCCATGTTTTAATAAATCACTTATCAATAAATAACAATGCATAACCCATTTAACTCACCCATGTCCATCAAAAGTGCAAGTGGGTAGGATTCCACATAGACTATGCAAAAAGGCAAATGGATAAAGTGTGCATGTTAGAGTTTTATTTTGGTTTGAATCTATTATCTTTTTGTATGTTTTATGTGTTTTTTTTTCTCAACCTACCTTGTTTAATTTGGTTCACGTGTTTGGTCCCTTGGTGGATTGTGATTATTATTTTCCAACATCGATAGAGCTAGTCATATGTTTGGCATGATAAGAATTTAGTCCCTCAAAGGGTGGTATTCGCCACTCTTAAATCTTCCATGTTGTATCTTATTCATTCTTGGTATAAAGAGTACACAATCAACATGTTTAAATAATTAGATTATAAGAATAAACAACAAAATTAAATAGCACTATGTTGAAGCAATGTTGTGTCCTCATGCTCCCATAATCCAAGAACATCAAAAGGTTGATGGTAAAATATGAGAAATTTTAGTTGTTTATAAGTTAGAATGTGAATCATCCTTGAATAGTCACATAGGCTAATACAATTTTTCTTTATGGGTTTATATAATTTTGAAAGCTTATGATTCAGAAAATAACATGTGAATTTTAGAAACATTTCATGTTCCTATTGAAACCAATCAAACTACACTTAATATGACATTTTAATTAAAATGCAAACACTGAATTGAGTTGGATATGTCTTAATAGTCATCAATTTTCTAATTTATCATTATACCCATGGATTGGTTCAAAACCCTCAATGGATTGAATGAAAAAATATTTTTAAAAGAAATATATCAAAAGAAAACTAAAATTAAAAATGCAAAGTCCAAATTCTTTCCTTGAAAGGGTAATTCATACAATCTCCATCATAGGCTTTCCAGCCTAGTTGGCAATGGATCAATGCCATGAGTGAAAATATAGGTATCTATGTTAGGGATATAGACACTTGGATATTAGCAAAGTTATGTCCATACTATTCCCCCCCAAGCCAAATATCCAAATTTCCATTTTAAAAAATTATGATTGTTTTAGACAGTGTTTAATTTTCCTCTCATGAATGTAAGGGTTATAATATAATAAATCACTTTTAACACACATTGATGGTATTGGGTAGATATGAAACTTATTATGTCACATAAAGAGGTAAACTTTAGTTCTTTCATCTTTTTGGTTTTGTCTAAAGAATTTATTTATAGTTTTGTGTTTCTTGTTAAACTTTGATGATTTGTAGTCTAGGTCCTAAATACTAAACAATATTCTCCCCATAGAAGTCATCATTTACTAGTTCTAACACACCCCATACTCAAAACTTTCACATGGGGACCTTCTTGATTTAGAAAAGTTCTTTTCTTTTCTATTAATCCATACTATTATGATTGTGTTTAACGAGGACCACTTGATAATGTTGGCCTTGATTCAATTGATCATTCATTCATGGTGATGATGTAGGAACATCTTAGGGTTTTTACAATATTGCATGAACTAAAATAGAGTGCATTGTGGTTTTTTTGTTTTTAGATTATGGAATTATTTGTATGAGATTTTTTACCTCTTGGAATGATATTTCAAATGTATTCCTTTGCCCCCAAAAAACACATAGATCTTTTGACTGTTTATGTTAGTTTATAGGGGATGTTAAGTCATAGAAATTTGGTAGAAATGGTTATTCAAGTGTGGTATGATTCAGCTAGTGAAACTTGGTAAGATCATAGAGTTTGACACTTACAACATATTTACCAATTTTTAGACCATTTGGAGCTATCATAAAACATGCCAACTGTTACACTATTTTTAGGTTTATTTACTTTTAGTTTGGCTTCATTAAGAATGGGTTTTCCAAATTTATATAAATGGAATAAATCGAGTCCTATAATGTGTATTTCAAAATTTATTTCAATTTGATATGTGAGTCAAAAGTTATGATAGTTTTTGTAAACTATTATTCTATTAGAGAATTTTTTTATAGTCTTTAGAGGATTAATGATCATATAGTAATGCTATAGGAGTAATTTTATGTTAAAATTTTATAGCATAATATAATATCACACTTAAAACATTTTCATAAAATTTTATACCATTTTGAGTCACCGTGGAAAAGATATAGTTGTTACAATATTTTATAGGTCTCCTTACTTGAGGTATATTACATTGAGAATTGGATTACAAAATTTTTATCAGTGGAATAAGATGAGTCCTAAAATATTTTTTTCAAAATTCAGCTCAATTGGATAAGTGAGTCAAAATTTATGATAATTTATGTAAACTACCATTTGCTAAAGGATGCTTGCATCAATCTTCAAAAGTTTTATGATTGTACAAAATATCTATAGTAAGACTTAAGTTACAATTTTTTTATGGTGATGTAAAATACATCTTATAATGTGTGTTCTAAATTTCATCTCAATTAGATAGGTGGAGACAATGTTATGATCATTTTTGTAATTGTCATTTAGCCATAAAATGAATATGTGTAACGTAAATGGTTCACTACTATGAAATAGATATTTGGTAAGAATTAATTTACCAAATTTAATGGGAATATATAAAACATATTCATATTCGCATGTTTCAAATTTCATATCATTTATATTCACCTCATTAAATTTGTATAGGTTTTATTAACTATCAATTTTCCTAGAAATATCATCTATAGTCTACGTTAATTGACAAGGTTGTTCTTTATCTAAGGCAACATTTGTTAATATTTAGATGATGAAATTTTAAGGGGTGATGAAAAAAAATATTTTTAAGTTGTGTTTCAAATTTGAGCTCAATTTTATCACCAAAGTTAAAGTTATGACCATTTTGATAAATGTAATCTAATTAAATGTCTATGACTATAAATTGTCATCAAATCAAGTCTTAGGTGCTTTTTAAAGAACTTGCATAATTTTTTTTGAACTAATCATAAGTAAATCATGACCTATAACAACCAAAATCATCAAATATTTACTCCATTATTGTTATAATTCATAGGATCCTTGGGATCACTGCACAATGATGTGGTTGTTCCTCTTTGGACTGTTTGATCCATTTCATTTAAAATTATTGAAATATGTTATATTATGGGAAATTATTCCATGTTTGAGTCTTTATCCTTTCTATTATTGATTCATTATCTCAAGAAGCTAAGTTGTAATTAGTTAGTGTATTTAATTTTGGCAACAAGGACATTAAATATTGGTTTTGAATCAAGGAAATGGGTTGGATTGAATTTTATATTTAAGAAACATTTCTTGACATTGTTATAGGGGGCACAAATTTGAGTACCAAAACTCTATTGAGATTGAGCGGAGATTTCACCTACCTTTTCCACTATTTAATTTTGATGGTTTGCCAAAGATCTTGATTTGATAAGTATTTTATGTAAAGAAGTTTTTTAATTTTATTGGTGTGAAAGTGGATATATGGTTAAATTATACATTAGTTAATTTAATTACATTTTGGAGCTTACTCTAATTATCTTGAGGCTTACATTAGTCATGGTGTGAAAATAGTTATAGGCTGGTATACCTGATTTCTTTAAATAGAGTTCTAGATTTTATGTTCAAATATTATTCCTTTGAGTCTTGCTCATTGTGGTGCTTTAATTTGTGAAATAGATAGATTTTATGTTCAATGATTTTATTTTAGCCCATACTAATTTAATTTATGAGTGTTGGAAGACATATCTTGGATCTAGGAAATTTATCTCTTTTCAACCTTAATTTCCATCTTTTTACATTTTTTTCAATAAAAAATGATCTACCCATTGTAGTGTAAATAGTCCATTTGTAGAGGAACCAAGAGTGAGAACTTAAATATATTGAGAAAACCATTTTGAACCTTTGGTGGAAATAAATCATAGCCTATCCATGCTATAATCTATTGGAGTTTCTTTACCTTTGGTTCACCAATGTATCTTAGAAATAAGGGGACTTTTATCCCATGTGTTGTTGATTTCTCTTGTCCACTAGTATCAGTCAATCTAGTAAATTGTCTTGGAGTGGGGCATAATTTCAGCCTAACATGTATATTTCATGGATGTCTTCCACTTTGTTTCTATTTTAATGAAGTAACATTAAAGTTAAGATTGTTAGTCATAATTTTCTAAAATGTTCATGTTTTGATTATGATGAGCATTAGTTATTATAATTAAGTTATTTGATTCTTTTATTTTCATTGAAATCTATTAGAAACTATGTGTGGTTAACAATATCCTATTTGCTTTATCCATTAAAATAATCTTTGAATCAAGCATTTCTCCTTTTTTCTTAGACTCTATCTTTGTGTTACTAGAGCATGAGCCATTGTGAAGCTTAACATACATTGGTATAATTGTAGTTGGGTGCATTTTTGTCCTAGAAGCCATTGTATTGGACATTTATTCTAAAGACATTTATTTTTTACCTTACCCTCTCCCTCTTTTTTATGTTTTATGCTGTCAATTAATATTCTTCCTTCTTATAATTTATGAAGTGAAACACTATAAATCCCATAATTTAATCTATTTTAAGAATTTAAACTAGTAACATATAAGTTTGGTGTCAGAGATAAATTTGGTATTGAGCCTTTATTTGTATCATAGTATCTCTTAGAGATATATTCTAATTAGGATATTTATTAGAGCCCAATACCTAAAAATAATGACTTGTATTGTCTCAATAATAATCCTAAAATGAGAGGATGCAAGTCCATTCTTGTCACCTAAGTACCCACTAGGACACCTAATCTCATAGGCAACCTGTGGGACCATATTTTGAGAGAAATAATAATTGGCACTAGGAGTCTCCATTTTCACTAATTGATAAGCTTTAAGATGATATATAACTTGAAGCCTATAGCATGAATCACTAGATCTTGAGTGGGTCTTAGATGACTTATATTATCCCCTTTTTCAGTTTCTTATGAGAACCAAAACTACTAGAGTAAGGCTAAGATCTTTGGTCACATCTACTAACTCATCTTCTCAGTTGGCCCATTGCTAACCTCCACTTATGGTGTGGTTATCAAGGTATAAGATTGACATTCCTTTATTTTTTTCATGACCTATCCAAGAACCTAGAAAAGGGCCTTTGAAGATTCACATTGGGTGTAAGTACAATTTAGAAGAACATGTAACCTAGTATAAAACTGCTCTCAAGATTTTGAATGTCAAACATGAGTATGTTGCCTAAAAAATTTCCAATTCATTTTTTTGGACGCAATGTATGATTGTTTCTTAAATTTTCATAAAGTTTCATTATGAGTTAGGACCAATTCAATAATATGTTCCTCACCTAGTTTGGTCAATTCATTTACCTAAGTGTCACGACCAACAGTTTTCATGCATAAAAAATAAACTAAATGAGCCCATGAGTAATTTTAATGATAGATTAAAAAAAGTATAGTTAGATAATTATTATAAATAAAACAAATTCCTAATTATCCCTTGAAATGTACAAGAATGCATTGGACCTCTAGATAACTATGTTCCTATACAAAGAACATTTGGTGGTAGATTTTCCCCTAGCCTATGTTGAAGCCATCAAAGTAGATAGGCAAATCAATAATTAATGTATTTTGGCACCAACCATCCCAAATGTGTTTTTTAACCTACCTTTTCTAAATCTCCTATTTTCCACTAGCTATAATGTACCTCTGCCACAACAATTGCTAGTGACAAATCAACTTCCTTTGAGGAATGATGATCTTAATCATCACTTTAGATTAATTATCCCAATTAATAATTAATTAGTTCCTTAATACCATAGTCAAGAAATAATTCATGTCATGAATAATGTCCAAAGTTTTTCCCAAGAATACACCAAGAATGAGTTGGGTGATATACAACACATTGTATAAAATCTCAATAAATACTTCATCGGCCTCTAAAGACAATTTAGGAATAATGGTGGTGAGAGTTCAAATAGGAAATTCAAATATAGATATATAATCATCCTAAAAACCATTATAACAACCAATTAGATCCCTCACCTAATAATCTTCCTAAGATAAACATTTGTGAGTTGGTCTTACCAAGTTAGTGTCATGTACATAACATAACCCAACATGGAGAGTTAGGCTACATTTAGTTTTGTAGTGCATTTGAAATCTTTCAAAGGTAAATGAAATGATATGAGGAGGTCATAAATCACCCTAATTTCAATAATCAGATGGATATTCTTTAATGCTTTAATACCCCCAAGCATTGTCATGGTGTTATAAACTTTAGATTTCCCTAGATAAGAGGACAATGAACCAAAAGGGGCCACCAATGAGATGCATGATTTCAAACACTTCCAAAGGAACAACTAATATTTTATTAATTATATATAGAAACCATATCCACTCATCCTAATAATGGTGTAACCCCTCTTGATCCAAGGGCTCAAAATGATCCTCCACCTTCAAAGGCTAATAATCCCAATCCACTTAAAAACTTCTACCTACCACTATTAGGATCAATTATCACATAGTAGAGGACATGAAGAAAATCAAGGCAAACATCACTTTGCATGAGCTTTCTTAAATCATAGAGCAAAAATATCTCCTCCTAAAGTCCCTTATAGGCAAACCTATTCATCTGAAGTCTATGCATATGTATACCAACATGTTGATATAAAAAAATAAGGTTGAGGTTTCACCTTTGCTACTTATAATTAGGCTATTTAGGAAGAACCTTCATAACTATCTATTTAAATCAAGAGCCTTTAAAAATGTCATGCATGTGGGGATTTGTCAAAAATTAGGATTAACACCTATTAAATTGAATAAATAGTGGTGCGACTAGATAAGTTTGAGGTCAAGGTGATATGAAAACTCTTGAATGTGTATATACAATTAGAATCTAAGCCTAGGGTCCAATAATTCATATACATCTAAGTGGTGTATATTCTAGAATCTTACTAGATGTTACCTAGTAGATATTGGTCCAAAACCCTAAATGGATACATGGGTACTAATTTTTCACATGTGGTTGCCTTGGAGAGGTATGGACAACCAAATCCATGTTGTCAAAGATCCTATGATGAAGCATATGATCACATAATAAAATGTAACCAATGAGAGGGTAAACCTAGTAGCCTTTGACATAATCATCTACACTTTGTCCATAAAATATGTTAAAAACCAAGTTGAAAAAGACCATAAATTACTAGGTCTATGGTCCTTGTACTTTTATGGGGTCCATTCCAATCAAGGTTCCAAAGTAGGAATTATTTTTATTGTCATCATTGCAATGACATTTGGATGCTTAAAAACTATAGATCCCTTGTACTAAAAACATGGTATATTATGAATCCCTAATCTTAGGACTACCTTTTATGTTGAAATATAAGGTTAAATAACTAAAAGTGTTTAAATACTCTAAACTTGTAATAAACCAAGTCATGAGTAAACTCTAATGTAAGTTATCATATTTGAGGAAGTATAAACATAGGGCATGAGATCTAATATAAAATTTCACTGCTTCAACATCATTCCCATTCTTAGTGATGACTCATTGACAACCTTTGTTGCAAACCTAAAAACCTTGAATGACATAGGATTATAGGAATTTTTTGTTGAACTAATCCATGTCCCTCAGTTTTGGACAATGTCAAAAAGTTTTAGGTCTTCAAGGATGACCAAAACATCTTGGAGTTTATTAATAGTTATTGAGTATTTGAAACCCAAATCATTGATGAGTTTGAAAGGGATAACCTAGTAGATGTATAATATGACCTAGATGATATTATGAATCTAAAATAAAACCAATTTAAAAATGGAATGATCTCCCTTGAGAGGATATTCAACCTTGATAGACCTACTCATAGGTCTAAGAGACCAATACATATATATATATATATATATATATAAGGGGTCCAAAACTATCAATTTAGGGTCACCAAACCACCTTATAAATATTCATATTGGCCTAGATTGTACCCCTATTAAGATTGAACAACTCAAAAGGTTACTTCTAAAATACTAATATGTCATTGCCTAGCCTATGGGGACCTCAAGGTCTTTAACCTAAATGTGATCACATGGTATCCTACTCAAGTAAAACTAAAATTCTTGCAAATAAAGATAATGACCTATGAAATTAGTCCTAGATCCACTTATTCACAAGGAAGTTCAAAATATACATTTAGTCATGATCATCTTACCATTCCATAATTCCACCTAAGTATCAAACCTAATACTCATATAAAATAAGAATGGATAAATTTGACTCTATGTGGGTTTGTAAAATCTAAACCGAGATTATAACAAAGATAAGTACCCTTTGTACTTTCATGATGAGGCAAACTAGATGATAAGTGGATCTTAGATGATGCCCTTCTTAAATGAATTCTTAGGATGCAATCAAGATCTAGTCATCCCAAAAGACCAAGCCAAAACTATGTTCACAACTAAGTGGGGCACCTTTTATTATAAATGAATGCCATTTAGCCTCATCCATGTAAGAACAACTTTAAATAGATCCATGGAATTTAATTTTAAAGGTCTAATTGGTAAATTCATAATGATTTATAAGGATGAACTAAACATTTTTTTAATGTAGGTTTGATCATGTTTACCATAGCCAAAAAATGTTTGAAAGGTGCAGGAGGTATGATATTTCTCTCAACCCAAAAAAAATTTTATTCAGTGTGATGAAAGGTAAGCTCATTGGTCATTTCATCACCAAAGAAGTTATTTCCATAGACCCTCAACATGCTAGTGTGATTTATATATTACCTTTGTCTAAAATAAAAAATGAGCTTAAGCCATTATTTGGTGAAATTAACTTTGTATGTAAATTCATATATGGTTTTGCTAAAATTATTAAACATCTAAACATAATATTAAAATAGGAGGCAAATGTAAAATGGAATAACAAAGTAAAAAAGGTCTTTTGGGACATCAAAGACACCATCATGCAAGCACCTATGCTGATAATCTTTGATTACACTAAAGATTTATACTTTTAATCTTTGTATTCTAGGCACACCATAGTTGTGGTGCTAACATAGAAGTTGGGTGGAGATGAGCACTTGATAGCCTTCATGAGTATCAATATGAAGGAATACAAATTGAAGTATTCTACCCTATATAAACATGTCTAATGGGGTTTTAAATCCTCTCATTTAATCAACTAAATTCAATTTATGTCATATCAAACCAAGGCTATGTCCAATAATAATCAATAATAAGGTATAAAGGACAATGACTAACAATTGCCAATTTAGGGGCAGTTGTAGACCATTTTATCCTTAGTGTCTAAACTACTTGATTGAATTGAAATCTAATTTATTTCTTTTAAACTTAAACACACTTGATAAATTTAAATACTTGCGATGAAAACACATTTTTATGAATTTTAAATTACATTAAAATAAGTACACCTTTAATATATTTGTAGAAATGTAAATTGCATAAAATGTAAACACACTTTTAATCTAAGTTGTTGAAATGTAAATGCTTTGAAATGAAAATGTGTGAAATTCAAATGGATGAAATTAATATTGATATAAACACACATTAACACATGGACCTAGAATTTTGAACATATAACAAAATACTTTGCATAAAATAATGAAAGATAAAAATATGTAACAATATAAATATATAAATACCATAATAGATCATAATTCTTTGGTTGAGTGGGACCTTGTTCTCTCTTATAATAAGATTGGAATAAAATTTATATTTGTATAAACATCATGTAATCAACTCTTAATTAATTATGTAAATGCTTACTATCTTAAAATTACTCCTTTCTAACTTTGTAGTCATTATTGCTAACTCTTATTAACTCTATGATAACTCTCACAATGGATGAGAATGTTGTATTTATATAAAACTTCTTTAGTAACTTATTATTGGAGAGTAATAAAATAACAAATTAGTTTAGAACTAATTTTCTAATCTTCACAACATAACAAATTAGTTTACAATTGATTTTTTATTCTTAACAACATAACAAATCAATTTTAAAGCTGATTCTTATTCTAGGATAACAACCTAAAAAATAATAAATTCATTTTTTTACATATTTGAAGAATAAAAACAATCTCCATTAAGGAGAAAATAGTTGGAAATGTTAACTTAACAAATCTACCATTTTTTAGTTTGTTGGAGAGAATTTGGGTGTTTTATTTTCTTTCTAACAACTTCTGATTTTATTATAGAGAATTAGTCACAATATTAGTCAATTCAATTTCCTCCAAAAACTTGATGTGTGAGATATCCATAGTAATTGAAATACTATAAATATCTTACATTCTTTAGAAATATCTATTTTTAAAAATACTATAAATAGATTTAATATAAATAATTTCTAAAAATAGGTAGTAATAATCTCTTTTACTCTCATGTTCTTATAGTTGTAGGCCTTTGTAGTTGTTTATTTTTGATGATGTATATTTTTAGAAGATACTATTTATAGAATTTCTATATATAGAAAGACATTAAAACATGTTTCAAAACATTCTCTCATTCATTATTTAGTCTTATACACCTCAAAACCAATTCTTTGCATCCTCGGATCTAATTATGTGTAACTTTAGAGCTAGACTGATGGACTTTGAAGACAAATTGATAGACTCTAGAGCTAGACTGATGGACTCAAGAGCTAGACTTGTGAAACTCTAGAGCCAAATGAAATACTTATAACTTTTATATATGGACTTAGATAAAAATGATTATTTTTTTGAACTCGTATATTTTTTTAAAGGGAATCTAAATCTACAATTAGATTTAGGTTTATGAATATTATTGAAAACTATTTTTTATGTTTTCCAAAACCTATCAATTCTATCTTTAAACCTTTAAACCAAAACATAAAAAGAACCACCATAAAAATAAGAGACCTATTTTTTGGTTGATTAAAAAAAAATTGTATTCCTTAACTAATCATGAAACAATAGTACATCCATCTCAAAATCAATGAAAAAAATGGATATGATTTGTATAGGATTCTGAAGCTACTAAGGATACCTAGAGATACATGAAGATTGTTCTTGATTTATTATTTGAGAAACTAAAACTTTTCTATCTATATTGATGACTTATTTTAGCTTGTATATATAATATTTGACATCTATTTTCCAAAAAACTATTAGATAATAGAAACAATATAGATTGTAATGAATTGTAAAGAATAGACTAGATATATTACTATATTTCATTCTAAAATAATTATAAGTTTTTAAAACTACATCTGAGTCCATTTTATAACATGATTTATGCATAATAAATTAGTGTCATTTGCTGATATAATGAGCCATTTTATGGCCTCACCATTCTCCCACACTTAAACCCATGCATGTCCTCATGCATGATATTATTTTATCTATAGTTTTAACTTTATAAATCATTTATTTTAATCATGTTCTTGATAGAAATCAATCCACATATTATATCCAAAAGAGACACTTTCCATCTTTCAAAATATTCATAATATTGTTCTATTTTTCTAGCCTATGATGGTATTTGGAGTAGATTTGTACATTTTTTTAAATTTTTATATGGTCATTTAACAATGATATTTTAATTTATTGAAGGATATCCTTAGTTGGGAATATTGGCTCACTATTTTCAAGGAATTAAATAAATATCTTCATCCCATTTCTTATTGCAAAATATATAAGATGAACTGAAACATCCCAATGACTATTATTTTGAATTTAAAAATGCATTCAAGTGTTTGAAAAGATCATTTTGAAATAGGCAATGTATCCATTTAGGAAGATCTTCCATTTATTAGTTCTCAATTCTTTCCTTCTCCTCTCCCACACTTAAACTTATGTATGTCCACATGCATGGAGATATTTTGTTCTCTTTTTTTTATTTTTTATTTCAAAATTCTCTACTCAAAACATTCTTCAAGTAGACCTATTTGTAATTAATAAGTTTATAACTATTTTTAGAAATAAAATAACATAATTAATTCATTAGTCATATTCATAATTGTGTTTTTCTTCTTTTATTTTGATGTGGCCAAATTTCTTTGATGTTGGAAGAGAGTAAAAAGATAAAGTTAATTAGGTACAACTTTATTGTTGATTGAGAAAAGTAGCCATTAGCTGGTTTTTAAATTTTCTCTTAGGTTTTTTCCCCCCTTGATCAACCATTTGCTAGTTTTTTAATCAATCATCTTTTATTAGTACATGTATAGATAACAAGCTAGTTTTCTAACCATGACTCTTGACAATACCCGAGGTTTACATTGTTAAATTTATTATTTTTTATATTTTAAGAAATGATAACATGACAAGAAATTATGAAATGGATATTATAGTTCCTATAAAATAATAAAATTAATTACAAAGTTGTTTGTACTTATGAATTTCTTCTTTTGTGAGCCAACTTTACCAAAAATTAGCCTATGTGTAAAAGAATGAATAGAAGTCTCCCATTATTCTATGAAATATTCAAATTTCAAGTGATATTTAAAGATTATCAATGATAACATGAATGCTGGATAATTTTTATTATTTTCATTTTCAAAACATCTCTCTAAAAGATAAGTGGAATTTATGTTGAGCACCATCTTCATAAGTAATATTTACATGTATCTCATTGGTCCTAAGTGTAACTCAAAATCTGCTCTAATCCATTATAAATTTGATTTTACCAATAAAATCAAAATGTTGGGAAGACTATGTTTCAACCAAGTTATTTAAGTAAACTAAAAAAGTATAAAATTATGATCATCAATACCCATAGACTACACTCAATCATCAGATGTTAGTTTGAAAATAATTTAGAAAAAAGTTAACAAACTATCCAAAAACATGGGCTATTTGAAAACCTTTCATTTGATATCTTAGTTTTCATAATTTGACATGTTTACAAAGGTTATTTGATTAAATCATTTATAAAAAGAGAAATTGATAAATAATGAAACAATATTTTATGAATGGATATGGCTTAGGGATTAGTTTATTTATGAGTAATGAAATATTTATTATGACATTAAGAACTACATAAGATTGGTTTTATTATTATGATTCATGGTGAGTGTGATCTAATACAATCCTTGATTATGGATGGAATTCAAGAGGTGTAAAATTTATCATTTCATCATCATACACTATTTTTTTTTAGAAATTTCCATAGTAAAGATAATATTAATCGTGCAATGGAGGCCACTATGGATGGGCTTAGTATTGAAATAATTGGATGAATGCGTATACACATAATATTTTAAAGTTTTATCAAATACTAACACATTACATCTTGTAGGAACCCATAGAGACTCAATCTCTTTGAGTACACACCTTAAAGGGTACACCAGAAATGCGTGGGTAGACCATTGGTGCTTCATAGGATATTTGTCCTTTATTGCCACATATTATCAATCCAACCAACTCCTAAAAGCCATTCCCTAAACTATTAATCCTATGTTACACACTCCTCTAGTATGTTCCCACTTTTCATCCTTATTTTCATCACCTTAATCCCCTTTTGTTAGTCATCTATACTAGGTCAACTGGGTCGACCCTATACAATTTCAGGTGATTTTTACTTAGGAGCTAGTTTGGCATTTGGTTGACCTAGCTCATAACCTAGTGAATAATTGTTTGAAATTATGCTAGGTCAATTAGGTCAACCTTGTCAGCTAGGATTTGTAAAAGGTTTTAGGGTCAAATATGCATATATATACAATGAATATGCAATCAATATTTATTATTTGTTCGTGCTTCTTTACAATTTGCTCTTCCACCATTCTACTTGAGGAGTCTTAGCTTAGGGTTTCTACTTGAAGATTCTAGTCTTATGGCTAAGTCTTGGAAGATTTGAACTTTATTAATGATACTTAAAAACCATAAAAACCTCTTACAAATCCCATTTTTTCAATAGATAGATTGAGTCTTGATAGGTTCATCATTCAGATAAGTCTTTTCTAACTTTGCTCCTCTCTTTAGTAGATAAAAAGTAACATAAGTATTTGCTTCAAATAATATTAATCTTCATATTCTATGTATTAGCGTCTTACTCATACATAGCTTAATTAAGATTATATTATACATATTTTTATTGTTTAATAACCCCTCATGCTATACCACAAGATTTGGTTAGCACTAGATTAGATTTGCTTTACTTGTTATTAGTTTGGTGAGATATCAAAATAAAAGACTCCTTTAGGGTTATTATGTGATTGTGCTTGACTAGAGGCTTTGAAACCCTCCCTAGCATCATGTATTATGATAAAATATCTCCTAATTATGTCTAACATATCCCCATATTAGTCATGTTTCTACTTAATAAATGTTTCCCCAATCAGAATTGTATGGTATGATCTATCTTCTCTAAGTTAGGATTGATTTATAGACATTATGCATTTTTTATTGCATACAGAATGGTGAATCTAACATGAAAATAACCCTTGAAAGTTTTGATTCACTTATTTAATTATTTTATCATTTTATTTTTCATATATTTATGATATTGGGTTGACTGTATTGACATAGTACTATCTTCTGTGTGCAAGTTTAACACACAGTCACATTAATATGACTTTATTTTGTCTGTGTAGGTTTTTATTAAAGTAAAAGATACTAAGTTGACCCAATCAACAAAATATAGGTTTTTAGTATTTTAGACATCCATTTCATCATAATAAATCCACCTAATCAATGCTATACACTTTTAGGCATCCAATTTAGCATACTAGGTTGACCTAGTCGACCCTGTACATTTTTAGGCTATCAACAATAGGTTTATACAAAGCTAGGTTGACACAATCAACACAATTAGTATAATTTGAAAGTATTAATCAAATTTCAACAATAAAAATCTCACTTATATACATCCTCCAACTCACCAAGGTTCCTTTATATCATTTTATCTCTTTTCTTACAGTCTTATTTTTCATAGTTTGCAGTCTTTAAAATTTCCTCTATATAGTCAATTAGGTCAACCTTATTGATGTAGTTATGTATTTTGTATTATATCTAGAAATCTAGGTTGACCATGTCAATTTAGTTCATTTTCAAACCTTTTATTTCACAATATAGAGGTAACACTATCAACCCTATTCTATATTCTTTGCATATATATTATTGACTGAATTGACACTGTACTTTGTTTCAAAGTTAGAATTAACCCTTATATGCTAGTAATTAGATCACACTTTCATTTCTTGTTGACTCCATGATTATAATAGATCACATAGTCTAATGAAGTGGTTTTAAATATACTATTTAGTTTCACTATTTTCTCTTTTATGTAAACACTATCAAATCATAAAATCTTAAAATGCATTTTAACAATTATCTAAGGCCTACCTACTTGTATTTCATCACTAAGGGGGAATCCAACTTGGTTTCATAGTCAATTATAAACACATGGTTAATGTTATATATTTTCTAAGAATTAGACACCCTTATCATTGTAGTGTATGAAGTGAGGGGGTAATCCCCAGTACTAAGCTAGTACCATTGCCAATACAGATCCCTTTCAACCCAAACATCTTGAAACCATACTTAGATTACTTTATAGTTCCTTGATTACAACAAAATTCTTATCACATCTAAAATTATAATATAATAATCTAACAACATTTAGGTTGACCACTTAGCTTTTACTTTCCAAGTTGATTGCTTGCTCTTTGCTTAATTGTATGTTGTATTATATAAACTTACATTAGTCATCATTGGTGCAAGGTTTTGTTTTGTGTACCTCAATTGGATCAACCTCATTGATATAATTGATTATGTCTTTCATTTCATTTCTTGATTTAATAATTAATTGAAAAATTATTCTTGTTTTATGACACAGTCGACCCTATCGACATAGTATTATTTTCTACCCTTAAGATACAAAAATAGGTCAACCCAATCAACTCTATGTCTTTTCCTACTTACTTCTTGTCTAAGATACATAACCCAATTGACCCTATATTATTATTTCATCAAATTTTAGACGTTATTCTCTATGCTAGGTTGACCCAATTGACTCTATACTATTTTATGTCTTCCCTATTTATCGATTCAATTATCTATTTATCATTCTTAGTATTTTATTCCTTTCTCTCCAACAATCATGAATTCTCCTATTAGAATATTCTTAGATAGTTTCAATCCATTAAGATACTATATGGGATTTTAATTTTTCTCTCTTTGTTTCTACTCATTTTTGCTTTTTACATTCAGAAGAAATAAGAAACTGAAAGTTAAATGGTCAGGGGTTAGATGATACCTGGATGAAGTTGCGCACCATATCCAGACGATTGAAGGAGCTCCTCTTTGGCTGTGGAGGATGACACCTGTAGATAAGAAAGACTTAAACAAAGAGATTGTTAGATAGATATATGGTGGACTGCCAAGCACATGCTCGGTCTCAGAAGCGTAAAGACTTCCTGGAGTGATGACAGTCCACTAGTTGATAAAAAGAATGTTGTAATGGAAAGAAATAATGAAAGACTTAAAGAAAGAGAAATAGATAATGCGTGCCTAAATCCTACAATCAGTCTTCCACAGTCGCTGATGTTGGTAGTTCTGTCGGCATCAGTTAGTCAAGGTTGCCGACGTCGATAGGGGAAATGGGCCTTGATGCCGTTGTCAGTAGGGGCAATGGGCTTTGGACAGGTTTCTATTTGATGTATGTGGTCAACAGAATGGCTTGGGAGATTCAAAAGGGTTATGCAGGGATGTAGGACAATGAATATGGTCTGGGAAAGGGCCCAGGTAGAGGACAGGGGTGGAAAGGGAATAAGAATGAGAGGAAGGCTTTTTAGCCTCTTTGAGAAGAAAGTCGGGTTGTCTATCAACAGTACTCAATAAATAGCCAATGGACTAATTACCAATGCACTCTAAAAATACTGAAACATAAACCAAAAGAATACTTAGGTCTTGGTGGAGAACCAAAAGTGCAAAAGACTTGTTTTCGTTATGGCTGATGCCAAAGACCTCATGCAACATTTCAATCAGGTGTAGAGTGACTGATGCAGAGTTTCTTAGCCTAGAGAGTGATGATAGAATGTTGATTCCTGCAAAGAGTCAAGGAGTAAGAGAATTACCATTTGAGTCTGCAATCGAGGTCAGAAGTTAGTTTTAAGCAACCAATGTCAGTGATACCACTGGCGTCGATTGACTGTTGACCGATGTTGGTGGCTAAAGAATGGGTAAAAAGGCTATTTTTAGCCTTTTGCCCGTTCTTCCATTTGCCAAGTTTGGGTGTCATTGTTGAATGATCCAAATGGTGGGTTCAATAGGTGCAAGGATTAGTGGGGGAGTTGAAATAGGTCTTAGGTAATTATGATTAGTCATAGGTGATAAATGGTCTAAGAGCTAGGAATCCAAGGTGAGGTGTTTAGGGGGGATGATTAATTTAAAATAAGTATTTTTAAATTAATAAAGTATAGGTTAGGCATGTTGAAGTTAGAAAGGGACCAAGGGGGGGTTGACACTATTTTGGTGTCTACATTTGCCCCTTTTTGTCTTGTTGGTTGTTCTTGACGAACTGCAAGACAAAAATAGGAGTAAGTTGCCCCAAGTATGGGATAAGTTTGTTTTTGTCTTATTGGTTGTTTTGATGAACTGCAAGACAAAAATAGGAGTAAGTTGCCCTAGATGGGATGAGGTATTCCCCCTCAAAGTGGGAGTCAAGGGAAGGTAACTTGATATCGGGTGCTGATTTGATAGATAGTGGATGGGTATGGTGAAGTTTGAGTGTGAACGTTGTAAAAGTTGAGATTGCATGTATACCACTTGATGTGATAGTCTAGCCAAATTATTGTAGGTAAGGTCGAGGAGTGCTAAAATTGAAATAGCCGATCCCCAGCATTTAGTCATAGTTGATTGGGTTAAGCGATCCAAGTTGTAGCTCTAATGGTCATCGTGTTCCAAGTATCCCAGGCTCAGGAAGTGCTCTTGGAAAACACAAAAATGTCACAAGTAGTGGGGATCAACTAGAGCGTGATCCAATACTTGTGAGGGTCGTGGAAAATTTGCTAAATATTCATGAGGTAGCATATGTAATCAAAACAACCAAGGCATAGTTGTCTCAAAAGTGGTCGTGGTCTGAGGAGATAGTCATGATCTCCAAGGTCATTGGTTGAGTCAAGCTGAGATATAAGTGATCTCAAGTGTAGTTTTTTGTGGATAGGGAGATGTATGCGATCTCCAATGTGTCCCATGAGAAATCTAAGGTGATTTCTATAGTGTCAGGGCTGGTTGTTTGGTCATGATTTTGGGTTGGTATAGATAGTTGGCCATTAGATGGACGGATGAAGGAATGGCTGAGCTAACCTCAGAAGGCCCCATGTCAATTGAGTGCTACCTATATAGCCCCTATTTTAAGGGCCTTAGGCCAATGTATTTCTCCCCAAAAGGGAAAAAGAGGATAAGTTATGGACTAGGTTTTTGATTAGGTTAAGTCATGGTCAAAGGTTATATGGTTTGTCCATCAGGTAGACGAATAAATGAATAGATTGTCGACGTCATTAGGGAGACAAACTGGTGAATGGATGGCCAATGTTATTAGGGAGATGAATGGGTGAATGGATGGCCAACGTCATTAGAGAGACAAACAGGTGAATGGATGGCCGATGTCATTAGGGAGATGAATAGGCGAATGGATGGCCGACATCATTAGGGAGATGAATAGGTAAATGGATGGCCGACGTCATTAGGGAGATGAACGGGTGAATGAATGAGTAGATGGCTGAGTTAACCTTAGAAGACCCCATGTCAATTGAGTGCTGCCTACATAGCCCCTATTTGAAGAGCCTCAGGGAAAAAGAGGATAAGTTATGGAATGGGTTTTTGACTAGGTTAAGTCATGGTCAAAGGTTATATGGTTTGTCCATTAGGTAGACAAATAAATGAATAGATGTCCAACATCATTAGGGAGATGAACGGATGAATGGATGGCTGACATCATTAGGGAGATGAACGGGCAAATGGATGGCCGACGTCATTAGGGAGATGAACAAGTGAATGGATGGCCGATGTCATTAGGGAGATGAATGGGCAAATGGATGGCTGATGTCATTAGGGAGACGAATGGGAGAATGGATGGCCGACGTCATTAGGGAGATGAATAGGTGAATGGATGAGTGGATGGTTGAGCTAACCTTAGAAGACCCCATGTCAATTGAGTGCTACCTACATAGCCCCTATTTGAAGGGCCTCATGCCAATGTAGTTCTCCCTAGAAGGGAGGAAGGAGTCAAAGAGGTCGATAGTGGTCATGTGAATGGTTTAGCACTTCCCATATGTCTGATGGTACATGCTTGAAATGATGAGTGTATGATGATGTTACAGCCTTTTCCATATTATGTGATGGTATATTTTGTAACATTGGTTGTATGGTTTTTCATCCCCAGTAATTTTCCATATTTATGATGGTGTATGCTAAAAATGAAATGAGTATGTTTATGCTTCAACAAGTAATGGTTTATGCTTGACATAAATTGTGTGGTCGATAGTTTCCATGTGTATTGGTTTCCATAGAAACTAGTGTGAATAGGCTATGATAATGTTAGTGGTCTGAAAAAGGTTTGGTTGGCTTGGTTAGGTTTTGGTTTGGTTGTATGTGACCAAGGTGTAAGAAGTGAAAGGCGCGTAACTCTTTCATTGATAAGGATAATAATGATGGCATAGATAGGGTTTTTACAAACAAAAGCCCCATTCATGCATTGCATTGTTGACCATTGGTTGATGTTAGAGAAGTATTCGAATCACTTGACATTAAGTGAGCTCAAAATCCCTTGGGTATGTTGGGGTAATAGGTTTGATTATGTGAGATGTGAGGATAGCGCAACCCTTTTTAGCAAGGATAACTTTTTCCCTTTTATAGGTGACCCAGAGAATGAATATAGGCAAGTCCATGACTTAATAGTTTATCAATCAATGTCTTTTTTTTGGGTAGACTGATCAATGCGGGAAGTCTACTTGGGGATGTTGTTTTGTTTTGTGGTCATATGTGAAGCTGATCAATGCGAGAAGCTTCTAAGAGAGTGCTATTTGTAGCAAGATTTGGGCATAGCCATCCTTCAAGGGATTGTTCTATATTTTGCTTTGTATGGTTGAATGTCTTTGAATAGCTGTCCTTCAAGGGAGCAGTCTAGTAATTACATCAATTATGTAGTTGTCCTTCAAGGGAGCAGTCTACATTTATAGTTTTTATGACCTTTGAATAGGCATCCTAGTTTTATATGTTTTATGGACTAAAGTTTTAGTCATGGACTAGCCTATAGAGGTTTAAGGTTTTCCCTTTTAGTAGGACAAAGCATTAATGCAAAAAGGATGAACTAATGTTTGTAGGAAAAGAAGGGAATAGAAATGAGGATGACAGGGGTTGCTCAAGGGACGAGCTCAAGTTAAATATCAAGTGAATGAGTACTTGATTAACAGTAGAATGGTCATAGATGCAAGGCATTAAGGGGCTCAGGTTCTAGCCGGCCTTCAAGATAAGACATATGATAAGTCCCTAATCCATACTTGTGCGTTATGATATAAGGTCTGAGCCAATTAGGAGCAAACTTGCCTCATTTACTTCTTTCCATATTGGTCACGTGTTGGTTTTCTTTAAGGACAAGATCCCCAATTTTGAAATCTCGCTCTTTCATATTTTTGTTATAGGCATGTTTGATATGATTTTGATAGACATGGAGATGGTTAAGGGCTGCAAGGCAACATTCGTCAAGTAACTCAAGTTGAGCCAACCGATCTTGATGAAAGTCATCATTAGAAAGTATGTCATGCAAAGAGATGCATAAAGAAGGTATTTGTACTTCAAAAGGCAAGACGGCCTCAGTTTCATACACTAAAGAGAAAGGTGTAGTACCCATAGGGGTTTGAATGCTAGTGCGGTAGGCCCACAAAGCGAAGGGAATGTGAATGTGCCAATCCCTTCCAATATCGTTGACCACCTTCATTAGAATTTTTGTTAAGATTTTGTTGGAAGCCTTGGCTTGCCCATTTGCTTGTGGGTAGTAGGGTGAGGAGAAGCTGATCTTGATGCCAAATGAGTCACAAAGTTTCTAGACAGTTTTGTTTTTAAATGATTTGCCATTATCGGTGATGATTTTGTGGGGTACACTAAAATGACAGATGATGTGTTGGTTAATGAAGTTGATGATTTTTTTAGCTTTAGTGGAGACGAGGGGAACAACTTCCACCCAGTTAGTGAAGTATTCAGTTGTGGTGATAATGGACTGATGTCAGAGAGATGAATGGGGGTTAATCTCGCCGATTAGGTCTAAGCCCCATTATGAAAAGGGCCAGAAGTCCTTAGCAACTTGTAGAGCATGGCTAGGGATGTGAAGTAAGTTAGCATGTTGTTGGTTTTGATACAATGCCAAACATAATCATTGCAGTCTTGGTGAAGAGTGGGCCAATAATAACCTAGGCAAAGGATGCGCTTTACAACCGAGTTACCACTGAAATGCCCTCCACAAATCCCATCATGGACTTGTTTGATGGCATGAGATGTTTTAGTGGAGGTTAGACATCGAAGAAGGAGGCCATCGAAACCTCTTTTATAAAGAAGACCCCCTAGCATAGTATATCAAGCTGTGCTTTTGATAAAAGCCTGTCGTGCATTGCTAGAGAGATTAAGAGGCACAATAGAATAAGTTAAGTAGTCCACAAGTTGTTTATACCAAACATCCTGTGGACTAGAGTCAATGGTGCTGACGAGGTTGATTTAGTGGAAATATATGAAGGCAATGCCAAACGATGTATCATGCCATAAATTATCAAAGAAGAAGATGAAGATGGTATGCATGAGGCGAGAGAGACCATGGTGTCAGCAAACTTATTCGTAGAGCGAGGAATAGTTTACAAGAGATAATGGTCAAAAGATTCTAGCAGGGTGTCAACACGGTGTTTGTATCTTTGCAAAACTTTATTTTTACAAAGATATGAACCATTGACTTGATTGACGACTGGTTGTGAGTCACCAAAGATGTTGATGGTCTTGACGCCTAGGAAAAGGGTGGTTTGAAGTCCCAAAATTAAGGCTTCATATTCAGCCATGTTGTTGGTACATTCAAAGTCAAGTTTAAAAGATAGAGGCATGGGCTCACCCTCGTGAGGAATGAGGATGACCCCTACACCTCCACTGAGTTGACATTTGGATCCATCAAAGAACATTGTCATTTGATAGAATATGTCATCAGTGGAAGGTGTGGCAATAGATTCGTCAGGGAATTCACAGTGAGAGGGTTGGTTTTCAGGTAGAGGGGCATCCACTAGTTGGTCAGCGATTGTTTGCCCCTTTATAGATTTTTGTTGGATGAATTCCAAATCAAACTTAGCAATAAGCATGAGCCAATGAGCCATACGTTGGTTTTGGTATGGCTTGGAATGCATGTATTTGAGGGGGTCAGTGTGGGTGATGACATAAGTTTTGTGATTGAGGAGATAATGACGAAGTTTGGAGGTGGCAAAGACTAATTCCAATCAAAGTTTTATGGTATGAGTATACCAAGTTTCATAGTCAATGAGTGTTTGACTTATATAATAAACCGCTTGCTCATAATGTTGTTCATCTCGATGCATGATCATGGCACCTAAAGAATGATTTGTTGCTGAGATATAAAGATAGAAAGGTTGGTCGCCTTTAGGTGGAATAAGGACTGGTGGAGAGATAAGATAATGTTTAAGAGCCTCAAAAGCCTCTTGGAAATCCTTATCCCAATTAAAGGAGACATCCTTCTTGAGGAGGTGATGAAAGGGTTGACATCAGCTAAAAAGCTATGAGATGAAGTGATGAATAGATTGAAGCTTCCCTTGCAGGCTGTGAAGTTGCTTTAGATTGGTTGGTGGTGGCATCTTGAGTATAGCTCAAATTTTAGCGGGATCAATCTCAATGCCATGAAGAGAAACGATGAAGCCGAAAAGCTTCCTTGAGAGAAAACCAAAGACACATTTCTTGGGGTTTAGTCAAACATTGTATTATAGAAGGTGAGTGAATATGATTTTAAGGATGGTTAAATGGTCATGACGAAGTTTAGATTTGCCTAGTAGGTCATCCACATAGTCCTCCATGATTTTTTGGAGGAGATCATGAAAGATGTAAGTCATGGCGCGTTGATATGTGGCGCCTGCATTCTTTAGGCCAAAAGGCATGACCCTATAGCAAAAAGTCCCCCATGGGGTGATGAAGGTAGTTTTGTGTTGATCTTATGGTGCAATTAGGATTTGGTTATATCCTGAAAACCCATCCATGAGTGATAGCATCTCATGACCGGCCGTAAAATCAACAAGTTGGTCGATGTTGGGTAGAGGAAAATCATCCTTTGGGCAAGCTAGGTTAAGGTCATGATAGTCAGTACAGATTTAGACCCCCCCAGTTGCTTTGGTGACAGGGATGATATTTGACACCCATTGCAGATAATCAATGGGTTTGATAAAGGAGATGGAGAGAAGACACTAAAGCTCCTCTTTGATAAGGAGTGCAACTCAAGGATGCATCTTGCAAAGCTTTTGCTTGAAAGGCTTAGCCTTTGGGTTTGTGACAATGTTATGAATGACAATGTTAGGGTCGATGCCAGGCATATGGCTATAGGTCTAAGAAAAGGCTTTGCTATGATATAAAAGGAATTTGGTATAGTTAATTTGTTCTTGGGAATCCAAAGATTGATCAATCTTTAAAATGTGAGGAACATCAGAAGATGGAAGGTTAATGTCAATGGTCAATTCGTTTAACATAACCTGTGTTTCTAAAGGAAGTGATCGTTGAATGAAAGAGTCATCTGCACCCATGTAGGTAAGAATGGCATCATTGTCTATGCATTAGACAGTGTTGATGGTAGCAGATTCATTGTCTATCATGTTTGGATAAATGAGAGGGAGAGACCTGGATACGCCACCTAGTTGATAGGTTAGGGATTCCAAGTGAATGGCATTTATGCAAAAAAAAACTAGGAGGGATGGAAACCACTGACTCTGTATGTGAAGATGGGGGAATAGGCGAGTTTGGAGGTGGTTGTTTTATGATAGGTTTAGGGCGAGGGTTTTTAGAAATTTTAGTAGGTTCTTCAAAACCCAGGCCATGTCGTTTCTTGGCATTCTTTATGGCCTCATCATTTGGTGGCTCGATGGGCTGGTGGGAGCCTTGTTCATAGTGCCCAAAGCCAAAGCCCTTCCATGCACACCTATAAAGATAGGTATGAGTAAATTTTGGGTTGCCAAGAAAAGAGAAGTCAGACGTAAATAGTTGGGGTGATGAAAAAGGATTCCCATCAGTGGGAGCTCGATCTAGCCCTCCATAGATGAGATTTGTTTGAAGATTGGGAGGACCATAAGGGACGATCATTTCGATATGATGGTCATAGCTAGGATTGTGATGAAGTTGTCCATACTCTTGAGGAGTCTGGAATAAGTCCAAGGCGAGTAAATGATACTCCCCAAGTGAAAGATGTTGGAAGGTATCTTCCATAGGGTCTTTTGTTGTCACTTGAGGAGGTGGTGTAGGTGTAGCTGCCATTTGCATACTTGTTGAAGCTTCCATAGGTGGAGGTGGTGTTTGGGTTGATGTTTTTAAAGGAATGAGAACATTGTTGGGTTGATAAGTTGTGTTGCATGTCTTGAAAGGGGAGGGGTCTGCGGGAATGACATGGACTTGACTGTCATGTTCAAATTTGACACAATGGTGTAATGTAGAAGGGACACAGGCCATGACACGGATCCAAGGTCGTCCTAATAACATATTGTATTGGAACTCCCCTTTGATGATGTAGAAGAGTTTTGGGATTGTTTGTGGACCAACATGAATATGTAAGACGATGGTGCCAACGGTAGTGGCGATGGTGTCATTAAAAGATCAAAGAATTGCATCAGTCTTTGACATACAATTCTTTAGGAGGGCTAATTGGTCATAGGCATGGGTGGAAATGATATTGATACTGGAACCCCCATCAATCATAACTTGCTTAACATGAGTTTGATCAATGTAGGCTATGATGAAAAGGGAAGCATCCTGATCTTCCAAGTTGGAAGTAGGAATTTTAGAATCACTAAAGGTAATAGAGGTGACGATGGGTAGTGATTGGACTAAGGAAACTAGTGGTTGGAGGTCCTTGGGTTGGACCTCCACTACCTGTAAAGCTTTGATTAAAGCTTGAAAATGTTTTGGAGAACTTTGGATGAGGTCATATAAAGTCATCTTCATAGGAGTTTGGTGAAGTTGTTTCACCATAGAATCACGGATTGCCTCCGAAGAAGTGGGTTGGGATGTACCCAAGATAGAAATCTTGGGTTTGTGTGGTTGAGCAGGTTTGACAAATGGGTAGGTCCAAGGAATAGCAACTTTCTCTTTTGCTTTATCCTTTAAAGTTTGTGACCTAGTGGCCACATTGATGGTGTTAATCTTGAATAAAGGGGACAAAGGAGGTAAAGGGACCATAGTCTGATGATGGGATCCCGATGAAGGTGGAGAGGTTGGAGAGACATGAGATGGTTTTGGAGATTTGTTGATAGTATCCTCAACAAGAAGGGTGTCTTTCTCCAAGTATTGGTGAATGACAACCTTGAGGGCACAATAATTTTTAGTGTCATGCCTAGGTGAGTGATGATATAGGCAGATTTTAGTGTCATCAAACCAGGATAGTTTTGGTCTGAGAGGTTGAAATGGTTTAATAGGTGGAAGAGTGATGTTAGCAGTTTGAAAAAGTTAGCGTAGTATCAAAGCATATGAACCCACTAATGGGTCCGTGCTTGTTGATGCCCTAGGTGTTGATGACTTTTGTTTTGGAGTTGTTGAGGGAGATTTTCGTACCACCTTTTTAGTTGGTGGTGTGGGTACTTGTGTAGATGACACTTTTTTGGTGGGAGGTGCTGAGTTTTTTGGAGGAAGTATATTTTTGATGGGTAAAGGTAGCAAGGGAGGCAATTTGTTTTTGTTAGATGTTGGAGTAGGGAGCACTCCTATTAAGGTAGAAGGATGTGGGCCCAAAATGGAGGACAATGATGATGGTGGAAGAGCAGTTCTTCGACGTGGTTTAGTAGCCTTCTTTAATACAGTGTGAAGACTACCATTATGGGGGGTGAGAGTCAAATCGACCTTCACTTGTGGGTGAGTGAGTTTTGATATGGGGCGAACATCAAGGGACTTAATCTATTTCGGCATGGTAGACACCTGTGAGAATTTGGATAAGGTTGCATGTTCCTCTCTCGGTGGAGAAGGGATTGGAGATTTTGGGTCTTCACTTGGATAGAGTGCAGGAATGGTCATGGCTTCCTCGTGTGGTCGAGGAATGGGGAAAGTATGATCCCCCATTGATGATATGAAGGATGAGGGCAAGGCCACCTGCGTTGGTGCCATCAAGGCATCCTCCAATATGGGAGAGATCAAAGTAAACTCTCCCATGTGTAGAAGGGGGTTGGATGGAGAACTATCCTCTCGCTGTGGAGGACAAATAGGAGAAGAAGGTTCTTCTACCTATGGTGGACAAATAGGAGAAGAAGCCTCTTCTACCTGTGGTGGACAAATAGGTTGATTAACCTCTTCAGATTGTGGGAGAGGTTGGTTAGAAACCATGTCGACCGTGTGTATGTTACGCTCTTAAAGGTCATCGGCTATGGTCTAAATGTTATTTTGACTAGGAGGATGGTTAGGGAATGGTTGTCTAAAAATGTCCATGTTTTGGTTAGCCGGTGCATTTTGGTTAGGATGTCTTGAATAACATTTTTAAAGGTTTTGCAATTGTCTGTGTCATGACCTTTGACACGATGATAATTACAAAAGTCATTTTTCCTATACCATGTAGGGATGGCTTTTGAGGGGTCAAATTGAGGTGCTCAAATTTGAGGGAGATTGAGGACCTCCTACTTGACTAGTTTATCCAACACGGAAGCATATGATTCTCTTATTGGAGTGTATTGATGCTGTACGTATCATTGTTGGAATTGTTTTGTGATGCTTTGTGATGTGGAGGGTTCAGAGTGGTTCATTGTGGTAGATGATGATCTAATGACCACAGTGTTTACCAATCCTTTAGATTTGGATTGGGAAGAAGGTCTAGAAGAAGAAGAGTCATTGGATTTTGCGTTAGTATTTTTACTATGCAATTTGACTCTCTTCTTTGATAGCGCGGAGTTTAAGCTTCCTGACCATGTTGAAAGCTTTGTCAAATGTGTAGAATGTTTGAACCCGCAAAGTGGATGAGATGTGTTTGGCACATGCTCTTGAAAAGAGCTCAATGAGCTCAGGTTGAGGTAAAGAAAAAGAGAGTTGGTTAATCAAACCTCTCTAATGGGCAACGAAGTCAGAAATTGACTCATCGTCGAATTGTTTAGTAGAATAGAGGTCTGTAATGGAGACCTTCTTAGTGATGTTGATTGAAAATTGGTCGAGGAATAGTTGGGTGAGTTGAGTGAAGGTAAAGAGAGAATGACTGGTAATTGAGCTATACCAGTCAAGGGTGGCACCAGAAAGTGACATGGGAAACATGAAAAGTAATAATGCATCATCATGTGCTATAAGGCAACAAGCATGTCCAAATTCTCGTAGATGTTGCTATGGGTCCTCTTCACTCTGAAATCAAGTAAACTTGGGGAGTTCCCACTGACTAAGATATGGTCAGATTGGGACTGAAGGATGAATAGGTTCATTATAGATTTGTTCATAGGAGAGAACATTTCTTGAACCTAAAATGGATGTCTCAAGATTAGACATCTTATCCATCAACATCTTGATTAGATCAATTGATGGATTTGCAAGTGGGGTGCCCCCTAGGTTATAAGGCATTTAGAAGGTGTTAGGTGGAGCGTATGACATAGTTGTTTACACTTGTATAGGCACAACATATTGGTAACTAGTCATAAGGACTGATGTTGAAGTCAAGGGTGGTTGTGTCATAAAGATAGAGGGCAAAACTTGACTTGATGTCGCCAAAGGTGGTTGGATGGTGGCAACACTAGCTGAAGGATAAGTAGTCACTCTTGTATTTATCGGTGCAAGAGTAGGTGGGATGGAGACAATTAAGTTATGGAATGGTGTAGAACTTTGTTGAATGGTTTGTGGTTAAAGGGGTATAGAAACCCCAAAGGAGGTAGGTCCAAAAATAGGAGAGGCCACACCTTGAAGATTGGTCATGGTCAGGTTGTTAGTCGAGGCAATGGCCTAGGTGACCATGGGTTGGGTTATGGAGGCTATTGATATGATTGTCATTTCAACTAAGGGAGTTGGCATCCCATAAACTAGGTTGCCTGAAGGATCTCACATTTGACTTCTCGCATGATAGTGCTAAAGAGCCTTGACATTGAGGTTAAGGAACCTTTCAAAGTCTTGGTCCCCTTAGGGAACAATAAGGGGTTGAGTTGGGGTTGGCTGGATAGGAGTACGTTTAATATTTGAATTATACTCCATTTGGGGACTTCATATAGAAGGCGAAGGTGGGAGTGGTTGTTGCCTTGCGTGGTCAACAAGAGTTTTGGTTTGACTACATTTCAAAACCATCCAAGGCAAAATTGATTTAGGTTCTAAAAATTGTATGTTTCAGCCTCAAAAAACTAGAATTTGTTTTTAACAACAAAAAGGTCAAGTTTTTAGCTTGCTATTTGAGAAGAATTTTTTTTTGATAGTGATCGACATCGGTAGAAAAATTGATGTCGGTGAAGTAAGTTGTTGATGTCGGTCAGATAACTGATGTCGATGAAATCAGTTTTTGACATCGGTGGAAAAATTGATGTCAGTTACTGTGTATTTCCAGAAACTCAGAAAACTAAAAGCTTTTGGAAGAAAGAAGAAAGTTTTGAGTTGTTTTTGGAGCTCAGAATAATGCATCCTTACCAACTCAAAAAATTAGATAAAAATAGAAAAGTAGATGAAGGTAAGCAAACTCTAAATGTTAAATTCCTAAGAATAAATTTTAGAGTCATGTTGGCTTATGCCTTAGAAGAATATGTTTGAGAATTGGGCTTTTAGAATGGGTCCTAAAAGAGGTAGTCTAAGGTTGGTTTCACGTTATGTTTTGGTGCTCAAAAGTTTGTATTAGGTTTCGTACGTGGCCTGGTGCTAGGAGCTTGCTCCCCTCACTTCATGAGCCCAGAGCCATGCTGGGTCACTTAGCCAATATATACTTCCCCTAGAGTTTATACTCTGCCAGAGAATAGAGTGGGTTCTCCCCTTGGTAGTGAAGTCCAAGTAGGATTAACAGGAAGGGTAAGGTATCTACTAGGTGATGAAATCCTAGTCAGGCCTTGTCTCAGGTATTTTTAGATGTTTAGTTTGATGTGCTTGTGGTCTAGATGTGTAACATATGTGCACTACGATTTATTCATAATGTGGTTTTAATTACTAGATGAGATAAAAATGTATTCAAGTAGGAATGAGATGCAATATATTTTTAACCCAAATTGAAATGTTTCATTCAGATGCAAACAATTTTTACATTTAGAAGAAATAAGAAACTAAAGATAAATGGTCAGGGGTTAGATGATACCCAGATTAAGCTGTGCACCATATCTAGATGATTGAAAGAGCTCCTCTTTGGCTGTGGAGGACGACACCTATAGATAAGGACTTAAACAAGGAAAATGTTAGATAGATATATGGTGGACTACCAAGCACATGCTCGGTCCCAGAAGTGCAAAGACTTCCTTAAGGGATGACAGTCCACTTATTTGACAAAAGAGTGTTGCTAGAAAGAGAAATAATGAAAGGCTAAAGAAGAGAAATAGATAACGCATACCTGATTCTTGCAATCAATCTTCCACAGTCACCAATGCCAATTAGTCTGCCATCATCAGTTGGCCAATGTTGTTGATGTCGGTTAGGTTACTGACATCGGTAGGGGAAATGGGCCTTGATGCCGATGTCGGTAGGGATAGTGGGCCTTGGACGGGTTTCAAGGTATGTCTGTGGTCAATAGAATGGCTTGGGAGATTCAAAAGGGTTGTGCAGGGATGTAGGACAGTGGACAGAGTCTTAGGAAGGACAAAGGTAGGGGATAGATTGTCAAAATGGGTCAGGATAAAAGGAAGGCTTTTCAGCCTCTCTGAGAAGAAAGCCGAGTTTGGTCTCAATAGTAATCAGAAATAGCCAATGGACTAATTACCAATGCATTCTAAAAATATTGAAATATAAACCAAAAGAATACTTAGCTCTTGGTGGAGAACCAAAAGTATAGATGGCTGATGCTGAAGACCTCGTGCAATGTTTCAATCAGGTGTGGAGTGACTGATTAATAAAGTATAGGTTAGGCATGTTGAAGTTAGAAAGGGACCAAGGGGGGGTTGACACTATTTTGGTGTCTACACTCTTTCCCTCCCAAGAGATCCATCACTCTTGGGGCACCTCTTCCCCTCCTTCATTTGTGACTTGTAACATGGTGTAAAACACACATCAAGATGAAGTTGATGGGTCTGATCCTTTTTATACCTACCAAAATACTTCACATCTTCAAAACCTTCAAACTAATGTGGGAGTAATTGACACAAGTTTAATAAAAAAATCCCACTAATAATCCATCTTCTAACAACCCTCCCCCTAATACCAATTCAAAGAGTACTCCCACCAACACCAACCCACCTATTGATATAGCTCAACTTCTTACCCAAGTTATCCAGCAAATGAACATCATGAAAAATGATAACACAAAACAAATGATGAAAATTCAACATCATTTGATTAATATGGATAATCAACCTTTGACTATCCATCCTCAAGCTAATCCCAATTGCATTCCTCGACCTCTTAGAGATGCCTTAGGAAATGTTATTCCTCAACCCATAATGAATAATAAGATGCTTCAAACTATTCAAAATGAGCCTTTATCTCTCTTAATTATGTCTATTTATATTGGTAACATATCTCCAACTATCAAATATGATGGGACTAAAGACCCTAATTCATTTATCAAATCCTTTGGCAACCTTTATAAATAGTGGATCCAAACTAATACTTTTGCCACAACTAAACTCTTATTCAAAACTTTTACTAGTGATGCATTAGAATGGTAAAACTAATTACCCCAAAATTCCATTGTCTTAGCCACTTCATCAAAGTTAAGAAATTAAATATTTTTAACACAATGATCTTCCCAAAAATTGTCTTAGCCACTTCATCAAAGTTAAGCAATCTCCCATTAAATCAACTCATGACTTTATCAAAAGATGGAAATCATTGGTCCATAAAGCCAACCATAACATGATTGATGATAACTTATTTAAATTATTTATAACTAATTTGATTCCTTCTCTTCAATATAAGGTTCGAACCTTTGCTCCTCAAACACTTAATGAAGTTCTTGATCAAGCTAAACACCAAGACTTTTTCATGAAGCAATTCAAACCCAATCCTAAAGTTTTAAAAAGATATTTTCAAACATCTACCAATGCTATCACTAGTAATATTTTATAAACCAAACTTGGATTTACTAAATTTGACATCCCTTTATCTTCTCACACACTACTTTATATGCAACAAATGATAGAACTTTTACCACCATTTAAACCTTTCACGTATCCTAACAATCCTCCTTAGTGGTATGACTATAATCAATTTTGTTGGTTTCATGCTGACATTGGTCAATCACATGACTCTTTTAGAGGGATAACTAATTTTTTTTATCTCCTATATGCTTGGTGATTGATTTAATCATGCAGCCATGATCAACCTTAATCATCAAGAGTACACCACTACTTTTAAAAGATGACAAGTTTATAAATCTTCTACCTCAAATAACCAAAAATATTTTTCTAATAGTCAACCAGATACCAAAGATGCTTGTGCCATTGATGCTGATTATGATCAATATTATAAAAATCACTAATATGTTAACACTACCAAGGTCAATTATCATCACAAGCCAGATCATAAATATCCTATTACCAAACCTAAAAACCCATATTTGAAGAATAAATTTTCAAAAATACTACCAGTACTAATCTAGCTTTATAAGACCTTAAATAACCACTTCCTCTTTCTAAACCTCCAACCACATCTATACCTTCAAAACCTAATTTACCTTCTAAGCCTCATGCTAGTTCTTCTTCTAAATCTCATTGGAACTTTCTCAAAGAACTTAACTCTATGCCTTGAAATATTCCACTTATGGAGTTGGTTTGTACTTCACCCTATCATTGTAAGTTCCTTATGTAATAACATCAAGAAATTGAATATCCATCCTCTATAGATGAAAAACCACCTTCTATCTAAACTCAACCTACCAACACAAATAACATCGAAACTATGTGTCCTCTTTCCAAGCCTTCTATTGAATTTCTTGAAGAAGATATGATTAATGATGAAATTGTTTTTTGTGTTGATGATCGCCACTTTTTTATTAAAATAGCCATTAATAATACCCTTATCCATAAAGTTTTAGTTGATGAAGGCTTTGGTATTAATGTGACATATTTTTGGCTTATCTAACAACTTGGTTATAATAAGGATCATCTTAAGCAAACCCATCTTACCTATCATGGTTTTGATAAGACTAATAAAAAACCACTAAGTTATATTTGGTTTCTTAGACCTAAGGCCATTCAAACTAAGCTTATGGTCCTTGACATACCTTTATCTTATAATATACTCCTTGGTCATCCTTAGACTCATAGAATGAGGGATATTACTTCTTCTGGTAGGTAATGCATGAAATTCTTATATAATGGGAACTTATACAAGCATGAAGTCAATCCCAACCCATAGAGTACTCAATTTCTTAGTCCCAAATCTTAGTATTGTATTCCTACCATTTCTAAGATCAATAGTGCTTCTTTACCCAAGTTTATCAACATCAATCCTAATTTACATGTTAGTCTTGCCAATTTTGATGATGATGAACCTAATAATTTGTAACATACTTGAAATACTACCAAGTTAACTCCATACATTTCATAATGGCTTCCTCATTATTTATTATCTAAGGATCTTACTATTCCTCTTCTTGATGAGATCACTGATTTCCCCCTCCATACAATGCTAAAAAGCCTTATTTACCTGAATATGTCTTCACTTACAATGATTTTGGAGTGGCTAAATTATTTCAATATCCTCTCATCATGTCTCCACATACATTATTTAATATTGAGATTTAACCTTTTGAAACTCCCCTTGAATCTCAATCATGTACAATTTCTCCAATGTATGATGATAATTACATAATGGCCCAAGATTAATCTTGAGACTTGGATGTCAAGAATTATCAGAAAACCTTAGCTCAAATTCATGATTTTAACTAGGATTTTCATACCATTTCCATGGATTATGACTTAGATCCTGAAGGTTATGTGCATCTTACCAATTATCCACTTCTTGATACTCCTTTGGTGGTAGATCAAATTATACCTTTTAAATCTCTAGAAATTCCTACATCTCCTTTACAACCTTTGAATCTAATCATTGCATCTGATCCTTATATCACCAAAACTAACAACACTCCAATCCCTTCTGATCCATCTACCTCTCCTACTCTTGATATTACACCCGATGCCAAGGTAACTAATGTCCATAAGATACATTATAAGTATGATCACCATGGTAATAAAATTATAGATAACAAAGTGGATGTTGAGTATTATGGTCCTCTTCCCACCTTGCCTAGTGATGAAGCTATTCTTGAAATACTTCATGCTTGAGAACCTCAATTTCCTCAACAACATCACAAACTTGGGAATTTTAAAACTAAAGCTCCTTGTTTCAACAACTTCATTGATATCATTGATCCCAAAACTAATTTTCTTTCTTGTTTACCAAATTCACCATACCATTTTCAAGAAGGCAATGCCATGCTTATCGAAGAAACCACTCACATTGAGTATGGTACTCTATCTTTCCCTCGACCAATTTACAGTATCTCATGAACTCTCACCTATTAAACATGATAATTTTAGCTTATTATTTTATAAATATCATGAGATGTTTGCTTGGTCCTATAAGGACATGCTTGGTATTGACCCTAGAATTATGGTGCATAACATTATTAGTTATCATGATGCTAATCCTATGCATTAAAATTAAAATAAATTTCCACCTGAGGTTTCCACCTTATGTCATAAGGAAATCATAAAATTAATTGATGCCAAATTTATCAAAGAAGTGGACTATTTTGAATGAGTTTCTAACATTTTTCTCATTTATTAAAAGGTCACTATAGTCATTCACATTTGCATTAATTTTCTCAATCTTAACATCACTTGTCCCAAAAATAACATCCCTTTACCTTGAATAGATGCCATCATTGATTCCACAACTAGTTATAAAATGTTATCTATTATAGATGGCTTCTTGGGCTACAATCAAATTCACATTGCCCTCGAGGACCAACATAAGACCACTTTCACCATGAAATGGGGCACTTATTGCTATGTCAAAATTCTCTTTGACCTCAAAAATGTCAGAGCCACTTACCAATAACAATGACTCATATATTTCATGATCTTATCCAAAACATTATTGAAACCTATGTGGATGACCTCATTTATAAATCCAAAAGTCATAAAAATCATCTCTCAGATCTTGCTATCATCTTTGATCATTTTATTAATTACCAGATTAGACTCAATCCTTACAAATGTTTCTTTGGTGTCACATCTAGAAAATCGTTAGGATTCGTAGTCTCTTTCCATGGAATCAATGTTGACCTAACTAAGATTAATTCTATCATTAAAATTCTCATTCTTCATTATATTCTAGAAATTCACACTTACTTAGGCAAACTTGGGGTAATTAGATGAATTATCCCCAAAATGGCTTATCAAATCCACTCCATCAATTCTCTTCTCAAGGAAGGAACTGATCTAGAATGTATGGACCCTTGTCAAAAAGCCTTTGATAACATGAAAGAGTCATTTCTTCAACCCACATACACTTCATCCTCCTTCTAATGATTGAACTTAAATATTATATACTTATTCCACATGCATATTAGCTAGTGAAATGATTACCCAACAAGATGATACTAGAAGAGAGTATGCCATATATTACATTAGCTAAGGAATCAACGATAATGAGAAATTTTATACCAAATTTGACTATGATTGACTCACCATCTATCTCAAAAATAAAAATATTCATCACTAAATGCTATACCAAACCACTTATGTCATCATTCATTTGAACCCCATTCATCATTTCTTCTCCAAAGCCTTTCTTCCGAAAGATAGAATTAACAAATGGATGGTCCTCCTCATGGAATTTGATCTTCACATTGTGACTCAAAAAGCTAATAAATAATAAGTCATAGTTGATCAAATTACTATAACTCCCGTACCAGCTACCAATCACCTTCAAGATGATCTTCCAAATGATAATATCCTTTACATTGAAGGTCTTAATCAATCTATTTCTATCAAAGATTATTTTTATAGCTTTATCACTGATCTTGAAGAAATTAATATTGATGAATCCTATATTCCCTTCGATACTAATAAACCTAAAGTAGTTATCAAGGATATTCTTGAAATTAATGTTGAATTACATGAGGATAATTAGACCCTTCACTTTGATGGTGTTGAATGCCTTCAAGGAGATGGGGCAAGTTGCATTATCACAAGTCCTCTTGGTAAAATAATTCTTTTATATTTTTGCTTAACATTTAATGTCACCAATAATATGGTCGAGTAAAAAGATTTAATCCTAGTCATGAGACCTGCTCTTGATTTACACATTCAATATTTGTATAATTTAGGTGATTCCTAGCTTGTTTATCATCAAGTCAATGGTGATTACCAATACAAAAGTGAAAATATCATTACCTATTATCAAACTACAACTACTCTCACTAAGGATTTTATTTCTTTCACTATTAAGCCTATCCCTCATGATCAAAATTCCATTATTGATTCCCTCACTTCTTTAACTTCTCTCTTTCATCCACACCAAGTTATTTTAGATCCCACCTTTCTTATACAAATAAATCTCCATCCTCAATTCAACCACTAGATTTTCTTATCTACCACATCAAGGTTGTTATCATTTGAGAAATCCCATGATATAAATACATTATTTAATTCTTAGAACATCAAACTTATCCTCCTACCTTAGATTCTCATGAAAAGACACGTATTCATAAACAAGATTTCAAATATGTATTTCAATAAAACATCCTTTATTATCATAATGTTGAAGGGACCTTACTCCATTGAGTTATGCAAGATGATTTCCCTCCTCTTCTTCAATAAGCACATGGGAGCATTTGTAGTGGCCACTATATTAGACATGCTACAACATGCAAATGCCTATATATGGGTTATTTTTTTCCTACTTTTAAAAAGGATGCAATCAAATTCTCAAAAAAGTGTACTCCTTACTAAATTCATGAAAATATAATTCATTCACCTCCAGCCAAGCTTTAAACTATCAAATCTCCTTGGCCGTTCTCCATGTGAGGATTAGATCTCATCGGTAAATTACCTTACTATCAAGATGGGCATGTTTTTATAACCACTACCATTGAATATTTTACCAAATGGTTTGAATCTATGCCTCTTGTTAATGTCACTAGTAACACCATCACCAAATTCATTCTTAATCAAATCATTTGGTTCTTTAGTGTTCCCCATACTATCATTTCAGATAATGGTGGTAATTTCAAAAATTAGATGTAAAACAAATATGTGCTAAATTCAAGATCAATCACAAATTTTATATACCTTAGCATCCATAATGTAATGGTCAAGTTGAGGCTACTAATAAAATTATCAATAAAATTATCCAAAAGATAATTCATGAAACCCACATGGATTGACACATTCACCTTTATGCTTCTCTTTAGGCCTATTGGACTAGAATACACACTACCATTAGGTCAACACCATTTTCTCTAGTCTATGATTCTGAATAAGTCCTTCCTTTGGAAATTGAGTTTCCCTCTTATTGAGACCAACACCCACTTATATTTTTTTTTGAAAGGAGGACCCCTGTATTTGTTTCCAGAAAGTCTGTATTCTAGATTGAGTGTGAAGAGTTGTCTTATCTTGAATTTTAAAGGCAAATAAATTTTAAAAAGGGAACATGTGTTTTGATATATTTGATCATGTTTATATTTCTTGATTCAAAATTGCTAATAATTATATTTAAAGTGATTAGTTTCAGGTTCCATGGAAGAAGCTAGGGTTTCTAAGGAACAAACTCTAAAAGGGGTTTGAATTTGAATATTCATAAAAAATACTAGCAGGAAATTTTATTTCTTTTTGATTAAATGATCCTAATTCTAACTTCATATTAAGCTTCAAATATGTTTTTTTATTTAAAACATGATCGAATATTAATATAAAACCTTAGTCTAAAATTTATACATAATCAGGTATTAATTTAAAGCTTATGCTCTTTTACAGATTTAATGGTAATCGATTATTTGTTGATTTTGATCCAACAGTGTGACAAGCTTGAATTATTTTAAAAAAGACATACAGTTAATGATTTGAGCCTAATAAATATCTAATGATAATAATTTGCTTAAAGGTTTCAATCCAATGGTGAAAATTAAATCCAACACTCAAAAGGACATACAGTTAATGATTTGGGCCTAGTAATATCTAATGGTGATCATTTGCTCTGAGGTTTTGATCCAATGGTGCAAACTAAATCCAAATCCCAAAAGGACATTAATAATGGTTAACCACTCGAGACTTGATATAATGGTTCACATTTCCTTAGAGGTTCTAATCTAATGGTGCACATCAACTTGGAAGCCTCAAGATCTCCTAAAGGATGTGTCACTCATTCATTAGACCAAAAAAGTTTATTGTCTTAAAATTGATAGGTTCACTCCCATCATTTGAAATATATGAGGATGTAATTGATGGTACTAAACCCATAAAATTTAACATGAGATAGAAAGATTCTATTGTATTAAATTTTATAGGTTTACCCCCATCATTTGACATCTGTGAGGACATATTTGATGGGATTAAACCCATCAAATTTAAACTAAACAATATTAGAAGCCTCAGGATTTCCTAAAGGCCTTACACATGGCACTCAATTATTAGACCAAGAAATTTTATGATTTTAAATTTGATAGGTTCACTCCCATCATTTGATGTCTACAAGGATGTATTTGATGTGACCAAACTTGTCAGATTTAACTTAGATAATTTTAAAGCCTAATCAAAGGGGGTATTTCTAAAAACCTTTTAAGAAATTTCTATCTTTTTACAAAGACAAGATTAGTATATAAATATCTTATCCTAAGTCATTTTATGTTTTTTAAACATAAAATTCTAAATGATGTTTTTAAACCTAAGATTTATATGATCATGCAACTGATTAAAAGGTAAGAATATTATAGGATATAATGGTGATCACTTGTTTGTTGCATTGAGCTCAAATCCTTTAAAAAAAAAGCATGCGGTTAATGATCTAGCCCTAGCTAAGATCCAATGGTGATTGCTTGCTCACTAGATTTGATCTAGCGATGCAATGAAGTTGAGGACTTTTCAAAGGCCTCACAAGCTTGACACATGGCATAATTAGTGAGTTTAAAGATAAAGAACCAATGAAATGCAAGGACCTGGATTTAGCTTTTCAAATCAAAATAAAGGGGAATTTTGAAAACCAACAGTCACTCTTCAAATGGCACTTATGAAATTTGTCACGAAAGGCATGGAACCCTACCACATAAGCTCCACGTAATTATGGAGGATCCAAATGAAAGATATCTCATGATTGAAAACATAAAAGAAATGATAGTAAGGTTCCATCAAATCTAAGGCACATATGAAATAAATAGTTGGATGTTTTTGCTATTAAATCCAAAAACCCTGAACCCTCTATAAAGAAGGCTAGAGTTATTCAATTGATTATGTGACACTTGATATAATTGTGAACTAAATTAAGAATAAGTACCTTATTAAGAACTTTGATAGTTTTAAAATTAAAATACAGTGTTATCAATGGTAGTGGGTAGGCAACATATGAAGATTGAAGTATAACTTTATCTAACTTTAGATGGTGAAGGAAGGGTCTTTAGAGACATAGAGTTAGATTTAACAACATTGAATGCACATGGAATCAAGAATTAGTCAAATTATTCTTCTTTTTTTAGGAGTTACAACCAATTTCTTAGGAAGAAAAGAGGAATTCTTCAGTGTACCAAAGATATAAGGATTTAGTATTTAATTCAAATGGTAGGCCTTCACCATGCGATTGCTAAACCAGAGGTAATGCATTGCATTGACCTTATTGTTCCTATTTTTAGTGACTATAGAATAGATGGATGATGTATTATTCATGAAGGAAATATAAACAAAGTTGAATGCATAGATTCGATGGCCTTTGAGACTTATTATAAGCTCCCTTTACCTCATGCCTATCTCCCTTCCTTGAGAGAATGGACAAATTCCCAAAACCTACATTCAATCCTCTCACCTTGGTTAATCTAAGGTTCCCATGTTTTTAGGACCTCAAATGGCGAGATTCCTATTAAACAATCTAGGGAGGGTGTTAGGGTAGCTATGGCTTTATTAAATAGATCCTTTGGTGCCTATTCTACTACTTATTTAAGAAAGGTTTGGGTATCTTATTTTTGTTGCATGTTGGAGTGGAACTTAGCCCCTCCTATTGGACACTTAATAAGTTTATTCTTGGCCAAAATTTTTATATCCATCAAGAAAAAGACTTCCAAGCATTTTTTAGGATGTCTTACCTCTTAGATTCACTCCTAGCCTTGATTAATTTCCCTAGCATTTGACATTGGTCCCCTGATAGTAGATATACCATTTCCCATCATTATTCCAAATTGTATATATTCAAATACAAGAATTACATGAAATTCATATGTGATGGTATCTTCCCAGTCATTTTTTAGGCAATCACTGGTATCCATATGCCCAAGCTTCATCCTCTAATCAAAAGATAAGTAGAGACCATGGGGGATGTGTGGTTCTATCCAAATTACACTGTAATAAGGATAGAGGGAGTCATGGTCCAACCACATAGATTGCCTATATATGTTCCCAGTAAGCTTGCATAGCAATGAATTACTTATGAAATCATCCAAAGAATGGATTGGCACTCCAAGAAGAATAAGAAAGCTCATGTTCATCCCTTTCCATTGGACATTAGCATAATTATAATCAAGGATTAGAAATAGTTGGAGATAATGGTGGTACAAAGGAACTCTTTTGATTTCCAACTGGATGATCTTAAGATGTGGGACCCCAATTATAGAGTGGATAACCATATTTGGGATAAAAAGGTCCTAAAGGCTAAGTAGAAACATCAACTAGGTGTGGGAGATGGTATTTACACAAATGCAAGGAACTTTGAAGAAGTCTTGTCTAGGGTTAAAAACTACAAAATAAATTTAGAACATAAGTTGGTCAAGGATAATAAGCCTTTAAGAGAAATATGGTAGTTATATCCTTTATAGTATCACTTGTTTCCAAGATAATTTGGGACTACACATCAAGAACCACATGTTGAGGGACAATCTTCTAAGCCTAAGCAGGGAGAATTGACAAAGTCATCCCAGATTGGGCAACCTAAGGATGCAAAGGGAAAAGGTAAAGATGTGATTCAAGAGTCCAACATAGAGCATAGACCTAGTGAAGGTCCCCAAATTTAGGCATCCCCACCAAGGCCTTGTTCCCTAATAGAGGTTATTAGCATGATTGCTTTAGAAACTAGAGAAATAGTAAAAAGTGCCCTTTTTAATATCATCACCTCTTATGGTTTGGATAAGGAAGATGACCCATCTAAGGAAGTAGGCAAGGAATTGGGTCCATTGGGTAGTGGAAAGAGATAGGAAAAATTAGCCTTAGTTCCTCTAGATCTAAGAAAGAGGCCTAGGTTAACTTTTACTCACCCTACTAGTTAAATAAACATCTTCAATGATGAGAATCCAATTTATGGACCAATAATTATTGATTGGTTTATTTATGGGAAGTTACAAAAAATCCCATCTCTTTCTCCTTCACTATATTTGACTCAAATGGACATAGGTGTTCAGGATAATGTTAAGCCATGGATTCAAGATATGTTAAACAAACAAGTAGAGAAAAACATCTAGATTCTTCACAATAAGGAAATCCAATGGTTTGGTACCCCAAGAGCCTTTGAGAGTTTAAATGTATAGATTGCTAAACAACCATAGGTGAAAGAATTTGACCCTCAGGTCCAATTTAATCTAGATACATCAACTCTTGAGAGAGTAGAGACCAAGAAAATTAATGTTGGTACTGAGGAGTTCACCTTTCAAAAGGTAGAACCATTTTTAGGCTTCACACTTATTCCAGGGTAGGCAACAAGGGAGCATCCTATTTTTCAAGAAGATGTAGGTAGTATGATAATAGCCTAGTCAACATTGACCTTGGCTGGAGTTTAAGGAATGAAGCAGAAGATTCTCAACTTGGAGAAAGAAAAATGAGATTTAGAAGCTCAGGTCCTCCTTTTAATTCCTAAGGATGTATTGCAAGCATTTAATATATCCTTGATGGATACATTCAAAAATTTAAAAATCATCAAATCTAGATTAAGTGCTTTAGACCATCAAGCTGAGATGACACAAGCCTTAATCACCCAGTGGTAGAATTCTCAGGCTCAGATGGAGCAGCTCATAAAGGTGCATAAGAAAAAGAAGGTATTAGACTTCAAGATTATCAAACTTAGACATTGGGACATCTTCATGGTAGTTTTGATATATAAACAAGAGGATTTGATCACCTAGAATAATGATGTTAAGGACTTCATCAAGAGAAACATAGACTTTGTAAACCAGATTGAGAAACTTTTAGGGAATCTATTAGATAACCCTTCTCAAACCACTAATATAGGCCTAATTGATGATGAAGAATTCAAGCAGAGGGTTGGTATTCACATTCAAATAATCAAAGATAGCAAATATTATTTAGCTAAGGATAATCAAAAGACCCTTGATACCATTATTTTTGTAGGGAAGTAAATTACAGAAGCACAATGTATCAAGAAACTTGTATATTGGGTAGATAGTGAATTTGACAAGTTAGTAGATAAAGAAGAGGATTGTCTAATGAAACCTACAATGGATTTTTATTTGATCAAGGAACAATATACCAAGGTGAAATAATTCCTTAGATAGGGCTAATTGAAGGGCCCACTAATGAAATTCTTAAGACAATTTTCTTTTTGTAAAGTACATGTTATTTTGTTAGCATATACTCTTTCTTGTCATGCTGACATGTGACCTTCCACATTGTGTCTTTATATTAAGGATAGTTGTCCTTATTCACATGTTGATATTTTAAAAGTTAACTAGTTAACCACATATGTTTCTTATAAATAGGTAGATGGTTACCATTTGTAAGGGAGATTTTTTAAGCAATTGATACTAGGAGCATTTAATATAACTAAGGAATTCTAAAATGATTGTCTGGATAGTTTTATTAAATGTCTATGCTATCTCTCAATTATGAAAATTTGTGTTGAATTTGAATAATTCTTCTTGTTTTTAGTCACATATTTGTCATATGGTATTAAATTTATGCTGAATTATAGATTAATTGTAAATATTTCAAGTATACTTCATTTTATTTGCTTTCCATTTGGATGTACTTATGTCATTTAGATCATAATAGGAAACTTTTAAAGTAAACTTGGTTCTTACTTATGATTCATACTTTTCCTATTAATCTTGCCTAATTTGTGATGTAATTTGAGCTTATGCTATTTTATAACATAAATTGGTTTAATGTGTACTCAACATAATTTGAATTTTGTCATAATATTTGATATGAAAACTTGCAATCACGTCTCTTCCTTCCTTACCCTTCCTTTTTCTTATTATTTATCAATATTCACTCTAGCTTAAAGATCAGTGTTAATAATCATTTTGTTTAACTTTCGAGTCCTAAAAATTACTAAGTATTCAAATTGTGCAGACCTTGGTGGCTCCCAACCACTAAATCAAATAAATATTGTGGACAATTTTCATACTTTGCTTCTATTTCACCACAGATAATCACTGAATAGTCACAAACTATAACTCATGCCATGGATTCTTAGAATCCTAAAATGAGAAGTGTTCTTCAACACTAAGAGCACCTATGGTATAGTTTGAATCATCAACAAGAGAAGCTGTACTGGCACTAGAAGGAGGGCCTCTTTAAAGAATACTTAGTATTTTTTGCATGTATTTGGTCAAATGTATTTACATTTTACATGATTATGTTTCTTTTAGCATAAATTGTGTAAATATTGGTGACCTTTGTGGAAATATGGATTTTTGTTGCTAATAATTTATTAGTATTTGGAGTTAGGATGGCTTATTTTGTTCAAAACTGATAATTCTTTGACAATAAGAGGTTTATTTGAGTCATAAGTTGTAAATATTGGTCATCTTTACATAATTTAGTATGTCTTTAAACTTGTTTAGTTAAAGATTGATGTCATTTGTCTTTTTATGAACATTTTTTGCAAATTAAGCTTAGTGTGCATATTATTTGTCATTATTTGGAAATTAATGTGTTAAACCATGTTTTAAAACAAGATACTTAATCTTTAAGCTAAAATTACCAAGGATTAGAACCAGATCACATTCAAAGACTAGAGAACCCTTGCTCGAACTCGAAATTCACAAAAGGACTAAAAAAGATAGAGGAAGACATAGGTATTCTAAATCTTTACCATCATCACCTTTGAAAAGGAATTATGTGTTTTATCTTCATCCAAGCATGGCATGGCTTGAAATTTCCCCTATCAATATATCAGGTGTAGTTCATGATTTACCACATAATCCTAAAAATTATTTGCTAATATTTAGTCTAAATGGTATTACAACTACTGAAGAACATGTTAAATCTTTCAAAGCTACATTAAGATTATTAAATTTTATTCATGAGGATGTAGCATGCAAGTTGCTTCCATTTACATTCAAAGAGGCTACATATGAATGGTTTATTAATCTTCCTGACAATTGTATTATTTCATGGAATAATTTTGACACAATTTTCATTGATCAATTTGGAAATATCATAAGTTTGTGTGTCATCTATCACCAGTTTACAACTATTTAGAGAGATACAAGCAAACCTATTAGGTCCTTTAATGCTAGGCTCCAAAAGATGTTTAATCAAACCATGGATCCATATAAACCTAATGAAGCTTTAGCTTTGGAGGTTTATAGAGATGTTATTGACCCCATGACTTCTATATTTTTGACGAGAGCCCTTCACCTTATTATCACATTGGCTCAAGCCTATTCTAAAGTAGTGGTTATTAGCAACCAAATGTAACCCCAAGGATAGATGGCTTATTCTATCCCAAATGTTAATCCTTAAATGCCTACTTTAAACCTTTTCCCAAACAATAACCAAAATACTCCAACATTAAACCAATTTATTGATTTGAATGTGTTGATTACTAGTCATGTTTCCCCTAATCAAAAATTAGATTTGTTAAGCCATCAAGTTATTAATGGATTTCATGATAATGACCATCAGGCTTTATTGCCTATTAATGGCATTAACAGTAACCAAGGTTAAAATATCGAGGTTCCAAAAACTAAGAATGAGTATATATTGAAAATGGTACAAAATATTAGCACTAATTTTTTACAATTGCAAAAATAAATTGGTAATGCTAATGAAAATTATGGAATTAACTTCACTTTTAAAAAGTTCAATAGGTGTGGGAATATGTTTTAGAGTGATAGTTTTTAAAATAACAAAGCTAATGAGCCTTCCTCGAGAAAAAAGAATATGGATATAAACCTCACTGATATTGCCTTACCAAATTACTATAGGGTGCATGCTACTTCCAAGCATGGTGAGATTAATTGCATTGAGTTTTTAAAAGCCTCTAAAGCTTTTCAAGAATAACTTGACACATTTGAAGTGGTTCCAAACAAAGATGCTATAAATTCTTTTGAATCTGAGCAATCTGACCAAGTGCAAATGGTGGAAACTTTTCAATTTCCTTTTCAAGAGGATAATAGGCCTAAAAATATTCCTAAGGAGATTCAAGCATTCCAACAATTTTTGAAGAGATATCCTCTGAAAAATAGGGAACAAAAACAACCATTGACTATGTCTACCCCTCCTAACAATTATGGAACCCCTCTAGACATTATATTAAAGAATAATCCTAAACCCCCTAGAGGAAGTTATTCTAAGCTAAATATCGATCCTCTAAGTAAAAATCTCTACAATATTATGGAGGATATGAAAAGGATTAAAACCAATATCACTTTGCATGAGCTAACTTAGATTACAAAATAAAGAGACTTAATTTTGGTATCTTTGTCCAAGAAAATTAGGAAGCCCCCTAAGATTGATAGTGTAAATGCAATTACTCAAGTAATCAAAGTAGAGTCTCCACATTTTTTACTTATAGTCAAGATATTTGGGAAGAATGTTCATAATTGTATTTTATATTCTCAAGCCTCAACCAACATTATACCTGCTGGGATATATGAACAACTTAGGTTAACTCCAATCAATTTTGACAAGGTGGTCACTCAATTGGATAAATCTAGAGTTAAGGTTATAGAATAATTATTGAATGTGCATATACAGTTGGCTAGTGAACCTAGGGTTCAATAATTCATTGATATCCAAGTGGTAGAAATGCCTAGTGCTTATGAATTACTTTTGAGTAGAGAATGGACTAAGTCTTTAAATGGATATATGTCTACTAATTGCTCACACTTATGGCTTCCTTAGAAAGGTGTGCCAAATCAAATATGAGTGGAAAGGGAATGTTGAATGAAACACATAACAACATAATATAATGCTGTTAATGAAAGGGTAAATTTCCTAGATTTTGATTTAGGAGTTTTCACTTTAGAAATTACAAAAGAATCAGTTTCTAAGAGTTCTCCACAAATTTTTAGTTTTTGGAAGTTATACATTGATGGTGCCAAGTGCAAATCAGGATCAGGAGCTGGTATTATATTGATAGATCCTTCAAAAAAGCAATACCATGTAGCTTATAAATTAAAATCTCCTTGCACCAATAGTTTAGCTAAGTATGAGGCTGTCATACTTGGATTGTAGTTTGCCATTAAACATAAAGTTAAGGATCTCCTTGTCTATGGAGACTCTAAACTTGTGGTTAACCAAGTGAGGAGTAAATACTAGAGAAAATTATCTTGCTTAAAAATATATAAGTTTAGGGTGTGGGACTTGATTGAATCTTTTGATGCCTTCAATATCTTAGTTATTACAAGAGAAGAAAACAAAGTTGTTGATGAGCTTGCCTCTACTACAACTAACCTCATGCTTAATCATGATTCTCAAAGCATTAGTATTGAGTTAGTACCATGTCCTTTAGTTCTTGATAATGTAAATAATTTCCAAGCTTTCAGTGATGATCAATAAATCATATATTTCTTAACTAATTTTGAAGCTTTTGAAGCTCACATTATTGATGAAACTTATCGTGAGAAGTAACTTAATGATAAAATCATCCAATTTAGTGACAATAAGATACCTAAATGGATGATTTAATTAGAAATAATATTTTATCTTGACAAGATTTTTGAGTTAACTAAACAACCTAAGGTAGATGGTAGAGATTATCATGTGACAAACCTTGGTCCACATGATTAGCCCCAAATGGTGAATATAGGTAAGGCTTGCATTGAAATGGAAAATAGAAAAGCTTGAGAGTTGCTTAAAACATAAAAGGATGTAATTTATTGGTTTTATGAAGATTTGAAAATATTTGATCCAAGGGTCATTACTCATACTATACCTCTTCAAGAAGGTTGTAAACCTTTTTGACAAAAGCAAAGACTAGTCAACCCTATTTTAAAACTCATGATTTTTAAAGAAGTTAAGAAGATATTAGATATAAGGATAGTGTTTCCTATTATATAGTTCACTTAGGTGGCAAACCTAGTCCCAGTCAGAAAAAATAATGGAGAAATAAGATTGTGCATAGATTTTAGGAATCTGAATAGAGCATCTAAAAAGGATAATTATCCTTTACCTTCTTCAGACTAGGTTATCCAAACTATTTTAGGATCTTCCATGATGTGATTTTTGGATGGATTTTTTGGATATAACCAAGTTCTTGTTGCTCTAGAAGACAGGATAAAAATAACTTTTACTACTAAATAGGGAACATATGCTTACAAGAGAAAGCCTTTTGGATTAATTACTGCAGGGGCAACTTTTCAAAGGGCCATGGACCATGATCTCCATGGTTTAGTGGGAAAGTGTATCATCATATATATAGATGATCTTACATTATTTTATAGAAATAGAGAGGAACACTTATTACATTTGAGACAAGTATTTGATAGATGTAGAAAGCATGGTGTATCTCTGAACCCCAAAAAAAGTCTATTCTATGTCACTAAAGGAAAATTGTTGGGACATATCATTACCAAAGATGGGATTTATATAGATCCTGATAGAGTAGAGGACATTTCTAAAATTGGGTTGCCCAATAGCTGAAAAAAAATTAAGTCATTCTTTGGTAAGATTAATTTTGTGAGAAAGTTTATTTCAAGCTTCACTGAGATTATCAAACCTTTGAATGATATCTTAAAAAAGATGATATAATTTATTAGAATGAAGAATCTAAGAAGGCCTTCATTGACATTAATAAGGCAATCACTAAAACTCTAGTCCTCGTAAGTCTTGATTTCTCAAATGATTTTTATCTATATTCATTTGCATTTGAACATACTATAGCCATAGTGTTAACTGAAAAGGTTGATGAAAATGATCATCCCATAGCTTTCATGAGCACCAACTTAAAAAATGTAGAATTGAATTATTCTATGATTGATAAGCAAGCTTATGCATTAGTAAAGGCAATAAAAAAATTTAGACATTACCTCCTTAGAAATAAGGTACATGCTATATTACCTGATCTAGCTATAAAGCTTATGTCGAGTCAGAATGAGCTTAGAGAAAGAAGAGGCAAGTGGATGCCAATTCTATAAGAATATGATATAGAGATGAAAATAGCCAAATTAGTGAAATGTCAAGGTTTAGTTTATATGATTGCTAATATTGATCTAAAATGCCATGTCATGCAAATAGATCAACAAAACTTCCAACCCAATGAGTGGTATGACTCTATTATACATTTACTTGTTAATGGTGTTTGTCCCCTAGGATTTATAAGAGAACAAAAGAGAGCATTGAGGCTAAAATTAGTTCATTACCTCATCAGGAATGAAATCTTGTATAGGAAGAACTTTGAGGGAATTTATTTGAGATGTGTGTCCAAACAAGCAACAGCTTGGATTATGACTACTTTCTATGAGAAACTAGGAAGTGGACACCCTTCAAAAAGAACCACAGCTCACAAGATTCTCAAGGCTAGATATTATTGGCCCACCCTCTTCAAAGATGCTTATAATCATGTAAGGGAGTTTCATTCATGCTATATTTTTAGCACAAAAGAGCCAAAGGAAGCCATGACTTTACAACCTATGATGGTGGATAAACATTTTACACAATGGGGATTAGACTTTATAGGAGTAATAAACCCCAATTATTCTGAAGGTCATAAGTATGTCCTAACTACTATGGTTTATTTTAATAGGTGGATTGAGGCAATAGCCACTAAGTGATGTAGAACAGAGGAGGTGATCAATTTCCTAGAGGAAAATATTTATACTAGATTTGGAAACCCAATTTCTTTGGTTTGTAATAATGGATATGCATTCATTTCTATTGAAATGATAGAATGGGTGTATGACCAAGGCATTGCACTCAAGTTTTATTCCAATCAATAACCTCAAGAAAATGGTCTTTCTAAGTGCACAAATAAAAATATGATGAAAGCTATCAAAAATTTTGTTGAACATAGACCTAGAACATGGCATAAACTTCTTAAGTTTGCATTATCAACAGATCAAATTAGGATCAAACATGCTCTAAAGGCCTCACCATTTTTGTTGGTATATTGTCAAGAACCCATATTTCCCATAACCTTGAAGTTGCCTACATTCACATTCATGTAGGAATACATGGAAGATAGTCAGGAACTTACTAATTCTTGACTGTTAGACAGTATTCAAATGGAAAATGCTAGAAAAAAGGGATTTATAGACTTCAGTAGGAACCAATCAACCATGAAAAGATGGTTTGATAAAATATATAACGTAAAGGTGTTTAAGTATGGAGATCTAGTCCTTCTTTGGGACAAAGCATCAAAACCTAAAGGCAAACATGGTAAATTCACCCCTTTATGGATTGGCCCATACCAAACTGTAGAAATCTTGGGTGACAATACTTTCAAAATGAAATATCTCCAAGGATCAAAGTTCACACTACCTACTAATGGACAATATCTCAAATATTATTTTGTTGTTATCCCACTGGGGGTATTCATGAAATAAATGTGTAAGATTGTTAAAGTTAGACTAGGTAGGCTAGTTAGTTTCTTTTCTTGCTTTGTTTTTTTTCTTTTATTTTTGGGTTTGTATATATTTGTTTGTTTATGTTTTGTTTTCCTTTTTGGTGGTATAATATTTTGATATTATTGTTGATTTAGAAATTTCTCAAGAGACTGTGGGTGAATTTTACAAAAGGTGAAATCAGGTCACAATAAAGTATCGTGAAGAAACCAATGGCACTGGTATAGATTGGTATATAAACTCAATGTCCTACAAAGATTTAAATCTTATTCTGAATTAAAATTTGGTTTTAAGAATATTCATATGTATATGATGTGAATTTAGTTTGCTAACTCATATTCATGCTTACACTTAAAACATATCCTTGTCATGAACTCAAGTTTCAATTAAAGGAGATTATCTTAAGGTCAAAACATTTGATCAAATCCCTAAACCTGGCTAATCTAGTTCCCAACCTTTGTTGGAAGCAAAAAATGATGATACAAAAAAATAAAAATAAATGAATCTTATTGTCAAATCAAAATCTTTTGAAGAAAAGGTGATTCAGGTAATCTCCACCGAGGCTATAGATGCCTGGCTGGCAGTGGAGAAAGACCTTGAGTGGAACCAAATGTATCTTTATCAGGGCTATAGGCACTTGGATAGTAGTAGAGCAATGCCCAAGCCTCCCTTGAACTAAGAGTTTTTATTCTCAAATAATATTTAAAATTCTCAAAATAAAATGTAATGGGTCAAAAGGACATAAACCCAGATGTTGTTTTTTAAAGTTCATGACAAATAGTAAGTGGAATCAAAGCACACACTACATTTTTATGTTCTAATATCCAAGTTTATATTTATACATAAGGATCTTGTTTCAATTTAAGGTTGATTTAGGAAAGAGAATATGTCTAAATGGTATATAGAGTTCATGTACAAGTTTAAACTATAGTCTTTTATTCTAACATATTGCTATGTTGCCCTTGTGAGTCACCATTTATTGAGACCAACACCCCTATCTTTCTTTTCTAAAAGGAGGACCCCTATATTTGTGTCGAATTTTTTTGTATTCTAGATGAATGTGAAGAGTTGTGTTATCTTGGATTTTAAAGGCAAATCAATTTTAAAAGGGGAACATGTGCTTTGATGTATTTGATCATGTTTACATTTCATGATTCAATTTTTTTAATAATTGTCTTCAAGTTGATTAGTTGCAGGTTACATGTAAGAAGCTAGGGTTCCTAAGGAACAAATCCTAAGGGGGTTTGAATTTGAATATTCACAAAAAATACTAATAGGAAACTTTATATTTTTTTGATTAAATGATCCTAAGTTTAACTTTATATTAAGCTTCAAATATGTTTTTTTTTTAAAACATGATTGAATAATAATATAAAACCTTAAGCTAAACTTTATAAACAATAAGGTACTAATTTATATCTTATTCTCTTTTATATATCTAATGGTAATCATTTGTTTGTTGATTTTGATCTAATGGTACAACAAGCCTGAAGTCTTTTAAAAAGGACATATAGTTAATGATTTGGGCATAATAAATATATAACAGTGATCATTTACTCAGAGGTTTTGATCCAATGGTACAAATTAAATCTGACACCCAAAAGGAAATATATTTAATGATTTGGGCTTAGTAAATATATAATGGTGATCATTTTATTGGAGGTTTTGATCCAATGATACAAATTAAATCCAACACCCAAAAGGACATTAATAGTGGTTAACCACTCAAAACTTGACTTGATGGTTCACATTGCCTCATAAGTTCTAATCTAATGTTGCACATCGACTCAAAAGCTTTAGGATCTCTCAAAGGCTTTATGTGTGACACTCATTCATTGGACCGTAAAATTTTATTGTCTTAAAATTGATAGTTTCACTCCCATCATTTGACATCTGTGAGGACATATTTGATGGAACCGAACCCATCAAATTTAACATGAGATAGAATTATTCTATTATCTTAAATTGATGTATTTGCCTTCATAATTTGACATCTAGGAGGAAATATTTTATGGGACCTAACCTATCAAATTTAAAATAAACAATCATGAAAGCCTTAGGATCTCTCAAAGGCTTTATGTGTGGCACTCAAACATTAGACCAAAAAATTCTAATTTTTAAAATTTGACAGGTTCATTCCCATCATTTGACATCTATGAGGATATATTTTATGTAACCAAACCTATCAAATTTAACTTAAACAATTTTTAAAGCCTAATCAAAGGGGGCATTTCTAAAAACCTTTTAATAAATTCCTAGATTTTTACGAAGACAAGCTTAGTATATAAAGATCTTAGCCAAAGTCATTTTGTGTTTTTTAAACATAAAATTATAAATGACATTTATAAGCATAATATTTATACGATCATGTCACTAATTAAAAGGTAATAATATTTTAGGATCCAATGGTGATCACTTGTTCACTAGATTTGATCCAACAGTGCATCAAGCCTACAACTTTTTTAAAAAAAAGAATGTGGTTAATGATCTAGCCCTAGCTAAGATCCAATGGTGAAATGAAGTTGAGGACTTTTTGAATACCTTGTGATCTTGACACATGGAATAATTAGTGAGTTTAAAGATCAAGAACCAATGAAATGCATGGACCTAGATTTATCTTTTCAAATAAAAATAAAGGGGACTTTTGAAAACCAACAGTCACTCTTCAAATGGCATTTATGAAATTTGTCATGAAAAGCATAAAACCCTACCATAATATCCACATAAGTGTGGAGGATCCAAATGAAATATATCTCATGATTGCAAACATATAATACATGATAGTAAGGTTCCATCAAATCTAAGGCACATATGAAATCAAGAGCTAGATGTTTTTGACATTAAATCCAATAACCCCAAACCCTCTATAAAGAAGGCTAGAGTTGATTCAATTGATTATGTGCCACTTGAGATAATTACAAAATTAATTTAGAGAAATTTCATTAGTAAGAACTTTGATAGCTTTGCAACTACAATATAGTGTTATCAATGGTAGTGGGTAGGCAATAGATGAAGATTAAAGCAGAGCTTTATCTAAATTTAGATGGTGAAGGAAGGGTCTTTAGAGACACAAAATTAGATTTAACAATATTGATTATACATGGAATCAAGAATTGGTCCAAATTATTCTTCTTTGTTGAGGAGTTGCAACCAATTTCCCAAGAAGAAAATAGGAATGCTTCAGTGTACCAAAGATACAAGGATATAGTATCAATTCAAATGGTAGGCCTTCATCATGTAGTTGCTAAACCATAGGTAATTCATTGCATCAACCTTCTTGTTCCTATTTTTGTTGACTATAGAATAGATGGAGAATGGATTATTCATGAAGTATAAACAAAGTTCATGTATAGCTCCCATGGCCTTTGAGACTTCTTATAAGCTCCCTTTGCTTCAGGTTGATCTCCCTTCCTTGAGAGAATGGACAAATTACTAAAACCTGAATTTAGTCCTCTACACTTGGTTAATCCAAGGTTCCCATGTTTTTAAGACCTCAAATGGTGAGATTCTTATTTCCCAATTCAAGGGGGGGGTGTTAGGGTAGCTATTACTTTATTAAACATAGACTTTGGTGCCTCTTCTACTACTTATTTAAGAAAGGTTTGGGTATATTATGTCCATTGCATGTTGGATTGGAACTTAACCCCTCCTATTGGAGACTTAATAAGTTTCTTCTTGGCCAAACAATTTACATCCATCAAGAGAAAGACTTCCAAGAATTGTTTTATGATGTCTTATCTCTTTGATTCACTCCTAACCTCTATTAATTTCCATGACATTCAAAATTGGTCTCCTGACGGTAGATCTACCATTTCCCATAATTATTCCAAATTACATATATTCAAATACAAGAATCATATGTAATTCATATGTGATGGTATCTTCCTAGTCATTTTTGAGGTAATCACTGGTATCCCTATGCCCAAGCTTCATCCTCTAATCAAAAGAAACATAAAGACCATGGGGGATGTGTGGTTTCATCTAGATTGCACTATAATAAGGATAGAGGGAATCATGGTCCAACCATATAGATTACCTATATATGTTCTTGATAAGCTTGTAGAGCAAGAAATTTCTTATCAAATCATCAAGGGAATAGATTGTCACTTCAAGAATAATAAGAAAGCTCAAGTTCATCCCTTTCCACTAGATATTGGTAGAATTGTAATCAAGGATTGGAAAGAGCTAGAGATCATGGTGGTGTATAGGAACTCTTTTGATTTCCAAATGGATGATCTTAAGATGTGGGACCCCAATGATAGAGTGGCTAACCATATTTGAGATAAAAAGGTCCTAAAGGCTAAGTACAAATATCAACTAGGTGTGGGAGATGGTATTTACACAAAGGCAAAGAACTTTGAAGAAGTATTGTCTAGGATTAAAAATTACAACATAAATTTAGAACATAGGTTGGTAAGGGATAATAAGCCTTTAGGAGAAATATGGCAGTTACATCATTTACAATATCACTTGTTACCAAGACCATCTGGGAATACACATCAAGAACCACTTATTGAGGGATAATGTTCTGAGCCTAAGTAGGGAGAATTGACAAAGTCATTCTAGATTGGGAAACCTAAGGATGAAAAGGGAAAAATTAAATATGTGATTCAGGGGTCCATCATAGTTAATGGACCTAGTGAAGGTCCCCAAATTTAGGCATCCTCACCAAGGCCTTCTTCCCCAATAAAGGTTATTAGCATGATTGCTTTGGAAATTGGAGAAATAGTAGAAAGTGCCCTTATTAATATCATAACTTCTTATGGTTTGGATAAGGAAGAAGACCCATTTGAGGAAGTAGTCAAGGAATTGGTTCCATTAGATTATGGGAAGAGATAGTCAAAATCAGTCGTAATTCCTCTTGCTCCAAGAAATATGCCTAGGTTAACTTTCACTCACCCTAATAATGAAATAAACCTCTTTAGTGATGCGAATCTATTTTATGTACCAACCATTCCTGGTTGGTTTGTTTATGGTATGTTACATAAAATCCCATTTCTTTCTCCTTCACTAGATTTGACTTGAGTGGACATAGGTGTTTAGAATAATGTCAAGCCTTGTATTTAGGATATGTTGAACAAACAAGCAGAGATAAGCATCTAAATATTTCACAAGGAAAGCCAATGGGTTGGTGCCCTAGGATCCTCTAGGAGTTCAAATGTAGATATTTTTGAACAACCATAGGTGAAGGAATTTGAGTCTCAGCTCTAATTTAATTTAGATACATAACTCTTGAGAGAGTAAAGACCAAGAAAATTATTTTTGGTACTAAGGAGTTCACCTTTTAGAAGGTGGAACCATTTTTATGCTTAAATCCTATTATAGGGTTGGCAATAGGGGAGCATCATCTTTTTCAAGAAGATGTAGCTAGTATGGTAATAGCCCATTCAACAATGACCTTGGCTAAATTTTAAGGAATGAAGGAAGATATTCTAAACTTGGAGAAAGGAAAACAAGATTTAGAAGCTTAGGTCCTCCTTTCAATTCCTAAGGACATATTACAAGAATTGAATATATCCTTGATGGATGCATTAGAGTATTTGAAAAGCATCAAGTCTAGATTGAGTGCTTTAAAACATCATGTTGAGATGGCACAAGCCCTAATCACCCAGTGGTAAAATTCTCAAGCTCAGATGGAGGAGATCATCAAGGTGCATAAGACAAAGTAGGTATTAGACTTAAATATTATCAAATTTAGATATATAGACATCTTCATGGTAGTTTTGATAGATAAACAAGAAGATTCGATCACTTGCAGTAATGATGTTAAGGACTTCATCAAGAGAGACATATACTTGGTAAACTGGATTGAGAAACTTATGGAGAATCTATTAGATAACCCATCTCAAACCATGACTATAGGTTTGATTGATGATGAAGAATTCAAGTAGAGGGATGGTACTCCCATTCAAAGCATCAAAGATAGCAAAGGTAATTTATATAAGGACAACCATAAGACCCTTGATACCATTATTTTTGTAAGGAAGCAAATTGCAAAATCATAATGTATCAAGGAACTTGTATCTTAGGTAGATAATCAATTTGACAAGTTAGCAGATAAAGAAGAGGATTGTCTAATGAAGCCTACAATGGATTTTGAGTTGATCAAGGAACAATCACCAAGGTGAAAGACTTCCTCAAATAGGGCCAATTGAAGGGCCCACCAATGAAATTCTTAAGAGAAATTTCTTTTTGTAAACTATATGCTTGTCTTTTAGCATATACTCTTTCTTGTCATGTTGACATGTGACCTTCCACATTGTATCTTTATATTAAGGATATTTATCCTTATTCACATGTTGATATTTTTAAAGTTAACTAGTTAATCACCTATGTTTCTTATAAATAGGTAGATGGTTACCATTTGTAAATGAGAGTTTTTGAGTAATTGATACTAGGAGTATTTAATGCAACTAAGGAATTCTAAAAAGATTGTCTAGATAGTTTTGTTAAATGTCTATTCTATCTCTCATTTGTGGAAATTCATGTTGAATTTGAATAATTATTCTTGTTTTGAGTCACAATATTTGTCATATGGTAGTTAATTTTTGTTGAATGCTAGATTAACTGTAAACATTTCATGTAGACTTCATTTTATTTTCTCTACATTTGGATTTACTTATGTTATTTAGATCATAATAGAATTTTTTTAAATTAAATTTGGTTCTTACTTATGATTCATTCTTTTCCTTTGAATCTTGCCTGATTTATGATGTAATTTGAGGTTATGCTATTTTATAACATAAATTGGTTTAATGTGTACTCAATGTAATTTGAATTTTGTCATAATATTTGATATGAAAACTTTCAATCATATCTCTTCATTCCTTACCCTTCCTTTTTCTTATTTTTTTTAATCAAGAATCACTCTAGCTTGAAGATAATTGTTAATAATCATTTAGTTTAACTTTTGAGTCCTCAAAATTACTAAGTATTCAAATTATGTAGATATTGGTGGCTCCTAACCATTAAGTCAAATAAATATCATACATAGTTTTCATACTTTGCTTGTATTTCATCATAGAAAATCACTGAATAGTCACAAACTGTAACTCATTCCATGGATTCTCATAATCCTAAAATGAGAAGTGTTCTTCAACACCAAGAGCACCTATGGTATAGTTTAAATCATTAATAGCTCTCTTCATATATCTCATCATGGTATCATTCCCAATGAAGAATTATGTAATTCTCACTTTCATTATTTTGATCTCCTTGATGAACACCATTTTTCTATTTTGAAACATAATTGCCAATGCAAGGCTCATATTTCCAAACAACATAACAAACATGTTAAAAATTTTCACATTTAATTTTAGTGGTCTTGTCTTTAAATTAGACTACACTCATGATAAAGAAGGTAAATACACCCAAAATGATGGGGACCCTATATAGTCAAAGGTATTCTTGGTCCAAGCACGTATCACCTTCAAACCAATGAAGGCCATGTTTTCAAAGAGCCCACAAATGCATAATCCTTAAGAAGTACTTTGTATAACCTTTACTTATTTTCATGCTTTCTATGTACATCTATCTAACACTTTTTTTAGGTTACTTACATGGGCCTCTCCCTCTATAGTAGCTCTCTCTTTTCATGAACCTTTAGTCCTTCCTTTTGGGTCTTTTAGTTTCCTCTTTCTCTCATGAGTTGCATTGTAAAACCATGGATAGGACCTAATCTTCTTCATGATGTACCATAGTCTTATTTATGTTCATATTATTTTTACACACTTTCTACACCCCTTGGGTTTTTATTTTGTGAGATGTAGTGTAAGACCATGGATAGGACCTAGCCTTCCTAAAAAAATACCATCTTTTACTTTTTCTCATTTATTTTCACATGTTTTTTGACACCCTCATGGGTTTCTCTTTTATGAGTTGTAGTATAAGACCATGGATAGGACCTGACCTTCCACATAAAATTACCATCTTGTTATTCCTTTTTTAGAATGTGTTTTATAATAGTTACACATTTTTTATCCTTGTTCTCAACTTTAGTTTTTGCTTATTTTGACAGATAGAATTTGCACAACAAATTATGTGATCATGTTTTCCTCTATTACCCTCATTATTATGATAAAGAATCATGATTTTATGTCATTGTATCCTTTTTTACCCTTTGTCACATTTTTTATGATTTGAAGTAATTCAAATTATTTTATGTGTCATTCCTATTGATTTATTTTCCTTTCACTCATTGGATAAAATAAGGTCAAAATCAAAATAACATTTTTATTTCACTACATTTATGAGACTCTTAGACCTCATGCTCTTTGAATTTCTCTCTCTTAGTAACCAATTCCCAAGTATTCAAAGTAAATCCATCTTTATCACCCATGTTTGTTTTTCCAAATTTGTATGGAGGAGGAATAGATAAATCCATCAAAAAAGTTCAAATCCAAATAATTTGAAACAAAAGGCAATGATATGCAAAAGGCAACATACAAACTTCAAAATTTAAAATCACACCAAAATATGTGATTACAATCACATCTTATATTTATAATCGAAGCTCAAACTTCACAGTTGACCTCACATAGATCTGAGGTCCATTGGGGTGTAGTAGATCAATAGATTGGAATAGGATAATTCAAAAACTTTATAGTGCTACCTACTTTCTCATATAAGTGCCCAATCTTCATAGTAGATCGATGACTCTATAAGGGGTATTGAGGAATGGGGAACATGTTGTGGGAAGGTAGGTCTATTTTAATTTTCATGCATATAACCTTCATGGGATGATTTATAAATTGCATTTATTGACCTAAGACTTGTGTGGATAAAAGAAATTTTTTAGAGTTCGTAAGGTTGAAAGTCCTCTTATTTTGACAAACCTAATTTGAGTGTCTTGACTTTGATAAAAAGTTCCTATACCTTGATTTTTCCTTTATTTTCCCCTCCACCCATTTCATTTCCCCCCTTAATAGACAAACTGTGATTCCAAATATGATTTTCCTTCTTCTATACCTTCCTTCTTCTTCATTTTCTTAAAAACATGTTAGCACTCCTTTGTTTCAGTTTTATCTATCCTTAGAGCAAAAAAACATATTTGAGTAACTAGGGATTAATTTATTCACACCATATATTTACACTTTTAGACTTGTTTTGGTTCTCCTTATACCATTTATCCTTTGTTGTACCACCCTTCTATTATGGGCACCTGAGTCTATACCTTTTTCCATTGTTGAGTGAGATAAGGAATGTTACTTCTCACTCATCAATGTTATTTTACCATTTTGTTTTTTTCTTATCCATATTTTTGAAATAAGGATTATTACTAATTTTACATCAATGTTTGATTACCATATTTTTTACATGTATCCTTGGTTTGACTTGGTGAGTTTGCCTTTCTTACTTAAGGTTTACTTGTTTGAGGTTTTTGATCTTTAGTAGCCTTAACTTTTTGATTACCTGATTTACTCTTATTTTTGACTTGGTCATTTAGTCTAACATAGTGCCTATCACCCTAGCTTACTAAATTTATAAGTACATCCCATCCTCATAGCACCTATTATCTTGTACTTTCTATGTTTTTTTTCTCTTTAGTTTTATATTCTTGGGTTTATCAAAAGTAGCTTTTGTGCCCTACACAATCAAAAATAATAATACAATAGACAACCATCTAGCAATAAAGGTAAGTCAAGGTAGCATCATATTTAATTTTAAGTTATTCCCCTTTAGTTATTTTATGATTTAAAATATTACAATTTTTTTTATCATCAACATTATGTGTTCCTATGTTCTTTCTAAAGACACCATCCTCTATTTTACCTTAATGACACATGATGAGATTTGAGTGGGGCATATATATATACATATAATATTTTCAAATTTTATCAAATACTGATGCTTTACATCTTGCAAGAACCCATTTAGACTCAATCTCTTTGAGTGCACACCTTAAAGGGTGCACCGAGAAAGGGGTGGGTAGACCATTGGTGCTTCACAAGATTATTGTACCTTATTATCATATGCTATCAATCCAACTATCTCTTGAAAATCATTCGCTAATCTATTACTCCTTTGTTACATACTCCTCTAGTTTTTTCTCACTTCCCATCTTTCTTTTCCTCACCTTAATTCTCTTTTATCAATCAATTATACTAGGTCAATTAGGTCAACCCTATACATTTTAGGTGATTTTCACTTAGGAACTAGTTTGGCCTTTGGCCGACCTAGCTCATGACCTAATGAATAATTATCAAAAATTATGCTAGACCAACTGGGACAACCTTATTGACTAGGATTTTTAGAGGGTTTAGGTTCAAATATACTTATATATATAAGATCATTTCATCATTATTTTGATATTCAATCAAGATTTATTATTCACTTGTGTTTATTTACAATCTATTATTCTACCATTCTACTTAAGGAGTCTTAGCTTAGGGTTTCTACTAGGAGAATCTAGTCTTGTGGATAAGTTTTGGATGCTTTGGCATTTCTTAGTGATTCTTCCAAATCACAAAAACCTCTTACAAATCCCTTTTGTCCAAGGGAGAGATTGAGTCTTGATGGGTTCATCATTTAGGTAAGTATTCTCTAACTTTACTCCTCTCTTTAGTAGATAAAAGTAACATAAGTATTGGATTCAAATTATACTACTCTTCATATTCCATGTATTAGGGTCTTAATCATACATAACTTAATTGATATTCTCTTATACATTCTTTGATTATTTACTAACCCCTCATGTTGTGCCACAAGCTTTGGTGAACACTAGATTATATTTGATTTACTTGTTAATAGTTTATTTGAGATATCAAAACATAGGACTCCTTTAGGGTTATTGCATGACTGTGCTTGATTGGAGGCTTTGAGACCCTCTTTATCATCATGTATTATGATAAGAGATCCCATAATCAGTTTGAGTAGATCCTTATATTGGTCATGTTACTGCTTAACAAATGTGTCTCCAATTAGAAGTGTATGGTATGATCTATCTTATCTGAGTTAGGATTGATTTATAGACATGATACATTTTTGATTGCATACATAATGGTTGATGGAAATGATTTGAAAAATATTGAGATGGTGTAGTGTATTATTCTAAGTATGAAATGCATATTTATAAGAAACATATTTATATTTCTATGAAAACTAAAAATACATACTTGAAATTTATTGATTTGGTGACCATAGTTCTCTTTGAATAATAAATAACACTTCCATGCTTCTTTTTGCATCCAATAAGTTTTTGTTTATTTTGGCCTTATTTTTAAAAATAAACCTATAATTCATACTTAATATTTTCATAAAAAAAATTAGTCAAATATTTTTATACTATTTTAATTTGAAATATTCCTTCTAATAAATTTGATATTATACTTTCATGCTCATCAATTAACTAGTTATTTATGTTTAACACTTTTCCTAGTTAAGCTAAAATTTGTTTTATCTCTAGATGGATTGAATTAAATTACCTAAATTTACTTATGAGAGATTTAAATTGGCCATGATGATGTTTAAAAATGTGGTAGGTAGTTATATCTTTGAATGACTCTTCTTTCAAAGTCACACCTACTAGTGGATAACAAAAAATTGAAATAAAAACTTATTAACTACCATGCCAATCTAATAACATTATGATGGAGAGGTGTGTGATAATAAGTTTCATCATGAGATTATTTGTTAACTTCATAAACATGATTTGATAGTTTCTAACTTATGTTTGAGAATCTCTAGAACCAAACTAGGCATCTCTAGAACTAGATAGGTGGAATTGAAAATTAAACTGGTGAAATCCAGAGATAGACTAGAATCTTAAATGCAACCTATCAACTCATATTGTAATTTATCTATCTTATTTTACTTTTTATTACTCATTTGGATGAATTTAAATTTATTTTTCCTTTGTAATTTCTATGTTGGCAAGTGCAAAACCAGTCAATGTTTTTCTTCAATACAACTGAACATTACAAAAATCCATAGCATTAACTCCCATAGTTATTTTTTGTTTGGATTCATAGATAGGGATTTAATATTTATTCTTTAGGGTTTATATTTATTTTTCAAGTAATTGAGGCTGGGATACTTGTTTTATTTATGAAATTTGACTAGTAGGAGTAGGTATCAACACTAATTTAGGTTGGAACTTTCTTTGTTATTTGAATTCTTCTTAACGTACTCATTATTGATTTTTCCATAGTTTTTGATTTGGCTGTGACACCCATGGCTATTTTGATGTCCAATATTTTGGAGACTAAGTTTATGGTACCTATGTTTGTGGATGTGTTTTTCCAACCCATGGCATCATATGTGGATTAGAAGGATCTTTAAGAACAAAGTGATTTAGATTTAGATTTTAAAGAAAATTGTTCCTTTGTCTTTGTATGTAGTTGAGTTCTTCCATTGGTTGGGTAATTTGTTTAAATTTATTCATAAGGAAAATAAGGAGGAAATATTCTTTTATTTCATGTTCCATCACAAATACCACACACATATATCCTATCTAGAGGATAGTTTTGGAGGCCATGTTTCCATCTACATTTTGGCTAATACATAGTTAAAGGTTCAGTAGTGGAATTAGCTTTTATTTTAAAAACTTCTAACGTGGTGTTTAATTAAACCAAAATTTTTGTTTTAAGGTTTGATAACTCCTCCATGAGATGTCCTACAATGTTTCTTCCTTTTCTTGTTTTTAGTTTCCTACTACTAACCTTTCTTCTTGAATAGTTCCTACCCAAGTCAACAATTTCATTGAGACTTACTTTATTCATATCTTATTTTCCCATTAGGTTCAAGGAATTTAAAGAATAATCATCTAATCCCTTTAATAAAACTATATTACTTAGATCTTTATTTAACTTATATCCACATATTCTATAGACAAAGAATAATCGATCTATATCATTTTCTAGAATTGTATCCTTTATTTGTTTCATATAGAAGAATTTATCCTTTATGTCTCTTACCCTCCAATAGTATTAATATGTTTCCAAGTACCCATTTTCCATTTCATCTCGTGAATGAATGGAATCTATTTAAAAATCCATAAACCACATCATAGTTGAATCCTTAAGTGTAAAAGAAAATACTTCTAGTTTTTTATTATTTATTTTGTAGTCATGGGTTTGACATAATACTTTGAACTCAAATAGGAATTGATCAATATATTTTCATGAAATCCACCTAAAATTAGGTAGCATATATGGGTATATGTTATTCATTGGATCATTCTCATCTTGGTCTAAGGCAATAGGGTAGGAAAAAGTTCTTCATATTGGTTGAGCTCTATCTACCTTAAACCTATTTTTTGGATTCAATATATTTCTAGATTGTATCCCATAATAATCTTACGTCTTTTTTAGGGTTATTATGCATATCTATTCTCTTTGAATCTATTGTTCTATTCAAAAAATTTATTAATTTATTATAATTTTTATTAATCAAATATCAACTTATGATTTATACATTACTAACACCTAGAAGGTCCACAATTATGGTGCTAAAAATTATGGGGTGTTAGAGGTATAATCACTGAGAAAGGGGGGCTGAATCAATGAGCCCAGATAATCCAAATTTAATTTCAATACTTTTAAAATCTTAATAAATTACCACAAGTATTAATGAAGCTTACACATCATTTATAGCAATGAATAATAGAGAAAATGCAAGATCAAGCATACAACACATGACATATGTGGGAAACCCTGTTGGGGGTGAAAACTCACTAGAACTTATAATTGGACTATTGTCCTATAATAAAAATAAAAAATTTAGACTAGATACAATTGATCAAGGAAATACCATACCTTATTTTAGTGAGACTTCAATCCCATGAGGAGATACTACACTTGTCTAGTTGAGCTACCACAACAACTAGACCTTTAACAAGTTTTACCTTGAAAGGAGGATACAACCCCCTAGATATTGAGAAATGATAACACCTGTGAATAAAACATATCCTAAACATTAATTTCCTACCAATATTACGGAGATACAAACCATATCATCTTTATTCAACTCTGCACACACACTCTGATCTTCACACAGACATCATCTATCTTTCGCTTACCTCAACCTATAAGAGCATTATTATAACATTAGAAATATGACCTATAGGTCATACACACAATTATTAATATAATATATTCATAAATTCATCTACTAGGCATATTCACTCTCTTATCTTCTTCACTTCATCAAATATTTTTCTCACACACACACCTTTCATAGGTCTCTCAAGTCTAGAAATTAACATCTTTGATTTCACTATTTATATAGCATTCATGATTATCACCATATTGGTCAAAAATTATCCATGCCTTATCCCTTAAGGATTATCTTAAGAAACAACTCAACACCATCCTCATAGGTTTTCCATAGCATCCATGGGTCACCCTTAAGAAACTACACCTTTCAATTAGGCCCTTGTAGCCCTTATAGGTCTCATGAAGACTCATTCACTCCTTTAGCACTCAATAAAGAAAAAAATAACACATTACCACTTAAAAATGTATATATCCACTCTATATGACCCTTTTTACTTCCTCAAATGATCATATTCAACTCTGCTCACCTCTGTGTATGATTAATTTGCTCAAACATTGACCTGGTGTGCATGAACATCATGAAAAAACACATAGTCAAATTCTAAGAATGTGTTCATATAACATATCAATTATTAAGACCCCAAAATACCATATAAATCATCCACAATTATTCCAAAATACTTTCCAATATATAGGACATTATAAAACATCTAAAAATCATCAAAACAAGCACACATATCTTTCCTGGGTTACTTGTAGAACATAGTCAAACACATAGTCAACTTTGGAGATCAATATATTTGAATGTACATATATTAATACATTATAAATAGGTTCACTATATGTTACATGGAGTCTCCTTAAACTTTTATTTTTATATCACCTTCAAATTCATCCTGGATCAAAAGTTATGGATAAAATACAAAGCACTAGTTTTCTCTTTGTAAAATTCAAATATTTAAATGCCAATGTTCACAGTTAAATATTGAACACTATGCTATCATTTTGTGTCCTCACTACTTATATTAATAATAAAACATATATATTATTGTAAGTAAATTATTATTTAATGATTATAAACTTCAAAAAGGTTGACCACTTTGACTCTACTTGTGCCGTCAATCTTAATTGCACGATTAAATATGAACCATTAGATCCTTATTCTTTACATTTGCTCAGTGTTAAACCTCAAACTCTTCTTACCATCTCCCTAATTCCTGACATATTGGAGAAAATTTTCTTCATCGATCTCCTTGTGAGTTTATTTAACTTTACCTTGTGCAAAATTGGCTATGGGCACCATTGCAATTTATCTGAGAAGCCAACTTTGAACAGATATATCTTTTATTGTGCTCAAAGGCATACTCTCAAATTTACAACAAATTATATTCATTAATATGGGAATCCAAACATGTATCAACCTACTCATAAAACCTTTATACATTTGAGATATAGCTCCATTTATCTACTTACTCAGATTTTTCTGCCAAAGAGCCAACTACATCAAGAACTACTTGGAAGGCCAACTTTGCATATGCATATCTTTTGATGCACTTTTTTACATGACTTAAAATTTATCGCATATCAACTAGGAAAAAAACTAAACAAACCCATATGATTTTTTTTATAACCTTCATGCATGAAAAATATAACACCATCAAAATTCCTACCCATATTTTCTTACCAAACTACAAATTTAGCTAAGCATGGAAAAACATTATCAAAATGCCTAGGAGCCCAAATTTACACATGCATATCTTATGTTCTAATTTTTTGAATTACCTTAATTTTATTTCATAGAAACTAGGCACAAATTTTATCATAAACATATGACCAACTCCCCTTGACTCATCCACATGTGGCAATGGTTACATCAGCAAATTGCTTAGTTAAATTTTTGGCCACTAGACCCAAAATGTATAGATGAAAACAATGATCAACCAAATAAAATACAATAATACACACAAGCACTCAAATAATTATTAACTTATGATATTACCCATTTCATAACCTCAAATCACCATACTCATCTCTAAGCATTCCTAACCATGCCAAAACATAAGATCAACCAAGCCAACTTCAAGCATACTAGGACAAGCATACTACACACTTTGTCATTGTCACTTAGACTATCAAATAACTTCATCAAATCACTTGGAAACCTTCACGACATCACCGTGACATCATTTAAAATTATCCAATAATATTTCCCTTTGTCATTGATTTCAACATCCATCATGAAACAATATACAACTCACCTTCCTTCTCTCTTCAAACACACTCACAAAAGGAATCTTCTCCCTCTTTGACATAATGATAAAGTGGGCACCAAATTATCCTTAGGAACTTAAAAAACATAAATAAGATATGACCACCTTATAAATATGATACAAACTTCCCCTTACCTTGACCTCTTCTTGCCTTGACAAATTCCTCTTATTACATGCAAACACACTCTACAACTAAGCACTACAACCAATGAAGAAAGCACATACAAAATAAATGAAATTTGATGGAACTCACCAAGAAACATCTAAGAGGGATTCCCCTTAATATCTCTGAGCCATTGTACTTTTTGGTCATCTTTAGATCTCTACATACCATAAATAAGCACCACACAAGCTTACAAGCCTTCTATCTCAAGCAACCATAAGAACCATCAACATAACTTCATGCCACTCACCAAATAGGAAACATGTTCCAAACCACCCTGATAAATTTCCTTGAAACATACATACCTTTCACTTTTATAGAAACTAAATAAGAATCACTCTTCTTCTTACTAGGCCTGTTTAGTCTCCTTTTAGCCCTACCTAAAACTTGTAGAGCCCATAATTTTCAATAGACACATTCAAGACCTAAAACTCCATATTTAGAGCACTCTCATATGACCCCTAAAGCACACCACTTTTAAACAACTAGCTCATTCTCTGCAATATACTTCCTTCACAAATCAACTTGCTAATTAGGCCTCCATCTTGACAAAAACATGAATAATTTGAAAACTACAAACCTTTAGATCTATGTGAAGCTTGATTTGAAAACCCTTGGCCCATTCAATCAATTAAGAATCCTTAGTTCTCATCTCATAAGAAAAACCACTTTTCTAGAATAGCCCAAAACCCTAGAATCTTAAAATAAAAAAGGTCAACAAACCTCTTTCTATTAAACATCCACCTTTGAAACTTCTTGCACACTTGGAGATAAAAACCACACACTTCTAGACCAATATTTGAGTCTTAAAACCTTTGGTAACCTTGACTTTATATATCATGTATTCAATCTTTCCATGTAAAAAAATCATCTTGACAACTCAAAAATTCTCCTTTTCTAACTAAAAACCTTTAATTTGACCCTACACTATAGATCTAACTAAAAAACACCCAACTCTTGCCTTCTAGAACCTTCTAAAAAAATACCATGATAACACTTGCTTCTCTACTGAAAGGAGTCTCTTAGGAAGCATAGATAGAGACCTCCTTTACTTCACAATGTTTTAGAACAATGTGAAACTATGATTTATCCACAACTCCTCATATTCCTTCTCCACCTTGGTCATCTGATACTTATAGTTCTTCTTATTCTTAGGCTTAAAAAAATCAACAAGCTCACCCACTATAATATACTCTTTTTCTTCTAAGATTGAATTGACAACACAAGGAGATAACAAAGATTCATGACATACCTTTTCATCTAAAAAATCCATCTTGTAGTTTAGAAATACATTACTAGGCACTAACAACTAATGTTATTTACATGATACTTACTCAATAACAACATGATGTTCACTTGGATCCATACATACCTCAGAACTAGACTCAACCAACACCTTGGTCTTCTTGTTAAGCTTGGTCTCTTTATTTATAATATGAGTAGACAATGAGAGCACTTGGCACTCTTAAACTTTTGTATCATTCTCCACCATATAAAATAGAACACTTGGATCTATAGACTCATCATGACTCAAACTTACCACTTTTATTCTCCATGTTTTAACCTACCTTCTTCCTTGTACTCTAGGAGCTTGATTGAACCTATTTTAACTTGTGGGCCTTTGCTTGTATAACCTAGTAATGTGATAAACTTGTTCATTGTTATAGTCAACCATTATTCTTGAAGTGAACTCAACTTGCCCTACCTAATATGGACAAAATATTTTAATGTGTGTTATGTCATAACAACTAAAGCAAACTCTTTCTTTTGAAGAAGACTCACCTTGCCTAACCTTATTTGGACACTGCTTAACAAAGTGTCCCTCATTAAGAAAATTGAAGCACTTAACTTTATTCACACCTTTTGACTGATGAACCCCATCATAGCTCCATGCAAACTCATTTCTAATAGGTCTCTTACATTCTTTAGCTCTATTTCCAAAATAATTATATGTGTAACAATAACCATTGAAACTTGCATACTTTATGGCATTTGGCTATCTAATCTAATTTATCTTCAAGGTATGATTGTATTTTTTTACATTAGTCTTCATCTTGTCATGAGTTACATTCTCTGGTCTTATTTATATCCAAGACTAGTTCTATTACTTACATGCTTTTGATCATTAAGAATATTGTCTAGATCACTTGATCTCTTTTCAAATCTCACAAATGACTTTACCTTACTAGATGTCTTCTCTAACTCATCTTTTAAAGATTCATTTTCAATTACATACCTTAAACATTCATCTTATTTAGCTTTTAGACTTGTAGATAGGATTTCCAATTTACAACTAATATTCTTGACCATATCTTCATGCTCCTTGGCATCTTCATTCATTCTTGCTTCAAATACACTGAATTGCTCTACATAGTCCATGATTTGTGACTTCATATTCTTATTAATATTCTTATCAATCTTCATTTCTTCAAGAGAATTCATCAATTCAATCTCACAATCCACCTCATCTTTATCATCATCTAAATCACTCCAAGTAAACTCCTTTTGATATGAGCAAATTCCTTCCTCATCCATGAAGATGGCTTCATCTTTAATAGGACCATCATCTTCATGATCATACTCTGAGTCATTGTCTTCACACTCATATAATGAGCTGCAATCTTTAATAGTGTAGAGACTCTTCTTATTCTTGAAGGACTTCTCATTTTTATTATACTTTCTAAATTCTTTATCCCTGTATGTCTTCTTATCTTGATCTTGGTCTTCACATGTTATTCATCATCATGCTTATGAGGTAACTTTCTATCAAAATGTCCTACCTCTCCAAAATCAAATAATTTGAAGGGTAGTTTACCATTATACTTTTCTGAACCTATTTTCAATCTCCTTGTAAATAAAGCAATTAGTTCATCCTCATCAATATCATAAATTTCATCCTCCTTGGGTTTCTTACTTTGGAACTTCTTCTTTAGCTTCATTTATGTCTTGAATGTTGCTTCCTTCTTTAGTGGTATATCATCATTTACTCTCATATCATAGGTAGTAAGGGTGGCATTCAATTGATCCATATTCAACTAAGTAAAATCATGACTTTTTTATATAGTAAATACTTTTGGATAGAACTTGAGAAATAGAGACCTTAATACCTTTTGAATTATATTAGCCTCTTTAAGGTTCTCTCTAAGACCTTTGATGATGTTCACAATCTCATCAATGCTCTACATTAAATATGTCACATAATCTTCTTCCTTCATCTTAAGACTCTCAAATTATCTTCAATGAGTCTACAACTTTGCCATCTTAACCTTTGAATCTCCTTCATAAATGATCTACAATTTGTCCCATATCTCTTTATCAGATTTAAAATAGATTATCTTGGTGAACGTGGTCTAGTAATGGAATTCATTGCCTTAAAATTATTCTTGAATAGATTATTTTCTATAACACTAGATGGAGGAGTAGTAGGAGCAACATAACCATCCCAAATAGATTTCCATACATCAAAACCTAGGGACCTAATATATGGCCTCATCCTTGTACTCTAAAAAGCATAATTGGATCCATTAAACATAGTTTCTTGCTTAGTAGATAAACCTCATTGCATTTGATGACTACCCATATTATACCTTGGATCATGTTCAAGCTATCAAGCCTTTACCAAAGGATTAGCTTTGATACCAATTATTAGAGGTACAATCATTAAGAGGAGGGGTGAATCAATGAGCCTAGATAATCTAACTTTAATTTAAATCCTTTTAAACTTTTAAATTAATTATCACAATCATCCATGAAGCATACACATCATTCATAGTAATGAACAAGAGTGACAATGCAAGATCATGCACATAACACATGACATATGTGGAAAATCCTCTTGGGGGAGAAAACCCACTAGAACCTACAATTGGACTACTATCTTATAATAAAAAGAACCAATTTAGGCTAGCTATAACTAATCAAGGAACTACCATCCCTTATTTTAGTGGGACTTTAATTCCACAAGGAGCTATTATACCTATCTAACTAAGCTACCACAACAACTAGACTTTATCAAGTTTCACCTTGCAAGGAGGATATAACCCCTTATATGTTGAGAAATCACAAGAACACCTATGAATATAACATCTCCTAAACATTGATTTCTTTCCAATCTGATGGAGATACAAAGTATATTAGTGTTATTTAACTCTACACACATACTTTGGTCTTCACACATACATCATCTATCTTTCACTCACCCTCAACATAGAAGAGCACTATTCTAACATCATAAATATGACCTATAAGTCATACACATAGTCCTTAATATTCTCTACTCATAAACCCATCCATTGGGCACACTCACTCTCTTCCATTATTCACTTCAATGAATATTATTCTCACACACACCTCTCATAAGTATTTCAAGTCTAGAAATCAACATCTTTGATTTCACTATTTATAGAGCATTCATGATTATCACCATCTTAGTCAGCCACTAATCATGCCTTATCCCTTAAGTATTTTATCACATTGAGATACAACTTAATTCCATCCTCATAATTTGTCCATATCATTCATGGGTCACCCTTAAGCAACTACACCTTTCAATTAGGACCTTGTATCCCTTATAGGTCTCATGGAGACCCATTCACTCCTTTATCACTCCATCGATAAAAAAAAAATAACACAAGACCACTTATAAATGTATATTTCAACTCCACATGATCCCTTAAACTTCCTTAAATGATCAAAATCAACTTTTCTCACCTCTACATATGATCAATCTACTCAAACACTGACTTGGTGCACAAGAACATCATAAACAAATACATAGTCAACTTATTGTGAACTAAAAATTTGACTAAGAAGAGGAGGTTAGTATTGTGTTAGTATATGAAATAAAATAAAAAACACACTAAACTAATATCTTCATGCCTAGTGACTAGGGTGAGCTTAGTAAATAAATACAAATGAATAAAGCATAACTAAAATGCAAAAAAACACACATTCCTTACCTTTCTTGATGCTCCAAGAGTATTATTTGATTGTATTGTTCGGTTTGTGGTCATGAAGTCTTTGTCAATAGAAGATTGGATATCCTCCACCTCTCCTTGGCACCTTTGGCTTTGGATTGGAATTAATTTTCCATGGTAACACTAGTTTACATGAAGCTTTTATAACCAATCCTGCATTATAACTTTGCACAAATTAAGCTTAGAAATGATGTTCATGGCCTCTCTATTTATAGATTTTTGAGATTGATCAGAATCAACTTGAACCATCCATCCTAAGATGAAGATGTGTGTTTACAAATTAATTCATTTTTTTATAATTAAGTTTATAATTATCCTCATCATGACATTAGAAAAAGGGGCAATTAAGAGGCATGGAGGGCATTGATGAGGCATGGAGGGCATGAATCCTGATATTTGTGGCATTTATGGCCTAGGGATGTCTTCCCAAGAAATGAGGTCACTTGATGAGGTAGATATTCAATATTCATTTCCAAAACAAATTATTCAACAAGTTTCCATGGAATTCTTGATTAGGCTCTAATTTGGTTTAATTAGCTCTTAAGCATGTTTAAGCACTTTGTGCATAAATTACTCAAATTGATCAAAATGTCTTATTATTGGTCCAAAATTTGATTGGATTAGAATTAGAATGTGATGTCAGATGTGTTGGATCTGTCATTTAAGATGTTACTAATATCAAATTACAAAGGCATGTGTCTTGTGCAAGAGATTTGATAGGAAAGAACAATCCAGAGCATCTAGGTGCAAAATTGATATTTTTACTTGAAATGAACTGATCAAAGTTAGTCAGCCCATAAATTACACTGCCCCATTTAATAATACTCTAGCCAAAATTAGCACTTAAATATGTTAGTTTCACATATTTTATCATGCTTTAGTATTTTTAGGCCAAATTGTGCACTTTAGGTAGAAATTAATCAAAATCCTAGTTGGAGGTTAATTGTGCCTAGATTTAGGTGTCTACAGTTTGCCTCTATTTAGGAAGGCATTGCAAACTATAAGCATAGTAACATCTTCTCAAAGAATGAAAATGTCTTGTATGCCTACAACTACAATGATGATAAACTAACTATATGATGCCCCTTTGAGGGAATGGTTGCCACAAACAAGTTGGCAAATGGTCCCTTGAAAAGAAGTGAAATGAGGGGACCGAAGAAAGGAAAGATGATGGGGGGAAAACACAATGATATTGAAAAAGTAGTCAAAATCACCAAGAATGCAAGTGGAACAGTGTACAATGGTTTGCCCAAAGGTGGTTATAAGCATTGTACCTTGATAGTAGAAACGTGGTTTGATAACATAATGATTTTACCAAAGGTGGTTATAATCATTGAGAAGATGGGGTTATCCTAGTTAGGACAGACAAACAAGATAATAAAAAACCCCTGTATAGGCAAAAAAATTAAAGTGGTGACAACATAATGATTTTTCCAAAGGTTGTTATAATCATTGAGAAATGCAAGTGGGATGGTGTACAATGGTTTGCCTAAAGGTGGTTATAAGCATTATACCTTGATAGTGGCAACATGGTATGATAACACAATAATTTTTCCAAAAGTGGTTATAATCATTGAGAAGATGGAGCTGCCCTAGTTAAGATAGACTAACAAGATAACAACATGCCCTTGTATGGTTAAAAAAAGTAAAGTGGTGACAAAATAATGATTTGCCTAAAGGTGGTTATAATCATTGAGAAATGTAGGTGGGATGGTGTGCAATGATTTTCCTACAGGTAGTTATAATCATTGGAAACTAATTATGGGAAACATGACAAAATTGGCTGAAGATGATGATAACTTAACATAGAGGGTAATTATGAATTGGAACAACCTACTAGTAGGAAGATGCTCATATGAACTAATAAAGATGGAATTTTTTTAAGGTTAGTTACTTTGTTTGGGATATGATTAGGATTGAATCAAGATGTTGATGTCGAAGAGATGTTAATGCCACCATTGTTGAATAGACTTATTGAATTTGAGGTTTGTTTTAGCATGTGTCAGTAGGCATCATGGTATAAAATCATGAGGACTTGGCTAATATATGCATGAGGACTGACTCCCATAATCCAATGGTAAGTATAAAATAATGCACTAATGATAGAAACCATGATGACAATATAAACATATGAATATGGATGGATTTGAGTATAAGTGTGGGCAAGGAATCACCTAATGAATGCACATAAAATGAATCAATGAAATAGTGCTAAAATAAAACAAACAAGTAGACAAACAAATAAACAACACAATAAAAGTCATATAAACATTGCCCCTAGAAAATAGGTGACAACTTAACAAATGAACAAAATAGGGGAATAAAAGAAAAGGAAGGGGTGGCCTATCTATCTCCATATGCACTAGGAAAGTGGAAACTACCTATATAGTTCCATATATGTAATTGTAGACACCTAAATCAGGCCACTGATAACCTCCAATCAGGGTTTTGGCCAATTTCCACCTAAAATACATAATTTGGCCTAAAAACACTAAAATATACTAAATGATGTGAAACTAACTTATTCAAGTGTTGATTTTGGCCAGGGTATCCCTAAATGGGGCAATGTAATTTATGGGATAGATAAATTTGATTAGTTCATTTTGAGTCAAAATGCCAAATTTGTCCCTGTGTGCTCTAGATTGCTCTTTCCTATCAAATCTTTTGCATAAGACATGTGCCTTCATTATTTGTTGTTGGTAACATCCTAAATGGGAATATGGTTCTAATGCATCTAATGTCACCTTCTAATTCTAATCCAGTCAAATTTTAGACCAATAACAAGACATTTTGATCAATTTGAGTAATTTATGCACAAAGTGTTTAATCATGCTTAAGAGCTAATTAACCCAAATCAAGGCCTAATTAATAATTCCATATAAACTTGTTGAATACTTATTTTTGGAAATGAATATTTAATATATTCATTATCAAGTGACCTCATTTCTTGAGAAGTCATCCTTAAGCCATAAATGCCACAAATATTAGGATTTATGTCCTCCATGCCTCATCAATGCCTTCCATGATGCCCTTATGCCTCTTAATTTCTACTTCTTCTAATGCCATGATGAGGATAATTACAAACTTAATTAAAAAAATTGAAATAATCCTCAACCACACATTTCAATCTTGAGATGGATGGTTCAGGTTGATTCTAATCAATCTCAAAAATCTATAAATAGAGAGGCCATAAACATTATTTTTAAGCTTAATTTGTGCAAAGTTATAAAGCAGGATTGGTTCCAAAAGATTTAAACAACTAATGTTACCATGCCAAATTGATGCCAAGCCAAGCCAATCCACAAGCCAAAGGTGCAAAAGAGAAGAGGAGATAGCCAAGCCTCCTTTGACAAAGATTTCATGAGCACAAGTTGAGCAAGCCACTACTAAAAAGACATTTGGAGCATCCAAGGAAGGTGAAGGAATTCTTGTATTTGATTCCTTGATTTTTAGTTGTGCTTTTCATTTGTATTTGTTAACTCAGCTCTCCCTAGTGTCTAGTCCTATATATGTTATGCTATTAGTGTATTTGTTTCATTTTGTTTTCATTTTGGAACTTACACCATACTAACCATACTCTCTTGAGTCAAATTCCTAGATCACATAATGGCACGCCCAATGGCACTAGATGCATCTCACACCTAAAGGAAATAATTTTGAAACTCTAAAATATTTATTTGAGCCTTTAAAACTCTTGTAAATTGATTTTTTAACTTTTTTTTGCCATTTTTGGTTACCATAGTTTTACACGGTAACTGACATCAATAGGAAATACTGACATCAGTTACTTGACTTAGTCGATGTCAATCAACAAAATTTAAATCAGTTACATCAGTTAGCTAGAGTAACTAATGTCGGTGGTAATAACTGATGTCGGTCACTATGTTTTTTCAAAAACATAGACCCAAGAGCTACTTTTCCAAAGTTTATTGTTTCAAACTCAAAAGAGCTTCAAAGCTAAAAGACATGTTAACAATTTTACTACAGGACCAAGTTTAAAGTTTGCTCAAAACATGTTTAAATCACCTTTGCATGATTAAAAATTGATTAATAACCTTGTTTTGGATGTTTAACAAAGAATTTAGATGTTTTGGTGAATATTTTCAAAGTTTGCAACTAAGAGCAAGGGGTCAAATGAACACCATGAAACATTTTATTTGGGCTTAAAATTGAACACACTTGTCAATTTTTGTTTACAATAATTGTTTAATTAGATTTTGTTTGGTAAAAAAAGGAATTTTACGTGTGTGTTCTTCCATTTGTCCCTTATAGGGAACCCTTAGAATTAAAAGCACCATTACATTACAAGTATCCTAGTCCAAGGCTTAGAAATAAAGTCATCTAAAGAACTCCCCAAAAACTCATCAAAGTTTGGGTGATCTTGAAAACAACCCTAAAGTATATCTATTTTATTCTTTATTTATTTTTATGCATCTTGGCTTGTGAGGGGGACTTCATCACCTCTCAAAAGTTCTTTAGGGAAGATTTGACCTTGGGTTTCATCTCCTAACATTGACTTTATTTGGCTCCTTTGGAGTTTCACATGGGACATAGTGGCACTTTGGACATCACACTATGTTGAACGAATAACAAGATGTAGTGGTTACAAAAAGGACTAGACTTTTTTACAACAAGCCAAGTGATATACACCCAAAATTCATAATTTTATTTTGCATTGTTTGGCATGAAAGTCATTTTGTAATTGATTCCCCTAGATCATTCAGAAACTTGATAGATTTTAGACAAATCCCCACTTGCTACAAAAGTATGTTGATGCAAGGTGCACCTCAAGGTCCATGTCATAGCACATTAATTTAAGAGAAGGGGGGTATAAAAACCCTACTATATGATGCAAATTTACTTTTATATGAACACTTAATATCCTCTCAAATGACATATATTGATGGAATCCAATAATACCAAACAACCTTGTCAGTTTAGGATCTAAGGGTGATTAATTAGTTGGTCTTGTCCTAGATTAAAGTCTTATTTGGAGTCAAAAATTGGTGTAAACAAACAATATTAAAACAAACAAATTTTCCAAATTTTCCTTTGAATAAAGAGTCATTATGCTGCCTACGTGAGATCATCAATTTGCCTTGTTCAAAAGTTTATCAAAATCTTGAGATTCATATCATCCACTTTGGTGTAGTTATGCTACCCAATTGAGTCTAGACCTTTACCAACATTGTTTAAGTCCTTCAATTGTAATATAAATTTATAATTACACCTTTACAAGTTCATAGGGTTGATGTGTTAAGTGGGTTCTCCATTTACACTAAACTTGAAGGAACTTAGGTTTAATTTTCAATTTGGGTTGAAGGCTATTTAAGACTCATAATCATTATCATCACTTCATAGACTTAAGCCATTTTGTGCTAAACACTTGCATTTTAAGTTTGTACACCACAACATTTTGAGTCAAGAAAAGTATTGGTAAGCTATCAAAATTGTGGAAAATTGTCTTTGCCTTAGAGAGTTTTGAAACAAACTTTTTTTAATCACACCATTCAGGTAGTATAACACCATTATGCTACCCAGAACATTTCAAATATTATTTCATAGACCTTCTTACGTAGATTTTTAAATTTGTTCTTACAAAATTAGACTAATCCAAGTATAATTTTGTGATACTTTTTTTAAAACATTGTTATAATATTCACCTTTTTCTAGATTGTTTGTTTAAAAAACCAAGTTTTATACCATTTTTTGTGAGAAATATAAACTATTCCTAAAGTGCCTTTTGTTTCATACCTTATACCTAGTTAATCAAGTTCATGACCAAGAATCAAATTCCTAGTGTTTGTTAGAAGTGTTTCAAATCCATTAGATTAAATCTTTCATCTATTTTGAAAGTCTAGCTTTTAACACCATTTGTCCAAAAGTCCTAGTGCATGCCTTGTTTGAGCCTAGCTTTTGACACTGTGTTTGGCCAAAAGACCTAACAACTTTTAAATTCCTATATTAGACTGATTTGAAACACTTTGACCATAGAGATTGGCATTTTGATTTTTGGTCCATTTACTTGCTTACCTTTGTGTGAATGGTAAAATGTTAGATACTTTATGCTAACTTGTTTCCTCACAAATCTTGCATAAACCTTTTGATCCTTTTAAAAAATCTAGACCAAGTTGAAGGCATCATTTGTTTTAGATTCTATCCTTTTTAGAGTTTTTAGAAATCTTTGACCTTTTATCACAAAGCATTGACTATGGATCCCAACATGTATTCCTACACTTGTAGTGGACTCATGTACAATCTAGGGATTAGTAATGTAATTACATAGGAAGAAATGGTGAAAGACCCCTATAAAAATAATATTTCTTATGAGATGGATTCTTATCCCTCTTATAATACTCAATCAAATGCACAAAGCCAAGATCAATTAGCTAACTATCTGGTTAACACACTGCCTTATTCAAAATAGGACCAAGAACAAACCATGCAATATCTAACTACAATACCCATAGTGGATGAGTCAGTTCTTCAATAGTCATACTCTACCAATATAGCCTCCACGTATGATCCATTTTTGTTTGAGTGACATTTATTAGAGAACAAAGATGAGATTTTGGTTAGAGCCATAGAGGTAGGGTCCAAGTTTTCGATAGACTTCCCCCATGAAAATTTACCAAGTCTAGTAAGAGTGCCCCATAATATCATTTACAATCAATAGGCCTCCTCTAGAAATCTTATGGATCTAGTCTAAACAATGTATCAAGACCCTAATATATCTAATCGAGGCAAAAACATCATAGAAGATCACTTTAACTAAATACAAAATACCTGAATTTAGCATGTGATTTCAATCAAATGAACATGGTGAGTAAGCCTCTTATTAACCTAGTTCATTCAATAGTCATGTTGATAGAGTTAACTAGATAAGAGAATATGAGTTCTAACCCATTTATACAAACTACTTTGATAGATAACTTGATGCATATGCTAGTTATTGAAGAAGTGTCTTAAGCCTCTACACTACATAGTGAGCCAAACATAGTGGATAATGTGCAAAAAATGTCTAATCTTGATCAAAGTGGTACTAACACACAAACAAATAGCCAATAACATGTGCCTATAGTTAATCTCATGAGCAGATCATCATACCAAGGAATAGGAGTTTTTTCACCCCAACCTCAACTAGCTACTTCCTCAAGTGTACAACCTATGGGATCAAGTAATCAAATAATGGCTAATGTTACATCTCAATGATGGATTCCATGAACCCTACTCCTCCTAAATAAGTAACAAGTAGTATTCCATAATAGTAGACACAACCTAGTGTGTTAACACAACATAGGATAAATACATTACCAACTCAATCAGGGGAAACTAATGTTCCACCTCACTAGGTAATGACAAACATACCTATTCAGTTACATACTAGTATACCAATTCAAAACCAAGCAATGATTAGTCAAAATCATGTAAATATTATTCAGTGATAGATGTTGAATCTGAAACCTATTCTCACTTCTTCTCAGGGATTCATGCAACAAGGAGGTCCCCATGTTTCTCAAGTACCTACTAGACAACTAATGGTTCAAAATGTGCCACAAATTTAGAGATAGGGCCTTGGTCCACAATTTTCCACTCAACAAGGTTTGATTAGTCGGTATTATGTGTCTTTTCAACCATAACAGACATATTATAGTTATATCCCTCCATCCCATCCACAAAACCCTCTAAGTCAAACCTTTATCACCAACACAAACCAGAATACCCCATAACCAAATGTACAATTTCATGTACATCCTAACCATGTATGCATATTCTTGGTCCATTCCCCAACCAAGCTAATATATCTCAATAGGTGGCTCCATCATACATTGGTCAAAGTGTCCCACTTGTGACCTCTCAGCCATTTACCCAAATCAATGTTCTCCCTCAAACCAATATCCCTTATAGTTTCCTATCCCAAGAATTACAACAAATGAAGGATGAAATCATTGTTATTCAAGTGGAGAAATGGACTAAATTTTTTAAATTAGATGACATGTGTTCCTTTCCATTTAACATAGAGTATTTGTAGATACCATTTTCTCTAGGATATGAACCACCTAAATTTGATAAATACAAAGAGAAAGGTGACCCTAAGGCTCATTTGACCGATTTCTTTATCACATGGCAAATAGTGGTATATAGTGACATATACATTTTGTTTTTATTTCTAAGGAGCTTGGTTGGACAAGCCTTGGATTGGTTTTAAAAGTTTCCCAAGAATTTAGTAACAGACTTTGATGAGCTTTTTGATAAATTTGTGTAGCACTTTTCCTACAATCTTGAACATGAGATTTTCTTAGTGGACTTGACACAAGTAAAGAAAAAAGTTGGGGAGGGTTTTGCAAGTTATTTACATTGATGGAGAGCCCTGGCAAGCCATTTCACCTATAGTTTACCAGATACACAATTAGCTACTATATTTACCAAAAATTTGCATAATGAGATAGCTTACCATCTGAAGTTACAATGTGCACATACATTCCAAGAGATCATTGATAAAGGTTTGTTGATCAAGTAGGTGCTCATTAATAAAAGAGTCATTAAACTCAATTCTACCAATAAAGGAAATGGCCAACAACAACATCATGTTCAAGAACCCATAATGCAACTGACATAGGCCAATAACCAAGAAAGATTGAAGCAATTAAATTGAAATAAGAATGTTGTGGGAAATGGAGTAACTGAATCTCATCATGTGCAAACTATGCAAGACTCATTCACACCACATTTCTATCTTACACCTACCCAGTAACCTCCCTAGCCAAGATTTCAAGTACATCAACCAAAACTTGTAAAACAAATATAATAACCTTTATCATTACAAACCCCTCCTCTTAAGAGAATTGTGCCTACACGTCATGTCTTTAGTGACCTAGGAGATCCCATTGAATCTATATTTCACAATATTTCTACCACTAATCTAATTAGTTGGCCTATACCAAAGAATTATCTACAAGGCATTCTTTACCCTAATTGGTATCATGAAAATGAATTTTGTGACTATCATCAGGTCAATGGGCATAATCTATGAAGATGTGTCCAAATCAAGCATTTAATTGAGAATATGCTAGAGAACAAGGAAATAACATTGGATAATGGTGACTCCACTTCTAATCAGACTCTAGGGATTTATCAAAACCCCTTTCCCTGACATAACAATTAGTAATAATAAAATAATCATCAATAACAATAATAACAATGGCCAGTGTAACAATAAAATCAATAGTATCAAAATCAAAGGTTAAACTAGTAGAATCGATAAAATCAATAGTAAAACCCAAAATGATAGAAAAATAGACAAAACCAAGGTTATAATGGTAATAATAAACAAACTTACCATGCATTTGCATATGAATACAATAGGGTTATAGGTCATATTGTAGGGGGTAGCATTAATACCAACTCCATTAATCCCAAACCAAAAAATAATCAACCTAGACCATTGCTAAACAATAATATTCAACCAAATTACATGGATAATCCTTCTTTGACTTGGGAGTACATACAAACAAGCTAAAAAAATTGGACTTCTACTTTTGGATCTTATAGCAACAACTCATTCCTACCATGTGACCACATGCAAGTGCACTGACAACCAAGACTTGTCCTATCTAGTCCCACACCATTTCTAATAGTAGCTAGCAATAATGGTCTAGTATTTAATTCCAATTGTGTAATCACAACTCAGAGGTCAAAGATTACTATCCCAGGCCCACAACCATTTGCCACTTTTCTTATCATCCAACCAACTGTTCAGTCTTGAAATAAACCATTCATTATTGACCAAGACAAGAAGTTTGATATTGTGGAATAATTACAAAAGACACTAGCACAAATTTCTATTTTAGATTTATTGTGAACATCAATAATCCACAAAAAAAATTTGAATGAGTTTTTGACCCAATCCACTATTGCTAGTGACATATCCCCTAATAAATTTCAAGCTTTGGTTGGACACCTAGCTCTATCCCAACAAGTCACATTCAACCAAAGCAATATGTCTTCCCTTGGTCTGCTCCATAATAATCCATTATACATAGAAGTTTATATAAGATGGCATAAAGTGAAATGTGCCCTTATAGACAATGGATCTAGCCTCAACATAGTGTCTCTCAAGCTCATCAAACATCTTGGGTACACAATGATATATTTCTAGCAAAAAATAATAACTATCAAAGCCTATGATAATCAAGAAAGAGAATCACAAGGCACCATCAATTTTCCAATTATCATTGGGCCTTTGAACCATGATACACTTTGCTATGTGCTTGATCTAGAGTTATCATACATCATACTTATAGGTTGACCTTAGTTACATGAAATTTATGCAGTTTCATCAATGCTGTACCAATGTATTAAGTCTTCCCACTGAGGGATGGAAGTAATGTTCCAAGATATTTACACCCATATGAACATTGTAAGCATATTGAGGCTAAATTTCAAAGCTATAATTATCATTATGGTATGAATCCAAGTTCCAATTAGGATAAAGGAAAGGCTATATTTATTGATCCTTCACCCAATAATTATATGATTCCTAATACCTTGGATTCCCTTTCTGACATGCCACCTCTTGAAGCTTCCAATCATTTCACCATTTTAGATAATAAACCAGGAGAATATGTGACCCACGATACATTTCATATTGCCAATCTTCCTCAAAATCCAAAAACCTTTAGGTGACCTAAATTCACCCCACATAAGCATTGGAAACAAAAGAACAAAGATACAAGACCTACCACCTTTGTACTAGCATTTGGCCTAGAACCTGACCCTATTGAAGGAGATGAATCATGGTTATACAATGATAACTAGAATGATTTTTATAAAAGTGTAAAGTATCCTATTCCCAATAGTATCATGGAACATCATAAATATGAAAGAAGAGGCCTCAGACTGAATAAACAAGGAATCATTGAGCCAATTTCCATGATTAAGTATGAAAGACCTTATGGACTTAGATTTAAACCACCTAGGGGTAACCCCACATATCTTATTCAAACTCCATCACCAATGATTAGTGATGATGATGTGAATAATGAAATAGAGTTTGATCATAGTCTCACCTTTGATGACCTAGTTGAAACTTACCTATTTGATAATAATGCCATTTTTACCCTTACCTTGATCATTCATCATAACCCTTTACCATTATATTATCCCCAACTAATAGATTGGGACCAACAAGAATCTAGTTTGTCAATTGATGAGTTCTATAATGATGAGGAGTTTTTTGATTTCTTAGGCCTTAGAGACAATGTTCCATTAGGAGATCACAAATCAGGTTTCTCAATCACATTAGATTCTCCAGCCTATTTTGGAGAGCAAGTGAACACTCATAGCCAAAATAAAATAAGTAAAACATTGAGGTCCCAAAGTGAAAACCTCTTTGAGGAACTTTTTGACTAGGAAAAAAGTAAAGATAAAGGCCAGTCTAGTGGTGAAAACCTATTTCAGGTGCTATTAGATGGGGGTGTTCATTCTTCTTTAAATTTACACTAGGAGACCACCAATGATGAACTTGCTTGTAGATCTAAGTTTATATTTGATCAAAATTTTCAATAATTTATAACTATTTTTTTCACATGGATAGATCTCCCATTAGGGGATTTAGATTCATCATGCCTAGGAGAAGTTGAAGAGCAAGTCCTAACGAAGGATCCTAATATAGTTCAATAGGTCAAGTCATTGCCTACTATCCTAGAAGATGGTTTGACCCTTCTATTCAAAGATACAATAGAGGTAAACATCAAGACTTCATCAGAATTGAAATGGATAAAATTAGGTGCATCCCTCACTAAGGAGGAACATGACATATTAACAACTTTATTAAAATAATTTGTAGATATATTTGCATCCCACCTTGGTTCTGCACCACCTTGTGGTTAATCTTGATGCCAAATTGGTAAAAAAAGGATATGCAAGATGCATCCTTGCATTAGTAAATAAAGAGTTGGAAAAACTCTTAGAATCAAGATGTATTTGACCCATTGATTACTTAGAATGGATCTCTAATGTGGTACCTATTAGCAAAAAGATTGAAAGAATTAGAATTTTTACTAATTTTTGAGACATCAACAAAGCTTATCCTAAAGATGATTTTCAATTTCCTAATATCAACATGATCATCAATTTCATGATAGGTTATGAAATACTTTCACTCATGGATGGCTTTTCAGGATACAATCAGATCAAAATTGTGTTAGAATATTAGCATAAAACAATGTTCACCACTCTATGGGGAACATTTTGTGATTAGGTGATGCCATTTGGCATTAAGAATGATGGATCCACATATCAAAGGGCCATGACTATCATATTATATGATATTATCCATGATATTGTTGAAGACTATGTCGATGACATATTAAGAAAATCTAAAACTAGGTCTGACCATCCAACAATGTTATGCAAGATATTTGAAAGATTACGAGAGTAAAAAGTTAGACTCAATCTAAAAAAATGTGTGTTTGGTGTAGCTTCAATCAAATTACTTGGCTTCATCATGTATCATTAAGGTATTGAAGTTGATCTGGGTAAATTCCATGTTATAACCAAGATGCTACCACCAACCAATTTAAAGCAACTCTATAGCTTGCAGGGTAAGATCTAGTCAATTTGACACTTCATATCTCAATTAAAAGACAAGTGCCATCTATTTACACATATTTTAAAGAAAGGAGTCAAATTTCACTAGGATGATCACTGCCAAATAGCTTTTTAATAGATCAAAGACTATCTTATCAATCCACTTGTTTTATTGCCTCCTATGTTAAGAAAACCATTCTTGTTATACCTATCAACTACCGATCATGCCCTGGGGGCACTCTTGGCACAACATGATGACAATGGAAAGGAGCACATTGTGTACTACTTAAGATATACTTTGGTCACATAAGAACATAACTATGCACCTATTGAAAAAGCTTGTCTAACCATGGTTTTTGCAGCTCAAAAATTGCATCATTACATGTTGAATAATAAAACCATGGTCATTTCAAAAGTATATCCACTCAAGTATCTACTATCTAAAATAGATTTTCAAGGTAGAATGGTTAAATGGATCATGCTTCTTAGTGAGTTTGACATATAGTATGCCAATCAGAAGGCAATCAAAAGACAAGTTCTTATAGATCAACTTGTTGAAACACCTCTCATGGACACATAGCCACTCAAGTTTCAATTTCCTAATGAATCCATCATGACCATCATTGACATACCCCTTGAGGAGTAGCCTTGGAAGCTATATTTTTATGGTTCATTCACTACACATGGATCAAGATCAAGCCTATTATTTATTACACCATAGGGGTATTTAATCGCTAAATCATTTAGAATCAACTTTCCTTGTACAAACATGGTTGAGTATGAAGCACTTGTTATAGGACTTCATTAAGTAGTGTATTAGAATATATCTCATCTCCAAATTTATGGTGATTCTTAGTTAATCATCAATCAGGTTACAGATCATTTTTAGACCAAAGATGACAAGTTAGTTCCATATAAATCCATGGTCGACACTCTTAAACAAAAAATTACCAACATTCAATTTGAGCACATACCAAGGGCTAGTAATAAAACTACATATGTCATGGCTACTATTAGCTCTCTGATCTGACAAACAAATAAAGTTAGAAAGTATTAGTTCCTCATCTATAATTTATCAGCACTGGCTCATGAACCTTCAACTATTGTTATGATTTGTGATATTGTTGGTTCTAATTCTATCTGGTACTTAGATCTTTACAACTACCTTCATGACCAAGTTTTTCCACCTAGTCTTTCTCAAAAACAAACCAAAGCCTTTATTAATCATTCCACTCATTATACTCTAATTGGATCTACCCTTTACCATCATAGTTTTTATAGAAATCTTCTTTGTTGTTTAACTTTAGTAGAGTCTACATTAGAATTAAGATAAGTTTATGAAAGAGTATGTGGAGCCCATTCTAGTAGGGAAGTTCTATCCAAAAATCTCTTATATACTAGTTATTATTGGCCCATAATGGATGTAAATTCCACTACATATGTAAAGAAGTGTGACAAATGTCAATGAAATTCTAATCTAATTCATGTCCCATAAAAAAATCTAAAATTAATGTTAACACCATGGCCATTTTCTACATGGGGCCTTGACCTCATTGGGAAGATCAATCCCACCTCATCTAACGGCCATAAACATATCCTTACCACCAAAAAATATTTCACTAAGTGGGTTGAAGCTATACCCCTAACTTACGTGACTAGAAAGAAAATTTCCAAATTCATCTTCAACCATCTCATCTACCACTATGGTATCCCTTTTGACATTATATTTGATAATGGAGGATCATTTAAGAACAAGGATGTAGACCAGCTATGTACTAAATATAACATCACATAACATTTTTCTATAGCATATTACCCTCAAGGTAATGGTCAAGCTGAGGCATCTAATAAAACCATTATCAATATTCTCAAAAAGATTTTTAACGATGCCGATCATGATTGGCACTTCCAGATATTCCTTACCCTTTGGGCATACTATACCAATCATCATACCCCCATAGGAGCAACTCCATACTCACTTGTTTATGGTATTGAAGTCATCCTTCCCATTGAAGTTGAATTGCCTTCACAACATATCTCTTTCAAGCATGTCTTGGATCATGACTATCAAGTAGCTCACCTGTAAGAGCTAGACCTACTTGATGAGAAATGCACAATCACACTTAACAATCTTCAAACATATCAGAACTGACTCAAATGTCATTATAATCAACATGTTAAGTATAGAACATTTAAACTTGGCGATCTTGTTCTTAAATAAAACAAAAAGAATACCATAGCTAAGAAAAATCATAAGGGAAAATTCAAACCAAACTAGATAGGGCCTTTCATCATCACTACAAATTATGGATCAAGAGCATACATGTTTGCTACACTAGATGGAGAGGAACTTCTAGATTTGATGAATATTATTCACCTCAAATGATACTATGCTTGAGCACTAAGGTGTATTGTCTGTAAAGACTATTTTAATTATGCCTTTTTGTCATTAATCTTCTTTGTACAAATACCATCCTCTTCATTATATCCACTTTTAACTTCTGACCTATCAACCTAGTGTGTTCTAAAGCCTAGCCCATTTGACCTTGTTTTTTTCATCCATTACATATTTTTGGAATCAAGGTATCTGATTAGTTTCATCAGTTATTTTAAGAACTTATGATAGAGTTCATTTCTTAAGACAATGTGATAGAAGTTTCAACAATTGCATCCTTCATTTATTATTATTTCTTACCACCAGTCTTGCTACTAATTATAATCACCTTTTGTAAAATTAGTACCTTTGACCTATGATGTTGTGTCCTAGTTATAACCACCTATGGGAAAACTAGGGGCAACATTTAGCCTTGATGTACCAACTTACCACTTCCTATGCCATACTATGCCTTTTTAACAATTATGCCTATTTTTTTTGAATTGATTAATGCACTAGTCAAATCCCTCCATTGTAAAGGTGAAACTACAGTGACTTGAGGTTGTACTCTATAACTATGTAGGTAGTGCTCAATATTTGTTGAGGTCACCTTAGTCACCCTTTTCCCTATGATCTCACTATTTTTAAAGCAACCTAAGCCACACTCTCACCATTTTTTGAGCACCCTGATTCATGCTCTCATAGTTTTGTGAGCACCCTAATCCACACTCACTATTTTGTGAGCAACCTTAGTTTAAATGTTCTCACCATTTTGTGAGAACCCTAAGCCATGATCTCACTATTTTATGAGCAACCTTAGTTAAATGATCTCACTATTTTGTGAGCTTGAACCATTTAGTGTCTCATTATTTTTGATTGATTTGAGACACTCCAAAATGATTCTAAAAACATTTCTAAAATTGTTAGAAAAGAACAAAAACATTGACCACTTCTTTGCCTTAAGTATTATAGGAACCCTTACTAAGTTACAAGCAAATCACTTATCATTTAGTTTTCCCATCTTTTTTGGCCTTTTTCTCTCATGCACTTTCCATTTTTCAATACCATTCCTCTTCTTCTCTCTCTCACATCCATTCTATTTGTTTTCCTTAGTTATCACATTCTTCCCATTCCCTGGGAGAACTACATTTGGCCAAAAGTTTTTTATTGGATATTATATCCATGGAATTTGTAGGTAGCATCCACTTGCCAAGTGAATATGGAGACATCTCGACCACCCCCTTTCTTTTCTTCTATTCCCTCATTTTGTTCATTTGTTAAGTTGTCACCTATTTTATAGGGATAATGTTCATAGGGTTTCTATTGCATTTTTTATTTCTACTTATTTTATTTATTTACCTATCTATTTGTTTAATTTTAGCACTGTTACCTTGACTTAGTTTATGTGTGTTCATTGGGTGATTATTTTCCCACACTTACACTTGAATCCATCCCTATTTATATGTTTACATTGTTATCATGGTTTCTATCATTGGTGCATTGTTTTCTACTAAGTATTAGATTATGAGAGTCAGCCTCCATGCATATTTTGGCCATGTCTTTATAGTTTTCTATCATAAAGCCCACCATCACATGCTATAAAAAACCTTAGATTTAAGAAGTCTATTTAGTAATGGTAGCATCTCTTTAGTACCGATATCTTGATTCACTCCCTATCATATCCCAAATAGAGTAATTAACCACAAAAGAATTTAAACCTTTGTTAGTTCAAATGATCATCTCCCTACTAGTAGGTTATTTTAATTCATCATTAACTCTAATTTTATCATCATTATGATCATCTCCCTATCATATCCAAAATAGAGAGGCCATGAACATCATTTCTTAGCTTAATTTGTGCAAAGTTATAATACAGGATTGGTTCAAAAAGATTCAAGAAACTAGTTTTACCATGCCAAATTGATGCCAAGCCACAAGCCAAAGGTGCCAATGAGAAGAGGAGATAGAAAAGCCTCCTTTGATGAGGATTTCATGAGCACAAGCTAAGCAAGCCACTACTATAAAGACATTTGGAGCATCCAAGGAAGGTGAAGGAATTCTTGTATTTGATTCCTTAATTTTTAGTTATGTTTGTCATTTGTATTTGTTAACTAAGCTCTCCCTAGTGTCTAGGCCTAGAGATGTTATGATATTAATGTATTTTTTTCATTTTGTTTTCATTTTGGAATTAACACCATACTAACCATCCTCTCTTGAGTCAAATTCCTAGAGAATAATAATATCCAATAAAAAACTTCAAGCCAAATGTAGTTCTCCCAAGGAATGGGAAGAAAAATGATAACTGGTGAAAATAAATAGAATGGATGTGATAGAAGAATGGGAATAGTCTTGAAAAATGACAAGTGCATGAGAGAAAAGGCCAAAGAGGATGGGGAAAATAAATGACAAGTGGTTTTCTTGAAACTTAGTAAGGGTTCATAGAATCCTTAAGGCAAAGAATTGGTCTGTGTTTTTTTTGTTCTTTTCTAATAATTTTATAAATGTTTTTAGAATTTTTTGAAGTATCTCAACTTGATCAAGAATGATGAGACACTAAATGGTTCAAGCTCACAAAATGGCTATAGCATTCAAACTTAGGTTGCTCACAAAATGATGAGAGCATTCAAACTTAGGTTGCTTGCAAAATGGTGAGAATGTGGAAAGGGGGTGATTGAGCTAACCTCAAAAAGTATTGAGTGTTGCCTACATAGTCTCAGAGTAGGACCTCAAGTCACTATAGTTTCACCCTACAATCAAGGAATTTGACTAGTTTAGTTGTCAATTAAAAAAAACAAGCATAGTTGGTAAAAAGGCACAACATGGCATAAGAAGTAACAAGTTGGTACGTCAAGGCTTAATAACTAATTGTTTCCCCTAGTTTATCTATAGGTAGTTATAACTAGGACACAATGTCATAGATCAATGTTACTGATTTGTCCAAAGGCAATTATAATTAGTAGCAAAATCAGTGATAAGAAATGAATAACAAAAAAAGGGTGCAATTGCCAAAACCTCTATCACACTACTCCAAAATATGATCTCTATCTAAAGTACTTAAACCAAATAATGAAACTAATCAGATTCCTTGATGCTAAAAATGCATAATGAATGGCAAAAACTAAGGTCAAATGGGCTAGGATTTAGAACACACTGGGTTGATAGATCAAAAATGTAAAGTGGATATAGCTAAGAGGATAGATAAGAATGATATTTGTACAAAGAAGAATAGTGATAAAATGGCATAACTAAAATGGTCCTTATAGATAATACACCTTAACACTCAAGCATAGTACCACTTAAGGTGAATAATATTCATTAGCTTAAGAAGTTCATCTCCATTTGGTATGGCAAGCCTATATGCTCTTGATCTATAATTTGTAGTAATGATGAAAAGCCCTATCCCATTTGGTTTGAATTTTCCTTTATGTTTCTTTTTAACTATGGTATTCTTCAAGAATAAGATCACCAAGTTCAAATGTTCTATACTTGACACATTGATTGTAGTGGCCTTTGAGTCAGTTTCAATATGCCTAAATATTGTTGAGTGCAAATACGAATTTATCATCAAGTAGGTATATCTCTTGTAAACAATCTACTCGATAGTCATGATCATCTAGGACATGCTTAAAAGAGATGTATATTCAAGGCAGCTTGACCTCAATGGGAAAGATGGATTCAATACCATAAATAAGTGAGTATGGAGTGGCTATTGTGGGGGTATGATGATTAGTATGATATGCCCAAAGGGAAAGGAATATTTGAAGGTGTCAATCATGACTAACATCATTGACAATATTGATAACGGTTTTATTTGATGATTAAGCTTGGCCATTACCTTAAGAGTAATATGTTGTACAAAAATGTTACGTGATGGTATATTTGATACATAGTTGGTCTAAATCCTTATTCTTTAATGATCCTTGATTATTAGATATAATGTCAGAGGGGATACCATAGCAGCAAATGAGATGGTTGAAGATGAATTTGGAAATTCACTTTCCAATCACATGAGGGGTATAACTTCAACCCACTTAGTGAAATACTCGATGGTGTTAAGGATATGTTTATGGACATCAAATGAAGTGGGGTTGATATTCCCAATGAGGTCAAGTCCCCATGTAGTAAATAGCTATGGTGTTAACATCAGTTTCAAAGTTTGGGTTGGGGCATGAATCAGATTAGCATACCATTGACATTTGTCACACTTCTTTATATATGTAGTGACATCTACTTCCATCATGGGCTAATAATAACCAATACACAAGAGATTTTTAGATAGGATTGCCCTAATAGAATGAGTTATACATACTCCTTCATGAACTTCTTTTAACATTAGTGTAGACTCTACCAAAGTTAAACATTGAAGTAGAGTTCCATCAAAACTATGGTGGTAAAGGGTGGATCCAAGTAGAGTATAATGAGTGGAATGATGAATAAAGGATTTTTATTTTTGAGATAGATTAGGTGGTATAACTTGGTCATGAAGGTAGTTGTAAAGGTCTGAGTACCAGATAGAATTAGGACTAACAATATCACAAATCATTTCAATAGTTGAAGGTTCATGAGCTAGTGCTAACAAATTCTTGATGAGGAACCAATACTCACTAGCTTTATCTATTTATCAAATTAGAGAGCCAATAGTAGCCATGGCTTCTACAATTTTGTTACTAGCCCTTGGTATGTGCTCAAACTAAATGTTGGTAATTTATTGCTTAAGAGTGTCAACCATAGATTTATATGGAACTAGCTTGTCATATTTGGTTTGAAAATGATATGTGACATAATTGATGATTAAATAAGAATCACCATAAACTTAGAGATGATATATGTTCAAATACACTACCTATCAAAGTCCTACAACAAGTGCTTCATACTCAACCATGTTGTTTATACAAGAAAATTTGATTCTATATGATTTAGGGATTAGATCCCTTTATGGTGTAATAAATAAGAGGCCTACCCTTGATTCATGTGTAGTAAATCAACCTACAAAATATATCTTATAGTGATCCTCCTCAAGAGGTGTGTTGATGATAATCATTATGAATTCATTAGGGAAATGAAATGTGAGTGGTTTTGTGTTTGTAAGAGGTGCTTCAACAAGTTGATCTATAAGAACTTATCCCTTGATTACCTTCTAATTGACATAATCTATGTCAAAATCACTAAGAAGCATGATCCATTCGGACATTCTACCTTCTAAAGCTATTTTATATAGTAGATACTTGAGTGGATCTAATTTTGAAATGACCACAATCTTATTATTCAACATGTAATGGTGTAATTTTTGAGCTATGAAGACTATAACCAGACAAACTTTTTCAATAGATACATAGTTATGTTCATATGTGACTAAGGTATGGTTGAGGTAGTATATGGCATGTTATTTTACATTGTCATCATGTTGAGCCAAGAGTGCCACCAAGGCATTATCGGTAGCTGATAGGTATAACAAGAGTGGCTTTTCTGGCATATGAGTTAATAAAATAGGTGGATTAATAAGATAGTATTTAAGTTGTTAGAAAGCTATTTGATAGTGATCATCCTAGTGAAATGTAACTCCCTTTTTTAGAAGACATGTAAATGTATGACACTTGTCTACTAACTAAGAGATGAAGCATCAGATTGATTGGATCTTACTATATAAACTATAGAGTTACTTAAAACTAGTTGGTGGTAGTATCTTAATTATAGCATGGACTTTAGCTAGGTTGACTTCAATACCTCTATGAGACACGATGAAGCCAAGTAATTTACCTGAGGTGACACCAAACACACATTTATTTGAATTTATTCTAGCTTTGTACTCCTATAATCTTTTAAATATATTACACAACACTGTTGGATGGTTGGCTCTAGTTTTAGATTTTCCTAATATGTCATCGACATAGTCTTCAAAAATATCATGTATCATATCATGGAATATGATATTCATGGCCCTTTGATATATAGCTATAGCATTATTAAGATTGAATGGCATTACTTGATAACAAAATGTTCTTCATGGAGTGGTGAACATTGTTTTATGTTGGTTTTTTGGTGCTATTATGATCTGGTTATATCCTAAAAATCTATCCATGAGTGAAAGCATTTTATAACCTATCATAGAGTCAATGATCATGTCAATATTCAGCAATGGAAATTCATCCTTAGGACAAGATTTGTTGATGTCTTAAAAATTGGTATAGATTTTGATTCCTTCAAGCTTTTTACTAATAGGTACAACATTAGATATCCATTCTTAGTAGTCAATGGATTGGATACATCCTAATTCTAAGATTTTTTTCAACTCTTTCTTTACCAAGATAGCAATGTGAGGATGAATTTTATGTAACTTTTATTTTACTGAGTTGGCATCAGGATTAACCACAAGGTGGTGCAGAACTAAGGTGGGGTCCAAACCTGACATGTCAGAATAAGCCCATGTAAAGATATCTACAAATTCTCTCAATAGAGATGTAAAGACTTCACATTATTCCTCAGTGAGGAATGTGCCTAATTTTATCCATTTTGGGTCTGATGGAGTCTTGATGTTTACCTCTATTATATCTTTGACTAGAAGGGTCGAACCATCTTATAGGATAATAGGCAAAGACTTAAATTATTGGACTATATTAGGGTCCTCTGCTAGAGCTTGCTCTTCAACTTCTCCTAGAAATGATAAATTTGAGTCCCCTAATGGGAGATTTAGCCATGTAACAAAAAAATTCAAAAATTATTGAATAATTTGATCAAATAATTGTTTTTTCTCAAAACTATATTTGGATCCAAAAGCAAGTTCATCGTTGGTGGTCTCCTAGTATAAATTCAAAGAAGAGTGAACACCCCCATCTAATGGCATATAAAATAGGTTTTCACCACTAGATTGGACTTTATCTTTGCTTTTTCCCTAGTTAAAAATTTCTTCAAAGAGGTTTTTACTTTGGGACCTCAATGTTTTATTTATTTGTTTTTGGCTAAGGGCGTTCACCCGCTCTCCAAAATAGGCTTTAGGATCCAATGTAATTGAGAATCTTGACTTGTGATCTCCCAATGGAATATTGTCCCTAAGGCCTAAAAAGTCATAGAATGCCTCAGCATTTTAAAACTCATCAGTTGGCAAATTGGATTCTTGTTGGTCCCAATCTATCAGTTGGGGATAGTATAATGGTAATGGGTTGTGATGAATGATCAAGGTAAGGGTACAAATGGCATTGTTATCAAATAGGTTAGTCTCAACTAGGTCATCAAAGGTGAGGCTATGATCAAACTCTACTTGATTGTCAACATCATCATCACTAGCCACTGGTGATGGAATTTAAATAAGATATGTGGGGTCACCCCCAGATGGTTTAAATCCAAGTCTATAGGGTCTTTTGTACTTAGTCATGGAAACTAGCTTGATGGTTCCTTATTGATTTGGTTTGAATCCCTTCATAATCTTGATGTTCCATGATCCTATTGGGAATAGTATACTTTTCACATTTATAATAATCATCTTGGTTATCATTATACAACCATGATTCATCTCCTTTAAGAGGATCTAGTTCTAGGCTAGATGCTGCTATAAATATGATAGGTCCCTTATCTTTATTATTTTATTGCCAATACATGTGTGGGATGACTTTAAGTCACCCAAAGGTCTTTGGATTTTGAGAAATATTAGAAATATGGAAGGTATCATGGGTCACATACTCCCTTGGTCCATTATCTAAAATGGTGAAATTATTGGAAGCTTCGAAAGGTGGCATGTGGGAAAGGGAATCCAAGGTATTAAGATCTATGCAATTATCTTATGGTGGATCAATAAGTATGGCATTTCATTTATCTTGTTTGGAACTAGTATTCATGTTGTATTGGTAATTTTAGCTTTGAAACTTAGTCTCAAGATGTTTACAGTGTTTATATGGGTGTAAATCTCTTGGAATATTCACTTTCATCCTTGAGTGGGAGAACTTAACACATTGGTGTAGCATTAGGATGTACTTCAATTTGTACATTCAACTATGCAATATTCTAGTTTGGGTTGGTGATAAAGGTTTTAATTGGAGGATTTTATGGTTGGGATGAAGGGACATAACTATATTATGCCTATTATGGTTGAAAAGGGACATGTTACTGACTAATCAAACCTGGCTGTTGAGTGGGGAACTTGTGGACCAAGACCCTATCTCTAAACTTGTGGCACATTTTGAACCAATTGTTGTATAGTAGGTACTTGAGAAACATGAGAGCCTCCTTGTTGTATGAATCCCTATGGAGAAGTAAAATTAAGTTAAAGATTTGACATTTTCTATTGACCAATATTTACACATAGTTGACTAGGCATCATTTGGATTGGTACACTAGTCTACGATTGAAGAGGTATATTTATCATTATTTGGCAGGGTGGAACATTAGTTACCCCTTACTATGGTGGTAATATATTCATCCTCTATATTGGTAAACTAGATTGTGATTTATTTTTTGCAGTACTACTCATCATTTATTGAGGAGTAGGATTCATCACATTCTATTGTTGAGGCATGACATTAGTCACCAGTTGACTACCTAATCCTATAGGTTGCACACTTGAGAAAGTAGATGGTTGAGGTTGGGATGTAGAAACTCCTACTCCCTAATATGATGATCCACTCATGGTATTAACTATAGGCACATTTTTTTGATTAGCTATTTGTGCATTAGTACCACTTGGATTGGGATTGGATGTTTCTTGTACATTATCCACTACATTTGGCTCACTATTCTAAGTAGAGGCTGAAGACACTTCTTTAATAATGAGAATATGCATCAAGTTATCTACTAAAGTGGTTTTCATGAATAGGTCAAAACTCATATTCTCTTATCAATTTAACTCTATCAACACTCCTATTGAAGGGACTAAGTCAATAAGAGGTTTACTCATCATGTTCATCTGATTGAAATTGTGTACTAGATTCATGTAGGTTTGATATGCTATCTGCATTTGGTTAAAGTGGTCTTCCATGACATTTTTACCTCAATTAGATATATTAGGGTCTTGATATGTTGTTTGGACTAGAGCCATAGGATTGTTAGAAGAAGCCTATTGATCATAAATGATATTATAGGGCACTCTTACTAGGCTTGGTAAATTTTCATGGGGAAAGTCTACTAAAAACTTGGCTCTTATCTCTATATCTCTAGCCAAAATCTCATCCTTATTCTCTAATAGATGATGATAAAACAAAAATGGATCATACTTGGAAGCTGTATAAGTAGAATATGACTTTTAAAGAACCGGTTTGTCAGCTGTGGGTATGGTAGCTAGGTATTGTGCAGTTTGTTCTTGGTCTTGTTTTGAATAAGGTGGTGTATTAACCAAATAATTATCTAATGGATCTTGGCTTTGTTCCCTTAACTGAGTATTATAAGAGGGATAATAATCCATCTCATAAGGAATATTATTTGCATAGGGGTCTTTCACCATTTCTTCCTATGAAACCACATTACTAATCCCTAGATTGTACATGAGTCCACTACGAGTATAAGAATACATGTTGGGATCCATAGTCAATTCTTTGTGATAAAAGGTCAAAGAGTTATACAAACTCTAAAAAGGATAATGTCTAAAATAGATGATGTTTAAACATGGTTTAGATTCATCAAAAGGATCAAAAACATCTATACAAAGATATGTGAGGAAATAAGCTAACATTACATATCTAATGCCTCACTATTCACACAAAGATGAGCAAGTAAATAGACCAAAAACTTAAATTCAAAACTCTAAGGCTGAAGTGTTTCAAATTAGTCTAATCTAGGAATTTTTAAAAGTTGCTAGGTCTTTTGGCCAAACATGACATTAAAAGCTAGGCTCAAACAAGGCATGTGTTAGGACTCTTGGCCAAACGGTGTCAAAATATAGACTTTAAAAATAGAGATGATTTTTAATCTAATGGATTTGAAACACTTATAAAAAACACTAGGCATTTGAATTTTGGATATGAACTTGATCAACTAGGTATAACATATGAAACAAAAAGGAACTTTAGAGATAGTTTACTTTTCTCACAAATAATATTATAAAGCTTGGTTCTTTGGATAAATAAGCTAAAAAAAAGTGAACAACATAATTTTGATAGACAAAGGTTCAAAAGAGGTACACTTAGAATGGTTTGAAAATGTAGGAACAAATTAAAAATCTATGCAAAAGGGTTTATGAAACAATATCCAAAATATTTTGGGTAGTGTAATGATGCTAAACTACCCAAAATATGTGACAAAATGTTTGTTTCAAAAACTCTCTAAGGACAAAATAGTTTCCCACAATTTTGATAGCATAACACTACCTATCTTGACTTAAAATGTTGTGGTGTAAGACTCAAAGTTTAAGTGTTTATCACAAAATGACTTAATTCTAACAAATGGTGGTAATGATCATTAGTCTTAAATTACCTTCAACCCAAATCAGAAATTAAACCAAAGTTCCCTCAAGTTTAGTGAAAATGGTGAATCCACTTAACACATCAACCCTATGAACTTATAAAGGTGAAATTTTGAATTTAGATTATAAATCAAGGACTTAAACAACATTGGCAAAGGTCTAGACTCAATTGGGCAACATAACTATGCCAAAGTGGATGATATGACTCCCAAGTTTTGATGAACTTTGAACAAGGCAAATTTGATTACTTCACATGGGTAGCATAATGCCTTTTTGTTCAAAGGATAATGAGGACCATGTGTTTTGGTTTGTATCATTTGTTTACACCAAGTTTTGACTTCAAACAAGACTTTAATCTATGACAAAACTCAACTGATTAATCATTCTTAGACTCTAAACCAACAAGGTTTCTTGGTATTATTGGAATCCATCAATATATGTAATTTCAGAGGATTTTAAGTGTTCATCCAAAATTAAATGCGCATTATATAGTAGGTTTTTTACACCCCCCGTTCTCTCAAATGATAGTAATATGATATGGACCTTGAGGTGCACTTTGCACCAACAATAATTCTATGGTAAGTGGGAAATTTTCCAAGATCTACAAGTTTTTGAAAATTCTAGGATAATAAATTACACAATGACTTTCACATCAAATGATGCAAAAGAAAAGCACATATTTTGGGTCTGTATCACTTGGCTTGTTTCGAAAAGGTCTAGTCCTTTTTTCAACCACTATATCCTATTGTTTGCTTAGTGTAGTGCGATGTCTAAAGTGACACTATGTCTCATGTGCAAATCCAATTAGGATCCAAATGAATTCAATGCTAGGAGGTGAAATCCTGGGTCAAATTTTCCCTAAAGAACTCATGGGAGGTGATGAAGTTCCCCTCATAAGCCAAGTTTGCATAAAAATAAAGAAAGCATAAAATAAAAAGACTTTAGGGTTATTTTCAAGGTCATCTAATACATTAGCAAATTTTGGGGAACACTTCAGATAAATTTATTTCTAAGCCTTAGACTAGGCTATTTTCAATAGGAATGGCATTTTTGATTCCAAGGGTTCTCTAAAGGGGACAAATAAAAGAGCATACACATGACATTCCTCTTTTTGCCACACAAAATCTAACTTAAAAAACTAATTGAAGACAATTGGAAATGTGAGTTCATTTTTAATCCTAAATGGAAAATGAGATGGTGTTCATTTGACCACTTGGTCATAATTTTAAACTTTGAAAAATATACTAAAAACTCACTTAAGCTTTTAAATGTTACTTTAAACATCAAAATAACATTCTTAATCCATTTTAATGCATGTAAAAGGTGATCTATACATATTTTTAGCCACTTTCAAGATTGATCTTACAAAAAAAATGTTAGCATGTCCTTTAGCCTTTAAGCTAATTTGGTTTGAAATAATTAATTTGAAAAATAGAGCTCTCGAGTTTTTTACACAAAATAATCCTGCTATTGCACAGAGTGATCCCGCTACTTGTAGGATAATACCAATACTATAAGAGTTATGGTATTATAACTAACCATAGATGGTTTAGTCACCATATCATGACTCAGTTTAATGAACCCACTAATATAAAAATAATACTTCTACTTAACAAGTCACAGTATTGTCACTTAACTGCTAATGGTTAAATAATACCATGACTTGGTTAAATAACCCCATTAATAGTAGGACAATCCCACTACTGAGCTAGTAGTAGTGCTATATAAACTCCAAAAAAAATTATTCTAAAAAAAAACACAAACAACTAAGCACAATACTGTTAGTCCAATTTACAATACCACCATTTGCAAGACAATCCCGCTACGGGTAGGACAATACCGTGATTGTGTTTTTACAAAATTTTGACTTATAGAAAAACATTTTTTACATAATTTTTTCACTCTTTTTGGACTCCCACTCCAAGATTATATAATAAAAATATTAGTGAGTTTTTTGAGGGATATTTGTGACCATTTTTACAAGGCTAGGGAGGTCACACCAGGCGTGCCATTATGTGAACTAGGAATTTGACTAAGAAAAGGAGATTAGTATTATCTTAGTGAATGAAATCAAATAAAAACACACTAAACTAACATCTTCATGCATAGTTACTAGGGTGAGCTTAGTGAATAAATAAAAATGAACAAAGCATAACTAAAATGAAAGAAAACACACATTCCTTACATTCTTTGATGTTCCAAGAGTATTCTTCGATTGGCTTGCTCAGTTTGTGCTCATGAAGTCTTTGTCAATGGAAGCTTGGCTATCCTCCACCTCTCCTTGGCACCTTTGGATTTGGCTTGGTTTGGCTTGGAATTAATTTGGCATGATAACACTAGTTTGCATGAATCTTTTAGAACCAATCTTGCAGTATAACTTTGCACAAATTAAGCTTAGAAATGATGTTCATGGCCTCTCTATTTATAGATTTTTGAGATTGATCAGAATCAACTTGAACCATCCATCCTGAGATTAATATGTGTAGTTGAGTATTAATTCAATTTTTTAGAATTAATTTTATAATTATCCTTATCATGACATTGGAAAAGGGGCAATTAAGAGGCATTGATGAGGCATGGAGGACATGAATCTTGATATTTGTGGCATTTATGGCCTAGGGATGTCTTCCCAAGAATTGAGGTCACTTGATGATGAAAATATTCAATATTAATTTCCAAAATAAATTATTCAACAATTTTCCATGGAATTATTGATTAGGCTCTAATTTGGTTTAATTAGCTCTTAAGCATGTTTATGCACTTTGTGCACAAATTACTCAAATTGATCAGAATGTCTTGTTATTGGTTTAAAATTTGACTAGATTAGAATTAGAATGAGATGTTAGATGTGTTGGATATATCATCCCATTTAGGATGTTACCAACACCAAATAATAAATGAATGTGTCTTGTGTAAGATATTTGATAAGAAAGAGCAATCTAAAATACCCAAGTGTAAAATTGGTATTTTGACTTGAAATGAACTAATCAAAATTAGCTAGCCCATAAATTGCACTACCCCATTTAATGATACTCTAGCCAAAATAATCAATTGAATATGTCAATTTAACATATTTTAGTGTTCTTTACTATTTTATGCCAAATTGTGCGCTTTAGGTGGAAATTGGTCAAATTCCTAGTTAGAGGTTATTAGTGGCTAGATTTATGTGTCTACACTTATAAGCCTTTATTCATACATAATATCAATTGGTAAAATCTCCAAAGAACATAAAAATAATCTAAAATTATTTCATAATACTTTACAATAGCTAGGACATCATAAAACATCAAAACATCATCAAAACAAGCACAAATATCCTTCTCGAGTTACTTATAAAACACACTCAAACACACAATAAAATTTAGAGCTCAATATATTTGACAATACATACATTCAGACCTTATAAATAGGTTTAATATATGTACCATGGATTCATCTTCAACTTTGTTTTTTATAACACCTTTGACTTTGTCTTGGATCAAAATTTATGGACAAAATATAGAGCACTACGTTTTCCCTTTGCAAAATTCAAATATTCAAATGCCAATGGTCATAGTTAAATATTAGACACTGTGCTATTATTTTGTGTCCTCATTACCTAGATTAATCATGCACCATGAATATTATTATAATAAACTCAATATTTAATGATGTTAAACTTCAAATAGGTTGACTATTTTAACTCCACTCATACCATTGATCTCAATCGCATGATTAAATGTAAACCTTATATCCTTATCCTTTACCTTTGCTCAACATTAAACCTCAAACACTTTTTATCATCTCAATACTTCTTGACATCTTGGAGAAAATGCACTCCATCAATCTCCTTGATATTTTTTTGAACTTTACCTTGTGCAAAATTGACTAAGTATGAGAACCATTGTAATTTGTCTGAGAAGCCAACTTTGAATAGATATATATTTTATTACACTCAAATGCATGTTTTCAAATTTTTACCATATGATATTCATTCACAGGGTAATCTAAAAATATATCAACCTACTTCTAAAACATTTGCATGTTTGATATATAACTCCATTAATCTACTCACTCAATTTTTTTACCATAGAGCAAACTATGCTAAGAACTGCTTAAAGGCCAACTTTGCACATGCATATTTTTGATACGCTTCATTGCATTACCTAAAATTTAGCACATATAAAATAAGAACAAAAATAAATAAATGCATATGATCATTTTTTCTTGACACCTTCCTGCATGTGAAATATAACACCATCAAAATGCCTACTAAGCTTTTCTTGCCACATTGTAAATTTGGTTAAGTATGGGAAAACACTATCAAACTACCTGGGAGCCCAACTTTGCACATGCATATCTTATTTACACTTCATAACATGACATAAATTTTAGTGAATTTAAACTAATCATAAATTTTATCACAACTATATGACTAACTCCCCTTAACTCATCCATACATGGAAATGGTGACATCAACAAACTACCTACTCAGATTTTATACCACTAGACCCAAAATGTATAAATGAGAGCAATGATCAACCAAATGAAATCCAATCATGTTAAAAATAACTCAAATAATTATTGAATTATATTAAGACCCCTTTCATAACCTCAAATCACCATACTCATCCCTAATCATTCCTAACCATGTCGAAATAGAAGATCAACCAAGCCAACTTCAAGCATACTACACACTTTGTCATTATCACTTAGACTGTCAATACACTTCATCCACTCATTTGGACACCCCCATGAAATAACCATGACATCATTGATAATTCTCCAACATGGGTTTTCATTCCTCTCATTTAATCAACTAATCTTAGTTGATGTCATATCAAACTAGGTTTAGTGTCCAATAATAATCATAAATAAGGTATAAAAAATAATGACTAATAGTTGTCAATTTGGGGGGGGGGTGTATGAACTAAAATTAGACATGAAAACAAATCAAACTAATTATAATCTAAGTTATACTCAAACTATGTTAGATTAACAAATAAATAAAATAACAATCACAAACTTTATTCTTTGAATGCATAAGTTTTCTCCATTACAATATAAATCCAATTTGCTCTTTTAAAAATATGTGGTACTCACTTCTCCAATATAAAAGAGAATGGGAAATGTTTTTGGTGAAAAATTAAGTCTTTAATCACCTTGATTCATTTTTATTCACTTGTGTGTAGAGATTTGATTTCTTGATTGTGATTTTAAGATTTTATGATGTGATATCATTCTAGGATTTTTGAAAATGAAGATTTGTAAATTTATTTATAGATGTTTGGAGAAGGATCCAATAGTGGAGGATAATTTGGACCTTTTCAAAGATCTAAATGATCAACTATGGATAATGAGTCCTCTCTCATAAGGATGAAGACCATTTTAAAATGGTTGAGAAAAGTATGGGGTTAGTTAGCTAACTTAGCAAGACTAAGTCAAATTCCTTGACAACTGAGGGGATGAGTCATAAGAGGTTGAGAATTTTATAGATTTAGTTGGGATGAGGGATAAAAAGGTGGGAGATATTTGGATGAGATGTAAAATTTGGATTTTATTATTTAAAATAAGGATTTAAGTGTGCACAATTGACTATTTTGACTTATTAAATTATTTAAATTTGGAAAAAATGTGATGAATTAATTTAAGAAGAATTTTTAAATAGATTTAGGTGTATTTTGACATTAAATAAAATTTAGGTGTCTAAATTTGGCCCTCTTTAAAATAGTGTTGTGAATCAATATTATTTCGAAGAATAGTAGAAGTAGAGTGTTGATTATTAAGAAGGAAAAAAATTATTCAAATGAATTAAAATGAGTGTGATGATGCCCTCTCAAGGGTTTGTGCAAGAAAATGGACAAATGCTCGAATTTGATGAAAAGAATAAGTGAACTAAGAGATACAGAGAAAAGATAAATCAATTTATAGTAGAACTGATGTCAAATTTTTAATGTTTTTATTGTGGAAAAAGGTTTCCCTTAATTAATTAAAACTAGAATATGAATTTGAAAAATAATATTTTAACCATTTCGAGATTGCATGCTTACAATTGTTACTAATGATGTAGGGATCAAATAAACGGGTGTGGAAATGATACATCCCAATAATAATAAACTACAAATCTATAAATAGAAAAAAGAAATTGAATTTATAAATAATTTTATGGATTTCATGCTGAGAGATTATTTCAAGATTTTGAATATAAATTCAAAATAAATTGATTTAATGTTTCTGAAAATTGTGTAAATGAAGGAATGGATGAAAAATGAGTTGGAAGAAAGGATGGGGGGAATATTTGGTAGGATAGAACAATACAAGTAGAATAAATGTGGATTAGAAAATCATTTATGCAAATTTATTTCCAAGATTATTATCTAAGAATTATGATTTGAGATATTTACTTTGAGATGTGCGAGGAAATATGGATTGTATTCCACACCATGAGCACCGAGCAGAGTGAGTGAGATGATTCTAGAGACTTGAAAGGAGCAAGCCTCTTATAAGTGATTTTAATTTTGAATTTTTTTTGCATTTACTATCAATTATTAGTCCTTAAAGTTAGAGAAAATGAAATTGTTATTATCAAAATATTGATTTTAGCATCAAAATTAATGGTTTCATAGGGGTAAACATCGATTTTGCTAAACAAGATAGCAAAATTATAGAATAGGGTAGAAAATTCATTTTATGAGAAATTGGTCATTTTGTTGATTTGGGTAGCTATGAAATCATGAAACATGGTATCAAAATCATTAGGTTATGATGCAATTTCTCTATGTTTAACAATGATTTTCCAAAAAAGTGTTAAAAGTGAAATTGTAAGAGCAAATTTGTAAAATGTAGTGCCCATTTTGCATAGAATGAATAAAGTTAAAGGGATTTAAAATGTTTTTGTTTGATTTTGTTATTTTTGTGGTTAATTATTTATATGGTAATGAGAATGAATAATCTATTACTACTTAAAATTAGTGAAATGCTAACATTTATGATTTGTAAGAGGCATTACCAATGATTGTGACATGGGAGTAGAGATTTGTAATAATGGTGCACATGGCAAACTTTATCGAGTATGAGTTTGGCATGTTATAAGAGAGTGGATTATACTACATTGTACAGATGTTGGAGGTTAGACTAGATAGATCTCTATTTACAACATTGGTAGAGAGATGGCATAGTGAGATGAGCACATTTCAATTGTTAATAGGGGTGATGACCATTATACTTAAGGATGTTTATCAAATTTGGGTATCCTAATATGATGTAGACATGTTTACTAGGGATAGGGTCCTCTAAAAATCACTTAAATAAGCAAGATTGATGTATACTATTGTATTAATTTATATATGTATTATTTAACTATCGTACTCATGGATTTTGTCAATGGGATTTTGCTTCCTAACAAGAGTGGGAGACTATTTACTATTGGTCTATTAGATGTGATTAAAGAGATGATGGATATGAAAGAGATATTTGCATGGGGTCCATGCATTTTAGTACACTTATACCATGATCTACATCATTTTGTGTATTCAAATGGGATAGAGATAGGGCCATCTATATTACTATAGGTTTGGTGTTGGGATCACATTGTGATTAAGAGGCTATTTGGACATCTGAGCATATATTCATATGATGAACCATTGGCATATGGATGGAATGTGACTATTGGGACATGTAGACCACATTTAGGAGATCTAGACTTTTATGAGGGTAATAAATGTGGTAGGTGATGACCACATCACTTGGAGACCTTACAAGAAAATTGTATTTCATTGGACATATGACTATTTTCATATGGACTACATGATGACCCCTTACTACATCATCATGAGACATGGCTATATCATAGAGAGATATCACATAAATGTGATGATGAGATAGTTTGGTGTGAGGTAACATATACTATCTAGACCACACGTATTTACACATTCTATGAGGGAGAGACCATAGTGGGGTATGATGATTGATTCAACCATCATTGATCATAGCTCATCATAATTATAGACTATTAGATGGAGTGATTAGATAGACATAATTAAGACTAGAGTGGTTGATGGGTATGCAGATTGGTGGGTTCAATAGATACCATTGACATGGACTATGCTATATGCACCACCATAGACATGGA